>JAKSZT010053830.1:21909693-22124729 GCA_026826555.1 Tolypeutes matacus | reverse complement strand
CATTTTGCAAATGTTAGTATGTATTGTGAGAATTTTGATTTTTACCCATAATAAAAAAAGAAAGAAAAAGAAAAAAAAAATAAAGTTTATGTAAAATTGAAAAAAATAATAATAATAAAGGTAATTGAGTTACAAAAAAAAAAAAAAAAAAATGAGGGTGAGTTCACATTGTTCATGGACAATCAAAACTGATAGAATATGTTACCGAAAGACCAGATAAGCAAGAGATACTAAAGGGGGTGCTGCAGCCTGAAAGGAAAAAAACAAGGGTGAGAGATTTGGAGAAGAGTTTAGAAATGAAGATTTTTAGGAAGGGTAAACTAAAGGATAAGAAGACAGACAACAGAACAATACAACAACAGAGAGCTGGAGGACAAAATGGATGAAGCAATTCGAAGTTTCCAAGTGGCCCTTCACATCTACCCAAGGAACCCTGAAATATGGAAAGAAGACCTTTCTTGTGCAAAAACATTCCAGGAACAGCAGAAAGTGGCACAGAGGATTAAAAAGAGTGAATCAGCAGCAGAAGTAACAAATTTCTCACCAAAGCCGATTCTTCACTATGACTTTGAAAGTGATGAGATAGTTGCTGTTTGTGAGGCTATTACTGAGAAACAGAAGACAGCTTCAACAAATAAAACAATGGTTATTGTGTCTTCTTCTGGGATTGTAGCGACTGTAACTGAGAAGCAAGATAGTGCTTCAACATCAGATGGCTCTGCTTTTATCAAAGCCTGATGAAGGAAAGCGCATACATGAATTATTTCTGTCTGTCTTTTCTGATTATCATTTAAAATTTTAGACATAAGGGTATTTATTCTGTAGAAATAGTACAAAACTCCTATTTATAAGATAAGTTTTTCAGATGAAGCATATAAATCTAAATGGCAGCATTATTGTATAGTGATTGGACTATGCTTTGATAAGTTATGGTTTATACTTAAAATTAGAATTCTAAGCAAAATGTTTTTAATTTAATCCAAATATATGGATGGATACATTTTAAAGACACTACCTGAAAGCAATTTCTTGAATAGTAAATAACATGGTCAGCATTATTAAAATGTTGACTAATCAACTTTTGTTTTATGATAAAGGAAATAAGTGATTACTTTCTCTCCTGGAAATAAACGCTGTTACTATTCACTCTGTTTTCCTTGCTTCTGTAGAGTAAGTTTGTCACAGGTTTAAATGTTCGTAATATTCATTTTGATTCAAAGTTGTGGTTTTATTATACGTGGAATCTTTGAAAGTTCAGCCAAAAATGCATGCAAATGTGAACATTCTGAAATTTCTCTTATTTCTGATTTGTGCTTAAGTTTTTGGCTTTAAAGAAGTTATAACAATGGTAGTTTCCTCCTTCAGTGTTTGTTAGATGTGTGAAGTACTGATAAATGTCACAATGATGGTTTTATTTTTTAGATTATTACTGTAGGTAGGTTAGTCCTTACACAGTGAGTCACTTTTTAAGTGTGCATTTTTAAAAATTTTTTTAATGAGTGGCTTTTTCAGATACATCATAATAAATTGTACTGCTACATTAAAAAAAATAGGGGATGATGTGGCAGCAGGTGGGGGGTATATGGGAATCCCTCATACTTTTGATATAACTTTTCTGTAATCTAAAATCTCTTTAAAAGTAAAGTTTATTATATTTTTTAAAAGAGGACACAAAAGATGGATAGAGAGCTTGAGAGGTGATTGTTAAGAGGTTTGGGGTTTTCTTTTTAGAGTAATGAAAATGTTCTAAAATGGGTTGTGGTGATGAATGCACAACTCTGTGATTATACTAAAAGCCACTGGTTGTACCCTGTGGAAGGAGTGTATGGTATATGAATATATCTCAATAATAAAAGAAAGAGAATGGAAATTATGTGGATAAAAGGTACAATAGTAGGGATAGAAATACACGAGAGGCACATAAGAACAGATTGGAACAGGCATAGGAAAGAATCAGTGAATTAAAAGACAGGACAATTAAAATCATACAGTTAGAACAGAGAAAATAATATAGAAAAATTCAAGCAGTGTCTCAGGTATTTGAGTGACAGCATGATTCATACAAACATACATGTCATGAGTGTCCAAGAGGAGAGAAAGGGGGCAGAAAGAATATTTGAGGAAATAATTTCCCAACTTTTATGAAAAACTTAAATATATATGTCCAAGAAGTGCAGCGTACTCCAATCAGAAGGCAGTGGTATGATATATTCAAGGCACTGAAAAAGAAAAACCGCAAGGCAAAAATTCTTTATCTGGCAAAACTGTATTTAAAAAAATGAAGGAGAATTTAAAATATTCACAGACAAACAAAGAGATTTCATCCATAAGAGACCTGCCCGACAAGAATTACCAAAGGGAGCTCTGTAGGTGGAAAGGTAAAGGCAGGAGAAAGTGGCTTCGAGTAATGTGAAGAATGAAGATCTTCAGACCGGGTTACTAAAAGGGTAATTTAATTTTTGCCTTGAATGGTAGATTATGTATAAATAAGGGCAACCATAAAGTGTGTTATGAACCAAAGGGATTATTAATTCAGTTCTGTGCATCTGAGGTCTCATAAATTTAATTCATAAAAATTTAAAGGGGGCAAGTCACAACAGAGTAACAGTTCAAATAACAGGCCAATCTAAGCTGTATTACTTATGGGTATTTAATTAGACTTACATGCCAATTTGGCTAGGCTATTTCATCAACACTAATTTAGGTGGTGTTGTGAAGACATTTTGTAGATGTGATAATTATCTACAATCTGTTGGCTTTAAATATAGGAGATTGTCCTCAATAATGTGGTTGAGTCACACCCAATCAGTTGAAGGCTTCAGAGGAAAACTGAGGTATCCCAGAGAAGAAAAATTTCTGCCTCATGTCTGTAGCATTAAATCCTGTGTGAGTTTCCACCCTGCTGGTTGCCCTATGTATTTCAGTCTTGCCAGCCTCCACGATTACCTGAGGCAATTCCTTATAATAAATCATATATATAATCTCCTATTGATTCTATTTCTCTGGAAAACCCTGACTGTTGTAGGTACATAAAAAGATAAAGCTATATAAACAAAAGAAAAAAATATGATTTTCACAAAATCAAGATAGTATTTGCTCTATGAGTTTGGGCATATCTTTGGTATAGGATAGGAAGCTTTGGGAATACAGACATTTTATTTCTTAGCCTGTTGGCTTTAAGTGGATGATCATTTATTATTATTATTATTATTTAAGCTCTAATATATGATTTAGATCATATACATATGTGGACACATGTATATATAAATGATATATCCCACAATACAACTTTAAAATGAAAAGGAATATTTTCCACAATTGCTTTTATATGCCCAATAAATCAAATCTGTAAATTGTGCCGGTCAATATTTCTGTACCTTTTGTAATTTTTGCTTGTTTGGTCTGTTAATAAAGAGACTTAAATTGAAACATGTCCATCATGATGGTGGACTGGTCAGTTACTCCCTGCAATTCTTTTCAATTTTGCTTTTTATAGTTTCAGGTAATGGAATTGATGCTGTATCAGTTTACCAGTTGCTAAAACAAATACCATATAATGTATTGGCTTAAGCAATGGGAATTTATTGGCTCACTCTTCAGTGGCTAAAAGAAGTCCAAAATCAAGGCATCTATAATGTGAAGCTTGCTCTTGAAAGACGTTCTGGAATGGGCAGCCCGCATTCCTTGGTCCTTGGCTTTTCTTTCACATGACAATGCATATGGCAGCGTCTTTTCTTTCCTCTGCTGGATCCCATTGACTACCAAGTCCTGGCTCCTCCTGTGGCTTCTCTCTTCCTCTAATTTTCACTCTGCTTATAAAGGACTCCAGTAATATATAAAGTCCAACCCGATTCAGTTGGGCCACATCCTAACTGAAGTAACATCTTGAAGAGAATTTAGTCGCAATAGGTCCACACTCACCAGAATGCAGACCAAGATCAAGAACATGTCCAAACTGGGTTTCACAATTCAATCCACCACAGATCTTATGGGTGAATTAAACCTTTTGTCAGGATGAACTGAGTCTCTCCATCATGATAATCTGTTTGTTCTAAAGTCTACTTCTCAAAATATTATTATATATCCTTTCCAGTTGAATTTTTTAAGTTAAGATTTACCTGTATTTTATCTTCTGTCTTTCAAGTTCATGTGAAGAGAAGATTTTTAGGTCCTTCTTATAAACTACATCTGGAGTTATTTTATTTTATTTATAATCAAATGGTCTCCATCATTAACTGACAAGTTTAGTTCATCTGCATTTATTGTGATTATTTATATATCTTGGCATATGTCTATCTGCTTACTTAACAATTTTTTATCCATCTGCTATTAAAATATCTACCATTTTTGGGCTGATTTTTTTTCTTAGGCATTACTTCCCTCTACTGGATTGGCAATTGTGTACTTTGTTTTTATTCTTTTAGTTAACCTTGAATGCTTACATTTACTTATCATAAAAAATGTAAAGTTAAAGACACATCTTCCTTTTTCTCTCAAATAATAAACACTGTGCTAAGTGCTGGAATACAAACAGGCATCAAATGTAGTTCCTGTGCTCTAGATGTTTCTATTCTAGAAGAAAAGAGGTAATGACCAATACAATGAACATTAGTATATTTTGAATGTCAAATGAGAAGTATGACCAAAAGGGCTTTAAAATCTCAGAAAGGAAGAAATGGCTTAAGCATAGAAGCAGAACTGGTATGTGTGGGGTTCTGTCATATTAACCTTTTTTCTTATTATTAAAGAGCACAGAGGCTCATTTGATTGTGTATTAGAGTTCTCCAGGAAAACAACAGCTGGCAGGGTATGTAAATATTATGTGATTATGTAAATATTATGAGATTTACTATTATAAGAATTGGCTCACAGACTGTAAGGATGGGCAAGTCTGAATTCCATATAGTAGGAAATCTTCTGATGAAGATTTTCCATGAATTCCTCGGGAGAAGCTTGGCTGGCTGAGGTAGAGATGGAAATTCTTCCTTCTGACTGCTGAAATCATCAGTTCTCCCTTAAAGGCCTTCAACTGATTGGTTAAGATGTTTCTCGTTGTTGAAAGCTATCTCCTTAGCTAACTGTAGATGTAATCAGCCATAGATGTAGTCAACTTACTGATGATTTAAATCCACGAAGTATCTTCACGGTAACAAGCAGGCAGTGCTTGCTTGGCCAATCAACTGGCCACTCTAACTTGTGCAAGTCAACACATGAGCTTAGCCATCACAGCCTGTATGCATATTCCATAAGGACAATGGAACAGAAGATTCTGGATGTAAGCAAGACTGATGTGCATATGGCTTTCATACCCAGTACTTGGACCCTGGGGTCCATGGAGGAACCTGGAGATCACAATGGGACTTGAATGGAAAAGACCCCATGGAGCTTCGGCACCCCATCCCCTCAGCATAGCAACTCTATTTTCTTGTCTTCTATATTAAGGTGATAAGTAAATTTATTTGAAAAAAAAAAAAAGAATTCACTTCAGTAAGAAGTTGCTGAAAAGCTGTAGAAAATAAAACAACCTCAAAAAATTCCACATGGGGAAAAACCGATATAAAATCAGACAACGGCTTAGTTTTAATCTGAGGGTGTAGTTCTGGCCCTCCACCCTGCCTCTGGCATATTTATTTAGGTGTTCCTTGCTTCAGGCTGAAAAGATCGCCATTGATCCTTTATAATTCATGTTGTATTGAGGACTAGGGGTGAGGAATAGAGACCAAAATATGTAAGCAGAAGGCCAGAAAACAATCAAAGAGATAGATTCCTATAGTGGGTCAGACTCTCAGAGACCATCCCAAGGCTTCCTGGGCCCATAGAAGGGAGCAAGACAGTTGGAGATGAAAACCAAGGAGAAGGCCCTGGTAGCGTAGCTAGCTGCAGCCCAGAACAGGCAGTGATTCACAACTGATGCACATATGTGCACCCATCACACATGAGTCATACCAACAAATGAGCCGAAAATAGTAAACGTTTAGGCTAGTGCAAAATGTGTTGACTTTGTGTTAGTATGTGGGTCCAAGTATACTTCTCCAGAAATACAACTTGATTTTCAAAAGCCTCCGGCAGGTATGAAGTTAAAAGGAAGGATTTAAAAAAATGGAGTTGATTTTTTTGCAGATTCACACTGATTTTTTAGTGATATTTAATTGAATGCCCCAGAGCAAGCAGTTTTTGAATCTAGGAAGAAATCAAAGAAGAAAAAAAAGAATAATGTTGATGCATTGTGCACAGCTGGTGAAAAACTTGCACCCTGACACTCTGCATGCCCTCAAGGCTCAGGAGGAGGGGAGCTAAATCAGGGACAGGGGAGGTAGTTAACCTACTTTGTAATCTTTCAGTGGCAGATATGGGACTGATATTAGTTCCAGCGTTAACATTGGATGCATCTGGAAAAATGATCTCAGACTTGTTTACTTTTCTAAATTCCTTCCTTTCTGTTTGCTTGTTTTCTGCTTAGTGTTGCCCACCCCCCCCCCAAAAAAAAAATAGAGGGAAAAAGAAGCACAAGCTATTTGTCACAGAGCAAAAAGAGGCCAGACCAAGCTCCTTTCTTCCCATCTTCCCTCTCTTCTCCAATGCCCTCCAACACTTGAGCTCTGTGGTGAGTGATCATGTACTCCTCAAGCCAGCTCCAGGTAGACTTTCTCAACCATCTCCGTCTAAATGCTGAGGAATGTGAGGGAACATGCACCCCAGGACATTCTGCATTTTGCATCCTTTAGTACCAAATGTAATTCAAAGCCAGGGCTGGTTTCTACAGACTTAAAAGTGCGGGGCCTTTTCAAATGCATAGGTGGCATCTTCTCTTGTAGATGTACTTGTCCTAACAAACCAAAAGCAGATCCAAATCAACTTCAGCACTCTACAGCAGATCGACCGGATGACAGCTGGGCCTGTGTATACTCATTGTGAACTGTGCCCGCCGTTTGTGCATCTTCAGGGCGAGTGAGTAGGGTTATCAAGTCAAAGGAGGCTATGGAATTTTCAGGTACAGGATTTCTCAAAAGTTTTCCCTTAAACTTCGGTTAGTAAACTTATCCATAAAAGACATGAGACTCTCTGTGGCAGTCACTGATTCTGACATTATTGTTTTATCTATTTTAGGCATTTGATTTTTTCCCTAAAGGTCTAAATAATTACTATGAGAACCCTGAAAATATAAGGTAACATTTTCCCAATTGTCCAGTCCTGTTAAATGAGTTTGAGGGTACCACTTACTGCACCGAATATTAGCAATACCACTGCACCACATAATCTTTTTTAATTTTCCCATAATTGTTCCACTGTATTATTTTTGCAAGCCTGTAAGTAACTCCCCCAGTTCTAGGCCAATATTGTGTTGGTTTAATTAAAAGTGGTGTATGCTGTTATTGGGATCTTAACCCCAATACAGGTCTCGTTGTCTTCTAGGTTGCAGATTTGCTCACAAGCTGTTTGATTCTCCAGCACTGGGTATTACTGCTAATCTTATTGTATGTATAATTATAAATTTATGGCCATTCAAAAAATGGCATGAAGGGACCTATCAGGTCTGGTCCTGCAGAGATGTTAGCAGGTGTGACTTCCCGGGGCGTGGTATTGGTTGAACACCGCAGAGGGCCAGCGTGCATGCTCTCTGTGAGGCTCAATCTCCTAACGTGTAGCGAGCTGTTATGCATTTGTCTACCTCAGTGGCAGAGGACTTTTAAAATCATCAGTGACTGTGGTGGTTTGAAATCGTGTGGCCCTAGGAAAGCATGTTCTTAAATGGAATCCACTCCTGGGGGGTGACCCCTTCGTAAGCAGGACCTTCTGAGGAGGTGGCTTCAGCTCAATCAGTTTGGGTCTTAATCTATTGCTTGGGTCCTTTATAAAAGAATAAGTTCAGACAGAAGGAGAGGACGCCACAGGAAGCCAGAAGCTGGACATCAACAGAACCCCGAAGAGAGGGGACCAGGAGACGCCGCCATGTGCCTTGCCATGTGACAAAGGGACCAAGGGCCACCTGCACCAGCTCCGGAAGGCCGCAGCTTTGGGAAGAAAGCACTGTCTGATGGTGCCTTGATTTGGACTTTTCCCAGCCTCGAACCACTAGAGAGTACTTCCTATTTTTTAACCTGACCCACTTGATGATATTTGTTTGAGCGGCCTTTGAAACGAAAACAGTGAATGCCTGGTGGGTATATTCAATTTGTAAGCTCTAGTCAAAATTCAAAGAATTCTTATAATCCACAAAATTGACTGTGGCTAACACTAAGGGAAATATCCCGTGTTGCCAGTCTAATTCTGCATGAGCTACCTCGTCACCAAAGCACTCTCAGAATACTTCAGGTTTAATGAGTTCAGCTTTTGATGCTGAATTTTGTGGCTAATGCAGTTTCATGGATAGTCATATTTCCATAATGGAACATCTTTGGGCATTCTGTGACCTTTAAGGTTATACGAACATCACTTGTGTTATCATAACTCCATGGCACCCTTTTCCTTGTGTATGGTAATGGAGGTAATTTCACCTTAACCTTAGGCCATTTTTGGTATAATTTAATAATTGTTGCTATAGGAGAGTTATAGGAATGCTGTGCAGTCACAATGTACAGGCACGGGAGAGTGCTCTTTCCTCATATTCCTCTTCTGCTTCTTTGTCTCTTTCTTCTTTCTCCTCATCGTTATACTCACCATCATCATCACCATCATCATTAATTTCCTGAGCTATCCATTGTATAATAGGCAATTAGTAAAAACCTCTTGCTGGGGCACGGATGTGGCTCAAATGGTTAGGTGTCCATCTCTCATATGGAGGGACCCGAGTTCCATCCCTGGGACCCCCCAGTAAAATAAAGAAAAATACAGAAGGCACCATCAGGCTCCATGAGCAGGTGAGCTCCCAGGCCCCGTGTGCTGTCAGGCCCCGCGAGCAAGTGCACTGTCAGGCCCCATGAGTGGGTGTGCCCCTAGGCCTGTGCATGGGTGCGCCGAGGCAGAAGATGATGGCATAGCAAGAGAGTGCCGTAGCAGGAGAATGACACAGGGGAGAGCCAAGATAAGACGCACTGAAAAATCAGGAACTAAGGTGGTGCAGGCTGTAGGATGCCTCTCTCCCGCATCGTAGGTTCCCTGGATCGAATCCCGATGAAGACAGGAGGAGAAGGAGGAGAAGAAAGGACAGGAAATGGACACAGAGAGTTGCCTCGTGAATAGACAGAAAAACAGGAGAAACGTGGGGAGGCAGGGATTAAAATGGATAAAAAGTAAAAATAAATATTAAAAACAAACACCTCTTGCTGACACTTCTAAGTAGCATTCACAGTTTTTCCTACTTCCTGGGTCTTGTGGGATCATGTCTGTTATAAGACTTGAGATACTTTTGCCTGCAAGATTATAGCAGCTCCTCAAAGCGCATCCCAGAATTGTCTGGCAATTTCCCGTTGCTTCCAGGCCATAGCCTGATTTGTACCTGTACAGCAATGGCAGAGTTTGCTTTACCCATATGATTAGACTGTGCGTTCTAATGTGCTTGTGGTGGCACACGCCATACTTAACTCAAATGTTGGTTAAAGAAATCTGCACAAGCCTAAGAAAATAAATGTTCTGATTCTGATGTTTCGTATAGCCATATAGGCATCCTGGGGTTTGAACGCTACTTGTTTCTGCTAGCCAGTGTAGCTGACGAGTCCTTGGTAGTTGTGACCGTGGCTTTAGTTTCTTTTTTAGAATTATCAGCCACTCTTCTCCTATGCCTCCCCATGGTTCATATTGTTGACATCACTCAGCAAAACCCAGCAAGCAAAAACTAAACAATAAGGGCAATATAGAGCCTTTTACAGCAATTAACTAGAAATCTTCATGGCTGTATTACTAGTTTCCCTAAACTAGTTTCTGCTACTCTGGCCGAAATCAGGCTTCTTAGAGCCCTTTGGTCTCCCTCTGTTGGTTCTTCTCTCAGTTCTACAGCGACAGCCCCTTGTGCGTGGCATTCAACTGCTCTTCCAAGATAACTTGCGGTTACAGAAGGTAAATTGGATATTAAATCTGGCTGTTGGTCCTGCAGATTTGAATAGCGCCTAAAACTGCATCTCATTCAATCACAAGTTGTTCAAGAAAGTCTGTCTCAGTAGCTTCAGGAGAGAAATTACAAAGGTCCTCGGCGTCCCAGGTTGGTGCTTGCCATTCCCAGCTATCCAGCTGAAGTCCCTGGACTTCCTCATCTCAGCTGCTCACTGAGGAGGCTTTGCTCCACTGCTTCTCTCCCCTCTGGGAAAGTGCTGAAATTACTGTGGTGTAGGGCTGATGCAGTAGGAGGCAGGGCTATACCTTTGGCTCCAGTAGAGCTACCCTTGTTTGCTGGTAGGACAGATCAGATCGCGGTGCTGGAGAAGTTGGAGAGGATGGAGCTGTTACACTGGTTTCTTTTCCGTTCTTGCAGTGAGTTTGGCTTCCAACGAGGATGCAGATCAAATAGATGAATAATTCAACCAGGACTGCTGTGATCAGTGGCCTTCAATACATCTGCAAGTTAGATAGGCACGATTTTAGTATGTTTAACCTGCCCTAGATACCCTCTTCCTAGGGTTAGCCAGTAAGTCTTGTGTGCAGCTGATGATATTATTTCTCCATTCTCCGTAACTCTGTCTGTGCTTCTAACACTTTCGCCCTCTATTCTTTTTTTAGTCTGTCTTTCTGTGTTACTTCCTATCTTTAATTCTTTATGTTGTATTCTGATCATGAACATATGTCTAGGTAATTTCAATCTTTGCTTATCATTTAGGGCTTTAGCAGCCTTCCAAACTTCTTTGGACTAGCCTTTCACGTCTACATTATTTGCTGTTATTCTCAATTATTCTTTAATCATCCATTATATCTCTATGCTTTCTGCCATGTGGGGTTGTATGCTAAATGAAAGTCCCAGCGTATCCATTCATTCTCTGCCAATTTTTGTACTTCTTTTCCTGGAAAAAGACTACCTTGATCTGATCCTATGATTAGAGGGTTTCTGTAACCTGCTATCGATGCTCCAAGGCTTTAATACTTGATTTGTGATTATTGTTTTCACATGGAAAAGGTATTCCAATTCCTGACCATGTGTCTACTATATTACAAAAGTTAGCTTAATTTTTATTTTAAATTTTATATTGGACCTATATAGTTAGTGTGTATTATTTAAAATGCTGCTTCTGGTTTTTATTTGTCAGATAACATGTTTTTATTTTTCCATGTTTAAAAAAAAATTTTTTTTACAGCCCTCATATCTGTGGACAATGTCTCTTACAATGTCTGTGTTTGTGGGCAAATTGTCCTCTTTTGAATCCATTTAATTTTACTGTGCAAGCCTTGGTAGCCTGTTTGTTCATGTGCCAATTCATATATTTTCCTCCATGGTGATATTTCATCTTTCCGTATTTTCTATTCTATTCTATTTCATATTTCTTTGCCCAAAATGTGATGGCTGTAAATCTGTCACTTATTCAGTTTCCATGATCCAGACCACACTGCCTATCAACCTATAAATGTGTATAGACTCTCCTTTTCCTCTTTTAGCAATTGTTCAATTGCCAGTCATATTGCACATTGCGCTGAATGCATTGCACCTTGCATCTTTGAGTCTCAAGGCTGCAGCCTTCCAGTGTACTCCAGAGGAGGTCATAGTGGCTCCAGCATCCATAAACCATGCATTTCTGAGTGCCTCGGAAGGGTGGTCCATTGCCCAACTGCTTGTGCTTGGATCAACTCACCCTTCAGACATTCTGTCAAGCCTGCAGCTGGCAATGCTGAGATTTCCTCAGTTAATGCAGAGGGTCCAACCTCCTTCTGAACAGACACTCAGAATTGAAAACCCATTGATCTGGCACAACACCTTTGTGCTCATTTGGTGTTTGCTTAGCTCATGCCAGAATAGGTTGTGCGATTCCTAGCAATGTGCCTTGTTTTCCCATTAATGGCTCTGTATGTTGTACTGCTTCTTACCACGCCCAAGCATTCTTTTCTAATGAAGAATAACTGGTCTCGACCATGAAAAACTTTAGCCCAAAAACCTGCTGGATAGAATGTAGTCATCTGGTGCCTGGTTCCATAATGACCATGAAGTAAAGCCTCGTGTAAATAACTTTCTAGTCTACACTTAGAATCTGGTACTATTGGTGCTAATGACTGATAGGTTGTAATTGCGTCCTTTTATTGTTTCAATGCAAATTCCTGTTTATATGTTTTGCTTTTCTTTGTTGTTTGATCTATTGGTTTCAATAATATATCTCTGTGGGGTTTATGCTGTTTCCAAAGCCCAAATAAACCTATCAATTTCTGTGTCTTTTCCTTTGTGTTGGGTGGTTGTAACTGTTGTAATTTGTGAATAGTTACACTTTCCGAGGACCAGTGTAGTACTAAAGATTCTATAGTAGTATCTGGTCCTTGCAACTTATTAGGATTTATACTTCAGCTTATCTGTTAGAAAGGAAATTATTTGTATTTTAGTGTTCCTATGGTTTCTTTTATCTATTTCAATTATAATTATTTCATCAATGTAAGATAAGATCACTTCCTGGTACGGATATGTGTTAGAAAATGTACTTAAATCTTGTGTTAACAGGTTGCATCCTACTGCTATGAATATTCCTGTGGTAACAGAGTGAACACATATTGCCTTCCTTCCCGTTAGAACACTGTCATGGCTTAGCTTTGACCAGCAATAGGTATTGCAAAGGACACACCTTTAATATCTGTGGTTGTATGCCATTTACCTTTTATGTGGTAGTTTTACTAATTAGTGTACTAATATCTTGAAGTACTCATTACAGTTTAGGAGCAATCTTACTGAGGTTTCTAAAATCTGCAATCAATCTATGAGATCCAACTGTTTTTTTTTTTAAACCTACCAAATGGGATTATAATAAAATGAGGCAGTAGAGATTATGTCTTCCTCTAGTGGCACTTTTATCTTTTCAATAAATCCTGGAAACCTCCTTTTCAATTATATTGAGGGATATTATTACTCTTTTTACATGTGGTAGCACTACAGAAGTCCATTTAGACTTTGCTAATGTAACTGCCATATAGTCCATCTTTCTTTTTACAGGTGGTGGTATAATGCCCTTTCCCATTATGTTTTCTAAATTAGGTCCTATTAGGCATTTGGCGTTCATGGATTCCATTTCTACTATTATAATATATCTATTAACCCAAGTTCCTATATTAATTTTGTCTTCTAGACCTTCAATATAACACTTTTTGTTATTCATCTCTGTTAATTTAGCCTCTAATCATTGTAATTTGGGATCCAGTATAAACTAACATTAAATGTTGTTCATATTACAATTACCCTCAGCAATGGCTGTTTTATGCATGGGCAAATGTCTATGGCTCTGGCCAGGAGATGGAGGGTGCCAAGTTCCTATAGTGAGATAAGGTCCCCATGTGTCTCCATCCTTTTTGATTTACCTTGTATTTCACACCTGACTGCCCTAGTTAGGTACGGGGTTCTAGTTGGTCTGAAGTTCTGTCTGTGATCACCATTGTTTCTAAATGGGGTTCTTGATGTCTAAATCCTCCATTCCTATTATTGAAGATACTCCTAAAATTTTGTATCCATTTTGTTTCTATATTTTCCATATTCATATATGGTTTTTTTTCCATTCTATATTAAATAGGAGGGGTCTCATTTGTTCTTCAAGCCTGAGCAGTGCTCCAAATGCATAATTTTTAGCCTGACTTATTTTTTCAACAGTTTTAATTGCATGGATTTATTTGCCAATTGTATCAGCACCTGTGAAAAGTTCTTTCATGTCTTGATACTGATCTTAGTATGATTTTCTTAATTTGGTCAGCTGCTTCTGCTTCTAATGAGCTATTGAGCTGACCATCATAAATCATAGTCAATAGCCCCTTCATTAAGATATTAGTGGCATCCCCAGAGGACCAAGTCCCTGTTTTTATTGCTGTTAAATTTGATCAGGGCCCTAGATATCTAATCAGTGGTTTTCTGCTTCCTGATGTTTTTCTCCAAAACTTCTAAGTATTTAATAGCATCATTAGATACGTTTCCTAATTGTATTAATTTCCTGCCTGTTAGTGGCAAATTATATCCTCCTTTGGACCATAGGTCTAAAAGCCACTATGTTTCAGTTGGTTCTCCATTTTGTAAAAATTCTCGCTTTAATTTTATGATTTCTTGCCTCGTAAATGCATTTTCCATTGTTACTGCATTGCAGCCATCATCATCACTTGTTCTTAATAGTTTTAGCTACAGACAGGGGTCTCGCTACCCATCCAAGCAGACTGTATGGATCATCCAGATGGTTATCATCGCTAGGCAATGGGTCTGAAGCCATTGGAGCCAGTGGATTGGGATTTGGGATAGGTTTTTAGACACAATCCTTCTGGCCAGAATTTTCTCTTTCTTTCTATCTCTGACTATGGTGCTTATTGCGCCCAATAGTAAAGAAGATCTTTCATCTTTCTTAGCTCTTTTAATTACAGACTATAACTCTTCTGACTGGGTGATCAGGCTGACATCCAGAGTGTCTCTAGCAGTAAGTTTTGGTTTCTATTGGCTTCCAAGGATCCTCATTTTCAACCCATAGCTTTTTTAATTAAGATTTTTAATAGTTTTTTTCTTTTTTTGCTTTATTTATCCTCCTTCCCCTAAATGGTTTGCTCGTCTGTCAGCTCGTTGTTTTTTGTTGTTGTTTGTTTGCTCACCTTCTCCGCGAGGCACCAGGAACCGAACCCTGTACCTCCCCCATGAGAGGGGAGTGCCCAAAGGCCTGAGCTACATCCGCTCCCTGCGTGCTGCTGCATCTGCTAGCTGCTCGTAGAGGCAGGGGCGGCGTCTAGGTCTGTTGCGCCAGAAGGTGGCATCTGCTCATCTTCTTTAGGAGGCACCAGGACCCAAACTCAGGACTTCCCATGTGGTAAGCGGGCACCCAACTGGCGGAGCCACATCCGCCTCCCCCTATAGCTTTTTCCCTTTTAGTTGTTTAAAAAATATTTTTTCCACAACTTGAGTATTCTTCAATCTTTTTCTGTTTTTTCTTTCCAAACATGAATGCCAATTAAAATAAGACCCTATAGCATTTCATTCAGGCAGTAAGAATATGCCTGGATAAGGACTCTCTATCCTGTTGGTTGAGTCAGGTGCTGGGCTTTTACATGTGCCTGTCACCGGTTCTCCTTAGAGGGCTGGATGCCCTAATAGCATCTGTGTCTGGCTCACGACCAGGCATCCCTTTCACAGGATTCCTCTGTGGACTGCCGTGTGCCCTTGTGGCATCTGTACACAGCCTGCGACCAGCCCCAGCCAGCATCCTCCCCGGGATCAGGGACCCGCCCGATTCACACCTCCTTTAAGACTTTTAAAATTTACATAGGAGCCTCGCCTTTGTAGTGTCTTAACAAGGGACTCACCTTGGTACCTGCATCCTGCTGGCTGCAATTGTCATGTAAATGTTGTTGTGGATTGAAATCAAAAGCAAATCCAACACTTGAAATCAGAGTCAACAGGATGATAATTTGAATGTTCAACACAACTTATTTGGCTGCTTGATCGCAGGCTGCCAATAAACCAGTGATAGCCAGGTCAAGGGCACACAGCACATTTAAAAGTGTAGGACGCCAGTCTCAAAAGGGCCATAAGAAAGCAGGTGGTGCCTCACAGGAGGGGTCTCAGGAGTCCCAGGCGTGGAGGTCCCAAAGCCGACGTGGAGGCGCTGGTCCCAGGACAGCAGTGGCAGTGGCAAGGAGCTTCTCCCCAGCGCAGCGCAGGCACGAAGCAGGGAGTGAGGGCAAACAGGGACCAGTCTGCCTCTGCCTGGTGCTTGCTGGAGTGGCATCTGCTCTGGATTTTATGGGAAATGCCTCTCTGGCTGGCATCAAGCCAGTCCATATCATATCCTCGTACAGATGTCTGGCTACCACTTGCTACAAAGACATGTTTTTCTCAAGTTGCTTACACTCTAATTGTGGTTAGGATGTTACAAGGCTTACAATGTTTTTGGGATTCAAGATCGTCGTCATTTCAACACAAAGCACATCATTCCTTACGCATCATCACAAACTTTGAGCTGATGCTAACAGAGTCCAGACCATTGTCTAGGGAGTGTGGAACTGCAGGGCAAAATCGTCTCTGCCAACTTGAGCTGGCAAAGCCCAGAGCTTCCTTACCTTCAGGGGAAGACTTCAGATGTGCCTTTTTAAAGCAGCCTATTTTACAAGTGATGTAAATACTGTGTGGCATTGCTGGTTCTGTTTCCTGTATCCTTTTTTAATTGGAAGTCTTTGGTACTCAGTGTTCTGAGGTAGTTTCCTAATGAAGGTTGTCACTTAAGAAAAATCCAATAAATAATTAACAGACTGAAATGCAGCCGAGACCCAATTAGCTATATTTATTTTAATAGTTCTGGGACTTAGCTTCTGTACTGTGTTCACTTTGAGCAATGCCTTTAAAGAGCTCAAGACTCTTTGCATTTTAGAGTGATAATAAATAAGGACGTGTTTTCCATCTCTCCGATTTTCTGAAGCCCGAATGGACAGCACGGTGCACGAGGAAGTGGGATGCTGCTTGCCCAGAGACAAGAATCTTCTCTGACACAAAAGGCATTCCTACAGCAAAGGTCATTCATCATGGGCTTTTAATTTGGGGGGTGGATCATTTCGTTTCTGCTCTTAGCTACTGTCACTATTGGGAGGACAGTTTAAGGAGCTCCTGTTTGCACCGCAGGGCTCAGGGTTATTTGATTCTCTCCACGAGGTGCCTCTTTTGTTCCTCACTGTGATTGCCTTTGTCAGGGGCACAGACTGAAAGGGAAGAATTTCATGCTCGGCTGAATTGGTGGTATGATTCTAACTCTTTCATTTCTAAAAGGAAAAACTCAGTTGAAACCTACTGCTGTATTTTGTTTCCTCAGTATTTCTTCTCCGTTTCCCTACGTCTTATACAAGTTTATATTGGCTGTGTTTAGGTTTGTGAGAACACTCTATCCTGCAAAAAGAGGTATACTGAGAAAATATATGTTAGCCAGTAGCACTCCTTTCGATTATAATTCATCTACCGTATACCCCCGGCACTACCAAACTACTGCCAAAAGCTGCACATTTTGATGCCAACCACAGTTTGCCCCACGGAGACAACTCAAAGAACAGCTACTGTTTTCCACTCACTGGAGAAAGAGGGTACTTGGAACCTACCTGTTTTCTTACCTCTGGGGATGTTTTCACACACCTAATTCCTTCCTAGCATGTTTAAGGTAAAATGCATCTTTTAAAATATATATAGAGAGAAAGAAGTTAATCAAACTATGTGTAGACACTTTCATGGTCAACTGAAGTTGGGTGAATAATTTTCTTCCATGACATATTGACATTTATGTCCCAACTCTGAAACATAAACATAATACCAAAGGTAGGAATCATTCTTTTAACCACTGCTAATTAACTCAACCCTTTCATCCTCTGCAAAGGACAAATTACTGAAAGCACAGCCTGAATTCCAATCAATTTTGTGACTAGTTATTGTGTAATTCTGGGTGAAACACAGTTACTGGTAAATAGTTATGATTATGATTTACAAAATTTAAACTGTTGAAAGTGGAAATAAAATAGGAAGAAATTAGAAATAATGAAAGCTTTCCTGACTATCCCAATAAACAGCTGCCTTATTTGCTTGAATTATTAGAAAATTAATCATAATTAGCATTAATTTGGTAACCAGCTATGCAGCCTTGCTCAGCTTTCTTTTTTAAATTTTAATTTTATTAGAGAAGTTGTATTCTTACAGAAAAATCATGCAGAAAATACAGAGTTCCCATGTACATCCCTCCCCACCCCCCAAAAAAACACAGCTCTCTCTATTATTAACATTTTGTACCAGTGTGGTACCTTTGTTACAACTGATAAAAATATTATTAGTTAGTTAGTAGTAAATACTAGTAGTTAGTAATAAATACTATTAACTACAGGACCATAGTGTAAATTATAGTTCACTGTGTTGTACAGTCCAGGGGTTTTTAAAAAAATTTTTAATTTTAACTCTCATAACACTTATAACCTAAAATTTCTCCTTTGAAATAAATTATAATATACCACACAGTGGTGTTAATTAAATTCACAATAATGTGCTACTATCACCACCATCCATTACCAAAACTTTTCCATCATCCCAAACTGAAACTCAGTACCAATTAAGCATTAACTCCCCATTCCATACCCTCAGCCAAGCCCCTGTTAACCTGCATTCTAGTATCTGATCTATGTATATTGCTTATTCTGATTATTTCGTATCAGTGAGGTCATGCAACAATTGCCCTTTTGTGTCTAGCTTTTTTCATTCAACATGATATCTTCAAGGATCTTCCCTGTTGTCACATGCATCGGAACCCTCTCCTTTTTATGGCTGAATAACATTCCATGATATGTATATCGCACATTTTATTTATCCATTCACCTGTTGTTGGATACATAGGTAGCTTCTGTCTTGGCAATTGTAAATAATGCCACCGTGAACATTGGTGAGCAAATATGTTTGAGTCCTTACTTTCAATTCTTTTTGGTATACACCTAGAAGTGGGATTGCTGAGTCATGTGGTAATTCTATACTTAACTTTATGAGGTAGTTGTTTGGGTATATATATGACTTTTTCAAAGTTCAAAATTCTCCAGAATTGGGGTCGGATGTGGCTCTGGTTCGGCGTCCGTCTCCCATATGGAGGGACCCGGGTTCGATCCCTGGGACCTCCCAGTAAAAAAAAAAAATTCTCCAGAATAAAGGAGAACATACTTTGCCCAAGGAATATACATCCCTATATAAGAAAGGAAGAATTTCTTAATTTACAAATAATAAAATTAAGCATAAAGTAAATAAGCATCAAATTTGTGTGCTATATGAATTAGCATTATGTTTTAGAGAAAGCAAAACTCAAAATTATTATCTTCTAATATTATGACTTTCAATTCATGCCATTAAAATTTTAACTTTCTAAAGTTATTGCCAGTATTCAGAAATCTATGGGAAAGCATAGATGCTTTTTGAGATGTTTGAACAGAAGTTGCTTAAAGGATTTGGTTTTCAGTCATGACACAGGATAACATCTCTGGGTTTTAAAATGGAATATTAGAAGTCTTTGATCCTCGGAGAATAGAATTTAATCAGATTGGAGCAAGATAGTTGTGATGGACAGTTATTTATTTAAGAGCAATATGACTTTTCAGTTTCGATAAGCACAGTGCCCTTCTTTAATATTAAAGTTGACAACTGAAGTGAACTTACTTTTAAGTTCAGGAGGTAAGATAATTCACTTCTATGGAACCCTAGGAAGGTTTTCATGTTTCACACTGGAAAAAAAGTAGTTAGGCCACCTGGATACCAATAAGACTATCATAGTGTTATTTTCAGGGAATTTTAAAGCCACGTAACTGAGCACCCTGAGGCCTGCTAACCACTCCCTTCGCTCTGTATTTTTCAAGGCCTCACACAATCCCTGGCTCATCCACTGTACTCAACAAATAATTGTTAACAAAACAAACAAACAAGAAGGGTACAGAGGAACCATAGAGTATAGATTCCATGAGGATGCACTTCTGTCACTAGAGATCATATCTTTCTTCCATCTCCTCTGAGGAGCCTTGTCAAGGAGTCATAAGACTCACGGGGGGTTAGTAAAATCCTTGAGTACTTAGTATATGTCTGCACTGTGCTAAGTGACCTTTTGTATATCATCATCCATAACCCTCACAATAACACTATCACTATTAGCCCATTTTATAAATGAGAAAATTAAAGCACAGTGAAGTTGAATAATTGCCCCCAGCTGAACAGCTAGTAAAGAGGTCTTTGAAATTAGACACTCCCCTTGTCACATCAAGCTGCCTCCCAATATAATCAGGGCCTTCCATTCAGATAAAGATGTCTTCACTGACTCTAAGATAAGGGGAACTAGCTCACACGTGAGTGGTTTGCATAAGGTCACCGATTTCTTAATGAAATGTAATCAGGATCAAAAACTTAGTTTGGAATCAAATGGAAACATTTGTTTTACCATTTTATGAATAAAGCTGGGAAGTAAAATATTTGTAGAAACTGATGAAACTATATACTTTTCTAAAAAAGCCTTTTTATGATCATCATAAGGTGTCTGTGTCTCAACTGATAATGTCATACTGATAGATTCCACCAAAAAGAGCAATTCAGGACAATGTTCATTTTCCAGCTGTAGCCATAGAAACAAGGTAGTTAAAAATGGAGTGAATATTCACAAGTTTCCCTCTCCCTCCCCCCAAGACGTGATGTAAGGGAAGACATTATAAACTTGAGATGAAAGAGACGTTGTGGCCTAGCAGAAAGGCCCTCTGTGGACGCTGAGGTGGAAGGTACTTCTCCAGTCTGTCCTCAAGGGACTCCACTAAGGTGTGTGAGATGGACCTTCCAGAGAAAATGAGAACTGAAAGCCACTTTTGTAAATGCTGTGGTTTCACTCTCTTCTACGTGTTGAAGAAATATTGGTAGAATAAATATGAGACTCCAAACTGAAATAAGTTTTATATCCAACTGTGCATACCTGAGGCTGTGTGTTCAAATACTAGACATGCAACAGGAACTCTCTTTCGGCTTTTCCGTCCTGAAATGTGCTCTATCTACTTAGTAAGGTACCGTAAAGGCTAATTCTTCCAGTTAGACTTTCCAGTTGGATTCCTTCTTCTGTAACTCATATCCATGGTGGGTATAGAAATTGAGGTATTAAAAGCAAGATTGGGGAAGAATTGTGGGAAGATGGCAGAGTAGGAGCTCAGGAACTGGTCCCACTTCCAGAACAACTATTCAGGAATGGCCTGAATCAACCATTTTGAAAATTCGGGGTCCAGTGGAACAGCATCTAGGGAAGAGCAAAAGCTGGGACTCAAATGGATATTTTCACACTGATGTTCATAACAGCATGATTCACAATTGCCAAAAGCTGGAAGCAACCCAAGTGTCCACCAAGAGAAGAATGGAAAAACAAACTAGTATATACATACCAGGAACTATTACTCAGCCATAAAAAGGAACGAGACCTGACACATGAGGCAACATGGATGAGCCTTGAAGACATCATGTTGATTGAAATAAGCCAAGCACAAAATGACAAATATTATCTGATCTCACTGATAAGAAATATTTAGTAAAAGCAAACTCATAGAATCAGAATCTAGACTATAAGTTACCAGGGTGGGAGTGTGGGTGAGGAATAAGGAGATATGGTTTAAAATGTGCGGTTTTTACCTGGAAGGATGGAGCAGTTTTGGTAATGGATGGTGGTGATGGTTGCTCGACATTGTGAACATAATTAATGACACTGAATTTATATTTGAATGTGGTTAAAGGGAGACATTTTAGGTCATATATATGTTACTAGATAAAAAATCAAAACGCAAACACCATGGAACTGCCCTCTATTTTATATATGATTTTTCTGTACACCCACAATTTCTCTATTAAAAAAACAACCAAAGGTTTGGGTCTTCCCACAGACATATGAGACGATGTAAAAGCGGACAGCGTGGGATTAGAAATCTTCAATCAGTTTTGTTATGTGAGGTGAGTCTTTCAATTTCTTCAGGTATGTTTCTTCTCCACCAGTAAAACATAGCTGGGGTCGGGGATCAGCTCTAAGACCTCCCAGTATACCAAACTCTCTACGGTTCTAGATGTTCAGCCAGAGAACTTTGAGCACCTGCTTTTACACCCAACTCTCATCTATCTTGATTCCTAATCTTCTTTCACAAGCTTCTCTCTTGGCCTCACAGTAACTCCTTTTCCACCACCTTCTGTCTACATCTCTCATATAGGTACACCTCGGAGGTAATATTAACCAGGTTTTTCAAGGAAAAAAATAGGTTAGACTTTCAAAGTTTTATGCTTAACTCCTGTCTTAGTGTTACGTTTATAAAGCTTTTCCTGTCTATATGACGCTATAGTGGAATAAATGTAAAATATAGTATTAATTTTGCATGGAATAACAGTTATTCCTTAGCAAGATTTTAAGAGCCTTAAGAGAGTTGCATTAGAATAAATCTTCTGAAATATATTAGTTGTAATTTTACTCTGCAGGATTTGAATATGTTCGTGTTTATAAATACATCAAAATTATTGATTTGCTGTTCTTCTTTTCATTTCCCCTGAACAAAAAATTAAATAGCTTTTAATCTTATTTCAAATACCTTGTACTTACTACTTAGAAATAACATATTTATGATTGCCTCCAGATATTCTACCATATTTCATATCACAATGAATGTGTATGCAATTGGAACACACTTCACAAACTGCTTATCGTCTTGTTTAACAGGGTTTGGGTTAAGATTAACAGTTGTTTTATGTCACTTCTAAAATTAGTGTTAACAAATACTATCTATAAATACCATAATTTAATAGAAAGTGAATAGTGACTTTAGAATTAGAGGACCTATTTCTGTTTCAAGGGAATTTTCTTTCAACCTTGAAAATGTTATTCCACCTCTTGCAATCTCACTGGGGCCTCTCCAAAAGAGCCAATAGCTTGGGCTGCCTTATGTGCTGGTGACATTACCAGAAGAGTAAGTTTTGACAAAGCAACTGAGCTCTTCAGATTAAGAGGAACTGTCAGCCAAAGGGGTGCTGATGCAAAATTCCAGAAATCGGTTAGTCTTTATAAAGGGTATTTATTTGGGGTAGAAGTCCACAGTTACCAGGCCATAAAGCGCAAGTTTCTTCCCTCACCAAAGTCCATTGCCACGTGTTGGAGCAAGACAGCTGCCGACGTTTGTCAGGGTTCAGGCTTCTTGGGTTCCTCTCTTCCCGGGGCTCCATTTCTCTCCAGGCTCAGCTCCTCTGTTTCCTCCACAAGGTCAGCTGTAGACTATGAGGCTCCCTAGGCTTTGCTTCTCTCCACAAGGCCAGCTGTGAACTCTCAGACGAATGGCTCATCTCTATCCTGGGGCCTACTCTCCTTCCTCGCAAAGAACTCCAATATCAGAACTGTTCCCTCTGCCCCTCAATGCCTTAATGACATGGCCCAGTTAACGCCCTAATCATAATTTAATCATGCCCAGAGTAGCAGACCAGTTTGCAAAGCATAATCCAATATCTATTTTTGGAATTCATAATTACATCAAACTGCCAAACTCCAACAGGAGACTATAGACAAATTTAATACTCCCTGTAAAATAAATGAATTTTTAAAATGAAGATTGCCTTTTAATTTAGGACATATATGAATATTGCATGAGGAATGACATTTGTGATCAAAACCCTTCTGCATGCAAAAATTTTTTTGTTGTTGCTTTATAGCGAAGAGAAATTTCCAATTCATGGATACTGTTGCAGATGACAGGTGCTTTTTAAATGCTTGACTTAAAATATCAGTGCTTAATTCTGTGTTCTATAAATATTTAGTTGATTTACCGAACCAATGCAATGTGTTCGTAATTTCTATGGGTATTTAAACATTAATATATAATGCATTTAAGCATGCTTGTTGTTTTTATTATAATTTTTACAAATTTTAAATATTTTAAATATTTTATACAATTTTTAACAAATTCAGAAAAAGGAAAAAAATTCTTTATAATGTGTTTAGTTATGTTTTCCACACTTCTTTTGTATGGGTTTGCAATTGTTCATATAAAACTTGAATGAAATTGAGCAAAATTATCTTTAATAAAATCAACCTCAAACATAAATACTTATGAATAACTTGGGTGAGTGCTTTGTAAGACTGAAAGGCAATGATAAACTTTTTCTTAAAATTCCTAAGAGAAACGCTTAAAATAGTTGATAAGATATGCCATGTCCACATATGGGAATAATCAAGGTAGGTGATTCCAGGAAGTGGGAGCAGGCAGGGAGAATAAGACAGAAAATAAAACCAAATACACAAGTGCATTATTAATTTGCAGCTATGGGAAATATAGGAACACAGTGCATCTTAGGGCTGGTACACAGCACCCTGACAACTCTTTCCAACTTTTCCTCACTACTAAATTCTTCAACTAAATTGTTTCTATTATATATACCCTTGAGGTGGGTATTGAGTTTAAGTATCCCATTTCCAGTTTCAGATTCTTTAAGTATGTCCTAAATAGGGGATCTGACAGCTATTTTAATGATCTTCAGACTTTTTGTCTTCTGCCAAATCTCCAAGAAAACAAGAAAAAAAAATCACTTCCAATCTTATTATATTTCTAGCAATTCAGACCAAAATACTAATAGCTCGTTTGGTAAATTGAATACTCTGTCTTGCAGATCAGTTTCTTACATAAGGGTACAAATTTCAACCAATTTTCTCCACTGAGTTTTAACTTGATGGTACCATGACTTATCTCAACCCAATAAAAATAAACTAGTGACATGACACCTCAGTGGACTGTGCAATCCTGAAAGGTAAAAATTTGTAATATAGTTTTTACCTTATAAATTGGAGCTGCTTCAAATTAACTATTTGAGATGATATGCAGAATATGCAAAATATACAAATAAATCAAGTTTCTAATAAAGAGAAGCCTCTATGCTCTGTTTATTCTACTGTTGAATTAACCTTCAGTTAAGCAATCTCTTTACCACCAATGATGCTGAAAAACTGAGGTTAGTTTTCTTCCATATGTCTCATTACTTTATCTTTGATATAACCTAGAAACAGCTTTTAGGTAGTTTTAGGCCATATAGAAGTCATTTCTATATGTCTTACTTTGCTAAATGCTGCCTAAGCAATGTACCAGAAACGTGCTGGCTTTTATAATGGGAATTTATTAGGTTAAAAGCTTACAGTTCTGAGGCTGTGACAGTGTCCAAGTCAAGGCATCGTAAGAGATGCTGCCTCACCAAGTTGCAGCTGCGGGGGACCTGGCACAGTGCAGGTGCCACTCGTCTCTCCCGCCTCCTCTGGCCTCGGCTCTTCAGCGCCATGTTGCAATGTGGGCTTAGCCTCCTGGGGGCCTCCTCCTGTGCTCGGCTGATTCAGCCTCAGGCCTCGGGGACCTCTCCTTGTGTCTCGGCCGCCCTTTTCTGTGTGTCTGCTCCTTTCAGTCCTCCATTTACAAAGGACCCCAGCAAAGGACCCAGACCTGCCCTGGGTCACGCCTCACTGAAGCCAACCAGTCAGAGGCCCCCAGCTGAATCCAATCAAAGATTCCCACACCCACAGGAATGGACTGGCTCCGAGAACATGACCTTTCCTGAGATCCACAAAACACTTCAAACTGTCACACCATTCCGTTTTATTCTAAGACAACGGAAGAGAAACACAATTTAGAAAAAACCTACTTTTCATTTGACCTACTTTGTAACTGTGTCAGTACAGACTAGACTTGGACTGCCTGAGAAAAGAACACTACTTATCCTTTGGATTATTTTTCATCTAATCTTCTGGTAGCCAATTTAGAATGCACCATTTCTATCTCCAATGATTGAGATTTTACTGACTCTTCACTTGCTTCCTAACATGAAACACAAAGTCTCTTCAAACTGTTTTGAAGTCCTTTTGTCAACTGCCAAACTGATGAGGAGGTTTGAGTGCAGGTTTTAATTAACATACATTATTGAAGTCTTTCAGAGCAATCAACCTTCCCATGATTATTTGACACAGGTCTCTTGTTTGAAATATCTTTCTTAACTCAGAACTCTTTAGTTGGTGTACATGTCCTGAAATTCAAATTCAGTGATGCATAATGCCAAAATATAATTCATTTTTCATTTTGTAGTAATGGTATTTTCCTTCTAAACATTCACTTTGAAAAAAAGAGGTATAAAATGAAGACATAGCATGAAATGTAGGCAAAATAAGATGTCTGAATTCGTTTCTCTTTTACAGAGATATTTAGTACCATTAGTCACTGAATTTTCAATTGTGTTGCTGTAATGTTTGATTTGAAAGGTGATGCTGTCTCAGGAGACAAACGAAGGAAAATTAAGCTCAATCATATGAGGGGGTTTAATGAGAAAATATTGAAGGAAGTTAAATGGAAATATTTTATAATCATAAACTAAACTTTGTGATGGTTAGATAGTTAATTATAACACAAACTCTCCAGTAGCATAAGACCCATAACTGGGGACATTTACAAAGCAGGATAGAATAGGAGAAGGCATTACAGAAGAGAGGCAAGCTGGGAATTCATGGCTGCTGTTGCCTCCCAAACTCATATAAGATCTTTTCCTAGGGATTTGAGGATTGGGCTGAATGGGAAATGAAGTAAATACAGCTATGCTTATAACTCTAGAGGGTAGGCTAATGTGTAGAAAACAATAGCTCTCGTTTAATGATCACTTACTAAAGGCCAAACACCATCCTAAATGTTTTGTGTGCATCCTCACAAGTCTATGAGTTAGGAATTACTAATGTCCCCATGGAATGATGAGCATCAAATCACTGGGCACGGTAACCCAAGCAACTTCCAGACTAGCACAGGATTTAAGTTAAACAAAATCAATAATAATTGGGACAATTCAGTGTTACTGTAAAATCTATCCTTGGCTAGCATCACACTAGCAAGTAACTCAGAAAATTTAAAATTTACCTTGGTTGTTCTTCAAGAGCTAGCAGGAGATTGGGAGTGAATAGGCAAGTGGATGCGGTACCAGCAGCATCCACTAGGAGGACCACCATGCCTCTGTCGATGCGTCTAGATGTCTTAATAAAGTGAATCTTTGGAACCATTTGAATGAACATTTCTGGGGAAAATTTGATGACTGATAATCAGAGTCACTCTCTGTTGAGAGGGATTCTGTCATTATAGATTTACATATTAGTTTGGATCTTAGCAGGAAATAGAAGGCACACTCAGTAGGGATTGTGAAGATAATTTAATGAAGAGTTTGGGAAGGTTTATGTGGCTGGGAGCAGACGTGGCTCAAGCAATTGGGTGCCCGCCTCCCACATGGGAGGTCCTGGGTTCGGTTCCCGGTGTCTCCCAAAGAAGACAAGCAGACAGATGAGAGGGCTATTGGAGGAGAGTGGGAAATAACCAACCAGAGATGTTTCAGGATCCAGGGACTAGCAGAAACAGGAAATAATTACTTCCACTAGGCTTCTTTGTCAAGGAGAAAAGTGTTTCTGAGAGAGAGCTGAGCAATGAAAGAGGGGCTGCTCAAAGAACCCGTAACTGTGGAGGGAGGCAGCCACCTCCAGAGTTGTGGCAGAGACGAAGAAGGGTGAGAAGAAGAAATACCCTTACAACTCCCTCTTCTCACTCTTCAATCCATTGCTCTACCCCACATTGACTGAGTTCTATCTGAAATCAGAAAACAAGAAGCTTAGGCAATGTGGTCCATAGAGGTCAGCTCCTTCGAACGCAGAACACAGAACAAAAGAGCAGAAATTAGGTCTGTGGGGAAGTGGAGGAGTGGCAAATAGAGATCAGCCAACACTCCATGCATTTATGCAACCCAGCATCCATTTGTTGCCTGGGAAGTCACAAAATCCCATCTACCACCAAAGCACCACAGGCTCATGTCAAGTCAATAACACTCTTGGTGGATCCTAAATGATAACATTTTCCATATAAGTAAAAAAAAAAAAAAAAAAAGAAATGTAGGGAAAACTACTCATCTGGCATGTGATATAACCACAAAGCCAAAGTCAGTTTCCCTCTTCCTCTACTTGATTCCCTTCACCTTCTGTCAGCACCTTGGTTCCTTGAGGTTCTTTAACAGTGTGGGGCAACCTACAACTTTATTTCCACAGAATCCACATCCATGTTGGGCCTGACCTTATTGAGTTGCCTGGTTTCCCATCATTATTAAACATGGGAATACAAAGAAATCACTTATGGATCCTGCAGATCACAGATTAATACCTCCTTCCTTGCTATCTGTAGTAATAACCCAATTTCTCCTTGGTAATTTGTATAAATCACCAAAAGCCTGCAAATTAATCCACTCATTTGCTTGTCAGTTCAATAGCAAGAGGAGCCCCAAATGGCCAACTAGAAGTCTGCTTTCCAGTTAACAGAACCACGACTATAAATATTAGCATAGATATCTCTCTCTTGGATACTAGCACTGCCAGTCCAACTAGGCTCAAGGTTGTGTGGGTTGAAAAAAAAATTGCAAGTGGGTTATTAGGTATAATAGTGAGAGACCCATTCCTCTGTCCAACCTGTGATATAATGGCTACAGAGGAAATAGCACAATATATTTATTATCTACTGTTTTAAACCATATGCCATGTGCTACAGGGACCTTAAATTTGCTGGATTTCTTTCCTCCAACATGGTACCACAACTGAGCCTTCAGTTGGCCATTTGCACCATTCTAATAGCCCATCTAATTTTGAGTGATAGGACACCTAGTAAGATCAGTGAATTCTGTGGCCATGATACCTGGTACCCTCTACTATTTGTAGAATGAATTTACTTGTTGGGGCAATATTTTGTGGCCTGAAAAAAATATAAGGCCTTCTGTTAGCATAGGAATGGTGGCACTGCCAGCAGTGCTGTGAGCTGGAAAGGTCAGTCTGTGTCCAGAATGGCTGGTCCTGTGAGAGCTGCCCAGTGCTCCCTTCGCGAAGGAAGATGTCCTGTGTGACCAATCTGCAATCCCATGGCTGGTTAGTCCGCTGAGAAACTGTATCAAATTGCATCCTCAGCATTGGGTTTTTCTTTCAGCATTTGGGCACAAAGCAGTAGATTGCCTTAATGGGTTGAGTCGTCGAGCTCATGTGTTGTCTCCATCCTTACTGATATAGCTACTTGGAAGCTGGGCTCACTGAGCAAGAACCAGGGAGCAGGTAGCCCCAGAACAGGCCTTCCTTTCTATCTGATTATTGAGATTCTCCTTTGTAGCATATGCTTTCTATGGCATTTAAATATGGCTCAAATATCTGCACTTGGTGCCTTTTTTGATATGTCAATCCACATGATCTGCCATCCCTCAAACTGACCTTCCCTGCCTGCAGTCTTCCATTTCTGTCCTTTTTCATTCAACCAAATCATTACGCATTGCTCAGAAATCAGTGTGGTATTGGACCTTTTTTCCTTTCCAAAGAGAAGTGGACAGTCAAATTTACTGCTCAAATCTCTGCCAGCTAGAAAGATTTCCCTTCTGTCTGTCAGGACCATCCCTGGGCAGGGCTGTAACACAGCAGCTGGTGTCTGCTGCACACCATGCAGGCTCATCTGCAAACCAGGTCCTTGCATTTTGCTCTTGCATTAACCGGTTAATTCACTATTCCCTTATTTTTAGAAAACTGCCCACAATGGCATAGCTGTAGGTTGCAACACTGACAGTGAAATAATTGAAGAAGGTACAGTGAATGTCACATGCAATGCAATTTACTTGTGTCTCACAGACCTGCTCAAGCATGATCTTGTACATATCATTTCCATTTGATAATGGAATGTTGTTGCACTCAAGAAGCTTTATTATTTGATGGGTCAGAAACAATGGAATGGGCATCTGAGATTGCCAAGTGACTTGGTGTCCCATGGTCGGGGTCCGAGTAGGCAAGAACTTCTTTTCAAATGGAGAATAATTATAGGCATAAGATATTATCATAGTTTTTCTTCAAAATCCTCATGTTCTGAACTGTGATTCCCCTGCAGGTGCTCCATACTACTCCCCTATCTGCCACATATAGTTCAGCCATCACTGGAAGTGCTCAACCACAAAGTCCAGACATCAAAACAGCTTGCACTAGAGCACGAACCTTTTCTTAGTCTTATCTTGCCCTGGACCCCACCCAAAACTGATGACCTTGTAAGTTATCCAGAAAATTTGTGGAAACCAGAACCTCTGGAATGCCTAGGTATTTTTCTGACTTTAGAAAACATAAGACCCAACACATGAAAGCGGGTTTCTTGGGGAAAGTGCAGAGGAAAATGTATAGTATAGAGTTGTAGCCATCTTTCAAATTTCTTCTTCACTCAATAAAGAGGTGAACAGTCCATAAATGGACCTAAACCTAAGAATCATGAATTCCTACTATGTTGACAAGAATCAAGTTTCTGACCTCTGGACAAAGAATTGTTCTGATTACACAGATCAAGCAATTCTTCAGTAGGTTATCTATTCATTTTTAATGGAAGCTTGTCGTCAACTAGCTCTGACAACAGATCCCTATGGGCCCAAACACATTTTTATACCCCCCCCCATGCTTAGAATAGCAACTGCATCTACTCTGACTCTGAAAGTTGAATACCACCGTTCGAAGATCCAATTGTTTCCATTGAAATCGGGATTCTAATTCGATGGTCGCATCCCCAGAGATTTTCTAGGATGCTAGTGCTTCTCTCACAAATGCATTTCTTTATTCCTTATTTTTAAAAAGTGCCCTCAGAGAGGGACCACGTGGGCACTGCAATTCGTATTTGGCCAACATGTTGCACATAATAGATCCACTCCAACATTCTCGTACTCCAAAGACTTTGGACTCTTCCTTCTGCAGTATGCAAGGGAAGTGCCAGCATCTCAACTACATTGATTGTCAGCAAACTGGGTCCAGGCTTCAATCAACTAGCCTTTTGGAGTGTTACTGCTGCCCCCAGTTGCTTGAGCCCATCAATGTATTTACACTACATTTTGATTGAGGGCATCCACATTTATAAATTCAGCCAGACCAGACTTTATATTTAGCTCTCTTTGGACTAAAACCCTTAGAATCCATTTCAATACATGTTTTCGCCACTTGGTGGTATATTCTGGCAAGATCTTTCAACCTTGTGTTGTGAGATACCACATTTTCCTCTGGTTCATGGAGGATAATTAGAAAAACTGGGTAAAGAAATACTGGTGGAAATACGGGCTCCTTGTGATGATGACAATGACCCATGCTAAATAACCTCAGGATATTTAGCAGAGAAATGGATAACAAGTGAATTTCGAGGATGATTTTTAACTGCTGGCCTGTTTTCGTTGAGAGGATATGCTTCCCTGGTCCAATTGACTATAACTCTCCGTTCCTTCTGCTATCTAGAAATTAAATGACAAACCCATGACCTAACTGGTGTCAAGCATTCTCCTGTAAATTGCTATCAACTCTTGTAATAGTTGCCATAGCTCTGTACAAATTGTATTAATGTTCAATTAACACTCTCCTTAAATTTACACTTACTTTTTCAGAGATATATGCTCCTGTCTTATTTCAATCATGTCTCTGAATCATAGCTTTTTTTCTAACAACTACATACAAATAAAAATAAATATGTAACCATTATTATTTTTTAAAATTTTATTACAGAAGTTGTGGGTTTACAGATTATTATTTTTTAAAATTCCATTTTCCACTGAAAATTCTGTTATGCATACAGCAGCAGGTGTAAACCATCTATAATCACATGCATTGTAAGAAAATTTTTCACAAATGCTAAAGAAGCAAAAAGGCCAAACAAAATAGCATGAATATATAGCACAAAAAAATGAGCAAATTTAATCTAGGTTTTTAGAAGTTAGGTAAGTGGTGAGAGAGACTAGTATCAGTAAGGAGAATAAGGTATTTCTTAATAGGGTTGATGATTACACTAGTTGTGAAAAATCAGCATGTTGTGCAGTTCTACAAAGTGTACATCAAATTGTGCTGACTTTTCCTCCTGATTTTCCTCCATTTCAAATGTACGATGGTCTAGCTTTTGGCCCAGGGCACTGTGTCTTTATGCTAGTCTACAATATGCCAACAACTCATCATCTTAAGTTTTATACCATGTTACAAAGAGAATAAAGCAGGGTCTGCACAGAAAATAAACCCTATGATTTTCAACTTGGTTTTTTTTTTAATGTTTTACAGAAACTTTAGAGAACAAGTGTGTTACTTGGGCTTTTTAACTTCCATCTCTCTCTAAAATTCTCTCATGAGACTTCACCAGGATGTAACACTGTCCTCAGTTTTTCTTTCTTTCTGCTCCTGGTCCTGGTGGCTTGGAGCACATAGGTATGTCGTGATGCTCTCCCCTCTTTCTTTCCGAACTCTTTTTCGGAACATTTGCTCCCTTACTTCATTGACTTCCATACCTATCTAAATGCTAAGGCAAAAATGTTATATTCTCAAATAAGTGCTTTCACTGCTCCCACTACACATGTAAATTGAATGAATGATCCTTAGCTATATCCCTGCTCTAAAAGTTTATGAAGTATTATTAATATATTTACTAGATCATTATTTATTATTACTTATTTAACTAAGGTATCATTGACCTTAGCTCCTTTGTCAAAAGTGCTGTAAACTCCCTATAATTAATCCATAAATAATTGCTCTATGTCATTTGAATAATTAATTTTAAGGAATTCTTCAGAGTTGCAATAAGGCAAATTTTTATATGTTGCTTTCTGTTTAATTTTAATTTCCATTTAAATAAAGTTTGCAAATTAGATAAATCATGTAGCTGTGTGTATGGGGGGAGGGCAGTTTGAGATTATTTTATGAATCCCAAAAAGAGAAAGATTATATTTGCAAACTTATTCCTTTGGGCGTGATACCTTTTGATTGCATTGAATTCAGTTGAAGGACCATTGATTAGATTACTTGATGAGATTGCTTTAGGGCCTTTGATTGGACTACTATGTCAGTGAGGCATGACTCCAGTTGAGTCTCCACCCCCTTGCTGGTCTGATATAAGTGGACACTCAGATAGACAGACAAAGGAAGAAAAGGGAGTTGGCATATTTGATTCTGCAATGTGAAAGAGAGGATTGCTGAAGCACAAAGTCCCCAAGAGGCTGGTCCCACAGAACAGCTCAAGAGGAGACCATGCCTGCTATATGCCTGATAGCTCACAGCTGAACTTTGAAAGAGAACAGAAAACAGTAGAGACTGATCTAGGAGGCCCAGAAAGAGACAAGCCCTATGCCTGGTTGCTCACAGCTGAGTTCCAAGAGATGGTAGGTTCTGGAGGGGAAGGTGGAGGTAGATTCTGGAGGGGAAGGCGGAGACTTCCACAGAGAATGGTCACCACCTTGCTTCATCACGTGGCAATGGCAGCAATGCCAGGATCGAGATTAGCTGACTTTGGTGAGAAAGTATCTCTTATGGTGCCTTGAGTTGTACTTTTCATGGCCTTGAAACTGTGAGCTTTTACCCCAAATAAACACCCTTTATAAAAGACAGCACATTTCTGGTACTTTACATTAGCAGCCCTTTAGCAAACTAAAATAGTATGCATGTGTGTTAACACATTTCAGGGGTTCAGAAACTAATCATAGTTAATTCAATTATAATAAAGAAGGCCACAATAATTTTTTTTAGTATAACCTAGATCCTAGTTTGTGTCCTATGGATCCCAGGGTCTCTTGCATTCTTCCTTATTTAATAATTGTAAAGAAAATAACATGTTTTGAAAATAGAGTCCACATCTACCTTGGAAATCTTAGAAATTTTCTTAGCACACTTTTGACTATCCCAACAATATTGGATCAACTACATGATCAACCTGATAAGCTATGCAGAACAGGACTTTGGAACTTGAATAAAGAAAGTTGATTCAGTGACTTGGGTATTGATGAGCGTAGGATACCAATAGACAGGAAGTTAATGTTAAAAAAAAAAAAAAAAAAAAAAGCACATGTAATGGTGTGTTTTTTTGAGCCACAATTTTTTTTTTAATATTTTTTAAAGAAGCTTTACATTACATAAATGTTACATCAAAAATACAGTGGATCCCCGTATACCCCATCCCCTCCTTTTCACAATTTTCCCACATTAACAACAACTCTCATTAGTGTGGTGCATTTGTTAAAATTGATGGACACTACACATAATGTTTTATTTCCCCCCTGAAATGGCTTCCTCATCTGTCTGCTCATTGTTTCTGCTCATTGTTTGCTCACTGTGTCTGCTCATTGTCTCTGCTTGTTGTGTCTGCTCATTGTCTACTCATTGTGCCCACTGGTTGTCTGCTCATCTTCTTTAGGAGGCACCAGGAACCAAACCTGGGACCTCCCATGTAAAAGGCAAGTGCCTAACTGCTTGAGCCATATCTGCTCCCTGCTCATTGCATCTGCTCACTGTGTCTGTCATCTTCTTTAGGAGGCACTGGGAATCTAAACTGGGACCTTCCATGTGGAAGGCAGGTGCCCAACTGCTTGAGCCACATCCACTCCCACATACAATGTTTTTACCAGGCACTTTCCCAGTTGAGAAAGGTAATTTTGGCAATTTGTGATTTGAGATTAGTGCTGGTCCTCCAATTACAGCTATAAATGGCTTCCTTTTTAGCACAGCCTGGCTTTGTCCATTTAAGCTACTTGGTGGAACAGATCTATTAATTTTGTGGAATTTCCAATATTTAGTTGCTGTGTTTCAAAGGACGTTTTTGGGCAGTGGAATGTGAACTTCTTGAGGGCAGGACCTAAGCCACATCCGCCTCTGTGATGGATTGCCCAGCCACACACAGTAGGGTGTGTGAATCTATGCAGTGTTTATGAAGATCTAATGCGGCCATGATGTAGTATATAGGGAATACTTTTGTGGTATTTTCTAGGACAACGTTCTTTTTAACTTTTATCAAAGTTTTCAGGTTTTCAGTGTGATAGCATTCCATGTATTGAGGTTTCTGGCAAAGTGACATAAATCAGATTTTAAATTGAAAGAGTCTCAGCCTATCCCTTTTAAACGAAGAAGCTGACAATTTTGTGATTTTTAAGTATTTAAGCTGTCACTGGCCACCCGGTGCCTTGCTAATGATTTCCCCCCTTTAGATGACAAATCCAACTGATTAACTGTCCTAATTGCTACCGTGCACATACTTCCTTAGCAGGAGTCTGAGTAATTTGGAAGATATTTTTTTTACCTAGGCATTTGCTTGAAATTTTGAAATGTAGAAAGAAAATCTCTTTATAAACATACTTAAATATACTTATGTGGCTTAATTAAAAGGACAAGTAAAGTTGGTTGTGTTCAGTGATTTATTTGAGCAGTAAAGGTACATTAAATTTTAGGAAAAGTGTCTATAATATATCTCACATTTAAAACAAATGTTTTGAAGAGTGGTTGGAGACATAACCAAAAGGTTTATTACTCTAAAGAATAATTTACCTTAAGCTCATGTTAAAAATCAGTTCCCTTAGAGGGTTTACCATATTACTAACATATAACAAGTTATAAAACATCTACAATTCATACAACTTCCAGATATACATTGATTACTTACAGTGGGTATTCCTAATTCCATAGAAGAAAACAATTATTGAATTTGTTTATGTTTTATCTCTTCCTATTTTTGTGTCAAATAAAACCTTAGAGAATTCTATTTTGCTACCATCCCCTTTAATGAAAAGATTCCAAAACATAATTGGTTCAGTTTAATTTTCTTAAATAGAGAACTTACACTACTGATTCCTTTAAACATGGCATTCAGTAGATGTACAAGAAATATACGAGTCAATAATTAAAATGTTCCAATCATAAGCTTATATTTTCCAATTCTGTGGTTCTGATATAGCTATATTTTTGTTTGTTTTGTGTTGCTTTCATTTTTGACTACTATAGATTGCATTTCTATGGATATAAGAGTGGATTAATCAATCAGACTTTTTTTAACACTCATATTGTTTTTTTATTCTAGCTATTTTTAAGAGGCTTGCTATTTGGAAACAGAGCTCTTCAGGAAACAAATAATAAAGCAAGGGGCCCAATTAAGTGACTCTTAGTATTTCACGTTAGACATGAGGGTGGGTTTACCCACAGTTGGAGTAGTAAACATATGTATAATCATAGCCAATGGGATTTGCTGATGGATTGCATTAAGGCATAAGAGAAAGGAATCAGGCATGAGTCCAGGACTTTTGCAATAAGCAATTCTAAGGATGGGGTGGCCAGTTTGTGAGATGAAGAAAGACAAGTTATGCAGCTTGAGGAGAGTTGGAACCAAAATCTGGTTTGGACATTTTAACTCTGATCTTCCTATGAGGCATCCAGCCCGAGAGTTGCACAGGCAATTGAGGATACAACTATGAATTTCAGAAGAGAAGTCTTAGATGGAAATAAAGATCCATGAGTATAGTGCTTGTGTTTAAAACCAAGAGAATTGATTAGACCATTTAAATATGAGGTTATTTACTAAAAGGTAGAGGTCTGAAAATTGAGCTCAAAATTTAGTTGTGGGAAGATAAGGAAGAACTAAAAAGGAAAAAGTGGAAACTATGTCAATGCAGCTAATGTGTCAAATAAGATGAAGACTGAGAATTAGCTATTGGACTTGATAATGTGATGTCACAGGTAGCTTTGTTGGGAGTTGTTTGGTCAAATGGAAGAGAAAAAAGCTGATGGAAAAGTTTCACGTGAGACTGGGAGGATAGTATTGTAAACATTGGCTATAAATATCTATTTTGAGGAGTTTTTCTTTAATGGGTAAAGGAAAAATGAGATCTCAGAATTTGAAAGGGCTGGAAGTAGACTTCAGACAAAGAGAAATGTTCTAAACCAAATAAACCAATGTCCAGACAAAGGACCATTGATATCAAGATTTGTGTGTCATTGCTAAGGTACGATGCATGCCTTGCAGAATACTTACATACTACTCATGTAAGGTGAGGAGTGCCTCTAAAATATTTTGATCAATCCATATATCTTGAATATCTTTAATTTATTAATGGGAACACATTTATAACATTTATTAGACTACTAAAGGAGTTACTAGTCTTACTAAGAGTAACCTATTTTTGAAAATCACTATGCTAATTTTAAAAGAATCAGTAATTTGAAAAACTTCATAGTAAAGGGCTTGTAGAGGGCAACTGCTGTAATGTTGTCCTTTCTCATGTAATTTCAGGCCACCATTCTATCCTGTGTATTATTCAATATGACAAAGGAACAACCTGAATTTAAAACCTAAACAAATGGACCTGAACATATTATGTTGCTATGCAGGGCAATCGTACATCTCAAGTTGGCATAGAGGATTCTCGTTTATATCTGTTGTCTCAGTGTGTTATTAAGAGTGACCCTTTGGGTATTTAGTGGGCAGTGGAAGTGTCCTACATGATCTTACAATGATGGACACAGGACATGGTAAATACCATCAAAATTTATAAAAGTGTGCAGTCTAAAATGTAAAGCATAATGTAAAGCATTGACCATGTTTGTAGCTATGTTTCACTATTTGTATATCAATTATAACAAAGGCACTTCTACATATAAAAAGGTATTAATATGGGGGGGAGAGGGGAGGATGTTGGATATATGAGAGTCTCCTGTATTCTGTGTGTGACTTTGCTGTGACCTAAAACTTCTTTGAAAACAAAATGTAAAATAGTGAGACACTGGGGAATGTGGGGGAGAAGGTGCCACAGTACAGATAGGATACCAGATATTGTGGTGATGGAAGGTAAAATGTAAAAAAAAAAAAAAATTTTTTTAACATTTTTCATTTTTTCTAATATCCCAATTTTATTTTATTTTTAGGTTTTTACATTTTTATGTATTTTATTTCTTATATTTAAACATTGTTTCATTTCCTATTAATTGTATTTGGCTGTTAAATGGCTTCATTTTTGAAGAAGCTTTGGATCACAGTAGGGTTATATTTGGGGTGGAGGAGGATTGATGGTGTAGGGTGTCAGTGATGGGGGATGCATGGAGGAAGTTCACCTGAGCATACATATAAGGTATGTAAAAATGTCCAAATGTTCACGGGGCATTATCACAGTGGGTGGAGACTCACACAATAACTGAGAGAATACTGCATTCCCATCCTGGAGTGCTCTGCCATATTATCTAAGGGAGCAGCAACAGTCCCCCAAGTGCAGGGGCAGTGACTGCACAGAATGATCCACTGATGGGCCCTCAATATTGATGACTAGGCTTATGAGCCTTTGCTCTTGATATTGAAACTTAGCCTACTGTTATGGGGTGCCTAAGAGTTACCTTCTGAGAGCCTCCCTGTTGCTCAAATGTGGCCTCTCTCTAAGCCAAAGTCAGTATATGAATGCATTACCTTCCCCCCAGGGTGGGACATGACTACCAGGGATGAGCCTCCCTAGCACCAAGGGATTGCTACCAAGTACCAACTAGCAAAGCGGCTGGAAAAGACCTTGAATAAAAGAGGGAAAAGGTAAAGACAAATGAGTTTATATGGCTAAGAGACTTCAAAGTGAGTCAGAAGGTCATCCCAGAGGTAACACTTATGCACATGTCAGCAGGATCTCATAGATTTCCAAAGTGGATACTACCCAAATAGTGGGGATCCTGAGGGTTCTAGGAGCACTCAGCTCCTATGGTCAGGCAGATAGCTCCGGAGTTTGGTGCTTTGCCAGTGAGCCCTATTTGGGAATTTGTTCTCCTGAGAGTGACAGAGTTGGACTCAGTTATGGCTTCCCTGCACATGGCTCATTTGTCCCTTCTATGTAAACCTATACTTGGTGCTGGAGTTTATAGGTGTACATCCAGAGACTCGAGTCTTTGGGCTGTCCATGTGCCAGTTGGGCCCGGAACCTCGACAGAGTTGCAACATCTACTCTACTGCTCATTGAACTCACCCAGGACAACTGGTGGGGAGATGATGATGGACAACGGCCATCCCAGGGTACAGAGAGAGTCTAGACCTGCAGACTGGATAGTCCCATCCATCTCCCCCCTGGGATATAAACCCTTTCAATTGGAGGTGGAGTGGACATCACCATCTCAGAATCTTCGGGATTGGGGGAAGAGCTGTGGACTAGAGCGTAGTTACTGGTATTCTACTATAGACATACTGTGATTCTAGCAATGGAAGAAATTACAACATTGTTGTGGAGCCAGTGGCTACTGGAGGCTCTGGGAGCAGGAAGAGGGAAAAACGTTGTAATACGGGGGCTTTTTCGGGACTTGGGAATCACCCTGAGTGACATTGCAATGACAGATACACGCGATTTTATATCATCACATAACATGCAGAACTGTGTGGGAGAAAGTGTAGACTACGATGTGAACCATAGTCCATGCTGAATGGCAAAGCCCCAGGATGCGTTTATCAACTGCAATGAATGTGCCACACTAATGAAGGATATTCATGTGGGAGGTGTGGGGAGTGGGGCATATGGGGCTCATTTTTTGTGTAAAATTTATGCAACTTAATTACCTTTAAAAAAAAAAAGAAAGAAAGAAAGAAAGAAAAGAAAGAAATTTTTTAAAAAAAGAGTGCCCCTTTGCATTGTCAAAAAAGATTCCAGTTTCAGTGATAAAGTATATGATCATCGCACTACCACAACTATTCATTTTATTTCTTGATCTTCCTTTCCAGTGACAATTTCTTAAATGATAATGTGTCCACATCATTTAACCTTTTTAGTTTGTTGCTTTTGATCAAAGAGACGTGTAGTTTATGCTGGAGATTATAACTGATGTATATATGAGATTTTACTTTCTTTTAGTGCCAAAGAAAACAATGTAGAGGCATTTATCACATAAAATATTTGTTGGCAGTCAATATTGTAATAAATATTTTATTGAATTTATTTTAACCTTAGAAAATACATGAATTTCAATCAAGGATGAGTGAGAGAACTTTTGCATCTGGAAAGATGTGGTAGATATACTTTTTCCTATTTCAAATGCTAAGAAAAGCTAAAAATCCTGGATATTATATATAAAACAAACGTAAGAAGACAGAGGAAAGACACACCACCTAGGGAACTTGGGATCTGGGAAATGACACTGTGGTGAATTCTCTAGATTTTCTTTTTGCCTCATATATCCAAGAATGGATATAGGAAAGGTTGGTAACACAGAAAGACCAATCATAATGGAAAAATAACAGTCCCCTAAAAGCATCCTTTCTCTATCCAGAAGACAAAAAAGGACAGCTTAATAAGACAGAAAACTTTTAGAAAATAATTGTTCTACTCCAGCCAAATAGCACAGGAAAAAAGTGTTCCCAGGCCTGAACTCAAAAGAAAAAGTTTCCATGGAAAGACTAGACTTCCACCATTTCCAAGCAATAATGAATCACCCCAACCCTGTTAGTAATGGCAAAGTGAGGAACTAAAAATTTAATTCTTGTCAAGTGGAACGAGATTGCCATCCCACAGTTTCAGTTGAGATCACGAGGGATGCCTAGACATCACCTCTACCCAATGGTAACAAAACATCGCCCACGTCTCATTGGGGTTGAATCAGAGGAGGCCTAGTGGATAGTCAAGATTTTTACAGCTGCTCAAGGACAGTGAATCCAGCCCTTGCCTATGGTGTTGGTGGAGGCAGGAGAGGAACTCCCCTCACTCCTAACTAGGATCACATCAACTGAAGTCTAAAGGAGAGCATGAACTCTTACCTCCATGGAGCAAGCACCTAGGAACCTCTCTTCATCCTGAATGTCAACAGAGGCTGTGGAGAACCTGTAATTATTTACTTACCTGGCAGTAAAAATGAAGTACTTCTACTTCAACCACTGCAGGAAGTTCAGAAAAGTAATGCTAAACAATATATTTAAATAAGTTACAGAGTCTTATAATATCCCAAAAATTCAGGTTTTAGTGAAAATTCACTCATCATATCAAGAACCAGGAAAACTTGTAATTGAATGAAAAAAGACAATCAACAGACTCCACCACTGAAACTGCATGAACATTAAAATTATCTGTAATGGGTTTCAAAACAGCTATCATAAAATGTTTCAATAAACAATTGTGAACATAATTGAAACAAACATGAACATGGTTGAAAATTTTAAAAAATCAGGAAATATAGAAAACAAAGAAATAAAAAATATAAAGAAGAGCCAAATGGAAATTTTAGTACAAAAATACATTACCCCCCTCTCAATTGGAAACAGAGTGTGCATCACCATCTGAAAATCACCAAGACTCAGGAATGAACAAACATAAGAGGGATTTGCAACTATGGAGTAAATTAGACATATTATTATTCTAGTAATGGAAGAACTTGTAACACTGATATAAAGACAGTGGTCACCAGAGGTTCTGAGGGGAGGGAGAGGGAAGAATAGGTGTAACATGGAGCATTTGGGGGACATTGGAATTGTTCTGCATGACATTGTAATGACAGATACAGGTCATTGTACATTTTGTCAAAACCTAAAAAATTGTGTGGTGCAAAGTGTAAACCACAATGTAAACTATAGACCATGGTTAGTAGCAATGCTTCAATATGTGTCCATCAATGGTAACCAATGTACCACACTAATGAAAGCTGTTGTTAATGAGGAAAAGTGTGGGAAGGGGAGGAGGTGAGTTATATGGGAATCCCCTGTATTTTTGATGTAACATTTACATGAGCTAAAGCTTCTTTAAAAATAATAATAAAAATAGGTAATATTTTTTAAAATATATTACCTAAAGTACAGAATGAAGGAAAAGAGGAAATGACCAGTAAACACAAAGATTAAAATAGAAATTTATCAAACTATAAAACAAAGAGAATATAAATTTGGCAGGGGGAGCCTCAGGGACATGTGAGATTATAAGAAAAGACCTAACTTTCATGTCAGCAGAGTCCTGGAAAGAGAGAAGAAGAAGGGTGGGGCTGAAAAGGTCTTGAAAAAAATATGATTGAAAACGTCCCAAATTTTTCAAAGGACATACACCTAAGAAGATAAACAAAATAAATCAAAACAAATCCATGACAAGACCAGGCATCAGAGTCAACCTTGTGAAAACTAAAGATCAAGACATAATTTTGAAAACAAAAACAGAGAAATGAATCTTCATATAAGGGAACAAATTGAATGACAGTCAATTTTGCATTGGAAACCATGGAGGCCAAAAGCAAGTGCATAATATTTTTCAAGTGCTGAGAGAAAAAAAGTATAAACCCCAAATCCTATATCCAGCAAAAATATCCTTCAAGAATGAGGGGAAAATGAAGACATATGAAAGAAAAAAAGAGAGAGAATCTGTTGCCAGCAGGCATCCTCTAAAATGGCTAACTCTAGTTCTCGAGACAGAAATGATATGACAAAAGAAGGAATCTTGGAACATGAGGGAGAAAATTTTGAGGCAGCAAAAATATGGGTAAACACTATGGACTTTTCTACTCTAACTGACTTTTCTAAATTAAGTTTGATGGTTGAAACAAAAGTTATAACACTGTCTAATATGTTTCTCAATATATTTGAAGGAAATATTTAAGGCAATTGTATTATAAAGTAAAGAAGGTAAAGACACTTAAAGGGAGGAAAAGTTTATATATATAATTTGAACTACTAAAGTGTTGTCACCTTTGGACTGTAGCATATTATGTATGTATATGCATATATATATATATAATGTAATACATAGAGCAACCACTAAAATCACTATAAAAGTTACACTGAAAAGCACTATAGGAAAACAAAAATAGAATTCTAAAAAAATTCAAGGATCCTAAAGGAATGAAAGAAAAGGAAAACAGAGAAAAAAAGGAAGAACATACAGAAAACAAAAAATATAGCATACTTAAGCCTTAACATTTCAATAATTATATTAAATGAAAATTGTTTAAACACACATTAAAAGAAGGTGGTTGGCAGAATGGATAAAAATCATGCAACTATATGCTGTTTACAAGAAACTCCCTTCAAATATAATGATATATATCAAATTAAATGATGGATAAAAGATATAACATACAAACTTTAATAGGAAGAAACCAGGAGAATCTATATTAATTTCAGACACTAGAGTGGCTATTATTTAAAAATGGGAAATAAATGTTGACAAGGCACGACATAGGAACACTTGTGCATTGTTGGTGGGAAAGTAAAATGGTGCAGCCACTGTGAAAGACAATTTGGTGGTTTCTAAAAAAGTTAAATATAAAATTACCATATGACCCAGCAATCCCACTTCTAGGTTTATACCCCCAAATACTGAAAACAGCAACCTGAACAGTTATTTGCACACCAGTGTTCATAGTAACATTATTTATCAATAGCCAAAAGATGCAAATAACACAAGTGCCATCAACAGACAAATGGATAAACAAAATGTGCTAAATAGATTAAATGGAATATTATTCAACAATAAAAAGATATGAAGTTCTAAGACATGCTACAACTTGGATGAATCTTGAAAACATCATGTTGAGTGAAATAAGCCAAACATTCAATGACAGCTATTGCCTGATTCCATGTATGTGAAATATATATGCATGGATTACTGGTTACCAGGGGCCAGTGAGGGTGGGGGAGTGGGCACCAGGAATGGGGAGTTATTGCTTAATGGTATAGAGTTTCTGTTTGGATTGATGAAAAATTTCAATAATGGGTGGTGGGTACGGTAGCACAACATTGTGAATGTAATTAAGGCCACTGAATTGTACACTTTAAAGTGGTTAAAATAGAGAATTGTGAGTTGTGTATATGCTACCACAATTAAAAGTTGTAAAAAAAAATACAATACCAATACATTCTGTCCCCCCAAAATGAAATCGTTAGATGTAAGTGTGCAAAAGCGGTACAGAACTTGTATGTTCAAAGCTAAATAACACTGATGAAAGAATTCAAAATACATCTAAATAAATGAAGTGATATATACTATGTTCATGAATTGAAAGACTCAACAAAATGAAAATGTCATTTCTCCCAAACTGATACACAGTTTTAATGTAATTCTTATCAAAATCCTAGCAAGAAAATTTTATTCGATATAGGCAAGATTATTCTAAAACAAGAATAGCTAAAATAATTTTGAAAAAAAGTAGAGTGGGGGGAAATAGTCTACCCATTTTTCAAGACTTATTATATAGCTACAGTAATGAAAATGTCTGGTTCTTTTGGAGGGATAGACATACAGATCAATGGAACAGAATAGATAACCTTAAGCAGACCCACATAAGTACATCCAACTAATTTTTGTAAAAGGTGAAAATTAATCAATCCAATGGAGGAAGCATAGTCTATTTAACAAATGATGCTCGAACCTTAGGATATCCACAGGAAAAAAAATGAACTTCTACCTACAACCCATACCTTATACAAAAATTAACTCAAAAATGGATCACATTCCATCAACCAATGAATGAATAAACAAAATGTGGTATATACAGAGCATGGAATACTATGCTGCAGTAAGAAGAAATGAAATTGGGACACATATGATAACGTGGATGAATTTTGAAGATATTATGCTAAGTGAAATAAGTCAGACACAAAAGTAAAAATATTTCATGGTCTCACTAATATGAACTAAGTTCGAAGAATAAACACATGGAGTTGAAACCTAGAGTATAGGTTATTAGGAGATAAGAGGACTGAGAAGGGGTTCTGAAGCTTAATGTACGTAGAAGTTTTAATGAACTTGACTGTAAAAGAGTAGAAATGGATAGAGTTGATGGTAGCACATTATCGTGAGAAGCAGCTGGTTTATAAATGGGAATTATAGCTGAAGGGGGTAGTCTAGGGATGTAAATATGAACTGAAAGAAAACTAGAGATTAATCTAGGGACTGAATAACACAGTGAACCCAGAGATGGATGAGAAATGTGGTTAATAGTACAAATGCAAGAAAGTCTTTCTGTGAACAAGAATGGATATTCATCATTCGTGCAGGGTGGTGGGAACGTGGAGAAGCATGGGAAAAATACAATTAATGTAGCCTATGGACTATAGTTAACAGCAATACTGTAATATTCTTGATCAATGCCAAAGATGCACTGTGTTGATAATGGGATATGGAAAAATATGCCAAGTATATGCTGTGACCATAGTTAGTGGTAATAGTCTGATGATATTATCTCATAATCTGTAACAAATGCTCCACAATGGTGTGGTGTTTGGGTGAAGGGGTGTTGTGTGGGAATTCCACACATGTGCATGATTGTTTTGTAAGTTCACAACTTTTGTAATAAAAATATATTTTTAAAAATGGATCATAGATTTAAATATAAAACATAAAATTATAAAACTGTTGGAAGATAACATAGGAAAAATATATTTAGGACCTAAGCTTTAATGAAGAATTCTTAAACATAACACCGAAAGAAGATCCACAGAAGAAAAACTCAAGAAACTGAACTCATCAAAGTTAAAAACTTTTGTTCTGTGAAAGACCCTGCCAAGTTGAAAAGACAAGCTACAGTCTAGGACAAAATATTTGCACACTACATATACTACAAAGGACTAATAATTATAATTTGGGCTATTATGAAATAGGTTATCTATTAGAAAATGGCCAGAAGATATCAAAAGCCATTTCACCAAAAAGGATATAAGCACATGGAATTATGTTCAACATCACTAGCCACTGGGGAAATGCAATTTATGTCAAAAAAATGTCTCTACAGAATATTAGAATAGCTAAAAAATAAAATAAATAAAATAAATAAATGGCATCAAACACCAAATGTTTTCCAGGTTGCAAAGAAATTGAATATCTCATACATTGCTGGAAGGGATGTAAAGTGGTACAACCACTTTCGAAAATAGTTTGGCAGTTTTGTACCATACTATCCAAAAATTGCACTCCAAAGCATTAATACCAGAAACATTAAAAGTTAAGTACACATACAAACCTGTATGTGATTGTTCATAGTCAATTTATTTATAATAACCCCAAACTAGAAATAACCAAAATGTCAAACAAACTGTGATGTATTGATACCACAGACTACTGCACATCAATAAAAACAAATTATTGATATAAGCAACAACTGGATGTATCTCAGGAGCATTAGGCTGAGTGAAAAAGACCAACATCAAACTTAACATACTGTATGATTCTAGTTATAAAACTTTCAGGTTATGATAAAATCATAGAGATGGAAAACAGATTAGTAGTTACCAGAGTTTCGGGACACAGGTGGAGGTGGGTGTCAGTATAAAGGAGATATCTTTGTGGTGATGCAATAGTTCTGCATCTAGATTGCATGGTGGCTACACAAATCTACATATGATAAAATGACATAGAACTATATAGACACGTTGTACCAATGCACAATTCTTCTTTTTGATATCTACTATAATTATATGTTATAATCAATGGGTAAAACAGGGTGAAGTGAACATGGGACCTCTTAGTACTACGTTTGCTAATTCCTGTGACTCTATATATTTTTCAAAATATAAAGTTTAAAATAAATAAACAGTTTTAAAAAAAGAAATTTGTTTTTCTTGCATTTCAGTAACTATCCATATTGAGTGGTATCTGATGAGATTATCTGTCTCTGAGGTTTCAAACTGAGGCAAATCCATTTTTTATGCTGGGATTATTGGGTACTTTTTTTAATCTTTTAGGCTACACTTATGACAATTTTAACACTTATCATTGTTTCTCTAGGCAAACACAGAGCTAACCTACAACATAGCACCTGGGTCAGAAATGGTGAAACCAATCAATCCATTGAATATTTGCTGTACTGTAGCCTGTTTAATTCTTAATCCAGACATCATATCAAAAGAATATATTATGTGAACTGCTCATGAAATGATATGAATTTTAAAAGTAAAATGAATAATTCTTCAGCACCATACAGCTCACGTCTAAAATCAATGAGAGCTTTTTCAAGATGTGTAGTAAAGAATTTAATCTTGCCCAAGAAGGGTATGGCCTTTTCCCCTCACCTTCTAGGAAGTGATTTCTAAGCCCCTATAAGGTCTTGCCTCAGGAGAATGTCTTTGTTTGCCTGGGGACCTTGGGCCAGCCACAAAGTAAAAATGTAATATTCAGGGTGGGAGCTTTGGGCCAGTCAGATAATAACAATATGATTTAGGGGTACAGGCTTTTAGCCACAACGAGAATGTGATTTAGGGTGAGGTCTTTGAGTCACACTTTATCAGTCTCATGAGCAGTCAACCATGTTCACATGATGGAACCCCCAAAAAAAGCCCTGGACACCAAGACTCAGCTCTGCTTCCTTGGTTGGCAATACTCCACGGGTTGTCACACATTGATGTGGGAAAAGAAATGCTGCCCACGACTCCACAGGGAAAGGACCACAGACACACTGCATTTGGTACTTTCCTGACTCTTCCCTGTGTACTTCTTTTGGCTGATTTTAGTCTCTATTGTTCAGTTGTAATAAACTGTAACCATGAGTTTAGCAGCTTTCAGTGAGTTCTGGGAGTCTTTTGGTGAGTTATTGAACATGAGGGTGGTTTGGGGTACCCTCCAAACTTGCAATTGGTGTCATAAATTAGTGTGGTCTTGTGGGCTACTGTGTGCCCTCTAACTTTACGTAAGTCTTAAATTACCAAATTATGTTTCTCTACCAAGGACATAGAAAAGAATCTCTGGTATAAAACATTGTTTTTTGTTTTGTTCAAATTTATTACCATCTATCTTTCATTCAATATGTGACCATTTAAGTACAATGCAAAACACAAATATTTATAAAGATGAAATAAATGTTTTTCAGTAATCATGGACATTTTGTAATTTATTTTGAATATTTTTGTTCAATATTCCTTCCCCAAATTTTGCCTATAATTAAAACAAAACGTAACAATTACATAACATGGTATGTTAAATGACTATTTTAGAGATAATATCCTAGTTAATTAAATTCTTTGGAATAAAATACTATAGACAGTTTCTTAGGTAAAGTAGTAAGTACTATACGTTACTTACCATGTAATATATATATAATTTTGTTATTATCTCCCTCCCGATATTGGTTTGTTCTCCATTTGCTCTTTAGAGGTACTGGCTATAATTTGAACTCCTGTCAATTCTGTAGCCTTGGAAATTCTGTAGCTAACCTTATTGTTTTGTTTTTTTGCTAATTCCAAATATATTACATAATTTATGTCCTTTCAGCTTCATGCAGGTTTTCAAATCTCTGGTTTTAATCTGTTTAAACCCAGATAAAAATCTCCTTAACTCTTAGCATTTTTATTATAGAAAGAATATACACACACAAATTGTTAGAATGTGGGAACACTAAAGTAAGTTGAAGATTTTAATATCAAGTTCAAGTGACAATATGGGAGACTAATGAGACCCTTGACTACTGGGAAACCATCCAGCCTTACAAAAAAACACTGGTATTTTGTAAGGGCTAACTGTTCTCCTTCCCCTCTAAGCACAGAATTAATGCTACTAAATCCATCACTGGAAATCAAAAGCAGCACACCATAGAGATGGCAAAAGGCAGCTTCCTGCCACATTATAAATGGCAGAGCCCATTAGTATGGTTATACTTTTTGGTTTTGGCAGTTATACTTAAGGTCATGTTCTAGGGGCTTTCTTTTGTCACAATACATTGATTGAGACAAAAAGTTAAACAGCTATAGAGAGGAAGTTATTTGTTTTGTGAGCTAGAATTCATGAGTTGCTAAAAGGTTTATCTAAATTATTCTGTGTTATATTCTAATATTGTTTTCTTCAGGTTTAGGGTCAGTGCTTTACCTAAGCTGAATGATTTATTGGTATTCAAAGACCATCCTATCACAAATTATTAACCATGGTACTCATTTTGAATTCCTCTCACCTTCTGCAGACTTTTCTCCTAGGAAAAAGTTACCTCTAAAAGAAAGCATTAGATACTCACTAAAGGGCTTCAACTTCCAGAGGACCCTTGGCGTTTGTTATCCTTGATCGTATGTGCCTCTCATCACTACCACAGAGTAATGTATCAGGTTTTCTCATTCATGGAACATAAACTATTACACAGGAAGGCTAAAATCTGTGTAAAAGATCCTGACAAGGTGAACATTTTTTATGTAATTTCACATGTACTTAGTTGCTAACTGTTCCTCTCCTCAGGTATCCGTTTTCAATTGCTGCGTAACAAAAGATCACAAATTTAGAGGATCAGAATAAATGCACGTTTATCTCACAGTTTTGTGGTTCAGGACTTTGTAGGGACTTTTGTGTTTTGGCTGTCTTTTCTTGAGGAAGGGAGAGTATTTATAATATAAAATCTGATTTGTAGTGGCTGAAGTTCTTGGGAAATAAATAACAAAACACAGCAATAACTGAAGTAATTTACCCTATCAGCCTTTTGGGGGTATTGCTTTCATCACCAAAGATTCGGATTGTATTCTAAGAAAGTGTTCGTGTATCCACCAAGGGGAAAGTTGAGGGAAGAGAACAACCAGAATATGGTCCTTTTGGTCTAATTAATTATGGAAAATTTTTCATAGCAAATGCTAAGTATCCTTGTCTTAATGTTTAGTTAACAATTTGCTCATTAATAGCTTTGGGGACACTTATGGCTGGACAGCAGTTGTCTATTTAAAAAGTGATGAGAAAAACCTTTCCAATATTCTGAAAGGTTGTTTTTAAAGACTCTTTAAATGAAAGAAAAGTGAAAACAGTTACTTCCAAAGGGAGAAAATATCCTGCAATCTTATTTGCATGTTAACTTCTTTAAAATATCACTAGTTCAAACATCATTAGCTGCAATATTTCAAAAGGTTTCAAGCAGATTTGTGTGTTTTGCTTTGTTTTGTGTTTGTGCTCTGGACAGAGTTTCAACTGGGAATTTAATAGTGCTTTTTAAGAACTATTTCTGAACACACACATCACTTTTCGGAAGCATCTATGTCTTAGCTATGGGGAGAGAGTAGTTCTAAACTAGACATTTGAAGTTTTCTTTTTTAATTCACTTTTTTCTTGTTGTTAAGCAAAGCATATAATTGACCCAAACTAAACTTTGATATTTGTGACAGCAAATGAAAAGACTCAGATTGAAGAGCTTTGGATTTTTATTATTATAGTTATCATTGAATTATATCTATTGTCTAATGAATGATTGAAAATGAAGGCTGGGCACCTATCTAGGAAGCACATTTTAAAAGTGTAAACATTAATATACATTTGGTGTTATTGTTATTTGGTGACAGTAATGATGATTAGCGAGTCAAATCTAGTGATGAACAACATGGAATTTAAGTCTGACTGCCTGGCTTTTAATCTCAACTTCAAACTTTGTAATTTTAGGCAAGTCAGTAAATCTCTCTGTTCTTCATTTACTCATCTAACAAATTCTCCTACTCATAGGGTGTCAAGCGGTTGTCACAGGGAAACTCGCTCTTGCTTCTTCATGTTGATTTCCATGATTGGATAAAACACAAACCTTATTGCCCCATTGAAAGAAGAAAATTCGCATATGATTCTTATCTCATCACAGTTGCAACTTTTGTTTGCTATGTTCATTTTGCAAACGTTGTTGGTGAAATTACTGGTCTTGTACTGGCTGTCGTTTTGCCCATGTCTAGCAAGAATTTTTATTTTAGTTGACAAGTATTAGGCAGCTCCACGAAATCCTGTTTTTCTAAAGTTGTTTTATTCAATTATGCAATTTATTGAGGAAAAATGGCATGTTTCAGTATGAAAGTAATATTTAAGTGAAAGAGACTTTTTGCCAGTTCATAGAGTAAATTAATTTAACTTTGAATCAAACATCTAGGGAAGTTCCTTGCCTTACATAGCATTTTGAATTAACCATACTGTCTTCTGAATAATTTGAATTAAATAAAATGAGAACTCTTTTGATGATGTTTTTCAAATCCAGTAAATTTCATCATGGGGAAACAAAAAAGAACTCCCCACAAATTGCTTTACTTCTCCTTGAAAATTTTTGATAAGTGGAATTATTTTTTTAATAAAAGAAAGGAACATAGAATTTCTAATAAGTATTAGAATTCACTTAATAGCATGTTAAACATTGTGTCAAATGCTGCTATAAAACTATTTATGTTTGTGTATAGGCCATAAATAATGAACACTAGAGAATCTTGGAGTGTGGGTGTGTTTCTATGTACCTTCTACTTATTTAATGATAAATTGTATTGCAAAAATTTTAAATAAATAAAAATAGGCATAATATTTTATCTTCTACAAATGAAATGTAAATTAATTTAATTTTCCAAATATGTATACATTTAACATTATTGCCTTTATTATAATATATATTTTTCATGTGTGCTCTTATATATAATGTATATACACGCACATTAAATATTCTTCACATTTTTGTTTAAACTGGCAATTCTGAATATACAGGGTAGCAAAAACATAAAGTCTATTTTGAAATTATAACTATGAAGCAATCATATATCTAAATCAAACCCAATTTTCTATGATTCTCTGAGAGTTTACAATGGCACATCGCTGCTGGTTGGAAAATTGGATTGAGTGAACAGGCAGAGTGAAAATAGTATATTAAATAGAAAAATGCTATTTAGCTAGAAATCTCTCCACTACGAGAAAAGACAGATAATAAATGGTATTCATATCATTCTAGCTGAAAATCATGGCATTCTGTGGTGCATATACCTAAAACTGGAACATGCCCAGAGTTGGGAAGGCTTGAAAGACGTGAACACTAAAGAATGCAATTTTTCCCTCTCTCCTCTACAGCTTCTATTGTGTCTGCTTCATTCTAATGAATCCTCAAAGTCACAGAATGGCTGCCAGCAGTTTCCAAGGCTACAGCCTTCCTCATTCAATGCAAGCATATGAAATGATTCTCTCCAAGTAACTTTCACTGAAAATCAAGAAACGTTGTTTCCAAGAATCCCATATAGAGAATATAAATTCTCTCTCCATAGCTGATTGTCTTTAACAGGGTCATGAGCTCACACCTGAACCAAAAACCATGAGCAGCTTGGAGGGATGTGCTGACTCTTGGCAGAAAGATTGAGGACATGGTCAGATTCCACTGAGTTATGTGGGCTACACGAGGAAGGGGTGGATACCCGAAAAGAAATCCCACAACTGTTACCCAAAAGAAAGAAAGAATGGACAATTGTCAGCCCCAACCAATGAATGACTTTTCATTGCTTTTAGATTTTTAAAAATATCAGTATATTCTATTATTCTTGGAGGAGAAAGTATGGATAGTATTATGAGAGTCTATATAGGAAAAATAGAGAAATACCCTAAATGTACTCCTTTCAAACAGGAAGTAAAAATAGAAGCAGAAGGAATGGGTTTTACCCACTAAAGAGCTAATCCTTCACCTTAACATTCTAAAAATTTGGTAGAAATATTATATAGTGGGCAAAAATGCCTTAAAAATTGGTGGTAAGGGAGTGGATGTGGCTCAAGTGGTTGAGCACCTGCTTCCCACATGGGAGGTATCCCAGGCTCATTCCCCAGCCTCGGTACCCATAAAAATAAATAAATAAATAAATAAAGGTTCCCTCTTAAAAAAAAAAAAAGTGGTGGTGTGAGTTAGGAGTAAATCCACCAGCTAAGATTTTAACATGGCTAAAGCTTTTCGTAAACTAATCTGATTTGAACAAGACAAGGTATACTCATGAAACCTAAAATTTATGTTGTTCAGCAGAATGGTTTCAACCAGAAATTAAGCTCATTTTAGTGTAAGGAGCTTTTAATGTAGCTTATTTCAGGGGCTGCTGAAATTCAGAATGTAAGAGCCTTTGATCTAATGGTGTCCCTGCTTTGTAATACATGCAGTACAGCCTGGTATCATTGTGTGCCATTAATAACTGATGTTTTCAGTCCACTTTTTTAAGCTCCAAAGCTGCCAATATTTTGGACCACATGCATTTCTCACCCGTTTGGCTCAAAGAGGTTTAAATTCTTTTATGACAAGAAATTCAGTTGTCCATGTGGATGTGGTGATAGCTCTAAAATTTTAGAAAAGAGGAGGACTGTGGTTTACTTAGGATGTGTACCTGGCTGTTTGTTACACATTTCCAGTATATAAATACATCTGTGCATTTATTTAGGATTCTAAGCGTTTTTAAAGATGTTTTGAAAATTAATTTTTAAATTTCTTCATGGATCTTCATTCACCTTTTAGACAACTAAATCATGCAAGATCATTATTTTATCTTGTCTTCCTTCTATGGCTGTGCTGTTAATGACCTCTTCCAATTAGTCAGTGCCTAATATGTTCCAGAAACTGTATTATCTACATTTCTCTAACTGTCTTCACTACAGCACCTGTGATGATTTCCTTCTGGCTGAGACTGTCCCCACCCTGGCCCTGTCTAGAACTGACACAGTCAAGAAGGTACTAGTCGGTGTGAGCTCCTTCTGACCTGGCCCTTGCAGTTGGGCATTTCAGGGTATTTCGGGGTTTTAATGATGGGTAAACCAAGACAGAGAATTTTTAAAAATTGTCCAAAGTCAATAGAACTCAGAAGAGACATATACCTGGATTTGATCTCTGGTATATGAAATTATTTTCTAACCAGAAAATGAGACTTTTTGAAAGAAATAACCTTTTGATCTGATTGTATTTGTTCTTTTTCTCTCTCATTATATTTAGGTAAAAAAGATTGTATTTGTGGTAAAGAAATAATGCATTTTGTATTTTAGTATTGTTTTGAAAATGTAGACATCTAAGTCTTTTATCTGAAAAATAAAAAGAGACAAAAATATTTGTTCCTAAATGTATTAGTCAGCCAAAGGGGTGCTGATGCAAAGTGCCAGAAATCTATTGGCTTTTATAAAGGGTATTTATTTGGGGTAGAAGCTTACAGTCACAAGGCCCTAAAGAGTCCAACACAAGGTACCATAAGAAGTACTTTCTCACCCAAAGTCATTTGCCACGTGTTGAAGCAAAATGATGGTGATGTCTGTGAGGGTTCAACTTTCCTTCATCCTCTTAGGGATCCGTGGTCCCAGCTTCTTCCAGTCTCAGCTGCAGGCTGGCATAAGGCTTGTCTCTCAGGGCTTCTCAGCTGCTCTCTTCTCTTCAGCTGCAAACCATCAGGCTCATGTCTTTTCTGTGGCCTCTGCCGTGTCTCTGGAGCTGTCTGTCTTCCTCTGTGTTCTTCTCTGCATATCTACTTCTGTGTTCTTGATTGAGCGTCCATTTATATAGCCCACCTAAGGGGCAGGGACTCAACCTGGCATGCCCTAAAGAAACGGTCGAATCAAAGCCCTAATCTTGATTTAATAAAGTAAAAGTGAAACCTCTGAAATCAATACAATCAAAGGGAACAGAGAACAGACCAGTTTACAAACATAATCTTTTTGGAATTCATAAATAATATCAAACTGGCACACTAAATTTCATTTAAAAAATTGGTTCTCTGATTTAGAAGAGTAAAGTATTTGGGGACGAAAGAGGAACTGACTTCTTATTAAGAGAGTATTAAGGAATCAATAATGAATTTCCATTGCATCCAAGGAAAGGGGAAAGAGCCCGGAGGGGCTTCGAAGAAAGGGAGCAACATGTTAGAATCAGCTGTCCATCATCATCTCCTTGTTAGTTGTCCTGGGTGAGTCCAATGAACTTTAGAGTAGGTGTTGCAACTCCGCTGAGGTTCCAGGCCCACCTGGTACATGGACAGCCCAAAGACTCAAGTCTCTTGGACATTGTAGCCGTGGGGAAGTTTGATGTAATTATGAATTCCAAAAAATAGATATTGGATTATGCTTGTAAACTGATCTGTTCCTCTGGCTTGATTAAGTTATAATTGGGGCTTTGATTGGGCCACGCCAGTACGGCATTGAGCCCCACCCCTTGGTGGGTGGGGGAATCAAATATAAAAGGCAAGGCAAGAACAGAGTTGAAGCAGTTTTGATGTTGGAGTTCTGGTGAGGAAGGAGAGTAGGGCCCAGGATAGAGACGAGCCATTTTCCTGACAGTTCACAGCTGGCCTTGTGGAGAGAGGCAAAGCCTAGAGAGCCTCATAGTCTACAGCTGACCTTGTGGAGGAAACAGGAGCTAAGCCTGGAGAGAAATGCAGCCCCAGGAAGAGAGGAACCCCAGAAGCCTGAACCCTAGAAAGCGTTGGCAGCTGTCTTGCTCCAACACATGACAATGGACTTTGGCGAGGGAAAAAACTTATGTTTTATGGTCCAGTAACTGTGGACTTCTACCCCAAATAAATACCCTTTATAAAAACCAACTGATTATTTGTATTTTGCATCAGCACCCCTTTGGCTGACTAATATAGACGTACACCTACAAACTCCAGCACCAAGTATAGGTTTAAACAGAAGGGACAGATGAGCCACGTGTAGGGAAGACATAATTGAGTCCAACTCTGTCCCTCTCAGGAGCACAAACTCCAGAGTAGGGCCCACTGGCAAGGCACCAAACTCCAGAGCTATCTGCCCTGACCACAGGACCTGGGTGTCTCCAGAGCCCTCAGGAGACCCACTATTTGAGATAGTATCCATTTTGGCAGTCTATGAGAGCCTGCTGAGATATGCAGTGGGCACTGGAGGGTCTGGGAGCAAGAAGAGGGAAAAACAGTTGTAACACGTGGGCCTTTTTGGGACTTGGGAATTGTCCTGAATGACACTGCAAAGACAAATATAGGTCATTTTATATCATCACATAACCTGCAGAATTTTGTGAGAGAGAGTGTAGACTACAATGTGAACTATGGTCCATGCTTAATGGCAAAGCCACAGGATGTGTTTATCAATTGCAATGAATGTGCCACACTGATGAAGGATGTTCATGTGGGAGGGTGTGGGAGGTGTGAGGAGTGGGGCATATGGGAATCCCTATATTTTTGGTGTAACATTTATGTAATCTAAGTAACTTAAAAAAAATTTTTTTTTAATTATTATTAAAAAACAAACAAACAAAACAAAAAAGAATTGGCTTTATTTTTTCTCCCCTTGGATTCATATCTGGGCTAGGTATTTTGATTTGTCCTACTAGTTACACCCTCCAGACTTTTCCTCCTGGGCCCTTGGAAGCTGATCTATATGGACTGTATCAGTCTGCCTTCACATTCTTGGGTTTCTGTTTGGGTTCAGTCAATGGGAGAAGTTGGCAGAAGATCAGATTGTAGGAGGAGATTGAGGTTGGGTTTTTATTTTCCTGGTACCCTTCCTGCAGTGTGACTGTCAAACAGATTCATTTGCTTAATAGAGACCATAGTTCTTGTCACAGTCCTTTCAATACAGCAATCCAATCCCCTTTCCCCAGGAAGTTGGTATACACTGAGGATGAAAAAGCAACTCACTTTTGTTAGCCTCAGGGTATTGCAGTATTCCTTGTTGGTTTCTCAATACCCTGCCCACACCTTTGTAAAACATCTATTTATTAAAATTTCCTCATTTATTCACTGTAAATATACCATGTTTTTCGATCAGGGACATTGACTAACACAGTAACTGGCTTTTGGAGTAACTTTAGGAAGGAGGGTTTTGCATCTTTCAGGATTATAGAATCATATCAACATTAGATTATATGATGGAGCTGCTCATATATTTGAGAAAGGCAGAAATAACCTCTTTTCTAGAAGTAATGGGCCACTGGTAAGCCATGGCATGTGGTGGCATCATGATGACTCAAATCATCCCCACTGGGAGCAGGAGATGAGGGGTGTTGTGCAAATGGAGGTCAAGTGGCTAAAGCACTTGGTAACTATGGTAACAATAATGATATTGAAGATGTGAAGTCTGGTGGCTTTTTCTGACTGGTCTAGAGAGCAAAAGTAGGGAAAACGACAAGCTGAAGTCATTGAGTGCCCAACAAAGAACAAACGGAGAAGAAAATAAGGGTTGCAAACTTAAAGAACCAAATAAATACCAAAACTTGAAAGAACTTAATGTTAAATTAGGATCACTAATAGGAAAGGAGAGAAATCCTGAGACATGAGGTGGAGCTATTTGAGCAGAGGCAGTCAATAGTGAAATCTTTCAATGCCCAAATTCCCCTTAATCCACCTTGCCAGCAGAGAAATCCTCCTTCCATGCCCACATCCCCCCAACACACACACACACACAGAGTGAGGGAATCCAGCTTGCCCCTGAAGGACTGACCAGTGGTTGACGGTGGGTCCTCAGGCTATGGCTGACTTATCTCTGGAATACCTCCACTCTGTCTGTCTTCACACCCAGAAAAACTTATTCATAGACTTGATTCAAAAGTTTATGGCCTGCCTAAAGAAAGGTTAGTCTATACCCTAAGTATATTGAAGGATGTCACTAATTTCTATCAGCAGTAGAACGATGAGTAGTTTTTGGGTGGACTCTAAAGATATCAAACCAGAAAGGATGAAATATAAGTATTGATTATGCAGAATTTATTGATTTGCATGCACTTATATGGGATTTAGAATTACTGTATTAATCTGAGTAGCTGGTAATGGTGTTAATAGAGCTTTAAACCCTCAAGTTCCCCTGAACTTACCTTGCCAACCTCCATTATTATCCTGACTCATTGAAGGTTTAACTCAATATTAGCCTACAGTCATTGAAAATCAAATACCAGAACTTCACTGGCTCAGGTTGCCATAAAAGTTAGACTGTCTCTGTTATGTACAAAATTTTCAGCCACCTATAAAAATCTTCTCTGAAACAGACCAAAATAAATGCCATTTGTTAAGGTGTTAAGAAACATATTGGTGAGAAAGATATCAACATGTAAAGCTCTGTAGTCACTGTCTTCCATAGGTCAGAGATAAAAATAGGGATGCTGCAATAAATTTTTCTATTCTATCATCTCAATAATAGGAACCTAAATACACAGGAGGCAATGCTGATCTGTTAGAGATCATGTGGTTGCATTTAGAATAATATACCATTGAGATGGGGTGATAATGATCATGTTTTGAGAGACAAGAAATCTGGTCTGTGGCAATGGTTAATTGATCACCAAGCCACCAGCAATAAAAGAGATGGGCAGCTAGTTATATTTAACATATACAGGTAGAAATTTCTAGGGCTTGTAGACAGAAACCTAATTCATGTTGCACTAGGGTATTTATGACAGATATATCTTGTAGTTATTTCCCAGTGTCTGAGTGTATAGGTGTATAGTTGGAATGAATATAGTTAGTAAACTGGTAAATTCCCTACATAGGTTCTATGATCTGTGTAGTGAAGGCAATTATGATAGAAGAGATCAAGTGGAAGCCCTTAGATCTGTGCAGTCCTGTCAAGATAGTAAATAAAAATCCAAGCTAATCTAGACAATATTTGCAGATTTTAGTACCAACTAAAATATTTTCATGATACAAGGGTAATGATTCCTACCATATCCTCATTTAATTGCCTGTTGGCCAGTGTAAAAAAGAACCAGATCATAGAGTATGATTGTAAATTATCACAAAATTAATTAGATGATATTGAACATCACAATTGAGTTGCTAGAGGTGGTATCTTCACTGTAGTAAATGAACATACTACCTCCTGGAATCTGGAGTTCAGTTACTGGGCTACCAGATGTGGTTCTTTTTCCTATTCCTATCAATAAAAGTAGCTAGATGTATATTGCCTTCATTAGTAGTAAACACTTACTCTCCTGACTTAGGGCTATGTGAACTCTCATGCTCTGTCATAATAAAGTCCAGAGCTCTCTTGATGTTGCTGATATCTAATGAATGCTATTTCTGTTAATTACATTATTCTACTTGAACCTACTTATTAGAAATTAATTAGCCCCCACAGTTCTATAGTAAGATACATGGATACAAGAAAATGTAATTGTCACATCAGGGAAGATTCCATGGGATCCATAGTGTAGAGAATATCAGCATATCCTCTCTAAAGTAAGAGCAAGTTGTCACTCCCTGCACAACCCACCATGAAGGAAGAGATTCAATGCTTGTTGGTGCTCTTTGGACTTTGAGACATATATCTTATTTATGTGTGCTTCTCTAACCCATTACTGGATAGCTCATAAGTCTGCCAATTTTGAATGGGACCCAGAATATGAAAAGATTCTATAGCAGGGAAAAGATGCCCTGCAGTTTGCATCCACTCAACAGACCCAATAGTATTGGAAGTGTTAATGGCAGACAGAGATACTCTATGGAGCTTTGGCAAACCTGTGTAGAATTAGCACAGACTCCTCAGGTTTGAGAGTAAGGCTTGGTCTTTTCAGTCACTAACTCTTTTTTATTTGAAAAGCATCCTGTTTCCTGGTACTGGTCCCAGTAGAAAGAGAATACTTGACCATGGGTAAATAAGTAATCATGCATCTCTACCTGCCCATAATCAATAAGGTGTCAACTGATGTTCTGAATCACAAAATTGGATGAGTGCAGTACCATGCCATCATGTAATGGAAAAGAAATTTATTAGACTGGACCTGATCAGGTCTGAAATGAAAAACTAAAAAGAAGTTATAGTCTCAGGTGCACATGTTTCCACTACTTCACCTCCTTTCTCTCAATATACATCTGAACCAGGACATTTCTGAGATTGAAAAGCAGCAGTATTTTTAATTAGAATGCAAAAGTAGATATAAATCAGCAGTGCTCTGGGCAAACCAGGATGTATCATCATCCTGCTTGTGACCACTTGACAGAGCAAGAAGTGAAAGAAAGAAATTTTAGTGTTTGGTTTAGAGTACTTGCATCACATGCAAACAGAAGTCGGAAACGGACTGTTGTGATTATAATCCCACTCAAGAATGGCTTTGAAAGCCAGGGATGTAGAGATATTCCTCTAGAGGGCAGACTTTGGAAGGTGGCATATGAGAGGAGAGATGGCTTGAGAAATAGGATCTTTGCTGAGTCATGGACAGTGGTTAATGGATTGTCAGACTTATTAGGGACCAGAAAAGAACAAAATTGGAAGATTGATGAGAGGATACTGTGGGGTGAGGTATGGATCTCTCAGAACAGGCAAAGAGCATAAAAATATTTTTCCTCTCTAAATGCCTACCAAAGAGCTACCAGTATGGACAAAGCTCTCAAAAATGAGATGGGATCATGAGATAAACACCCTGAGGATGTCAGCCTCCATGTGCTTTCTCAATGGGCCTATTTGCTAAGTGGCTGTGATGGCAGAGATGGGGACCGTGGATGGATTGAATAATAGGCATTTCCTCACCCAAATTGATCTGGCTACTGCTATTATACTCAACCTGCCAAAAGTAAATGCCAACGCTTCTTTGCTGCCAATCTGGCTTCATTCCCTGGCCAGCTACTAACTGGCCACCTCGTGACAGGTTGATTAGTTTAGGTTCCTTAAATCATGGATGTGTTTATTAGCTAGATTTTGTTACAGTAAAAGTCATTCTTAAAATATCGGGGACAATAACAATAGAAAAAACTATTTCTTGTTCACATTACAAGAAAAAGACTTTAGGTCTGCTCCATCTGTCTTCTAATCTAGGCCCCACAATGAGTGAGCAACCTCCTATTTAGGACATCTTGGTATTGTGGCAGAGGGCAAAAACAGAAGAGGCTGAACCAAATCATATAATGGCATTTAAATTATCTGCTCTCTGTGCGAAAATGTGATGTCACATCCACTCATCTTCTTTTGACCAAAACAATTCACGTGGCTAATCCCTGCAGTGGAGATGGGAATGTATATACCTACCAGGTTGTGCAAATCACATATCAAAGGGCATTATAAGAAAAGGATCTGATATTTGTGGCAATAATTCAATCTACCACAAAAGGAGATCAATGCTGCCCATGCCACACAGGAATAGGCATCTCCTCCAGGTAAATATTTCCCATGTCTACTCACAGTTCTTCTGTAACTACAGAATGCCTTATCCATTGCCATTATATTCAGCACAAAATAGCCTTTAATTAGGAGACATATATTATATCAAAATAAGGATGGCATTGGGTTCTACTACACTTAATTCACAGGTCTTACTACATCTTCATCACTGCAACAACATATTTTATGGAATATGCAATAATCCACAAGTTTAGTTGTCAACTAAAAGGATAATATTATATGCATTAAATCAGTGGACGATATATAGTTCAACCTCTGCTATATAAAGGATGCATGTGTTTGAAAAACAAAGAGTAGAATTGGGAGTGGTTTCTCACACTATTAAAATGCATAACCTTTGGAGGAATTTTTGCTCCCCACCTCCATCAGTATGGGATCTGTGGGTACTTAGATGTCTGTGCTCATAAAAGGAGAACTTTCCACGAGGGAACACCATCCTGAGACTGCACTCAGACCACTTTGTGCTTCTCTTTTTATCACACAAGCAGAGAAGAGGTCCTAGGATGACTGATCCTGATTTTCAGGAGAAATGTCTTGCTGCGACACAGTGGAGAAACTGAGGACAATATCAGGAACCCAGGTCATTCATGATTCACATAAGCTCCTTTTAAGCTGACTTGACCAATAGTGCAGGTCAGTGGGAAAATGCAGCAGGAAAACCAAAGGCTTAGATCCTATAGGAATGAAGATTGGGATTACTCCTCCAGATAAACAATGTCATTCAGATGGGTTCATGTAAAGCTTAGAGCAGTATAAAATAACAGGTGGAAAAAGCCGCCTGTGATTGCTAACTTAGGCCTCATGACTAGCTAGTGAAGGGAAGACTAGGCAGCTATGTTTATGTTAACTGATTGTCTCTTTCCTTTCCTTTATCTGTCTTCTAGATTATATGAAGGGGTAGTTGGTTTTTTTCGTTTCCATGGTAGTAGCTAGTACGTTAGGTTTCATGTAGCTTCTGGGACTTCCTGTGTCTCTTCTATTAAGATCACACATTTTTTAAGTTGAGAAATCATGAGAGTGTATGCCAAGGAGAAAAATTGATGAATTGTCCTATATATTTCATTTGCCCCTACTAATGTACTTTCCATCATTTTCAACCCTGCTCTGTGACAAGACTAAATTGCACAAACTGGGCATGTAAATAGATTTATGAGAGTAAGCACAGAGGGTGTAGTTCTTTTTATTGCATGATAACACTCACCAAAGAGTATCTACCACAAAAGGGGCATTAAATAATTCAGTAGACACAGTGATTGGCCAGTTGATGTCAGTCAGCCCCTGGTAAATGGGTTCCCAAATGTTGTAGCCACGATGTAGTGACCTGGAGGGAGGCTAGGAAAGGACTTACCAGGATGGACTCACCACCAAAGCTAAACCAGCTACTGACACTACCAACTGTCCAAACTTCTAGCAACAGGATCAATGCTCAGACCTCAAGAAGACACCACCCCTCGAGACCAGTTGGAGTAGTGGGTGCTACAATTTTTCTTACTTACCTTCTTCCTCTTGTTAGCTTTCCCAGACAAAGAGATGAGCCAGAATCCCAGAGGAGCTGCTTCTAGATGAGGCGAAATTACTATATAATTGGCACAAAGGTTGGAACATAGTAGAAAGTGTAGTGCTCCTTCCAGATGCTGTCTTCTGCACTGAACCAATCATTCCCCTGGTTGCTTGGAGTATTGATTACTGATGGCTAAAAGCTAATTGCCTCTTCAGAAACAGATGTAGCTAAGAAGAGCTACCTCATCTGAGTTTAAGTCCCTTCTCCAGGGACAAATCACATCCAATGACTATGGAATGTGGAGGTACAAAATCTGGACCCCTTGTTTCATTTCAGAAAAATTGAGAGTGGTCATTCCACTTCCAGAGCTCCTGGGAGCAGCTGAGGCATCTCTTGCAACTGCATTGCAATTCAAATTCTTCCTCTTCCCTATCCTTCTATACAAACAGGTCAAGGGTTGCCTGGGGAAAAGTTGGGTAGGTTGGGGAGGGACTAGATGAAAAAGAGATTATGAAAAGGCAGTAGGAAACTTTTGGAGGTGGTGAATATGTTCATTTTCTTGATTGTTGTGATGGTTTCATAAGTGCATTCAAATGCCAAAACTTATCAAATTGTACACTTTAAATATGTGTAGTTTATTTGTCAATGAAGCTATTAAAAAACAAAAAGCTACAATATACACTATGTTGAGCAATCCGAAGAAACTGTGAATAAATATGCTAAAACAAATGATTGATGAAAAATCTAAACCTGGATTCTAGTTTCGATAAGATTGTCTCTCATGTAAGTGAACAGCCACATGTTCCTGCATCTCAAAGGAGGAAGGATGATTTGAGGGTTTGAATCTGCAAAGAATTGATTGACTGTGAGGCTGGATGTCTAATATTAGGAATCCAACTTTGTAACCATTTTTACTAGGCTTCTACAGTTTTTGTGATTACAAAGTCCCATAGATTTGGACTAGTTTGGCCCAATCCGTTTTTCCCCATCAGATGTATTTTTTAGTCTACAATTTCAAAAGTGCAAGATTTTTTCTCCAGAAAATACATATTTGTTGTTGTTTTAGTTTGCTAAAGGGCTGCCAATGCAAAGTACCAGAAATGTGCTGGCTTTTATAATGGGTATTTATTTAGGAGAAAAAGCATATAGTTCCAAGGCCATGTAAAGTCCAAATCGAGGCACCATAATAGATGCTTTCTCACCAAAGTCAGCTACCACATATTGAAGTAAGATGGCAGGTGATCACTGCCTAGTCTCTGCCTTCCCCTCTGGTCTTCCTCTCTCAGGCTCAGCTATTCATCTTTCATCCCAAATTCAGCTGCAAACTGGCATAGGGCTTGTCTCTTTCCGGGCCTCCTATATCAGTCTTGGCTATTCTGCTCTCTTCCCAAGTTCAGTTGTAATTAACAAGCATATAGCAAGGCTGCTCTCCATTTGTGCTGCTCCATGGGCCCAGGCTTCCGCGGTCTTTCTGCTTAAGCAAACCTCAATCCCATTGCAGGGTCAAATATGCCAGCTCCCCTTTTTTCAGACCCAGCAAGTGGGCAGGGACTCAACCTGAGTCACACCTCACTGAAAAAGTCCAATAAAAATCTTGCACAATTTCTCAGTGAAGATACAAATTAGGAAGAGAGAATATTTTTAAAATATCCTTCAATATTATGTTTAGTTCTTTGCTTGAATTTAAGTTACCCTTGTGTCAAAATCAGAAAAAAAAAATGTCCAATAAAAAGCCCAATAGCAATCTTAACAGGTAATCTAATCTAAGGTCCCCCAACTGAATTTAAGGCAATGAAAGGGTATCATACCCAGAGGAATAGATTATTGTAAAAACATGCCCTTTCTTTTTTTGGAATTCGTAAAATAATTTCAAACAGCCACAGTTGTTATATGAAACATTCATGTACGTGGAGTTAATATTAAGACATCTTTTATTTTCTTTTTTCTTTTTTTTTTAATTTATTGAAGTTTATCACTCATACATAAACATACATAAACAACAAGTGTATAGTAAAAGTTGTGAACTTACAAAGCAAATATTCATATCATACTGGGGTCCCATACATCAACCCACCACCAATACCTTGCATTGTGGTGAGATATTTGTTACAAATTATTAAAGAATATTGTCAAAATTTACTACTAACTATAGTCCTTATCTTACATTTGGTGTATTTTCCCCCCAGCCCAACCTATTATTTTTTTTTTAAATATATTTTTATGACAGAAGTGGTAAATTTACAAAACAATCATGTACATGTGTAGAATTCACATACAACACCCCTCTATCAACACTCCACACCATGGTGGAACATTTGTTAAAGATTGTGAGATAATCTCATCAGACTATTACTACCAACCATGATCCATTATGTACATGTGGCACATTTTTTCCATACTCCCCCATTATCAACACAGTACATCTTTGGCACAGATGCATGAATATTACATTATTACTGTTAACCTCAGTCCATAGGTCACTCCAGTTGTATTTTTCCCATGCTTCTCCACATTCCCACTTCCCTGCAATAGTGATGTCCATCTGCTCTAGTTCACAAAGGACACTCTTGCATCTGTACCATCAACCACAATTCTCATCCACTTCTGGGTTTACTGTGTTATTTAGTCCCTAGATTATTCTCTAGCATTTTGTCAATTAGTATTTACATCCCTAGACTACCCTTTTCAGTCACATTCCCATTTATAAACCAGCTGCTACTCACTATAATGTGTTACCATCCATTCTATACATTTCCACACTTTTACAGTAAAGCTGATTAAAACTCCTACATACATTAGCATCAGTAGTCCATCTCAGTCCTCCTCTTACATCCTTTAAGAATCTACCATCTACCACCAGGTCTTGAAGATATTTTCCTACATTTTCCTCTAGAAGCTTTATGGTTCTTGCTTTTATATTTAGGTTTTTGATCCATTTTGAGTTAATTTTTGTATAAGATGTGAGATAGGGGTCTCCTATTTCCTTCCTTTGGCTGTGGATATCCAGTTCTCTCAGCACCATTTGTTGAATGGACACTTCTGTCCCAGCTGGATGGATTTGACAGGCTCCTCAAAAATCACTTGACCATGTGAGGGTCTGTTTCTGAACCATCAATTTGATTTCATTGGTCTATGTGTCTGACTTTTTGCCAGTATTATGTTGTTTTTACCACTATAGCTAGGTAATATGATTTAAAGTCTGGAAGTGAGAGTCCTCCAACTTTACTTTTCCTTTTTAAGATGTTTCTGGCTATTCAGGACTCTTTACCCTTCCAAATAAATTTGATAATCATGGTTTCCATTTATTTAAAAAATGCTGGTGGAATTTTTATCAGATTGCATTGAATCTGTATATCAATTTGAGTAGAATTGACATTTTAATGATATTTAGTCTTCCAATCTGTAAGCATGGAACATTCTTCCAATTATTTAGGTCTTTTTAAATTTCTTTTAACAATGAGTTGTAGTTTTCTGAATACAAGTAATTTATATTGTTGGTTAAGTTTATTCCTAAATATTTGGGTTTTATCTGTCATATTTTATTTTTACCACTCTTTTGACACTTTTATTTACTTTTATTGATATAATCTTCATTTCTAGACTCTCTTCCAGGCCTCCCTCTCCTGTATTTTCTTTCCAGGCTGTAGCACACCCTTTAGTATTTCCTGCAAAGCCAGTTTCTTGGTTACAAACTCTCTGAGTTTCTATTTATCTGTGAATATTCTAAATTCACCCTCATTTCTGAAAGACAATCTCGCCAGATATAAGATTCTTGGCTGGAAGTTTTTCTCTTGCAGTATCTTAAATATATCATACCACTGTCTTCTTGCCTCCATAGTTTCTGATGAGAAATGGCACTTAATATTATTCTGTATCCTCTATATGTTATGCATTGTTTTTCTCTTGCTGCTCCCAGAATTCTCTCTTTGTCATTGGCATTTGACATTCTGATTAGTATGTGTCTCAGATTTGGGCTATTCAGATTTATTTGGATGGGAGTCTGTTGTGCTTCTTGGACATGGATATCGATGTCCTTCAAAATGGTTGGGAAATTTTCTACCACTTTTTCTTAAAATATTCCTTCTGCCCCTTTTCCCTTCTTTTCTCCTTCTGGGACACCAATGATACATATGTTTGCACATCTCTTGCTGTGGTTCAGTTCCCTGAGACTCTGTTCAACTTTCTCCATTCTTTTCTTCATCTGTTCTTTTGTATGTTCACTTTCAGAGGCCATTTCTTTAGGCTCACCAATCCTTTCTTCTGCCTCCTCAAATCTGCTATTCTTTGATTCCTGTGTATTTTTTATTTCATTTATTGTGCATTTTATTCCCATAAGATCTGCTATTTTTCTAAGTATGCTTTCAAATTCTTCTTTGGGCCCATCCAATGTCTTCTTAATAGGCTTAATCTCTTTAGCCATCTAATTGAATTTATTAAGGAGATTTGTTTGAACATCTATGATTAGTTGTCTCAACTCATTTATGTCATCTGGAGGCTTATCTTGTCCCTTTAACTGGGCCATGTCTCCCTGTTTCTTGGTGTGGATTGTAATTTTTTGTTGGTGTCTTGGCATCTGTCTTAGTAGAGTATTTATTCTGGGTGCAGTTTTTCTCTTTAGTTTCGGGCTTTCTTGTCCTTTCTCCCTTGCTGGTTGTGTATTAGGAGCCAAGGATGTAGTTGGTGCTATAAGCTCTGGAGGCTCAAGCTGCCCACATTGCCCCAGGGACCAATGAGCTTCTCCCAACTTTCTCCTTTGCCAGGTGTAGGGACAGAGCCACAGCTGTGTGTAATAATCCAAGTCATGCAGGCCTAGACTGTAGTTGCCCAGAGAGACTAATGAAGCTTCACGCCCCTTTCTCCCCTGCCTGGGGTGGGGATGGAGCTGCAGGTGTGGGCGCAATCTATGCAGTACAGGTCCAAGATGACCGCAGTTGCCCTGGTAGGCTTCCGACTATTGAGTCTGTGTCAGCCAAATGTACCTGCAGTTACCTGGATAGGCTGATGCAGGGCCCACCAGCTTCCTTTCTGCTAGACGTGAGGCTGAAGCCTAGGCTAGGGCTATAGGCTAACCTGGGTGAAAGAAACCGGTCCCTACTATCACTGATTTTTAGTCAGCCCGGCTTCCCCTCAAGCAGGGGGTGGAGTTAAAATGACAGCTACCGGCCTCTTTCCAACTTGGACAGGTTAAAACTTTAGCTGTTCTTAGGATTATACTTTAGCCAGCTGAATTAACTAATCAATAGCTGAAATCGGTGCCAACTGTCTCTTCCTCCCTTGTTTTTGGGAAATGGAGCTTCCAATTCCTGCCACAGAATAGCTCCTGAGGAGGCTTGCACTGCCAGATAGGATGATCACCACCCTCTGTAGTGTGGCCTGTAATTTTCCAGAGAGGCTGGCACAGCTCCCCCAGTTCCCTCCCTGCCAGAGGAGGGCCTAGGGCTTAGGCTAGACCTGCAGTCTGATCTAGATGGAAAGAAGCCAGGCCCTGCCAGCACTGTGATTTTCAGTCAGCCCCGCTTCTCCTCGTGTCAGGGGTGGAGTTAAGATGGCGGCTACCGGCCTCTTTCTGACCTGGACATGTTCAACCCACTGATTTTATTAATTAGTAGCTGAAGTTGGTGCCCAACCTTCTCTTCCTCCCCGGTTTTAGAGAAGTGGAGCTTCCAATTCCAGCCGTGGAACAGCTCCCGAGGTGGCCTGTACCTCCAGTGGAGGATGGGCACCGGCCTCTGTGGCGTGGAGGGCTCTACTTAGGAATCTTCTCTGCAGATGGGCAGTCTCCTCCTTCCATTCTTTCAGGATGTTGCAGGATGCTCTTCTGGTCTCCTGGAGCCCCCAAACAGGTGCTTTAGATAGCTCTCGGTGATTACTAACTGCCCTGTAGCATGAGCTGATTCTAGGAGCTCCTTACTGTGCCGCCATCTTGCTGGTTGTCTCCAAGACATCCTTTTTGATGAAAAAAAAAGAGTTTGTTTTGTTCTCTGATGGTATTTCAGCATATAAGATAGTAATATTAGATGCACAAAAATATTTATTGAAGGATGAACCATTATTTCAGAAGATGGTCATTTTCATAGGCTGACCAATTCTCAGAACATATGAAGGCATTAGGAAAAGTAATGAAGATGTTCTTAAAGTTTTTAATTTATTTGTAAAAACTTCATAAGTAATATATGACCATATATACATTGTAAAAATGAAAATAACACAGAATTTTATGTCTAAAGATCAGATATCCTACTTGTCTTTACCATCCCAATCCCAGCTACTTCCATTGATGAAACATTGGATTTATGAACTTGATTCTTATTTTTCCAGATATTTTTATATAGCTTTGCATATATATGTAAAATGTATCTGGAGAAAGGGAGAGAGAGAGAGAGAGAGAGAGAGAATTGGTCCTGGTATTTTAAAGATTCTAGGAAGTATTTTCCGTTATTTGTTCAGTTCTTTTCTATGATCTATAAAAGAATAAAAAATTTTCATAGAATGTACCAAGACTAGTCAAGAATTGCTTTTGAGTTTTTTTTAGAACTATTTCAAAGAAGAGGTCATGATTACTATATTTATAAAATGTTTCAAAATACCTCAGAGTATCACTAGTTCCATCTCAGCCTTTTTTAGCTCCATTTTCCCCAACGTCTCCCCTTCTTTTTCATCTCTCATTCCAGGATGATGTTCCTAGTATCATTGAGGGGTCATGTTTATCATGAATGACATAAAAGAATGTAGAATTCATGATACATTCCATCCATTTCTTTAACAGTGGTGCACCAATAATTTAGAATAGAATTGGCAGATAGCACAGGAGCGTGAAATTAGTGTTGGCATAAACAGAAGAATTTTTCATATGGCTTCTTAGTCACACTCTCAGTTTTTCCCCTCACTGCTCTAGTGTAAAATATTCTCTTTTTTACCTTTAACAAGTGTTACTAAGAGTCAGTTTTCCTGCTATGTTTTTTGTCGAATTTTTGAAAGAAGTTTAACCTTGACAGAGATTTTGAAAAAAGGCTTCTCTGTGGGAATTAAATGTTATTTTACATCAGGCACATAAGGATTCATATGGATATTTTCCACTTTTTGCAATCCGTAGAGGTCTTAAGCATAAAAAAATATCAGGGCCATGCATTCTAACCATGTTGGCGGTTTAAATTGCCTTTTTCACTACATTTAAATCCGTCAACAGGGTTGAAAGTAACATAGTCCATTTTCAAAAACAAAGAATTCTATGTTCAAGGAAGGCTGACTAGAACTCCACTGTTCTTCACCCATTTACCTTTGTGTGAGGTGTATTGACCCTGGGGCATGGAGAATCTATGCACCAAATTTTATGAGTAGAAGTACAAGCACATATGTTTGTAAATTCAAAATAAGCCATACAATTTAGCCAGAAACTTACAGAGAAAAAGAAATAACTCAAGAAAGGAAAAATAAGCAGAACCATGGATGGATTTATAAAGTAAGGGCAATCAGGAATACTAGTAGTTAAGCCAAATGTAATTAGGTCCCCCAAAGCCTGCACTGATACATGAAAATGAATTGCATAACGCTTAGATTGAGGCAGAGTCACATGGTCCAGGAAGCTCCACACTCCAGAAAATGAAAAATTCAAGTGATGTATGAAATGTTTAATTTATGCGCCTGTGCCTGAGAGAGCCAGATCTGTTCTTCACTTAGTTGGTTGGTGTCGTCACAGGTTATGAAGCAGGTGAGTGCATATCTGTACACTCTTCAGGTTCTTCACAGTAAAAATCCACAGAAAGAATCAGGGATGGCGCCACTGCAGTTACTCCCTCTCCTGACAACCTGTATGAAGTGGTCAAGGATTGTGACCATCTGAACAGCCTGCAGCTTGGATTAACCTTTGTGTCCCATCTAATACCCAAGGAATTTGAAATTATAGCAAATCTTCTTCATCCACCCATTCATTCATTTATTCAAGAAATGTCTACTGTGTGATAACCTAGGTGTCCACATCCTAGTTACTGATTACACAGTAAATTTATATTTCATTTTTATGTATGACAGTTATGTGTCATAATAAAATTAGAAGAAAACACAGTGGAAGCAGAAAATAACATACTGCTAATTGCAGAAAACTGAATAGGCAAATTAAAAGAAAACTTGAAATAAATTCAGGAATATCATAAAGTAAATGGAATCCAAACACTCAGGAAAAAGAATTTTTGCAAGGAGAATAGATACAAAAAATCCAAAAATACACTTTAAAAAAGAAAAAGATGCAGGAAAATAGACTATTTTAGCTGACAAAGGACTTTAGGTTTCAGACCAAATGGTTCAATTTGCTGGGCAAACTCATATTCTAGTTCTAGTCTAAATAAAGTCAGCCTTTATTAGTAAGAATAAAATCCTACAAGAATCCTGGCAGGGAAATTTTTTTTAAATACCAAAACAACGTATCCACATAGGAAATAATTAGCCACAGTGACATTATTCTTCTCCTACACTGCTTATAAACCAGAAAATGGTATAGCAGTGTATACCAAGTTTTGAGGAGAAAATATGGTCACTCAAAAAGGAATATAGGGGGCAGATGTGGCTCAAATGGCTGGGCGTCCCTCTCCCATGTGGAGGGACCTGAGTTCAATCCCTGGGACCTCCTGGTATAAAATAAAGGAAAATATAGAAGGTGCGTGGGCGACCAGGCCCTGCGAGCCACGCAGCAAGATGATGACGGAACAGGAGAGTGACACAAGGGAGAGCCAAGACAAGATGAGCCGAAAAACCAGGAACTAAGATGACGCAGGTGGCAGAACACCTCTCTCCCACATCTGAGATTCCCAGGATCGAATTCCAGTGAAGACAGGAGGAGAAGGATGAAAAGACAGGGCAGAAAACAGACACAGAGAATTGCCCAGCAAATGGACACAAAACAGCAAAACTAACTAACTAAATAAATTTTTTTTTTCTTTTAAAAGGAATACACACGGCCAAAATATTATGGTAAAAATAAAGACATTTTATATTCAAGAAATCAGAAATAATACCTTCTTTCCTTCCAGAAGTAATTTCTCCCCCAAAAAGTGAGGAAAAATCATAAAATCTAATAAATTAATAAATTAATAAATAATTTTAAAGCGGAGGGGTGGAAAATGGAGGGATATGCCATATTAAAGAAGTAGGTATGTGCAGCTTAATAGATCTTATCAATATTTCTGAAGTCATAAAATTTTTAAAAGATTGTCCATGTCAATGAGGGGACCTCTAATAAATAGCCACCTCTTCCATGCTTGGGTTCTGAACAAGCTGAAAAGTTATACTAAGAATACTGGTGAAGACCGAAACATGACCATTTTTACATGTTTAATCTCAGTTAGAACCCATCCACACCTAGGGAGCATGGGGGAAATGTGCTGAGCCAACCATCTGGCTGTTCATCTCAAAGTTATCATTGGATAAATCGCTCCATTGTCCTTGTGGGACAATGAGTAAAGGGTTGGAAAGAAAGACAAAAAATTAACTTAGAATAAATATTAATCACATTGGAAAATAAGAGTGGTAAAAGTTACTTCTTTCTAATGTAATTCTTAAAACAAAAAGGTGCATTATGTAAAATATTTAGCAATAGCCATTCAGTCAGACACACACATTTACTGAGCAGCTAGTATGTGTCAGGCACTAATCTGGTCGATAATGATGCTGCAGTAAATACAATTAAAGAGAAATAGCACTACCATCATGGGCAGCACTCTAGATCTAGAAATGAAAATGCACCTTCATACCAAGGCGTGTACTTGAATATTTCCTGAAGCTTTATTCGTAATTGCTAAAATACCGTCAAGAACCAAAATGTTCATAAACTAATGAATGTATAAACACTAAATACATACCAATGGATTTTAGAAATGGCAAAACTATAGTGTCAGAAAGCAGATCTCTCGTTGCAAAAGGTGGGCATAGAGGAGGGGATTGACCACAAGAGGGGCATGAAGGGAATATTTGAAGCTATAGCAATGTTTCGTTTCATGACTGTGGTGATGACACTATTATATGCATTTGCAAGAGCTCTTCAAAAGGCACACTTAAAATTAGGGGATTTTATTGTATGTAAATTAAATGCTTTGTAAAAATGTTTAAAGAATAATATAGAATGAACAAATGGGGCTTAATCTGCAATAGGATTGAAAAATTATCTGGTGGAAAATCTAAAAATAGATTTAAAAATAAATATCTCACAATGATCTTTAAAAAAATAGAAACATCCGAGTTAGACCATTTAACTAATCTGCAGGCTGCCATTGGCAAAGGTCAAGGCATACCTGAGTCTTTGGAGTAAAATTCTTTCTACTGTCCTGGAAACCACAAAATGCAAAAATTAAGGGTGAGGCCATGTGCCAGAAATAGGACCATCCTCCTGCTTCCCTGTGAGCTTATCTCTCACCTCAGGGATGATCTCATAGTCCCTTCATCCCAACTCATGTGAGATATCTCAAGTCTATGACTCCTCTATCATCCCTCATCCTGGGGTTCTAATCCCCATTCAGCTTTGTTCATTGTGTTTGCTAACGCTTTAACAAGTGTTACAACTATAGCTCTCCATTTGTAAACTTGCATTCTACTTACTGAAACTCATAGCCACACAGCAGCAATATTGCCTATATTCTCACACTTATCTGTGAACTTTATTATCCCTTTTTTGCTGTAAATAAAGCCTGGCTCTCTCTTTGCTTCCCACTTACCTTATCATGCGGTAGTTATTTATTTCTTAATCCATTTTTGGGGGAGATAGATATCCTCCTTGCTTGTTATGGTCAATTACAGATGATACCTCATCCCTAAATTCCTCCAGTTTACAATTTTTTTAAAACAGATTATACAAGCTCATAACTTGCCAGGTCACAGCCACCTACAAACTCTTGGATAAATACCCATTTTTTATCTTATTTTTTGTTCTAGATCACTGTCATTTCCTCCATCACAGCTCCTGTAATAATTATTTCTTTCAGCATCTACACAGATAACTTCCAATTGACCCTTTGGTTTTTGTCTCTTCCAATGACCCAGTGCTCTATTTACCAATAATCATGCCTTCCATGCAATCTTGTGGGCATACTAGAGTCCTTGTTATTTGCAACAATTTCAGTCCTTCTTTTTTTACTTCCCACTTCCCAATCACTGCTCCATCTCTTCCTGGCTAATTCTTTCAAATACCCAAACATATACCAGTTTTTCAATGACCCTCACTCCTTCTAATCCTCACTTCTTTCCTTACATAGATTAAATTCTAAAATTAATTATTTATAAGCACTGTCTTGAATATACTATCAACGTTTCCCCCCATCTCTTACTTCCTCATATTTATTTGACTATAACCTAAGGGAGTGATATCCAACACTGGTTAAATCCAACTCCATGACTACTCCAAGTATGCTGGCTGCAGTGAAGAGTGGCTATGGAGAATTACATAACCAGCCTGAAAAAAATCATGTAAAATTCATGGCGTGATAAAAGTCTTCACCTAATGTGGGTCCAGTCACTTCTCACCAGCTCCTCTGCCACTCCCATAAACCGAGTCATCATTACACTTTACCTGATTGTGCAACAGCCTTTTAACTGGTCTCTGCTTGTATCCTTTCACTCCTACGATCTAATCACGAAGAATGGTGAGCACCGTTCCATTAAAATGTAAGTCAAATTACGTCATCACTCTGTTCTTAACCTTCTGATGACCCCATATCTCACTCAACATAAAGTCCAAAGATCTTACATGGCTCTACGAGGTCCTACAGGATCCGGCTCCCCATCTGTCCTCTCACATCTTCCCCCATTCCATCCTAGCACGCTGGCTTCCTTGAGCATGCTAGACCGAAAACTGCCTCCTGTCCTTTTCAGTTGCTGGTCCCATTTCTTTTCCATGTGCATTCCATTTGCTGTTTGAAATGCTCTTTCCCCAAATTTCGAAATGGCTCAATCCCTTATGTAATCACCGGTCTTAACTGTAATGTCACCTTGGTATTGATGACTTCTCTGATTCAAAAAAAAATAACTTTCGATCCACTCTTCCAAACATTCTCTGACCCTTTTCCTCTTTAGCTTTCACCATAACATTTCCTTTGTACATACTATATATTTTTTAAATTTATTTTGCTATGCCAGCCGACTTACTAGAACGTAAGTGCCATGGGAACAGGGACTTTCTTGTCTTTTGTTTACTGCTGTATAAAATGCCTTGAATTGTACCTGGCATATATAGGTGCTCATTAAATATTCATTGAGAGTGAATTTTTAAATGTTGACATCAGTTCTTATTAATTAAGAAAAGGATATATGTACAATATTATAAAGGATTTGTATATAAAACCAACTTCAAACATCATATTTAGTGGAGATAATGGAGGTTGGATTCCAAAAATAGTGATCACTCTCTATAAACAGGAAACATCATGGCCCAGAAGAACAGCCGTGCCATGGTGGTATTCAACGTCATATGCTGAAGCTTCCAGCAGATGTACTAGATAAGAGAATAAAAATAACGCTCTTCATGAATCAGGAGATGACTCGCCTTCATGTGTAAATATGATGGCCATCCACCTTGGAAACACTAGTGAGCTTGATAAGAAGCAAAAACGATGCCTATTAAAGGACAGCCAAAGAACTAGATCCGGAGGACAAGGAACTCCGTGCGGAATCCCAGAACAATCTGGGATTTGAGGTAAGCTAAGTGCGTGAAGATAAAGCAGAAATGTAGTTGTGCAGTATTCTATTTGGGTGGTGGTTGTTAGCCTTTCCAAACGTGTCCCCTGTAGGAGAGGCCTGGGCAGTGGGCATTCTCCTTCAAGATTTCTGACAATAGTTCATCTCTTCAGAGCGTCTTCATGTGAACTCCTCTGTTTTCTTGGGTCTTTTAGTTGTTTATTCTCCTTTGAACAATCTTGTTTTGCTTTCTCGTGTGCATTACTCAGAATGGCAGAGCATTTTAAAGCAATATCAGAACAATTCTGGTTGTATGGGGAATATAGCAATCTGTACATTCATAATCAAAGAACAGTTTCCTTCTTAGAAAACCAATTTCTCCTAATTAAATTTAGTAGCAATGCACATGGCACAATGTTGGGGAAATAAGGTTCTTTTTTAGCCAGTCACATGAAACGAATCACCCTTGGAAATTGATGGCTGGTGGATTTAGAGCCAGTTAAACGGAGTCAACCATGGCAACCAAAATCAGATTATTCCTACATCTTTCGGAATGGTTTCTTTCATAAAAACATACTTTTTAAATATTTTTCTTTACACTTGTACCTTAATGACCTTTTAAAACTGATTTCTTCGGGGTACTTTAGATAAGAGTATTTTCTTCTCCTACCGGAAAGTTAATTTTGAATGTATTATGATAGTCTATTACATATTGATTTACAATACATTCTGCATTGCTGCCAGTCACTGCTCATGACCAAGTTGTATGCATTTTCTTTTTAAAGGAACGAATACTTACTCTAGGACAATTCTCTGATTAATTCACAGTTTTCTTCATGACTCTTCCTCTTACGCATGTTAGTATTCTGTGTTCCCTTACTTCTCCTTGTTTTATGGTGTTGCTTTGTCCGATAGGTCTGCACCTCCTCTTGCCCTCTTCCTATCCTTTCTGTGGTTTGTATTATTACTTTCTTTTCTAAACTAACCACTATCTTATTTCCTCACATAATTAGTTACACAGTTATAATGACTATCTGATCATTCCTTTTCATCATGTCATATTAAAAATTTTTTATTGATGTTAGCACAAGCTATGATGTAAATTAGAGTATAGTAATTTATTAGTTTCTCTTGCTTAAATGTAAACTAATTTTCTCAACTTCTTTATCACTGTCTTGGACTGTGCACATACATGCTCCCACACACTTAAAGGGGTTATTTGTCATATGCTTTAGCTAGAAACGAAAAAAAAAAATCTATATATCAGATCTCTACCTCAGATGAAAATAATCCAATTGGGGAAATATCTTGAAAAAGACACTAATTTTTAAGTTTTGCTAAAAGTATAATTGCATATCATTATCTAAGGAAATGGCTATAAAAATCTAAATAACTCATCATGGAGTCTAAAATTTACTGTACTTATCATCATAAAAATAATATAAAAGAAATAAAAGGACCAAGAGTGATAAACAATTAAATTCTCTACTAGTGAGAATACCAAATGGCAGATTAAAAACATCCAAGGAACTTTTCAAAAATGTGCATGAATTCATTTGGAAATCAGGCACAATAGTTATTTTCCTTTCTATTGAAATACATTTAGAACAAATCAATTACTAGGTATTTCTGAAAGTAGGATTCCAAATGAAGAAGAAAAATCATATCAGTATAATAAAATAATAAATGTAAATCTGCAATCTCAGCCTTAAAAAGAGATCAGGTGCTCGCTTCGGCAACACATATACTAGAATTGGAAAGATACAGGGAAGATTAGCGTGGCCCCTGTGCAAGGATGATATGCAAATTCATGAAGCATTCCATTAAAAATTTTTTTTAAAAAGATCAGATGAATATATATTTCTCAATTCACAATCTTGATTTTTTCCCTAGTTCCCTTGACTTCCTTTTTGTCTTGCCTTTTATTTTTTCTGTGTTTATCAGTTGCAGACTTCGAGTCTAGCCAGTGGCCTTTGGGAAAAGAAAGAGCAGACGCTGTAGAGTCAGACAAATCTTGAAATAAATACCACTTCCAAATTTCCCTGGATAGAAAATTTTGATGATGTTATTTAGCCTCTCTGAGCCTCTGGTTTATCATCTTAAAATGAGCATAATATTGCAAATATACTAGGAAATGCAAAAATAAGTAAATAAAAACAAAAGAAAGGAAAGGAAAAAATGTGCAAGTCTGTGTGCCACACAAAAAAAGTTCTGCTATTATGATTATAAATATGTGGGACTGGTTGCAAAACTGTTTGTTTGTTTTTTAAAGATACTTTCTCAAACATAACCCAGTTAGTTGAAATATACATCAGTTTTTACATATGCAAAGTTAGGCATACTTCTCTAATAATTCCTATTGGGATTTTCTCAGTTTGGAAATCATAAAAACTGATATTAGGCTTTTAAGCAAGAACTAAAATATAACATAGAATAAATATATAGATTATATTAAGTGTTTAGCTGGGCCTAAGTATATGTCCATGAATAAGTAAATCTATTTATTATTTTTATAAACATTTATTGAGGGTATACCTTATGCCATGTCTGCCTGATTGGAATATAAGAGTGAACAAAAGAGTGATAAAGTGCACGGGAAAAGCTTGTGTATCTAGAAGGAACTGAGACACTTTATAATTACAAAAAGGTAAAGTAACTATAATGAAAGAGAAGGTATTGAGTGCTAGGGAAGCATATGTGGACTTTCACTTTATGATATTATGATAAAGGAGACTCTGCTGTCCAATGGGTAAACATTGGACTTTTCAAAAAGTGATCCATTATTCCAAGGGAAAATAATATAAATTTTAGTGGAAAACATAGAAAAAACATCTTCATTAAAATGATGTAGGCAAAGTTTTCTTAAATGACACAAAATCCACTAAACATGGAAGAAAAAAGGACATTGGAATTGTTCTGCATGATATTTCAATGGCAGATACAGGCCATTATACATTTTGTCAAAACCTGTAAAATTGTACGGTACAAAGTGTAAACCATAATGTAAACTATTGACCAAGGTTAGTAGCAATGCTTCAATATTTGTTCATCAATTGTAACAAATGTACCACACTAATTAAAGATGTTATAATAGGGGAAAATGTGAAAGGGGAAGGGTGGGGTGTATCCCCTAAGCTTTTGATGTAATTTTTCTCTAAACTAAAACGTCTTTTAAATATAAATTTATTATATGAAAAACTAAATAAATAAACTGATGATATTAAAATCAAAAACTTCTTCAGAAGACACTATTAGATTTCAAAAGGCAGCCCTAATAAAGGGTAAATTCCACCTATCAAAAGACTTCAATTCAGAATATAAAAAGAACTATATATTAATAACATGATCCAAAACTAATGATTAAAAATTGAACAGTTCTGAATATAAAATTTCCAAGTAAGCTAGTAAAGATAGTAAAACATGCTCAACTACCTTAGTCATCAGGATTATACCAATTAAAACTTCAATGAGAAATAAATATTTTAAAAATCTCAACAAAAACAAAAAATTAGCAAATCAAATCCAGCAATTTTATAACAGGGATCGTATATCATGGCAAATAGGGTTTATTACAGGAATGAAAGTTTAATTCAATATTCAAAAAGAAATCATGGGAGCTGGGGTACCTCAGTGGTTGAGCACCAGCCTCCCATATACACCGGCCTCCCATATACAAGGTCCCAGTTCAGTCCCTGATGTACATCACCATAGTAATTCACCATAGTAAGAAAATAAAAGAAAATCATACAATCAACTTGTAAATATTTTTACAAAAACTTGTAAATCAAGATGTACAAGACTCTACATTAAAATCTAACAGAACTTTAAGGATGAAATTTTTAAAGTTTGAAATAAATGGGAATATGGTCCAAGTTCCTCCACTGAAAGACTCAATACTTTGTAGCTATCAGTTCTTCCCGAATTGATCTAGAGAGCCAATGCAATGCTAATCAATAGTTCAGCAAATTATTAAAAAGTCAGGAAACTGTAAATGTTGGAGAGGACGTGGAGAGATAGGAATACTTCTTCACTGTTGGTGGGAATGCAGGATGGCACAGCCACTATGGAGGACTGTGTGGCAGTTCCTAAAGAAGTTGAATATAGACTTGCCACCTGACCCTGCAATACCACTACTGGGTATATACCCAGAACTGAGAGCAGTGACACGAACAGACATCTGCACACCGATGTTCATAGCCACATTATTCACCATTGCCAAGAGCTGGAAACAACCCAGGTGTCCATCAACAGATGAATGGATAAACAAACTGTGGTCTATTCACACGATGGAATATTATGCAGGTGTAAGAAGAAATGAAGTCATAAAGCATATGGCAACAAGGATGAACCTGGAGGACATTAGGTTGAGCAAAGCAAGCCGGACACAAAAGGACAAATACTGTATGATTGCCCTATTATGAACTAAATATATTGTGTAAACTTATGGAGTTAATAAGTAGAATATAGGCCACCAGAAAATCGAAGGAGAGAGGGTAGAGAATGGAAAGCTGTGGTTTAATCTCTGAAGAATCGGTAAAAAGGTTGTTTATAAATCTTTGGAAATGAATAGAAATAGTGAAAGCACATCATGGTGTTTGTAACTAGCAAATCTATTATATGGGTATGAAAGTAGTTGAAAGGGAGAGTCTAAGGTCATGTATATTACTAGAAGAAAAGCTAAAATCTGTAACATGGTATTGTATAAAATAGTAAAACCTCATGTAAAACATGAATATGGGTGATATTACACATATGAGAGTGTTTTACAAAATATAAATACAAATATATGAGAGAGAAGGAAAAAGAATAGCAGCTATGTACAGCAGGCGAAGCATAGAGAGATTGAGAGGTGACGAGTTTTGTTTGTTTGTTTATTATTATTATTGGAATAATGACAGCGCTTCGAGAATGATTGACGTGATTACCCCGAATACCACTGATTGTATACTTTGGGTGGATTTATGCTTTATTAACATGTATCAATAAAATTGATTTGTTAAAAAAAAAGTCCAGCAGGCTTTTTAAAAAATTGAAATTGACAAATGGATTGTAAAATGTATATGACAAATCAAGAGTCAGAAGTTTCACATCAATCTTGAAAAATAGGACAAATTTAGAGACTGATACCATCTGATTTGAAGACTTACTGAAAAGCCACAATAGTCAAAAGAGACTTATATATATTGAATTAAATTTTGACAAAGGTCTACTTCATACCATACACAGATTAATCCAAGATGGATCAATGGCTTAAATATAAAAGCCAAAATTATAAATTCTTTAGAAGAAAACATGAAAAACGCTGCCACTTTAGTGCTAGGCAAAGATTACTTCAGATATAAGAGGCACTAACCATAAAACAAAAGAAGAAAAATTGGACCTTCTCAAACTGCAAAATTTCTGCTTATCAAATTTCACCTTAAAGAAATGAAAAGATAAGCCATAGAGTGGAAAAAATATTTGTACATAGAATATATAATGAGCTTCTACAACTCATTTAAAAGACAAGCAACCCAATTAAAAAGGTGAGCAAAAGATTTGAATGGACTTTTTTTTACAAAAGATACATGAATGCTCAGCCATTAAATACATAAGAAGGTGTCCAAAACACTACTTGACTGAGAAATACAAATTTAAAATGCAAATGAGAAACCATTCTAAACCCACCAGCATTGCAAATTTTAAAAAGATTGACAATTCCAAATGTTGGCGACATTGAACAACTGGTGTAACAATTGGGACTCTCGTGTATTGGGTGCGAATGTAGAATGGTAGAGCCATTTTGCTAAACTATTTGGCTAGTTCTTATGTTAAACATAATTCTACCCTATGACTCAACATTTCTGCTTCAAGAGAAATAAAGTCTCCAAATTTTTGTGCAACAATGTTTTTTGTAGTTCTAGTCATCATGGCCCCAAACTAGATACAAGCCAAATACCCCTAAAATGCTTAATGGATATATAAATACAAATTGTGCAATAGTTATACAATGGGATATTACTCAGCAAGAAAAAAGAAATAAATAACTGACACACCAAACAACATGCATGAATGTTTATCAAAAGGAGCCGAATACAATACTATGTATACGTATGAGTTCACTCATGCACAGTTCAAAAGCAGACAAAACTAACATGAAACTACACATGAGAGTGGTGGTTGCACCTGGAACTGGAGAGAGTTAATGGGAAAGAGCAAATGGAAACTTCTCAGAGTGGTGGAACTTTTCTAGATATCAGGTGGGGTGGCAGTTTCATGGGTGACTACACTTGTTCAAACTCTTTAAATTACATACTCAAAATCTCCACCTTTCACTGAATGTAAGTTATCAATTAATAAAGAATAGAAAGCAAGGAACAAATGAAAATGCTTAAATTCACACATGGGCTTTCGAGCATATGAGCTAACCTCAGACCCAGAAACGGGGCAAAACGACAAACACGTAATACCAAGTGTTGATAAGGAGGTGGAGCAACCAGATGCCTCATATACTACTGGTGCCAATATAAACTGATGAAAACATTTGAAAACCTGTCTGACAGATGAACACAAAGGCATTTCCTATAATCCAGAAATTCCACTCCTAGATATATTCCCAACAGGTGAGTGTACATATGTTCACCAAAGGTCATTTACTAGAAGTTTTATAGTACCACTATTAGTAAAAGTTAAAAACTGGAAAAAAATCAAATGTCCATTAACAATGACATAAATAAATTATGATATATTTACATAATAAAACATTACACAACAATAAGAATGACTGACTTGCAACATACAACAATATGCATGAATTTCCCAAACATAATTATGAACAAATGAAACCAGGCAAAATAGTACATATCATATGATTCTCTTTACATTCCTTGCATATTCACAAAAATACGTCAGGCCAAGCTGCATTGCAGAGTCAGGTAGTGACTGGGTGGAGGGGACGGTCATATAGAAATGCACAAAATATCTTTCTGTGGGATATTCTGTGGATTCTGAAACTGGAGTCTGACCTACATATCAGCCCCATCGCTAATTAAAATACAACTTCTCTCTCTGAGCATTTTTACCTATAAAACAAGAGATTTAAATTAGATGAACTATAAGATCATAGTCTTTGCATCTATTGTGCAAGGCAGATCTGATAGTTTAAAATGTTTTTATTTCTAATGCAAGATAATATAAAATGGCTATATAATATCATGTTTAAAATGCTTAAATTTTTATTAAAATGCAAACTATCTCTTTGGTGTTTGCCAAAAGAGAAAAACAGGTTGTTAAACTCGTATCCCTTTGGCCTTGGCGGTAGCTAACATTTTTACTTAAATTGTGAGTGAAGTCTATTGAAGAGCAAAGGACACCACAAGACTTGCTTAATGCCAGCAGATTTTATGTGGGCCCACGTTTCTCTAAGTTTCGATGTGATTTCATTATGTGAGGTTTAAAATATTTATGGAAGGCCTCTGTTTAGTGGAACAATTATCCTATCTTCATTTTTACGATTTCTAAATGCGACATTAACTCATAGGTATTGATTCAGATAATAAAATAGCAATCAGTATTCAATGGATTGGATAATTTTCTTACAAACGTTAAGAGCCTAGTGTCTATCTGCTTTTATATCTATGTTTTTATTTCAGCTCCCAAGACACCTTTTTTTTACAAACCATTAAGTTTCTCAATGTATGGAAGCTTTCGTATTATTTAGCTTATCATAATAAAACAGTCCATTCGTTATAATCTCTAGAAAACGTAGACCCCATCTGAAACTATTTTTATTTATGCTCTTTTTATCGTATTAAAATGATGTCTCTTGGTTCTACAAAGGCACAAATAAACATTTTTCAGAAAAATTTTCAGGCATCATGACTTTTAATTTTTGTTCCCATTCTCAAGCCAATAAATTATATCATATGATTCTTCTCATTGCCAAAAACTAAAACAAAAAATAAAGGCCTCCATCCATATTGAAAACTGTTAATGTTAGGAAAGCAATATACTTCATGGAATAAGAACTATTAAAATTTATAGCAGCCATCCTTCATGACTTTTCACTTTTGAATACCACCTACCCATCTTCTTTTTTTTTTTTCCCTTGGCAAGGGAGTAAAGAGTTTATTAAGAAAAAGAAAACAAGGAAAGTACACGATCCATGCTAAGGCATGGACCCCAGGCGAACTGCAGGGTGAGTTACACGAGTGCAGGGCCCCAGATCAAGCCTTTTTAAGTCTCTCCTCTTCCCCCTTCATGATGTTGGGGGTAGGGCCCCAGCTGTTTGCTGTTCTGATTGACTGCCCCACCTGTCAGTTCTCAGGGGGTTAATGATGAGGCCTTTCATTTGGGGTTATCCAGGACCTCCCCTCGGCCTAGAAAGAGTCCCAACCAGGACCTCGAAGTCAAGGTCAAGGTCTTGGCAAGGGTCTCGCGGCCATGTTGTCCGTCAGCCATGTTGTCTGTCTGCCATGTTGTCCGTCGGCCATGTTGTCTGTCTGCCATGTTGTCTGTCAGCCATGTTGTGACTGGTCTTCTCCTGGTTTCCCTGTACTAGCCTGCTTCAACAACCCCATCAGAGAATTCACACCCTTATTCTCAAAGGGGAGCTGAGGGACGATGACCGTTCCGTAGTGACTTCCTGCTGGTTAGGGCAGTAGTCCCTGCCTGACAGGGCATAAACCTCTCTGGCTATTCTATTGCTGTGGAGGGAAGACGGGTCCAGCTCCCCGGTTGGAACCGGATGAAATCCCCACTGACTAATAAGGTGTTGATTCTGTAAGAAATAAACTTAATTAGAATTTTGAAGATACATGGTCCCATTAAAAGGATAAAGATGGTCTTACTCATCTTTTTAAACTGAGGATTGTTGTTTCCACTAAACCACTTGCATGGCTGCTATGGGCCTGAGATAGTGCATTGGAAAAGCAGCTCCAATGAGACGCATTCTCACCCCTTCCTGTTCTCTCCAAAGCTGGATTTTAAAAGTTTCCAGAGCACTTGGGGTAGTAATCTTCAAAACCCTATACTCATCTTTCTATTAATACCTCCACCCTCCGCTAATGCAAGATATTAATAATTGTGTGCGGGGGGGTGTTCTATGGGATCTCTGTATTTTCTGCATGATTTTCCTGTAAACCTACAACTTCTCTAAAAAACAAGATCCATGATAGCAAACACCAATATGCACAAAACTGAATTCATCATGTTCCCAAATTTGCTCTTCTGTTCACAAAGGACTCAGTTTCCTTGGGCTCATGTGTCCACATGAAAGCACTGAGCTGCCTCTCTCCCTCTTCCTTATCTAATGTGTCCATTTGCAAGGAGGAGCTGAGTATGCTTGGCTTAGCCCTTAGAGCTTCTCCTTTAGTAGGATTTCTACAGAGAGGATGCTCTCTGGTCTGCTTTCCCACAAGAACCTCTGCTGTAAATGCCACAATACAATTCTGCCAATGACTGAGGGGGTGAGTCTGTTTAATTCAGGGCTAAAGATTAGAAACCCATTGTGCCCACATATGTAATTGACAATCTCTAGCTCAGCTTTATATGTAAAATAGCTAATATGTTGAATTCCGCTCGCTTCTATGCCTATCCCTCTTTATTTGGGAGTATGGGGCCAGACAACCAACACTCGTCAAACTTTTTATATATGTATGTATACATGTATGTATATATATGGATATAATTTTAATTTTATTGAGATATAATTCATAAACCATTATATTTACCCTTTTAAAGTGTACAATTCAGTGATTTTTTTTGGTATATTCACAAAGTTGTGCAACAGTCACAACTATCTAATTCTATCTAAATCCAGAACAGTACTCATCATTCCCAAAAGAAACCCCATAAATATAGCAGTCATTCCCTATCTCTCTTCCCTCCCTCTCCCCCAGCCCCTGGCAGCTACTAATATACGGTCTGACTCCACAGATTTGTCTATTCTGGACATTTCAAATAAATGGAATCATGTCATATATGTGGCCTTTAGGTCTGGCTTATTTCATTTAGCATAATGCTTTCAAAGTACAACCATGTTAGAGTATGAATGAGTGCTTTATTACTTTTTACACCTGAATAATATTCGTTATATGGATCTGGCTATTTTGTTAATCCATTCATCAGTTGCAGGCATTTGAATTATTTCCACTTGTTGGCTATTATAAGTAATACTACTGTGAACATCCAAGTACAAGTTTTTGTGTGAACATGCTTTCAATTCTCTTGGGTATGCACCTTGTAGAAGAATTGTTAGCGATATGGTAATTCTTTGTTTAACTTTCGAGAAAAGGCCAAACTGTTTTTACAAAGCTGCTGTGCCATCTTACATTCCCACCAGGAATATTTGAAGATTGTACATTCTCTCCATATCTTAACCAACACTTGTCATTGTCCTACTTTTTGATTATAGCCATTCTAGTGGGTGTGAAGCGGTATCTCATTGTACTTTTGATTTGTATTTCCCTAATGATTAATGATTTTAAACATTTTTTAATCTGTTTATTGGTCATTTATATATCTTCTTTGGAGAAATATCTATTCAAACATCTTGTTCATTTTTTAACTGGGCTATTTGTCCTTTTGTTGTTGAGTTAGAATAGATTTATATATTCTAGATACTAGACACTTACAAATATATGATTTTCAATTATTTTCCCATTCCATGGATTTTTTTTTTTCAATTTCTTAATAGTGTCCTTTGGGGAAAAAAGGCTTTAAAATGTGTTGAAGTCTCATTTATCTATCTTTTAATTTGGTTGCATGTGCTTTGGTTGTTATATCAAAAAGCCTTCTCCTTATCCAAGGTCATGAAGGTTTACACTTACGTTTTCTTCTAAGAATCTAGTAGTTTTGACCCTTACATTTAAATCTCTAAACCATTTTGAGTTGATTTTTGTATATGATGTAACATAAGGATTCCATTCCTATCTTCCAATGGTTCTCAACTTGAGAGAGAAGGAAGGGACTGTTAGTCACTACTCCTCTGTAAATTCAAAAAATACCATTTTAGTCTGCTAAACTACCAAAATGCTATAAAACAGAAATGGGTTCACTTTAACAACAGGGATTTATTAACTTATAATCTTATACCCACAGGGATGAGTAATCCTAAGGGCATGATTTTCTGGGGTCCATAAAAGCCTCAAATTACCACAAATACAATACCATACAAATGTGTCAATAAATTCATTCTTGATCTCTCCTCTGAACTCCAGCTATTTCCATGCAACTTCTTACTGACATCTCTAATAATGTGAGTTGAACTCCCTTCATAACTGGCACTTTAGTCCAACCAACCACCTTATCATAGCTGGAAAACAGGTATAGCCTCGGACTTGTCTCCGCTTTCACTCTTACCTTCCAATAGTCCATTCTCCAAAAAGAAGCCAGATTGGCCACTTTTAAACATAGAACAGATCAAGTCACTCTATTGCTTAAAACACTCCAATGACTTCCCATTACACCAATGGTTATCAACCAGAAGAACTTTGCCCTCTGGGGAAATTTGGCAATGTTTGGAGATAATTTTGGTTGCCGGAATGAGCAGGGGAGCTGCTACTGTTATCTAGTGGAGAGAGGCAAGAGAGAACTGCTAACCATCCTACACTGAACAGGACAGTCTCCAGCAACAAGGAATCATCTGGCCCAAAACAGCCATGGTCCTAAGGTTAGGAAGCCCTGCATTACCATTAGGACAAAATCCAACATGCTCACTGCAGGCTGTAAGGCCACATGACCCTGGTCTACCTCTCAGATCTCATCTCACACTCACTGCCTCTCTTCTAACGGTCCAGTCACACAGATTTCACATTCTTTCTTGAACATAAAACTATTTTCTGAATCAAGACCTTGAAAGCTGCTCTGCTCTTTGCCTGGAATGTTTTTACCTCAGATTTTACCTTCTCATCACCCAGGCTTCTGTTCAAATATTAGAGATTCAATCCCTCAAACCATTGGGGATACATTTTAGAGCGGTAGTTGTGAGTGGAACAAAGGAAGAAAAACTAATGGTAAAGAAAATGAAAGGACTGTAGATAATTTTATAAGTATTGTAGATGTTGAATATATGAAAGTGTAGTGCATGCAATCACTGAGGCTATATGATACTTTCTATGAAGGTTGAGCCACCTGGGACTGTAAATTCCACACATAAATGTGAATTCATGGTTGGGAATTGGTGGGTGGACATGACAGAATGTCAGTGGGAAAGAAGATTGAGTTTTCCATTAAGATTCAACCTGGATTAGGGGAATGATGATAAAAGTGGGGTAGATGTTTGTAGAGTATGGTAAATGTGAACAAAGAGTCGGATCTTTAGAAACATATTGGCGGTAATGGGTGCAATTTCCATAGGAAGAATTATTCTTAAAACCAAAAATGACAGACAGGTATTTTAGGGATTCAGCTTTTCAAGACAGTTATTCCCATAGATGATTAGATACAGATTTTAAATCATCACATCATTCTCTATCATGCAAACAATTGCTCCTGAGCCCTTGGGAGCCCTGTCAATGAGCATTTCTCCCTCTCTCACTCTTCATGGATTCTTTAGGAAGACTCAGAAATAAAATTAGATGGAAATCCTTGCAACCACATGAATCAAAAAATACTATGCAGGAGTGATAGAAGGGTCATCCACATAAATATTTAATTCACCCATGATTATGACAGGAGATGGGGTTGGGAAAAAGTTCTCTGATTTTGAGCTAAAGTGAATCAAGAAAGTGTTAAGCGGGACTGAAAGTGTTAAGCCAATTCAGGTCAATCAATAGTGGCTTCCTAGAACATTCATTGTGTTGGGAAGGATTCTGAGGCTGGAGCCAGATTCACCAGGACAGAGTGACCTATAAGAATGGATAGAGAGAGAAATGGCGGCACTTGCTCTGGGTAAACACCACTTGTGATAGGGGTGTATCTGCAATTGAAAGATAACAAAAATGATTAAAAGGGGGCATGAAAATCCTAGGCTTCAAGTAATCAGGCAACTTATATAAAAGATAGCGAAGTGGGAAGCAAAGAAACGGTTGACTCCCTTTTCCAAATGCAGCAGGGGTGATAGAAGGCTCTGTGTGAGAGAATTGATGGGGAATTGATCAAATTGGGGTTGGAGGTGGGAGGAAACAGGGATTCAGTTGATTAGAGGAGATGGAGTTGTTCAAGGAAATAGATTTAAATAAAGCAAGCCCCTTGGGGGGTTTAAAACACAGAGCCTTTCATGAGGATGAGCTTCACTGTGAGAAGAGGGGCCTCTTTCCTGCCTAGCACCATGGGTCTGTGTGCTCGAGCAAACTGGGAGGTGAAACAGAGGATAGGGTTTTTTGTTTGTTTGTTTAAGTGCAATGGAACCTCTCCTCCAGATACTCTTAACCTCTGCTTGAGTGTTAGATTTGCAGCATAAGTTACCATTAAGCCCCATTACTTTCCTTAAGCTGTTTTTAAGTTGTTTTCTGTTGATTTTCATTACATCAACAGCTTCAAAGGAAAGACTTGGGATTTGATTATCAGTTAAAATGTCAGCTGAACTGAAAATCAGTGGGTGGAAAAGCTCAAGAGCCACTTATGGTTTTAAAACGGAGCAGACAAAGCCAGTTGAGTAAATGAGTGTTGCTGCTAATTATCACATTAATTGTGCTGTCTCGGCGAAGGGAAATGGTACTTTGGTCGGTGCTTCTAGGACTCAGACCACAGTTGTCCTTAACTCCTAACACACACGACACACTTCCCCAAGGATCTGGCCACATGCCCTGACAGTGTCTCATGTCAATAACAGCCTCAATCATAAAAGGCCGCTGCATTTTTATCTGCAGCTATGTGACTAGTTTCATAGCTTATGAAAGATTAATATTCTACCAGTACCTAGAGGACAACGGTAGCGATTCACTTGTGGTATGAGTGGCATCAATTTTCTGAACAAAGTCTCATAGAATGAGGTCACTCGTGGTAGTACAGGGTTTCCTTTGCTCATATTAGTTGTTTGCAAAGCTTTTCCTATAGCTGGATGAGGTTCACATATTTTTCTGTCAAGCAGACAATTGTTTCTGAGCCCGTGGGAGCCCAGTGAGTAAGCATTTTCTCCCAACCATCTATTTCATGGATTCCTTAGGAAGACTCATGCTTGTTCAACCATAGAAGAGGTATATTTGGGCATAACAGAAGTTGTATTTTAAATTCCCAAGAGGTACAAGATGCAGGGCCACCATCATTAGCAGCCAGTTCTCTCTCCTGCATAGTGCTCAAATATATTGCATCATCGAAATATGTTGCTGTAAATTCCCAAGAAATAAAGCATTAACACAGCATGTGAAGAGATGAAACACTCTAGAAAATAACGTTATTATTATAGGATAGAAGGAAATATGATTTATGTAAATAGATTTTTATACGACACTACTGGTCAATTTACTATTTAACACCTATTCAGGATAGAAAGTGCACCAAGAGCTACATATCTCAACAGAACATCACACAACACATGCACAATGACACATATTCTCTAGGAATTTATATGTAAAACAATCTAAAGAGGTAATCTTGGAAATGCAAAGAATATGGGATTTAACACACACATAGTAAGAATGCAATTTATAATAGTGAAGATTCGTGAAAATTTATGGCTTCATAAAAATGATTTACGAAAGAGGTAAAGACTTTAGCGCAAAAGATAAAAATCTCAAACCACATGTATTATGCTTCATTTAAAAATCAAGCATTCGGAAAGAACTGTGGATTTAGAGCATTTAGCCTGCAGTATGTACATTGCTTTTATGCACTGTATAAACCCATATACACCATGTGGCTAACAGTAGATATCAGAGTAGGAAAAACAATGATCAGATTCCTGTGTTGTGTTTTAAGTATCTCTTCCCAAAGTTAATTAAGTGCTACCTTCTGCCTTGTTCCCTGTGGTCATTATTGATAAAACACAATAAATTACTAACTTAGCTGAGCCTCACAATGACGTGGTGGCCGCCGACACCGCCATTTCGGCGGCTTTCAATGGCAGACATGGGCTTGTGGCCCTGCGCCCGGCACGGACATCCTAGGGCGCAGGTTGAAGGAGAAGCCCCGCCTAGCACAGTGGCAGACAGAAATAAGGGTGGTAAGAAATAAGGGGTGGTAAAGAAACAACGAATGGCTCTTCACACCTTCCAAGCAGCACAAGAAACTGCCACTCAAACTTCCATATGAAAACAAGACATCGAGGTGGTGAAGTAAAATGTTCTCATGGGGGAAGGAGACCCCATAGAGAAGAAAATAAAGATATGAACAGTATAAAAATCTGTCCCACTTTATTAATATGGTTTATTTTACAAACTAATCTGGGCAAGGAGGTAGGGAATTTGAACCTGAGAAAATAAAGTTAGCTGCTTCTTTTCTTAGCCTGCTCTGGCCCATATCCTAGTTTTCAAAGTTGTCTTATTTATGACTACCTCTGTGGTTATGGTTTTTCCTGAATACCTTCCGGGTAGAGGTTCCAACTCATTGTTCTTGTCCTGATACATCTCGCCCGAACTTCTAAGCAGAAGGCCAGGAGACTGTCTTTCTGACATGTATGATGGGTTCCTATACCACAAACCTTGCATTTTACTTCAAGGATCTCTCCTGGAACAAGTCCCTCATAGTCAACAGAGCAAAGTTCATTAGTAGAGTTCTGAATATCTCTAGCTGAATATGTCTTTTGATCATAAATTTACATGAACCAGCTCTGAAGCTGACCTATTTTTTCTATCCCAATAAATACATGTGCCCAAGTAATTTTACAGCTTTATACAGAATAATTTAGATGCACTCTTTAGATAAAAAGAGTATTGGTTAATACATCTAGAAATAAATCATTTACCACTGTACAGTGCTGTCCGATATCTTACAAGGGCACATTTAAACTAAAATGGAATAAGAATAAATAATTCTGCGTTGTGGCTACTTGCACATAACTAAATGGTTGTATGTAGAATTGGTTTTTAATGACATGGCATAAAATAGTTTAAGCAAAGGGTAATAATTTTGCCCATTACCTGTGTAGTCCGCCTTTCCATCTGTCCAGTAAAGGGTATCTCTTTAACCCCTGGTGACAAGAAGGACTGTTGTAAGACAAAAATCACCCTCACTTCTCCTTTAGTTTTCCTGTCCTCAGAAATCAGGAAGCTCCATTGTTCCTGTCCTTTAAAAGGTCTTGTTCACAGCCTCCAACAACTATTATCCGTTTTATTAGTCAGGGTTCTCCAGAGAAAATGTACTGACAGGATATATATCTGTATGTACATATTAAGAAATTTATTTAAAGGAATTGGCTCATATGACCATGGGGATTAGCAAGTCCAAATTCCATAGGGCAGCTCACAAATTGGAAACTCAATGTAGGTGACAATGAATATCTCAAGAGAAGCCACAAGCTGGTAACTCAAATGAAGGGAACATTCAATTCCCCAGGAGAAGCTGACATAGAGATAGAAATTCTGATTGCTGAAATCCTCAGTGCTTGCTTTAAGGTCTCTAGCTATGTGGATGAGGAGACTCCTCTCATTGCCAAAAGCAATCACCTTTGTTGATTGTAGATGCAATCAGCTGTAGATGCAATCGACTGAGTAAAGATTTAAATCCCTCTACGAAATACCCTGACAGTAACCATCAGGCCAGTGCTTGCTTGAACAAACAACTGGACACCATAATCTAGTCAAGTTGACATGTGAACTTAACCATCACATCTATCAAGATCATTTCCAGCAGGTTACAGGGGAGGAGTGAGTTTGGGATCTCAAATGGGGGAATATGCTGATGAAACTTAGATTGTGGATGTCAGTGTGATTGTTTTTCCCACAAAATCTTTCTTTCTTTTTCTCTCTTATCTGTCTATTCTCAAGGCACTGGACCATAGTAGAATCATCTCCTGATTATTGTTTCTCTGATTATTTTTCTTTATTTGAAATAGTAATAGAGTGAAAAGCATGCTCTCCTCCATTCATATTCTGTCTCCCAAACAAACTGGAAATCATCCACTTTACCAGTTCTCCATTTACCCTTTCAGAGATAATCTATACTTTTAAAAACATATATTCCTATTTTTTTCTCACAAATATAAATCCATTATAATATTATAGACCTTGCTTTTGCCACTCAAGAATATACCTTAGAAATTTTCCATATCAGATCACATGACATAGACTCACTCTTTAATCTTTCTTTATCCTTTTATAGATAATTTTAAAAAATTAGTTAAGGCTATGCAATATTGTACAAATAATATATATGTGCATATATATTAATTATAAAGTAAGATGAATCAATAACTTTCCAAGAGCTCTCTGTCCTACATGATAATACAATCTTACATATATCATTCCAAGTACTAAAGGGTTCCTTCCTCCCCATTTCCCCTATTTCTCCCCAGAGAAAATAGCTCTTCTCTTTATTTTTGTGTTATAATCATTTGATTTTGAAAACTTTTATATCATATGTTTTTATTCAGAAACAATAATTTACAGTCTTGCTTTTTTAAGCTTTATAGGAATGTTATAATATTCTATGCATTCTTCCGGGATTTTTTTTTTTTCTCAATATACATAGATACTTATAATTGTGGTACATTCACTTTCATTAATGCATAAGATTTCATCATGTAAATGTGCTACAACTTATCAATTTTTCTGTTGATTGGCATTGAAGATTTTTTTGTTTTATTAACAGGACTGCTATAAAACTTTTTATATAAGCTGTATGCCTAGGAGTGGAATAATTGTTGATTTGTAGGGTATGAGAATGCTCAGCTTTACAAGATAAGGTCAAATTATTCTTCCAAAATGGTTGTGCATTCAAGTTTACACTCTAACCAGTAGCATAAAAATGCTCCCATTGATTCACATCCATGCCAACAGTTGGTATTGCCAAACTTCTTATATTTCCCATGTATTTTTCTTATATAAATATCTTAGAGTAGATTTGCTGGGTCACAGGGTAGTTGTATATTTAGCTTTAATAGAACCCACCAATTTTCCAAGGAGATTATTTGAGTTTACCCTTTTTAACCATTAATTATTTTAACTTATAAGAACTCTTTTTTGTTCTATAAATAATTTTATAGATTCCTCCTCATTTTATTGGTGTAATATCTTCCTTTACCTGAGGAAAATATTTTTCTAAGCTGCTCTTGCCTATCCTTTGCTCCTTTGATTTCCTTAGCTTCTTGGTGATTGTTTTGTTGAAGGGGCAGAACTTTAAACGAAGTGGGAGATTGGTGCAGAGCAGAAACAACCAGTTGTCGCTTTCTGTAGGTCTTCATCTGTGCAAGGTCATTATTTTTCAGAGAAGAACCACATCCCACTCTCTGGCCTCGTGGATATAAGCCCAGATGTCAGCATTCTGTGCGACAAGTAGGCGAGGTGGGTCTGGGGTTGTATGCCCATATAATTCCCTTCCTTTAAGTACACAACCCTCTATCCCAGTTTGTATAATGTCATGAATCCAGAATCGTTGCAATTCTTCAGAGAACAAACCTTCCACTTATTCCAGGTTGGAGAAAGAGTAGTCACATATTTGCACAGGATGGAGAAAGAAATTAAGGTTCTGTTTTTTTTTTTAAAAAAAAAGAGGCTTTCAATCAGCCCTCTTATTTGTATACCACGGCGCCTAAAACCCCACATTTAAAAGTAACAATTCCCCCCAAAACCCTAAAGCTTTCTGGGATTTGCATTGTTGAATTGCTTGAATCGACTTCCCCTGCATTTCAGATTAGGTTTCAGATTTCTCCTGTTTGTCCTACTTTCCCCCTTCTAAAAGTTCCTCCCTGTCTGTCCTCTGCCATACACCTCTTCTCTGTGGGCTGCTGAACATTATTTTTCATTTTCTGCCACTTTAGTTAAGCTGCAGGTGGGGAAGTGGGTAAAGCTATGTTCTCTTGGCCATCCTCTCTTCTCTTATCTTTCTAGCTGAACCCCCTAACACTCAGAATAAGAATTTGCCTGGCTCCTCATTCCTTGTCTTTTCAGAGAATCTTAACCCAATCTGACCCTTTCTAAGGATCTTTCTAACACTTCAAAATTCCTGGCTTTGCAATATTTACAGCAGTGGTCTACCAAACTTTTAAACTCATGGAAACTGTTGATGAACATCAGTATCTTTATTTTTTAAATATAATAAGCTGAAGAGTGTGCCGCTCATTAAGAATCACTGTATTATATCTAAGTCACAAGAAATGTATCCTTCTTTGTTTTCTATATTTTTCATTACCCAAATCAATTTTTTAAAAAAGTTTTTCCCGAAGAGAAGATAATATTATAAAATAGGGCATTTGTTTCAAGCTGTATAGATCCCCAGGTCAGCGCCGGCCAGTTCTAAACAATGGAGACGTCTCCAGCTGTGCAGATAAAGGACAGCTCAGCAAATGGGCTGACCTGGTTTGGATTCCAGCCTACTTTGTCATTAACTCCCCCCTCCCCCACCAGTGGAATATTTTTATTTGTTACTAATCAAATAAAATTTCTCATGGTAAAGATTGTTTCATGTTTTGCAAGATGCTTTTGGAATTCCTTCTATATCTGTGATGTAGTTTTATCAGGGTCTGTTTTTTTCCATTTTAAAGCTCGAACAACCAAGACTTTTTAAGCTAATGGAATAGCAGAAAATAGTTTCTGGTTTTCTAATTCTCAGTCCAGAGTCCGTTGCTTTTTTTTTTTTTTTTTCAGTTTGCTTAATTTATATCAATATCAATGAGATCATGTAATATTTGTCCTTCAACCCTCAAGAACTGTTTCCTCATCATAAATTTGAGAGCATTTAAATCACTGGTCTGAGGAGCTCTATTATAACGTACTTGGATCTCTACTGAAATGGATTGTCTAAGGACTCACTGTAGCATTGCCATATCACTCTCCCACTTCCCCACCCCCCCCTTAATTTAGCCAGGTACAGCTGACGAGTAGTGAAGATTCCTGTGCATTAAAAAAATACTTTAAAAATAAATAACTAAAACAATGTAAGTAAATAAAAATAAATTATAAATAATAAAAATAAACAAAAAATAAATTAAAACTTTAAAAATAAATAAGTTTATAGGACTTTAAAGAAAACATATATACAAATTATTTAGGACAAAAATGTATCTTGATCAGATATACGCAACCTAAGTGCTTAAAACAGTGCTAGCCACATAGCAGGTGCTCAGTTAATAGTCAAAGAATAAATTCTAATATTCTATGCATAATTCTCATCTATAAATTGACTTTGCAGTTGTTGCACTTCGTTGTTTTTCCCCTTGTCTTCCAGTATGAAATAATTACAAAACCAACTAAAGTAAATGTCCAAGACACTCCTCCACTTCCAGGAGCTATTTATAATTATCTTATAGTGGATGAACTTGATTTTTAGAAAGATATATCTTGAATATAGATGCATTTACAGGAATTTTGGAAATAAAATAGTAAAATAGGAAAGGATAGAGAAATCCTTTGATAAAAGTAGATTTAGCAGAGACAAATATAATGGGAAAGTTTAATGATTTATATTTGATCTTTAGCCATTTTTGATTGAAGGAAAAAATCCTTTTTCTTCAATTCAGAGGTCTTTGAACCATTCTTCTCTTCTCCTCCATGTTCTTTTTATATTAAAATAATTGGTGAGCATTAGCCTGACCTCTCAGTCTTTCCTTTAACAACTTATTCATATTTAATGTTTTAATCTACTTTTCTTCTCCTCTGGATTTCTTTCCTTTCTGAATGCCTTTGTCCTTGTCCTTTAGGGCAAATGACTTCCAGGAACTGTACATCATACTCCAGGCACAGCTATCCCCGAGTTGCACGCTAGACTTCTGCTTCCCACCTTTGTGTAACATTGACCTGGCTCTTTTCACGACCTATCACATTGCAAAATTGTGTCTGGATTGTTCTTTTCTGTGCCCAGTGGGTTCCTATTTTAGAAATACAAGCAAGAATATTGTTGTGGTTGTGGTGGTGTTTTTTTTTCCCAATAAGAAAGTTATATAATTCTAAGAAGCTTTCCTTTCAATTATTTTAACTTACCGCACCATTAATTCTTTATTACTATGTGGAAATTAGATTAAGTGCCCACCAAGTTGAACATAGAAATCTATGAGTGTGAGACTCCTCAGTAATTAGACCCAATGTCATTGACCCAACAATAAAAAGCGTTCTTCAAGAAGCTTCAGGTCCTTAAGTAGCCTGCACCTTGGAAAAGGATAGAAAAATCAAAGGATCTGCATAGACTAGGCAACCATCTGCAAATTGACAAAATTTTGAGACTATATCTGTACACTATAAAAGAGAAGTCACCTTAATGCCATCAGGGTTTTTAAGTCCCAGTTCTGGAGTGCACTGAAATGTAGTTTTTATTATTTGGCATTTATTTATGTGACACTCTTTTCCATCTAAACCAAAGACATACTTTCCGGTTAAGTTGTACTCTCTAAGAGAGCAGGGTGTTATATGCCTTACTGGTAAATCCCCAGCACTCCGAACACAGAAGATGTTCAATAAATGTTTACCAAATTATTAGAAGAATAGAATAAGCAAGGATTTTTAAAAAGATGTAGCATAAGATTTCAAAATGGTCACATATATCTTAGACTACCCAAATTGCAAGTGTCTTGCCTTAAAATAGTAGGAAAAGTGCTCTATTCATCCATAAAACCTCAAGCTATAGTCAGATGGTGACTTGTATTTATACAATGTTTAAATACTACTGGTTTAAATTAGTTAGTGAATTAATTAAATTTTATCTAGTTTTGTAAGGGCTACTACTTGTCCAGTTTGCCATAAGGTCAACATTTTTTAAGTTTTTTTAGCAAATCAATTTTATTGATAAATATTAATACAGCATAAATCCATCCAAAGTGTGCCATCAGTGGTATTCGGGGTAATCACATATTTGTGTGTTCATGTCTTCAATTATTCTTAGAGCACTTTCTTTATTCCAATGATAATAATAATCAACATAAAACAAACAAAACTCATCACCGCCCAATCTCTCTGTGCTTTCCCTGCCGTACTTAGCTGCTATTCTTTTTCCTTCTTTCTAGTATATTTGTATTTATATTTTGTAAAAACAATCTTATCTATGTAATATCACCTATTCGTGTTTTACATGAGGTTTTACTATTTTTCACAGTACCATGTTACAGTTTTTAGCTTTCCTTCTAGTAATATACATGACCTTAGACTTTCCCTTTCAATCACTGTCACACCTATATAATAGTACTGCTAGTTACAAACACCATGATATGCTTTTACCATTTCTATTCATTTCCAAAGATTTACAAACCTTTTTACCGGTTCTGCACAGATTAGCCCTCAGCTTTCCATTCTCTACCCTCCTTCTACTTTCTGGTGATCTACAGTCTAATTATTAACTCCATGAATTTACACAATATATTTAGTTCATAATAGCACAATCATGCAGTCTTTGTTCTTTTCTATCTGGCTTGCTTCACTCAACATAATGTCCTCCAGGCTCATCCATGTTGTCATATGCTTCACACTTCATTTCTTCTTACCACTGCATAATATTCCATCCTGTGTATACACCAAATTTGTTTATCCATTCATCAGTTGATGGACACCTGGGTTGTATCCAACTTTTGGCAATGGTGAATAATGTGGCTATGAACATCGGTGTGCAGATGTCTATTTGTGATTCTGCTCTCAGTTCTTCTGGGTATATACCTAGTAATGGTATTGCTGCATCCCATGGCAAGTCTATATTCAGCTTCCTTAGGAACTGCCAAACAGTCCTCCACAATGGCTGTACCATTCTGCATTCCCAGCAATAGTGAATAAGCGTTCCTATCTCTCCACATCCTCTGCAACATTTATAGTTTTCTGACTGTTGAATAGCAGCCAGTCTAATAGGTGTGAAATGATATCTCATTTTAGCTTTGATTTGCATTTCCCTAATTGCTAGTGATGTTGAACATTTTTTCATATATTTCTTCACCATTTATCTTTCTCCTTCAGACAATTGTCTTTTCAAGTCTTTTGCCCATTTTTTAATCGGGTAGTCTGTGTTTTTATTGTTGAGTTGTAGTATCTATTTGTATATCATGAATATTAAACCTTTATCGAAAATGTGATTGCCAAATATTTTCTCCCATTGAGTCACCTAATCACCCTTTTGACAAAGTCCTTTGAGGTGCAAAAGTGTTTAATTTTGAGGTGGTCCCATTTACCTATTTTTTCTTTTGCTTCTCGTGCTTCAGGTGTAAGGTTTAAGATACTACTGCCTAACACAAAATCTTGAAGATGTTTTCTTATATTTTCTTCTAGGATTTTTATGGCTGTCGCTTTTATATTTAGGTCTTTGATCCAATTTGAGTTAATTTTGTATAATGTATGAGGTAAGTGTCATCTTTCTTTCTTTTGGATATGGATATCCAGTTCTCCCAGCACCATTTGTTGAATAGACTGTTCTGGCCCAACTGGGAGGGCTTGACAGCCTTGTGAAAAATCACTTGACTGTAGATGTGAGGGTCTGTTTCTGAGTTCTTGATTCAGTTCCATTGGTCAATGTATCTGTCTTTATGTCAGTACCATGCTGTTTTAACCAATGTAGCTAGGTAAAATGCTTTAAAGTCCAGAAGTGAGATCTTCCAATTTTGTTCTTCCTTTTTAAGATCTTTTTGAGTATTAGGGGCCCCTTATCCTTCCAAATAAATTTCATAATTGGGTTTTCCAATTCTGCAAAAGAGTTTGTTGGTATATTTATTGGGATTGCATTGAATCTGCATATCAGTTTGGGTAGAATTGACATCTTGCCTATACTTAGCCTTCCAACCCATGAACACAGAATATCCTTCCATTTATTTAAGTCTTCTTTGGTTTCTTTTAGCAATGTTTTGTAGTTTTCTGAATACAGGTCCTTTATATCCTTGGTTAAGCTTATTCCTAAATATTTGATTGATTTAGTTGCTATTATAAATGGATTTTTTTCTTACTTCTTCCTCATATTGCACATCAGTAGTGTATAGAAGCATTATTAATTTTTGCATATTAATCTTGTATAGCGCAACTTTGCTGAACTCGTCTATTAGTTCTAGTAGCTTTGTTGTGGATTTTTCATGAGATTCTAGATATAGGATCATATCATCAGCTAATAGTGAAAGTTTTACTTCTTTTCCTTTTTGGGTCCCTTTTATTTCTTTATCTAGCCTAATTTCTCTAGCTAGAACCTCTAGCACAATTTTTAATAAAAGTGGTGACAGTGAGCATCTTTGTCTTGTTCCTGATCTCAGCAGGAAAGCTTTCAGTATTACACCATTGAGTACAATGCTAGCTGTAGGTTTTTCATATATGCACTTTACTATATTGAGAAAGCGTCCTTCTATTCTTATCTTTTGGAGCATTTTTTTTTTTTCCAAGAAATGGTGCTGTGTTTTTTCAAATGCCTTTTCTGCATCAGTTGAGAGGATCATGTGATTTTTCTTTTTAAATTTATCAATATGTTTTATTTCACTAATTGATTTTCTTTTGTTGAACTACCCTTGCATACTTGGGACAAAACCCACTTGATTGTGGTGTATAATTCTTTTAATGTGCTTTTGGATTCTGTTTGCAAGTATTTTGTTGAGGATTTTTGCATCTATATTCATTAGAGATATTGGTCTGTAATTTTCTTTTTTTGTAGTATCTTTATCTGGTTTGGGTATTAGGGTGATGTTGGATTCATAGAATGAGTTTGGTAGCATTCTTTCCTGTTCAATTTTTCAGAAGAGCTTGAGCAAGATTGGTATTAGATCGCCTTTGATTGGTAAAATTCACCTGTGAAGCCATATGGTTCCAGGCTTTTCATATTTGGGAGGTTTTTTGTTTTGTTTTAATGATTTATTTTATTTATTTATTTACCCTGCCCCCCACTCGTTGTTTGCACTTGCTGTGCCTGTTCATATTCCTTGTTTCTTTAGGAGGCACCAGGAACTGAACCCAGGACCTCCAATGTGGGAGAAAGGTGCCTAATCGCTTGAGCCACCTCCTTTCCCTGCTTTGTTGTGTCTCTCATTACATTTTTCTTCTTGTGTCTCTTGTTCTGTCAGCTTGCTGCACCTGCCATCATGCTAGTTCTTCTTTAGGAGGCATCTGGAACCAAACCAGGGACCTCCCATGTGGTAGGTGGGAGCTCAATCACTTGAGTCACACCTGCTTCTCCTTTGGGAGGTTTTTGATGGCTATTTTAATCTCTTCATTTGTGATTGGTATGTTGAGGTCTTCTATTTCTTCTAGGGGCAGTTTAGGTGGTTTGTGTGTTTCTAGGATTTGTCCATCTCCTCTACATTGTCTAGTATTTTGTTCATAGTGCCTTCTTATGATCTCTCTTATTTCTACAGGTCAGTATTAATGTCTCCCCTCTCATTTCTGATTTTATTCATTTGCATCTTCTCACTTCTTTTCTTTGTCAGTCTAGATAAGAGTTTATTGGTTTTGTTGATCTCAAAAAACCAACTTTTGGTTTTTTTTATTCTCTATTTTTTTTTTTTTGCTGTTGTTCTCAATTTCATTTATTTCTGCTCTGATTTTTACTGTTTCTTTCCTTTGGCTTGGTTTGGGATTAGTTTGCTGTTCTTTTACTAGTTCCTCCAGGTGTGCAGTTAGATCTTCAATTTTAGCTCCTCCTTCTTCTTTAATGCAAGCATTGAGGACTATAAATTTCCCTCTCAGCACTGCCTTTGTAGTATCCCATAGGTTTTTATATGTTGTGTTCTGATTTTCATTCATCTCAAGATATGTGCTGAAATCTCTTGCAATTTTGTCTTTGACCCACTGATTGTTTAAGAATGTGTTTTTTAATCATATATTTATGAATTTTCCCTTTTTCTGACCATTATTGATTTCCAACTTCATTCTGATATGATCAGAGAAAGTGTTTTGTATAATTTCAATCTTTTTAAATTTATTGAGACTTGTCATGTGATCAAACATATGGTCTATCTTGGAGAAGGATCCGTGGACACTTGAAAAGAAAGTATATCTTGCTGTTTTGGGGTGCAATGCTCTAAAGATGTCTGTTAGGTCTAGTTCATTTATCATATTATTCAAGTTCTCTGTTTATTTATTTATCCTCAGTCTAGATGTTCTTTCCAATACTGAGAGTGGTGTATTGAAGTCTCCAACTATTATTGTAGAGACATCTATTTCTCCCTTCAGTTTTGCCAGTGGGTGCCTCATGTATCTTGATGCTCTCAAGTTAGGTGCAAAAATATTATAGTTATTTCTTCTTACTGAATTTCCCCTTTTATTAATATATAAATGACATTCTTCATCCCTTATAATAGTTTTGCATTAAAATCTATTTTGTCCTATATTTATATCCTTACTCCAGCTCTTTTTTGCTTACTATTTGCATGGGATTCCTTTTCCAACATTTCACTTTTAACCTAGTTGTGTCCTTACATCTGAGGTGGGTCTCTTGTCAACAACATATAGATGGCTTATATATTTTTATCCATTCAATCTTTTTAGGGGAGACCAATCTATTAACATTCAATGTTATTACTGTAAAGGTATTACGTACTTCATCCAATTGTCCTTTGGCTCTCTGTTGTCATATCATTCTATTGTCTTCTTATCCTTCAGTTTACCCTCCCTAATAATCTTCATTTCTGAACTCTTCTCCAAATCTCTCATCCTTGTTTTTTTCCTTTCAGGCTGCAGCACTCCCTTAAGTATCTCTTGTCCTTCTGGTTTTGGTAGCATATTCTACCAGTCTTTATTTATCTGTAAAGACTTTGACCTCACTTTCATTTTTGAAGGACAGTTTTGCCAGATACAAAATTCTTGCCTGGCAGTTTTTCTCTTTCAGGACCTTCAATACATTATACCACTTTCTTCTCACCTCTATAGTTTCTGATGAGAGATTGGTACTTAATCTTATCAATTTTCCCTTGTATGTGATGCTTTGCTTTTCTCTTGCTGCTTTCAGAATCCTCTCCCTAACTCTGATATTTGTCATTCTGAATAGTAGGTGTCTCAGGTTAGGTCTCTTCAGATTTATTCTGTTTTGGGTGTGTTGACCTTCTTGGATATTGATAATTTATGTCTTTCATAAGGGTTGGGACATTTTTGGTCATTATTTCCTCAAATATACTTTCCTCCCCTTTTCCATTCTCTTCTCCTTCTGAGACACCCATAACACAAATGTTTGTGCGTTTTACATTGTCCTTCAATTCCCTGAGGAATTGTCCCGTTTTTTCCATTCTCTTCTCTTTCTTTTCTCCTGTCTTTTCCAGTTCAGATGTTCTATCTTTGAATCACTAATTCTGTCTTCAAGCACCTCAAATCTACTTTTATTTGACTCTAATATATTTTTAATCTCATCCATCGTATCATTCATTCCCATAAGGTCTGTTCTTTTTCTTTGTAGGCTTTCAAATTGTTCTTTATGCTCACCCAGTGTCTTCTTAATATCCTTTATTTCTTTAGTCATATTTTCTTTAAATTCTTTGAAGTGAGTGAGAAGAGATGTGTAATTGTCACTGATTAATTTTCTTAAATCCTGTATCTCTTCCTATTTCCTAATGTGGCTTGGAATTTTTTTGCTGATGTCTAGGCATCTAAATTGGTGAATTTACTCTGATGGCCAATTTTGCTCTCTTGCTTATTTTATTTTCACAGATCTTCTTTGATATTTGCTTCAACTTATTCTGAGTCTTCAAAATTGCCTGACTTAAGTTATAGAAATTGGACCAGGGACTCACTAATGGGGTGCAGATTTTCTCCCAGGGGTAGGATACAGAGAATACCATGAATAGTTTTTGTCCATGCAATTTCAAGACTAGCCAGCAGATGGTGCTCATTCATGCACCTTTCCTAGGAGGTGTTTCAGTCTGAACTTTCCTGTGTTCTTGTGTTGAATCTCCAAAGCAGATATTCAAAGCTGGCTCTACTTGCCAAATTCACTGAAGAAAATCTCCTTGCCTCCCCTCCCTTTTCCCTTGAAACAGCTCACAGGGAAGAAGATGTCTGTTCCCTTCTCAGTCAGCTGCAGTGAGCCAGAGGTTTAACCCCAGCTTAATATCTTGGAAATGGAGATGGAGAGCCATTCCCAGCCACTGTACTGGCTTGGTAACTCATGTTTGTCATTTCAGCTCATTCAACTCTGTCTCTCACCCTCCTGGGAATTGTGTAGCACTGTCCTAGTCTGCTGACCCCCAAAGAAGTTCCCTTAGACAGCTTTTGGCTCTTTCGCTGCTGTTTTTGTGAAAGCATTGAGCTCTGCCTGTTAGTTCAATGTCATCTTCCTGCAATCCACTCGAACATTTATTTTAATATAAAAATAACTAATGGTAGAAGTGTAAGATACAAAAGGCTTAAAGAAATTCTGAACATATATTAGCAATGGAAATGAAGACAAGTTTATGGAAATGAAAATTCCAAAGGTAAAGTTGAATAGATTTGATGATGGATTTGACATTAAGAAATAGGATGAGCGAAGTGTCAAGGATAACCAGAAAAACTTTTCATTTTTCAGCTAGATAGATGGCAAATGATTAAAAATTTTAGGCCACAATGAGACGACGAGGTGAATATAATTAAACAATTGCTTTCCAAATTTTGAAATTGTCTTAGTTCATATCTTGTACTAAATACCCCCTGTAAAGTGTCTGGTTTCTGTAGCTGCACTTCCACCATTTAATTTTTTTTTTATTTTTTTTATTTTTTAGAAATCAGCATCTTAGTATACAATCTAAGGAGCTGACGTTATTCCTTAAGAAAAGCTATCTCTACTTCTAAAGTTATATTTTCAATTTGATATCCTAGTTTGGTATTGACAAAAATGATAAAAACCTAATTAGTTTCCTTAATCTATTATAATTTTAGTTTTTCAATGCAAAATTACCTTTAATTATGTAATCAATTATGTAACCCTTGTCAATTATCACTATACATATTTTTATCTAATTTTCTTTTAAAATATTCAGCTGCAAGCTTATCAGTTTAGAATTTTACATTTTTCAAAAGAGTGATATTTCAAAAAATACATTCCTATTCTTACTGAACAAAAAATGTTATTCCAACTTTCAAAGTGAGACATTTTTGCTTATATAAGTTCAGTAGGAATCATTTCTGACTTATGATATGTTGTCAGTGGTGTAAAATATAAAAGCTGATTTGATAGCTTTTCATTCATTTTCCAAGTATCTTTGTGCCATATATCAAGTTTTCCTGAAAATGCAGTTGGACCTAAAACCATTACTCTTTTTAGCCTCACTTGGGATATAAAAAGCTGCTTTATGAGTTTCAAATCATTAATATATACATATTTCTCCTAGAGTATTCAGTATGTCAGAGAACTGTTTAAGCAAAGTAAACTCTGTGAAGAGGTGTTGAAATTGACAGTGAGTGGCAGCCAGCGAACCTAGAGAAAAAGGAATAAAGAATTTGCATTTTCCTGGTGCAATTGCAGGAGGAAAAACTAAAACAGAACCTAAATGAATGAAAATTTAAGCATCCTAACATTTGTTTCCTAGTGAAGAAAATCTTTTTATTGGCATAAAATTTCCCTTACAGTCTATAAAACATTAAGGGAGCTAGCAATTGTAGTGACTGCTGCACATATATTTTATTAACTTTCTCTTTTTCTTCCAATCTGAACTTTGGAATCTGCTTTTCCACTAGTTTGACAAAGCATGAGATTCTTGCCCTTCTAAAATATTTCTGGCTTTCCTTCCGGTGCTGCTGCCACAGCCATGAGTATGCTCGGGCTTCAGAAGAGGCTCACCTCAATATCCTCCGCTGTGGAAAGAAGAAGGTTTGGTTGGACCCCAATGAGACCCATGAAATCACCAATGCCTACTCCCGTCAGCAGATTCGGAAGCGGATCAAAGATGAGCTGATCATCCGCAAGACTGTGACTGTTCATTCCTGGGCTTGATGCCGAAAAAAACACCTTGGCCGGCAGGGGAGGCAAATGGGCATAGGTAAGCGAAAGGGTACTGCCAATGCTCGCATGCCTGAGAAGGAAACCTGGATGAGGAGGATGAGAATTCTACGCCGGCTGCTCTTCTCTTGTCTGTACATAGTGGCCTCAGCAATTATATAGAGCAATCATTCAATAAAACAAGGCTTTATCTGCTTGTCTCTGCTTCTCCCTGAAAAAAAAATAAAAATAAATAAAATAAAATATTTCTGGTGACAGTTGGGCCATGAGATTAAAAGCACTGACAGACTTGGCCTTTCGTTTGGTATGCGTATAATGCCATGTTTTTCACATCGATTATATAGTCTACAGGGTTTTCCATAGTATCTTGATACCGCTATTGTGATCACCTCTGCAATCTGCCATTTTTTTCTCAATCCATCAGAATCAGTATAGAATAGTGTGAAAAGAAGAAGCATGTTGATTGTCCAGCTAGGATAATTCCTAGTTTAGCCATTGTGGTAGTTTAAAATTTTATGTACCTGGGAAAAAAACATGTTCCTAAATCTAATCCATTCCTGTGGGTATAAGCCCATTTTAAGTGGGATCTTTTGATGAGACTACTTCAGTTTAGGTGTGAACCACCTCAATCAGGATGAGTCTTAATCTTAATGCTGGAGTCATTATTAAAGAATGAAATTCAGAGAAAGAGGAAGAAAGCCACAAAGATACGAAGCTAAAGTCAATGAAACCCAGAAGATAATGAGGCAACCAGCAGATGCTGCCATGTGCCTTGCCATGTGACAGAGGAGCCAAGGATCACCAGCAGCCAGGCTTCAGGAAGAAAGCATCGCCTTGATGTTGCCTTGATTTGGACACTTTTCCTTCCTCAAAACCATGAGCAAATAAATTCCTATTGTTCAACCTGACCCATTTCATTGTATTTCCTTTGACCAGCCTAAGAAACTAAAGCAGCCATTTACTAGCCTAAACAAATTACTTAATTTTGCAAAACATAGTGCATACATCATTTGAGTTGTATCACAATTAAATAAAAATGTATGTGAAGTAGCTCAAGCATGCAAGCTATATAAGAAGCATGCAATAAATATTGCCAATAAATGTTATTCCCTAGAGAATGTCGCTGGCCATATAATTGCCTTATTCATCCTTCATTCATTTACTGCTCTCAGTGATTTTAATGTTTTCCCTATTTCAGTAGCCTCCCCTTAGTCTGAGAAATTCCACCTTTTTTAGGGTTCTTGAAGATGAGGTTTTAGACTGCAATAAGGAAGAGTGAATTAGACTTTCCTTTCCTTAGAAACCTTTAACATCTAGGTTAATTCTGTGCTGCCTCTAGAATTTCATTCCACTGAAAAAGGGAATCACTGAGCTATCCAAAAGGGATGATAATTTCCTGACAGGTTATTATATCACACCAGAGGGATTTTCAGGACTGAGAGCTCATGTGATTGCTTCTCCATGGAGCCAGAGGACTTTAATTTCCTCCTTCTCTGGGACTCACGAGAAGCTTGCTGCCATGTCTCTAGATCACATTAGACAGCTCTTGTCCTAGAAGACTCTGAAATCTGTATCTTCTTCATAAAATCATGTTTTAATCAGAATGATGAATTCATTTCTGTCCTTATAGATTTTCAACCTGTCTGGCTCTTCATTTAGGGAGATCTAGAAAAAGTGGGGGAGGAGTGAGACTTGAGTTTCTTTAGATTCACTGATTTATTTCATTTCCTATTTTAAAATATTTCAGAAAAGAATCAGAGTGACTGTAACCTGACAAAGAACAGAATCAGAGTATTAAGGAGCAGCATAAATCGAATATGTGAAGGGGAGTTAAGTGCCTTACAAAAGTTAAGATTTCCGAGAGGACTTTGTGCATTTGAAGGAATAGTAAAAACCACAGTCTACTGTGAAAGATTTGCTCACTTAAAGGAACTCTTGTATTTAAAACAGCAGGAAGCTTTAGGCAAAGATTTATTTCAGATAAATCTGGTTCTGGGAAATTTATTTCAATGGACATTATTGAGTAATTACTATGTCTTACACTGTGCTAAGCTCAAACAAAACTATATAAAAGGCTTTTATGGCTCTGGGACATACTGCTGACTCAAATCTCAGAAAAGAACACCAATGCAAACAAAAAATATAAGAATGGACAAAGTATATGTGTATTGGATGTTGTATAGTTGAGGTAAGGAGAGACACATAAGCTCAGGTTCCAAATTAAAATTCCTTCTCTGCTATAACATTTCCAACTTGTAAAATATTTGACTTTTTCGTCACTCATTCAATACATGTATATTTTTGCTTAGTTATATGTGTGCCAGCCACAGTTTTAAATGCTAGAGATAAAGGAGGTAAATACCTGTGCATGTAGCCTTCTAGGGAAGAAAAGTAGAACAATTCATTTAAAATATTTGGTGACCAATACAGATTTATTAAATGGATATATATATTACTATTTCTTGATTTGTTGAGCAGCTACTAATATCCAAGCTAGAGTTTAGGGATATAAAGATAGATGTATCCCAATTTCCACTCTTAAGGAGCTCATAGTCCATGTGGGGAGAAAGTATATAATACAACAAAGCATGGCAATATAATCTGGTGACTCGCTGGTGAAGTATGCAGATGGAACAGTAGAGCAGAAAGAAGGTATGACACGTCCAACTTCAGAGGATCAGGAAAGGTTTCCTTAAGATGAGACTAGAGAGATAGGCAGGAGCCAGATTGCTGATGGACTTAAAGACCCTGTTAGAAACTTACACTTTTTTCATGCTGAAGGGAACTGGGCTGAGAACTGGCATGGCCTGGTTGTGTTTCAGATGGTGCACTCTGGCTGCCATGTGGGAGACAGGCAAAAGGACCAGTTAAGGAAGTGTTCTGTGGTCTAGGTAAGAAATGAGAACTGCCCCATTAAAGGCATGGAAGTAAGAAGAATAAGGGGGATGGAATTCAATAAATATTAGAACAGAATTTGTTGATAATGTGGGATGTATTATTGAATAGGGAAAGGTAAGAGTAAAAAATGAAAAATAAGTATGTGTGGCTAGGGTAGAATCAAATAAGCATGTCCGTGAATGAAGCACATTGAGATATGGAGAAACAGAGTGATTTCATTGTTGTATATGCTAGTTTTCTCAGAACCTGTAAAATAGCCATATGGAGATACAGAGCAGAAGTTGAATATATGTCTAAGATAAAAAGAAGGGGTCTGAGCTACAGGTACGAATTTTGGAACTGGCATTTATTTATTCTTAAGATCACAGGAATGTGTGAGATCACTAAGGAGAATCTGTAGACAGTGAGAATAGATGCTAAATCCCACAGGAAGAGCAAGGGAACCCCACCAAGAAGGAGGAGAAAAGCGCAGTGGTGTGATGGTAACAGAAGGGCACAGTAACAGAGTAGTACGATGATAACAGAAGAACACAGCAGCCAAAGAACTGAGAAAGAGAGGATAAGCCACAGCGGTCTAGCAGTCAGAGTACATTCAGTGGAAGGGCAGAAAACATCCTCAGGATTTTAGCAGGAAGAGATATGGAATAATTCAGTTCTTACAAAAGTTTAGAAGTCTTGAAAGTGCAGGTGATAGTCTAGTTCTTCTGGAGTGATTATTAGAGCAAAAGGAGATACTACTTCCAAGGGTACAACTGGAGCTATAATAAAAGCAGAGCTACTGCTGCCTCTACAGATAATTCTCACAACTGGGACGCTGGAGAAGTAGAAATTAGATCATGAATCTGTTGTTGTTATCAACTCTTGACAGCAGGCTCTTGGACAACGAGCACTAGAACACAAGTGAAAGCAACCCACACATTTCCAAATCCTATTTACAAGTAACAATAGCCACAGACAACAAGAAACTGGTCTCCACTGACTTACTCTTTTCTCATCTTGCTTCAGTGCATCTTGTTGGAGAAATCTATTGCATATCCAAAATTAAAGCTGCAAGGGAGCTGGTGAGCTGAAGATTTCAGCTTTCCTGTCTTTCCAAATAATAATGTGAAATAAAGTTTGAGAAAGCCAATCTGCAGATCCATCCACAATCATCAAAAATAGCAAAACCTTCCAACAAGAAAAATATTGAAAAATACCAACGGAATATATCACTTAGAAGGCATCAATGTCATGAAGAACCCAAAAACCTTACTAATGGGATTTAGGGAAGTATATGGAAGATAAGAAAATGCAGAGAATAACTGAAGACTATTCTTGATCAATTTGCATATAAAGGAGAAGAAAAATATTCAATAGTTTTTAGTATAGGAAACAGGAAGTGGGGGGGGGGGTTGGTGATTGTTTAGGAAGAGAACATTTAAGCATCTCTATGCACTTAGAGAAAGTTACCTAAAAGATAAAGTAGATTAAAGATACCACAGGAGGAAGAGGAAATTCTTGAGAAAGTAAGTTCTCAAAGGAGTGAAAGGGAATTAAGTTAAGAGCACAGATAAGAAAAGCTCACATTTAAGACTAAAAGAGGAAGGAATAATCAATATTGAATAGATATAATTTTAGGTACATGTGTGGAGTGGTGGGGATTGAGATTGCAACTCATGGTCCTGGGTGCTTTTTTTATTATTGTTCAATTTTTTTTCTCTCGGTGTGAAGTAAGATCATGCAGTAAGAAAGACAATTGAGGTAGGGGACATGAGAAAGTTGTCAAAGGTTTAGAATAATCATCCTGAAGAAAGAAAGATGGAGCTAACCAAGACCCGTAAAAGGATTGACTAGATTTGTTGAGGTTACTGACCATGATACTTTCACTGCTAAGTTGTTTTCCCCAGAGAACACTTTTCCAACCAAGTTTATGAGTAGAGAATAAGATTATAGCACTGCTCCTGGATTGATTTTATGATAGATGAATTGCCAAAATGATAGGTACAGAGGAATCTAGGGTGTTGAAAGAATTGCTCTTACTTGACATGGCATTCAGGAAGCTAGTGCAGGAAGAGAGAGCAGGAGGCACCTGAGGCTGCAGAAGTGAGTTATCAAGGTCTTGGAGCTTTAGTGAGATGAAGATGGAGGGAATAAAGGAGTAGAAGATGCAAACACAGGAAGTCATAGAGAATAGGCATGTTATACTTTAAATTTCTAAGCTTGACCATTTAAGTTAAGAAAATTTCTAGGATTTGGTTTTGCTGAATGGATGCTTGATGAAAATGGAGACGGCCATTCAAGTTGTGAAAATCATGGGAATTTCAGTCTATAGCATGGGTTAGAATGGATGCCAAAAGCCACCCAAATAACAATACAGTGTGTAAATATGAAGAGTCTGATGCAGGTACCAAGTTCTTCAGTAAATGTGGGTCATGACCAGAATAGTTTTAGATAAAATGCAAAGAAGATCAAGTTAATCTAACCCTCAAAGGAGCAGTAGTTTTGACAAGAAGAGAATACTTGTCAGGAAGTACTGTTGGGAATCTGGAAAATGACAGTCCTACTTCTGAACTTCAACTATTTGGGTGGAATTTTGACCAGTTACAGTTTAAAATCAACTTTTTAAAATGTAACAATGTCAATGAACAATCAATGCCAAAAGCAAGGAAGAAATAAAAGAAATTATTACATATTGGGAAGGAGTAGATTCAAAACTGGAATAAATCTTTAATGAAGTATTTCTTGCTCTGCACTAAAATCAAAGAAAAAATGTAAAGCCTTAATAAATATAACATTGTGATTTGTTTATTGAAGTTAAATTATATTATATATTCTCAAATAATATCTTCTAACATTTTTGGAGTTAAAATTTTCTTTTCTGAATTGTGGTAATAAGAGAAGATCATTATACCTTTATAGAAATATTTTGTTGTTTTAAAAAGTAAATTCCAAAATATTTTTTGAAGTTTTCCTCATATTTGGTATCCAGCATTCTGAAAACCACGTCTAGAGGAAAACCCCTTTCATAGTACCTCCTCAGGCAACAGTGACACCTCTGTATAATTTGGCCTCTTATAACTAGGGGTTTCTCACACTCCTACGTAAAATGCGATCCCAACTCCTGGCCATAGTTGATTGGATAAGGGTTAAGGGGAAGCAGATTCTAGGAGAGGTTGTCCGTACAATATTTATTAGAAAATACTCTTCTGATAAACATCTGTGAAAGGGAAGGGAAGGAAAAGGGATGGACAGAAGGTGGAATTGAACTACCACTCAGTCCCAGCGATGGACTCAGCCGGCCCCACCCACAGCAAGCTTTGGAGCTGGACGAGCCTCGGAGCTTTAAGAGGTGGCTATGGAATGGCCTTACAGCCCCTCTGATCCGGAGGCAAGACCTTGGGCCAGGCATGTTCTTCAGCCAAGGCCATTTCCAAAGAAGGGTGCAGTTGAGGGGCATGCTGTGTAACGCTCCCTCCAACTGGGGCTAAAAGCCTTGCATTCCTGAAGGGGTATGTGTGGCACATCACAACTTCACCAGAGCACCTGGGAAAACCTGGGTAAATCTACGGCCCTTCCTGGGAATTCAGTCTGGGAAGCTATACAAATATTCTTAATGAACATATCTCCCTGTTATTTATGATTTTCAGATTTTACGTATTTAGAATGTCCTGACCAAAACTGTGAATAGAACCACATGAAGTTCATTAAAATGTTGAGTGACGTTGAATCCCAAGGGCATTTCTTTTACAACAAGAAATTTTAAAGAAATGCTTAATATATGGTGTACATTCTACATATATGTGTGGAGTGAATATGTGACTAATTAAAAGTTTAAGTCTTAAATTGAATGTGTGACCTATTTAAGGTTATTTTGGGTGAACCAAATTACATAGTAGTTTGCATTACATCCAATATATAAAATCTGGGCATCATATAATAACTGGACTTATTTTTCACCTGATTACTTACAAATGGCCAAAATTTTTGAATAATTACTAATACCACTAATGTATGCTAATACATACAAAATCAATTGAATCTTTCTTTGCCCTTCAAAGTCATTAAATCACTAAAGCAAAGTTCCCAAGGCCTAAATAGGCTTTGAAAATAGCTTCCATTTGTTCTATTTACAAGGAAACTTTACTTTTGACATTTAAGTTTTATGTGGTCCTAACCTGACAGGCTCTTTCATAGGACATATTTGCTGTTATTTGCCAAGCTCTTTTTCCAGGGACTTTATGGATAATTTTCTGCAGATTTTTTATACTCTTAATGAGTCAACAAGCAGGCTCTGTAAAAGAAAATGAAAATGTGCCCATTAGATTTGCTGTGTCTATAAAAGACAACCTTGTAGGGTGAGGGAATCAGACATTTCAGGTTTTAAATACCTGGAGATAGTAGTACATTAAATTGTTAACAGTGATAAGTTTTGCATTTTTAACACCTTTGGAGAAAAACAACTGCATGTTTTATTACAATACACTGCCAGTTGATTCTTTCCCAAACACTGTAGGTACATCAACCATTCAAAATATTGTGAAAACCATAGTCTGAATAATCTTATAAATCAGATACACCATAAAGCTGCTCCTTGTGCTGGCAAAGGAGAATGTTATACAGCTCCTTGTGTCGGATATTTAACAAGAGGTTAGTTTCAGAGACTACAAATCAAAATGTTTCCATCGGTAGCTGTTTTCATAAAAGCACATATCATGCTGTTCCAAGGAAAATATGATAATTATGTTTAATATTGCTATATATTTTTTATAATATCCTTTTGTCATTTCCATGGGAAAAGTAAAATTAACAACATGAAGCGCACTAGGTGCTTAGACTCCATTCTTAATATATTGTTAATTCGCACAAGAAAAAATGATCCTAATAAAAATTTTACAGTGAATATTGAAGAGAAGGATGACTTTGGAATGGCCATGTGAAGGAGCTCCAGGGATCCTCTCTCCAGCCAAACGATCACAAGTCATGAAAATTATTTAAAAACAACCATTTAAAGTCCCTGGAAATTGTCCTTAGGCACTCAGCAAATGTACAAGCATTTATTCAAGAAAATCTGCTGAATCTTGGTAAGACCCATGAGAGTCTGTGGCACTCGAGCCGTCACTCACTCCATCCTCACGCCCCTCTCACCATCAGCTCTGCATGACACAAGCTCCACTGTAGATGGATGTGGTCAAGAAGATGGGGTTCCTGCTCCTTCCTGCTCCCAATCCAGGGATACAGAATGTCTCTGAAGGGGCCAACTACGAGCATTTCTCTTCACCTCCAGATCCACGTCGCAGAGGCTAAACTCCAGATGAGTATAGCCAAGGGGATCCTCACTCATGGGGCAGAGCCTCTGCCTCAGGCATGGCAGGCCAAGAATATCTGGGGCTCAGTAACCATCTCCCAGCTCACGTGTGGGGGGGAGGGCTTCAACACCTGGAGAGGCAACCTGCAGAGCTGAGAGGATGCCACCCACACCCAGTGCCCGGCTCATAGCGGGGCAGATGCTCCGGCAGAAAAGGACCCTGTTACCATGCCCAGCTCTGAGCCGAAGGCTAGAGACTTTCCCCAGGGAAAGGAAGGCGGTAACAACTAAGCCTCTGAAGCTATCCCCGAGGGAACTGATGGGATCTGAAACAGAAAACAGAGAAGTTCATTACCCACAACAAAAAATAAATTAATTAAAATAAATAAATAAATAAATAGAAAACAGAGAAGTTCAAGCATAAGGGTGTTTTCAGAAACAATGGAGATTTTGGAGATAAGCAATTAAGAGAAAGCTGGTAGCTCCCTGAAGCAATAAGCTAACCTGAAGACTAGCTGTTTTATCAGAGAGAACCACAGAAAAAGTCTCCTAAACTCAAAGACTGACCTAAAAAACTACCCCTGCAAAGAGGCCCGAATTTAATGGATCAGTTAATAGAGCAATTTATCCTGTTAGCGCGTTGTTGAAAACAGTTCATCTATCAGCTGGCAATTGGTGGAACTAAAAGCTAGTGTGAAACCAACAGAAGCAGCCAGCTTAACAGAGAGATCTGGGAAGGTGGCAGTCCAGAGAGAGCTCTGCTACCACTCTTTCTAGGATGACTGCTAGGATGTTCTGGCATCTGAGAAAGGATGCCAGAATCTTCACAGGGCAGGTGAAACAGACTTTACTAAAATAATCTAGCCAGTCACTAAATAAACAAACAGACAAACAATTACAACACCTCTTGGAAAGGGTTGAGGGAAGTACTCAGAGCTCCTCAGTATATTATTTAAATGTCCACTTTTAAAAAGAGAGAGAGACATGCAAAGTAACAGTAAAATGTGACCCATACACAGAAAGAAAGCAGGTGGCAGAAACTTCCTGTGAGAGCAACCAGATGTTAGATTTAACAGACATAGACTTGAACGTATCCACTGTCCATATGTTCAAAGATCTAAAGGAAACCATGATTATATAAGTAATGTAAGGTATGATGACATTGTCACATCAAATAGCGAATACCAATAAAGAGGTGGAAATTAATAAAAATTAAAAAATAAAAGACCAACCTAGTGGGATTTACAAAGTTGAAAAATAAAGTAACTGAAATGAAAAAGTCACTCGAAGGGCTCAAGGACAAATGTGAACTGGCATAAGAAAAGTTAGCAAACTTAACAATTGATAAGAGTATGCAATCTGGTGAACAGAATGAAGAAAAATGCACATCTCAGAGAAATATGAGATACCTTTAAGCACATCACCATATGCTGATGAGATTCCAAAAGGAGAAGAGAGACAAAGACAGAAAAATATCCAAAGACATAATGGCTAAAAACTTCCCAAATTTAATGGAAAAAGTGTTAATCTATGCCTCCAAGAAGCTTAATGAGCAAATAGGATAACTACAAACAGAACCACACAGAGACACATTTTAGTAAAAATGCTGAGAGCTAAAAACAAGGAGAAAACCTTGAAAAAACAAAGAGAAAAACAAAGAGAAACATGACTTCTCACTTACAAAGAACCCCCAATAAGACTAACTGATGGCATCGTTAGCAATGAGTCAGAAGATAGTGGGGTAATATATTTAAAGTACTCAAGATAATAACTGCTAACCAAGAATTCTGTGGCAAGCAAAGCTACCTTTAAAAACTGAGAGTTAAATAAAGACATTCCCAGGTAAACTAAAACTGAGAAAATTTGTTTCTAGCACACTTGCCTTACAAGAAATATTAAAAGTTCTTCAATCTGAAAACAATTCAAATCCATACAGAAACACAAAGAGCACTGTTACATAATTACATAATTATAAAAGATATTATAAATGCATATTTCTTCTCCTTTATTCTCTTAACTGGTTTAAAAAGCAATTGTATTAAAACAGTATGTATATAATTGTATGGTTGGACCTATGACATATAGAAATTAAATATATTTTCCAATAACAGCATAAATGAGGTGAATGTAAACAAAGCTGTATTAGACTAAGGAAATGACTCCAAATGGTAACTCAAACCCATGGGAACAAATTAAAAGAACCAAAAATGATAAATAAGAAAATTAATGTAATGCTTGGCTTTCTTCTCTTAGGTTCCTTTAAAAAAAAAAACAAATTTTTATGTATGGTAGTAATTATAATAATATATTATTGGGTTTGTAATATATATATAGCTGTAATGTGTATAAAATAATATCAGAAAAAGAGGGAAGAGAGATTAGAGCTATATAGGACTAACAATTCTATATCTCACTGGAACTGTTACTATAAATCTGAACTAGATTCTGATAAATTTAAACTGTATCTGATAATCCCTAGAGCAACCACAAAGGAAACAATTCAAAACAGTATAGTGAAAAACCATTAAAAGGCATCCAGATTGGAAAGGAAGAAGTAAAACCACATCTATTTGCAGGTGGCATGATCTGATGTATAGAAGCCTTTGAGAATCATGCACACACACACACACATGCAAAACAAACAAACAAAAACTGTTAGAACTCGTAAATAAGTTTAGCAAGGTTACAGGTGTAAGATCAATATAAAAATATTTTATTTTTCTGTAAACTAGAAATGAACCATCCAAAAATGAAATTATAAAAACAATTCCATTTACAATAACATCAAAAGGAATAAAATACTTAGGAATAAATTTAACCAAATAAGTGAAAACTTATCCTCTGAAACTATGATACATTGTTGAAAGAAATTAAAGATCTAAATGAATGTAGAGATATCACATGTTCTTGTTTCAGCAGATTTAACATTGTTAAGAAAACAGTACTCAACAAATTGATCTACAGATCAACATCTTCTTTGTAGAAATTGAGAAGCTGATCCTAAAATTAATATGGAAATATAAGGGATCCAAATTGACAAAAATATTGAAAAGAATAAAATTGGAGGACTCACACATCCTGATTTCAAAGTATACTCTAAAGCCACAATAATCAAGATTTGTAGTACTGGCATAAATTTAGATATATTGCTCAATAGAATAGAATTGAGAGTCCAGAAAATAACCCTTACATTTATGATCCATTGTTTTCAATCAAGGGCTCCAAGAAAATTTAATGTGGAAAGAATAGCTTCAACAAATGGCGCTAATACAACTGGATAACCACATGCAAATAAACAAAATTTGATCCCTTCTTCATACCTTATGCAAAATTAACTCAAAATATGAGAGCTAAAGCTAGAAACTACCTTAAAAGAAAACACACAGTAAACTTCGTTTAGGCAAAGCCTTTTTATTACACCAAATGCACAAGCAACAAAAGAAAAATATAGATATATTTGACTTCATCAAAATTAAAAACTTTTGTGTTTCAAAGGATACCATCAAGAAAGTGATGAGAAAACAAAGAATAGGATGAAATATTTGCAAATCATATATCTGATAACGGAATAGTACCAGAATATATAAAGAACTATTACAACTCAACAACAAAAAGACAAATAACATAAGTGGAGAATGAGCAAAGGGTCTGAATAAATATTTCTCCAAAGAAGATATACAAATAGCCAATAAGCACATGGAAAAATGATCAACATCATTAGTCATAGGGAAGTGAAAATCAGAACAACAGTGAGATACCATTTTACATCCACTAGGATGGCTATTATCTAAAACACCGGTAATAACGAGCGTTTGTGAGGATGTGGAAGTGTCAGAACCCTCAGACACTGCTCATGGGGATGTAAAATGGCGTACTGTTTGAAAAGCAGTTTGGCAGTTCCTTAAAAGGATAAATAGATTTACTTTATGACCCAGCAATTTTACTCCTAGATATATTCCCCCAAAACTCATACACAAATGTTCACATCAGTAGTATTCTTAATAGACAAAAAAATGGAACAACTCCTAAGTCCATCAACTGATACATGTTTTAATAAAATATTGTATATCCATACAATAGATTACCATTCGTCTACAAAAAGGAATGAGATACTGACTCATGCTACAACAGATGAACCTGAAAACATTACCTAATTCTAAGTGAAAGATATCAGACACAAAACAATGTCCAGACTAGGGAAATCTGTGGACATGTAATTGAGATTATTGGCTTGAGGCTGGGTGAAGGGACTGACCGCTGATGGGTGTGGAATTTCTTTTGGGTGTAATGAAATGTTCATAATCGATTGTAGTGATGGTTCCACAGAGTTGTGTTGCTTTTAAAAGGCAAATTTGTGATATATGGATTATATTTCAATAAAGCTGCTATTAGGAAAACAACTTAAGAATGCTACTCAAAACTTACTTTTGAAAAATTATTTTGTTGCTACACTATCCTCTCCTGCTCTAATTTTCATGTGTATTTGATATAGCTGCATGGTTTATCTATTAATATAGGTCATTTTTGAGAGTACCAATGAAGCAGGTAAATGAGCCTAGAGAATATGACCCTCCAAAACAAATGAAAACGTCATCACAAATTTTCTATATTTGTTATTAGTTTTCACTTTCCAGTCCACTGTTCGTTCACTGTGACATGAATATGAAAATAAAATAAAATAAAATAAAATAAAAATGGCCATTTCCTCTTGAGCTCTGTTAATCGTGGTTGCTGCCACCACTTTAAAACTCATAGCGATCTGTTTTGTTTTGTAGACCACACAATTAGAACCCTTCCCTTAAACAATTAACTAGTGATACAATGATATAAAGTATGGAAGTGGGGTCCAATGGATCTGAAATCCAGCCCCAACTCTATAACTAACATTCGGACCCATCAAAATCCTTTAAATCTTGGAAAGTTTACTTTTTCATTTATGAAGTTAGGGTTACTTACTAAAATTTCCCCAATGCACCTGTAAAGTTTAAAATCCAACAGTTAACAATCTTTTAAAATATAACTGGTGTCAATCTATAGAAATTCATTATTTATTATAAATATAAAATAACTCAAAATAAGATTTCAAGGCAAATAAACATGTGCAAGATGCAACTTTAGCTGTCATTAGATTTGGAATAACATTTAATTTACATTTCATGTTACCCCAAGGCTAAATCTAAAACATCTCCTGTTCACGTAGATCTTAAAGTGGGACTTTAAAAATGCTCATATCTGAGGTTTAGACCTACCCAGTAGCATAAGGCCTTCCTTAGCTTATCATCATCACCTTCCTTTCTTATTTCAGGTATGAAAAGCTTCCAGCTAACATTGTTTGTTTATGTGTTTGTTTTCCACAATCCAAGACCTAAAGGTCCTTTGGTTTGCTTGGGTTTGTTTTTTTTTTTCCATTTGGCTGTGAAATGGTTGCCTCTGGGTGCACACCCATCACCCCATTCGCGTTTGCTCTGTTTGCAGTCGCTTCTTCAAGGGTTCGCTGTGTCTGAGGTCAGTAGGTAGGCAGGGCCAGGAGGAGGCTATGAAGCTTGGAGCTTAGTTGCAGGACAGAGGAGTGGATGGACCAGGGACAGGCTTTGCTTACAAGAGCCCCCTACGAGCGGTCCTCGGAGAACTGCTGGTCTTCCTTTTTCTAGATGAACTTCAAGGGAGCTGGAGAGATGGCATGTCGTATTCTCTCCCCCCATGGTTGAAAGCGCTAACCTTTTAATTTATGATATAGGTCAGTGAAGCATTTTCCTGGTACCGCAAACATGACCTGAGAGCTTGTCGTTGGTGCATTACCAGGCAGCAGGGTCAGAGGCCACTCACCTATCACTGCGTACGAGTTTGCTCGATACCCCTATAGTCTCAGAAAGTGAAGAGATCCAGCATGGCCAAGAATTCTAATTGTCCTTCGGTGTCCATCATGCCTTCTTCTGTTAGTAACAGATACCCCAAAGGGTAGCTGTTTACAGGACTGTCATTCAGGTTACCCAGCTTCCTTTGAGCTTAGCGTGGCCGTGTGACTAATGCGTAATGGAAAATGAGCAGAAGCAATGTGCAACTTTTAATTCACTTTAAACACAAGTTTTTCCCTGGACCGCTATAAAGTGTACTACTTTTGAAGAAATTGTTCTGCCAAGAAAAATTCAAAGATAGCTTTGGAAGCACTGAACCACTCCATTATAGAAAAATTGATTTCTATCTTGTTCGAAGTTCTATCTTGTGTTAAAGCTTTTTGCTAAAGCAACTTAGTTTATACTCTAATACAGAAGGCAAAGGAGAAAACAACACACCTAATAAAATTAAGCTATCAAAGGAAGGAAAAAAAGCAAAACACACCAATGAAATATGCCTAGATAAACAAAATTGCTGTCACATATCAAACACACACTTTCTAATGCTAAAAAGTAAGAGTTTAAAATTTAGAAATTGACTGGATGAATAAAGGAGCTCATGGCTACTATGACCTGAATTAGAGGACTGCACATCAAGAGGAAATAATGGTGCAAACGAATAAGAAGGTAGATTCAAAACTGTGGGGAAAAGACAAGGAAATGAAATGTTTATAAACAGGAAACTTTATTAATTATCAGATCAAAATATATGATGTTGTGATAGAAACTTTTAATATAAATGTTAAAGATTCTATAATAAAATAGATTTATTCTAACTGAACTAAAGTTTCTATAGCAACTCAGTGAGCCCTTGGAGTTAGCTGGGAGAACTGAAAGCATTCTAATGGTCTCATTTTGTATCAGGATAATGTAAACAATTGGGGAGGAATGCACCTTGGTATAGATTATATCTTGCTTTTACTGATTAGATTAAAAAGTGTTTGAACACAGGAGAAGTGAAGAATTAGTAACAACAGATATATCAAAAACAAGGAAAGGGAAATGCAAAAACACAGCATAAAATAGTAAGCAAAATAAGAAGGAAGACATATGATTTAAGACTTCAACCATTATATTGATTAATGAATTTAGTTCATTTCAATTTTCCCATTGGATTAACAATCCAAACCACCAATCTAATGTAAATATAAAACTACAAATAGATTGACATTAAAAGGATGGAAAATGATACAGCATGAAAGAGTAGCCATAAGAAAGCTTGAGTGACTATATCATTATCAGACAAAATAGACTTTAAGAAATACTACTAGAGAAAAAGAGGAATATTTTATCCCATTCAAAATCCTAATTTCATTTTTGTAGAAATTGCCATGCTGATTCTAAAATTTATAAGAAAATGAAAAAGGTCTACAATAACCAAAATAATTTTGAAATAGAGGGAAAAAGTTTTTAGATTCTTGCTACATAATTTCAGATTCCAATAGAAAGCTACAGTAATCATGACAATGTGGTATTTGCATAAAGATAGTGATATAGAGAAGCCAGAAAAAGACCCAAATTACATGATAAATTGATTTTCAACAAGTGCCAAGGTAATTCAATGATGAAATGGTATTCTTTTGAACAAAAGTTGCTGGAAAAATTGGATATCCATATGGAAAAAAATAAATATTGGCTCTTAGTTCATTCCATACACAGTCATGTGAAAAGTGAATAATAGCCTAAATATAAAAGTGCAAACAGGATCCTGCAAAATTTGGTAGTTTGTGTTTTCATTTTCAATTAAGTTTTAAAATATTTTAAATTTCCTTTCTATTCTGACCTATAGGTTATTTAGAAGAGAGTTAATTTTCAAATATTTGGGAATTTTCCAAATTTCTTTCTGTTATTGTTTCATAATTTAATTCTGTTTCTGAACGATTCCAATTGCTTAAATTTTCTGAGATTTATTTTATGGTTCAGGAATTGTTACATTTTTGTGAATGTTCCTCAGAGCCTCCAAAAGAGCATATATTCTATTTTATTCTGTGGCATCTTCAATAAATGTGAAGACTATTTGATTTTTAAAGTTGTTCAAATCTTATATATCCTTACTAATTTTATTTCAGTCTACTTAACCTCTCAATTATGGAGAAAAGAGATAAGAGAGGAAAGATTATCTACCACGCAACCATTAATCACAAGAAAACTGGTCTCACGTTGCTGTAATATAGTTTATTTCCAGTGACTATTTTTTCTTTTGCTTATGGGTCATATGTTTGTGCTTCAAGTGTCTCCTAAATTTTGATTGGGTATTGGACATTTTGAATTTTGCAATGTTAAGTGCTAAACATTTTTGCCTCACTTTAATGAGTGTTGGCTTTGCTATGTATGGCACTTCAGTTACTTGAAGATCAGATTAAGTCTTTCAAAGGCTCTTTGTTTCTTATCTCTTAGGGTAAGAGTAATCCTTGCTTTAGGAATAGTTTAACTCTACTAGCAGTAGGTGACCTTGCTCAAGTCTCTACTGAATACCTTGGTAATTCAATTAGAACTCTCCTCTCTGGCAGATTGGAATCCAAATATCTCTCAGCCCTTTGTGAGCTCATGTTCACCCTCCTGGCCATACTTTGCACAACATTGTGAATATTCAACTTGTGTATGTAGAGCTCAATATTCAGCCACTGATTCAAGAGGCTCAAATCAGATGTTTGGACCTTTTTTTTTTTTTTTAACCTAGCTACTTCCTTTCCAGTCCAGCCCCTACCACCTCTGATCTCTGTCTCCCTAACTCAGTGAGACTGCCATGCTCTACATGAATTTAATCTCCCTTCACAGCAGTAAGAAATTCCTCTAGACAGAAATCTGCAGTAATCAGAAGGCTCACCTTGTTTGTTTCACTTATGTCAGGGATTGCAGTCCCATACTTCCCATTGTTCAATGTTTAAAAATAGTTGCTTTATTCGTTTTTCTAGTTTTCTAATTGTTTATGGTAGGAAGATAAGTCTGGTCCCACTTACTCCTTCATGTCTGAAAGTGGATTTCCTGGAAGAAATTTTTTAAAATATAAAATCTGTATGGCCCTTTCTGGGTTTTGACTCTTGTCCTTCAAGATATAGTATATACCTTAATCCAAAAACTACTAAATGACTCTGTGTTCCTAAATATGGAGAATACATACATCTTGGAATTAAGAAGTAGAAGTAGATTGATTCCTTTTCAACTCCTCTCCTAGTGATTTCCTTGGAAATCTGTGCTCCCTTTCCTGCAACATTAGCCTCTGCTGAAATAGATGTCTGACTTCCAGATGTGAGCTATGGTTCTACCAGTAAGGGTTCCATTAAACCTGAACCCGTAGCTGCCTCCTGACTTAATTATGTATCCTCGGTTCCAACAGGCAACCAGACCAACAAGGAGTTACATTCTGCACTCATCTTGAGCATCAAAAGGGTCCTTACTCCATAATAGGTTTAATGCCAACTATGTCTAGAACTCAGGAGAGTCCACGGGGTGCTCTTGCTTCCATGCTTGGTGATAACCATGAACTTGTAACTGAAGAAACTCCTTGACAAGGGCACAATACGCAGGGCTTCTGACACCTCAGGAATGAGGGTCTGCATTATCCACTGAGCAAGCAACCAAGATGAGCAGCAGTGCTAGCCTGCAGTGAAGTGACTCTAGAATGGGTACTAAGGAAGAAAAATAATATCAATTATGGTTTGGGGAACATCTCCAGGAGCGGAGATCCTAGCTTGTCCTATTAACCTCCCTTTTGTAAGCTACTTTTTAGAAAATGTGAGTGGTCATCATCATGGGCAATCTGTGTTAGGACATAGAATAAATGTGGACCATGAGTGAATCTGAGAAAAGTAATGGGTACACAGAAAAGGTACTCTCTGTGTGTCCTCCAAGTCGCCTTGGCATTCAACTCTACACACTGAAGGCTGTCTACCGTGAACTCTTGTGATCCTCTACCTACTGGTTTTTCTCCTGGCTCCTGAAGTATGCTTTGCCCATGTTCAAAGACAAGTTGAAGGTGGAGAAAGTCAGTTTTCCTGGACATAAGCCTCAACCAACGGCAGATAGAAAGTTAGTGGTCAAATGTCCCAGGTTCCTCCCCTTATGGGTGGAATAACTCTAAGGCCATTCTTTATCATCTCCCTGGGTTTCCCAGTGAGACTCGATCCCAGTTACCCACAGCCGTAACTAGCTTAGCTTCCTTCCTTCCTTTTCTTACTTCCTTGCTTCCATAACTTTGTCTCCTGGAACCACCTTCCAAACAAAATATTTGCACTCAAATCCTATTTCAGGGTCTGCACTTGGGGGAATATACACCAACAAAACATTTATTAATAAAACCTGATATACGGCATAACTGGTGGTGTGATTCCATAGAGACAGCATAGAATTTTCATGATCGATGTTGAGACAGTTGAACATCATTTGGGAAAAACAGGGAGATCTATATCTGCAAAAATCAGTTACAGATGGATTGAAGATGTAACTATGCCCAAAATAGCTTAAAAACATTACGAAGAGATTATAGGAGAATATCTTTATTACTTTCATGGGGACAGTGTGGGAAGAATATTTCATAAACAAGATACAGATCTTGAAAATCAAAAGGAAAAGACTAATGCCCTCAATTATATTAAAATTATGAAATTCAGTTCATCCCACTTTGTACACTGAGAGATTTGTTTCCAGGATATATTAATAATTCCAATAAATAAGACAATTTCAAAAGAAAAATGTGCCCAAAAAATCCAGCTTGGAACTTGGGTGAGAAATACCAACAAATAACATACCTAATCTAAATCTTGTGGAGATACAGGATATAATGTTTTAAATCCAGTGGTGCAATTTTTGTATTACTTGCTTTCTTGGCTATTACTTGCTTTCATCCATGAAAACTTTAGAAATAGAGGAAGTTCAGCTATGTGTACTGCTTTTATAGAAATTACAGAGTAGGAAGATAAGTAGAATATTGCTGTTTTTTTTTCTTAAAGAAAAAGTGTTTCCAAGTTTTTAATAGAGACATTTTCAAATTGTTAAGTAAACATAATCACTTCCAAGTGAAAAATTCCTCTAAAGTGCAATACATATTCTGATAGAAAATAAAATGTCACTTAAATAAAATCAGCTGGTGGAATTATCTGTTACCATAATGGAAAGTGGAATAGAGATTTGAGCTGTCAGGGTCTTTTCCTTTTAAGATGTTAATAGGTCTCCATCCTGGTTGTAGTATGCTTAGAAGTATATTTTCAGCATTCATTGCCTTGTGCAGAATTTCAATCTCATCCTTCCTTTGATAGCTAATAACTATTTTGGGTTGATGTCACACTGTCTGATCTTCTAAACAAAGAATATATCTTTCTAGCTCAGATAAACTCTTACACAGAAAGTCAGTAATTTCAATCAAAGGCAATACTACTATAAAATTTAAGGAAATTTAATAACTTTTTAATTCCTCAAAGCAAATCCCTAAATGCTTTCTTCTAGAATGATTGATATTTGCAAAATGTGTACAAAACCATAATTTCCCCCTAACCTTTGAGGGGAAAAAATCCAATACATTTTTTAGATCTCATTTACCTTCTTATGAGCAGAATACTGTGTTATTTCCCAGCTTCATCAGCAGAACTATGTAACTACAATACTAAGGTACCAAGGTCAGACAGCAAGTCTGTGATGAAGCTAACACTTGCCCTCTAATCCCGTGGCATTTCGCATCAGGCTTTTGTCAAGGATTTTTTTGTTGTTGTTTTTTGTTTTGAGGCATTTCATATTTGGGGAATCCTTAATTTCATTTCTTTCACTTTACCCAAGTATCTGTAAACCAATTTACATAGCAATTTCATTGTCCTAGTTTATAGAAATATACTGAAGTTATTTTAAGAGATTTTTAGTGGGTTACATACTATAGACAAGAAACTATTTAGTGCCAGAACAAACTGCTCCATCTTGCTGTTATTTTATGATTCTGGATACCTGATGTTTAAATTAGACTCCAAGGTGCTGGGTTTTGAAAATTAAGCCTGGATTTAACAGGCTGTACCGTCCAGATGATCTTTACTGTGCTAGAAGAGCCACAGGATGCTTTAGAGGTTGGAAAGCAATTATTTTTGTTAACCAAGAACAGAAGCAGTAAGTTATATTTTGGCATATATTTCAAGAGTTTCAAAAGGCAGAATGTATGATATATTTATTTTGTATTAATTATCTAAGTTAAAATTATTAAATTATAATTCTACACTATGTATATTCTTCTTCACTTTAAAAATAATGGAAAATTCTTACCTGGCAGGGGAGATACCATGATCACGAAGGTGGTTTTCCCAGGGCGAGGCTTATCCATTGCACTCCGGATGTGCTGACCCCTACGATTTCCCCAAATGCGGGAAACTCGACTGCATAATTTGTGGTAGTGGGGGACTGTGTTCGCGCTCTCACCTATTTAAAAAAAAAAAAAAATGGAAAGCCATTAAGCAGTAATGGATACATGTCAAATAACAGATGACAATACACATGTGTGAATTCATTTTTAAAACTAATTTTAAAATACGATAAATTTTTTCTAGTTGCATAAAATTTCTAAAATATAGTTGTTTAAATTAAAAAGAAAAGAAAATCCAAGACTATATGTTTTTTTTAACTGAGAACTTACCTGCTTAGGTTAAGAAGCATCCTATACCATTCAGACTTGGGCTAATACCAAAATAGCAGATCTAGCTAATTCATAAGCTGCATGAGCAATTTTACAGAAATTTTATACTCTTAAAGGATATTCATTTTCGAGATTGAGTAAATATTGTTGATTAGAAAGTACAGAATGTTTTAGCAGGAAGGGGTCTTTCATTTTAAAACTGAGGTCCACGGAGGGGGAGTAAATTTCAGTTTTCTACCTCCACATCATTTTCTCTCCTAATATTTCTTTCCTTTTAAGCTCTGTCCATCGAACACATACCTATTCATACGTTCAGACCACTAGTATTTACTGAAAGTCCTTTACATCTCCTGCACGATGCTGAAAATATAGGGGCACACAAAATAAACAGAGCAGCTGTCCCTTAGAGCTTCATAGGCAAAAAGGACATAGTTCTATGTATATGTTAAGTACTAGAATGGAAAAGTATGTACTATCATGGCATGATCAGAAGGGCGAGTGACTAGAATCAATCAGGAAAAGAGAGGTGAAAAGAGTTCTGGAAGAGCCAAAGTAAGATGCACTGACGGAACTAAAACAAATTCCTAACAGCTGGAAAATGCAGACTAGCGGGAATAAGGCTAAGAGTTTCTGCATAACCTTGGTCTTTCAAAGCAGGAGGCAGCCAATAAAGGATTTAAAGCAGAGAAAGTATAGAGTCAGATTTGCATTTTAAAAGGCCACTTTTCTCCAGTGTGGAGAACACTCTAGATAGGGAGGAAGGGGCTGCAGAGGGCACTAGTTAGGGGACTGTCGCAACCAACTGAGCTACAGATGCCATTAAGTTAAGACCTACAGGAAAGGACGGGGCAAACAGAAGTGGAAAATGTTAAGACGTTTGGAGGGGAAATCAGAGGATCTTAGTGATTGGGGATGAGTTAGGGGGAGATGACAAAGAAGGATCCTATAATCCTAGATTGTGCGGCCAAGTGAATAGTGGCTCCGTTTACTGCGTGTTGGAACGCAGAACACTATGGTTAGTAAGGAATGTTGTAAAACTCTTGTTGAAAAAGCTGAATTTGAGGTGGATTTGTGACATCTTAGTAGAAACGTCAGAAGGCAGTTAAGCATGTATGCCCTGATACCAAAGTGGAAATCTGCACAGGAATTATAAATCTGGGAGTCATTTGTTATACAGATGTTTGAAGCCACGGGCATAGGTGAGATCTAAGTGGGAAAATAGTAAGAATTAAAAAGGAGTTCCTACATTTAATGGCTAAGAACAGCAGCATGAATGGCAGAGATTACACAGAGTGGCTAGGCAATCGGGAAGAAAATAGAAGACTGTGGTGAAATGTAAGCCAAGTAGAAAAGGAGGAAGTGATTAATTGTGTCAAATTTTCTAAGAGAAAAAATGATTGAGCCTGAAAATTATCTATCAGACTTAAAGACAGGGAAATCTAGAAAACCTAGTTACAGTTTTTATAGAAAAAATAATGGAAAAAAAACTATGGGAGCGGATGTGGCTCAAGCAGTTGAGCACCCATCTTCCACATGGGGGGTCACGGGTTCAGTTCCTGATGCCTCCTAAAGAAGACAAACAAACAGTGAGGCGACAACAAGCAAAAACAACGAACAGACAATGAGGAGACAATGAGTAAAAACCACGAGCAAGACAATGAGCAATCAGACAAGGGGGCCATCTCAGTGGGGGAAATAATTGTGGTAAGTAGAGGACTTAGTATGAAAATGGAAATGGAGAAATGGGCATGTAGAGTGTATTCAGTGTCTTTCATTTTGAAAAACGAGATAGAGTGATAGGTGGGAGAACATACTGAAGGGTTACATACTTGTTTTCTTTTGATCTTAAATTTTTAACCTGTAAAATTGTTAAGAATGTATAGATGTTCTTTTAAATAAATTTTAAAAATTATTATTAAAAAAAGAATGTATAGATGCCAACTTGAAAAAAGTGAAAAAAATGAAGATAAAGAAAAATAAAGGGATAATTAATAGTACTAGGTCCTGACAAGGAGGGAGGAATTATCAAAGCCGCATCTGTGATAAAGTCCTAATCATTCCTTTCCACACAGTATTTCCTGTCTTTTCTGGTCTCAAGAAACATCTTTGTCTTAGGAGTTATATCTTAGAACGTATTTTCTACATTGACAGTTCTCAAATATTTTTGTTCCAGGTTCCCTTTAAACTCTTAAAAATCATTAAGTGCCTCAAAGAACTTTTGTTTATAAGAATTATAGCTATCAATATTTACCGTATTAGTTATTAAAACTGAGAAAAATTAAATATATATTAGTTATACATTTATTTTAAATAATAAAACCAAAATATTTTAACTGTCATGCTTTTGTGAAAAATAACTATAGTTTCCAAAACAAACAAAACTTGTTCAGTAAGAAGAGTGGTATTGTTATATATTTTTGTATAAGTCTTTACCATATGGCTTAAAAGAACACAGCTACATTTTCATACTCGCTTCTGCCTTCAGTTTGTCAATATATATTTTAGGTTAAATTATATGAAAAAAATCCAGATTCACACAGATAGATAGTTGAAAAGGGGCATGTATTTTAATAGCCTCTTCAGAAAATTGTGGATATCTTCTCTGATATTATATCAAATCTCAACAAGAACTAGTTTCTTAAAGATTAGTTCCAATGTGGAATCTGAACTATTTCGATGAACTTCGCACTCTCTGATACATTAAAATCCATTGGTCTATGTTGTGCTTTGTATGACCTTTTTACTCAAATACAATTTTGTAACATCATGCATTGGACATTTGAAAAATATTGGTCCCTGAGTTATAAAATAACTGAAAAATCCCATGTGTTGATATCACCACCAATATCACTGGAAAAGTCCTTAAGGATTGGGAAACTCTCAGGCCACATGGTGCTACATACAAATCTTTCCAAGTTTTAATTTTCACCTGAAAGCTTTAATTTATCAATGGCAATCAATACTGCCAGGATTTTATTTCTTTGAAGTGACCATCTTGCTTTGTTCATTTTTGAGAAAACGTCTGCAAAACACCCAAATCTGTATAGTCAAAGTCTATCGGTCACTCTTTCAAGAAAAATGATTTTCCACTTTAAAAATGTGGCCAGTTCATGTCTCACTCCAAATAATTTCACAAGTGGTCTTCCCGGAGCCAACCAACCAGCCTTGGTGCAGCAGAAGTGCTTAGGGGCACCTCTCTTCATTACATGAGATATTGAAAAAGCTATTTACGCAAGACTTCAGATTTAATAAAACTCACCATTTCTACTGTTTCATGAAGGACCTTCTTAAGCAGAGCCTGCTTTTTCCCCCTGCAAGAGTGTGACAACAAAGAACACAGCGATGACTCTGACAGTTTGGTGCCACTGCCAAAGCACCAGAACTTTCGCTCACAATTGCTTTCGTCCCATCGGTGCAAGTACAAACAATGAAAAAGGCAAATAACATCCTGTGTTATTATGAAAAACGTTTTGATCTTTCAGATTTCTCCTAAAACTGACCCAGAATTCCCAGCAGTCTCTGGGTCACAGGGAGAACTGCTGGTTTATAATATTCATTCTGCAGTTAACCACATGATGCATTAGGATATTCATTCTAATGCATTTTAACTGACTCTCTACAATGTTTAGTATATTTATCTTTTTTGGTGTAAGTCTATGTTGCTTTATAAGATGTTACAACCTGTAGTTCTCATTTAAAATGTTTTGGTCCTCTCACCATCCTTAATTTTAACATTCTTCTTTTCAAATTATTCAAGAAATCATTGACTAGAGCTATTTGAGTTATTTTAGCAAAATGTTACATTCCAAAGTGAGTCTGTGTGACTGCAAATTATTCAATGTCTGATGGGCTGAATGGATACCACTTAGATAAAAAAATATTTGCTCCATTTAATTCCTTTCTGCCAACTTGCTTCTTCTTACATAGTTCATTTCCATTTATGTGTGAGAGCTCAATTGTCTTTGATAATTTAATATTTTTAAAAAGGTAAAAGAAAGAAAATGCATGCTGTTCCTTTTGGCAAATCATAAGAAATAAAATGTGTGCAAAGAAAATGAAGACCGTTTCTCAGTGAGGTGTTTCTCAAGAGCAATGCATGAAATAGAAAAGTATTGCCTTTATATTGAGCAAATAGGGACCTTAGTTATCTGTTTCGGGGAAGGAAACAGCCGTTGTCCATGGATGGGTACAATAAGGAAACCGTAGAGAGAGTGAGCATTGACTGGTCTCCACTCACAATTCACAATTGCCACTTCCCTTCCACTGAGACTGTATATGGACATACACACACCTGCATCATACCTAAAGTAACCAAGCAAGGGGACTAACGTCCTCATTTTAAGATGTTGGGTTCAAACTAAAAGCAGGCTCTGCAAACTCACTATGAGAATTTCCTGGGCTTTTTTGAAATTCCTTTTTATATTCATTTTTTTGTCCAACCAATCGTGAGTGAATGCTAAGTGCTCTATGAAATTATCTTGGGATATAAGATTGAATATAACTATGCTCCTATAATGTATTTACAGTTTATTGGGGAAAACTAAGATATGCTCACAAATTACCAAATTACTAAAATGGAATTCATGATAAATTCTCTAACAGAAAGTATGAACACAATGTTACAGGGTTGAGGAGGAAATGAAAATTAGAGTATAAATGAGTGAAGGGCTGATGGAAGAAAAGACATTTTAAATTAGATTCTAAGAGTGGGTAGGACTTTAACAGATTGTGAAAGTTGTGAAAGCAACCCAATCGTAAAAACGACCCAAGTAAAAAAAAACACAAATAGAGGAAAAATAACATTCATAATCATCAAGTCATGCTTGACAGTTGGCAATAACCTAGATTTGGTGGAGTCATTCTGGATGACTATATTTAATTCCTAAATATAGTTCCTAATATTTTTACAAACTTAAGTAAAATTGGGCAAGTTAGTTAACTGTATTATGCACTGACTCTTACATGTCAATTAAAAGATAATATTAAAAAATGTGTATTAAGATTAATTTCCTACTAAGAAGACTATACTCAATATTTCCATTGGAATTCCTGAGTAGCTATTAAAATTTATTAAATAAAATTTTACATTTATTAAGTAGCTATTCATTAGTTTATTTTACATAAAGATTGGATTTTAGATTTACAACAAAACAATAATTATTGAGTGGCACTCATCTAGTACTCATTAAAAGGCAGCTAACAAATATAAGTATTTGCATAACTTTAATTCATTTTGGGTTATGACTTTATATTTCACTCACTGATCTGAATGGAAAAAAAAAGACAACTATAATTTTTAAAGCAACAAAATAAGAAACCAAAAAACAACAAAGAATAATTATAGAAATTAATTCTCACAGTTAAAAGTTATTTAAATCAGGAAAGTTAAGGTTTTTAATATTATTATAACAGCATGCATGATTTATGTTTATATTGTTTTATCAGATCTAAATTAAGCTACTTTGGTCATCTCAACCTTAGTGGTTTATAACATGGAATTTTGGATATGCGAGAAATAACCAATTTGGAAGCACTTTTGTATTTGATTTTTAAGTACAAAAGTAAAAATATTAATAATTCGGCTTATATTTCTAATGGTTAATTTCCAAGAATTAATCCTTGACAATTGAATTCATAATCTTATTTATAAACTTCATACAATGATTTTTAGCAACAAGATTTTATACTTAAAGGGTCATGAATTATGTAAAAAGTACAATTTAAGAATGATGTTTGGTGGTGCAAATAACTGTCATCAAAGATAAAGTATTTTGAAAAAAAAAGAAGTTCTAAAACCATATACAACATATCTTGACTACATCTAAAATAATCGTTCATCTTATGAAAATATCTCTATTGAAAATATTTTAAGTCAAAGTCAAGAAGTCAATCCAGAATTGGACCACTTAAATATTAAAATATATTTAACAATCACAATAGTTAGAGAATGGCACATGGGTATAAATAGATAGAAAAATGAGTAGAAGAAAATTTTGAGTCCAGAAATAGTCTGAAATATCTGCAGGGGAATTTTAATATTCACTAAAGGTAAAAATGCAACTAGTAGAGAAAAGCTAGATTACCCACAACATGGTTTAGAACAGTCCTGTCTGCCATTGGAAATATTCAATATCCATGCTGACCAATATGGCAGCCACTTACCGTATGTGTCTGTGTTCATTTCCTAGGCTGCCCAGGTAAATACCAAGAAATGGGTAGACCTAAACAATGGGAATTTATTAGCTTATGGTTTTGAGGCTGAGAGAAAGTCCAAATCAAGTGATGCTTTCTCCCCAAAGACTGGCATTCTGGGGTTGACTGCCTGTGATCCTTGGTCCTTGGCTTGTCACATGGCAAGGCACATGGCTGTGTCTCTTTTCTGGGTTCAGCTTCATGCTTTTGTGGCTTTCTATAGCTATGTCTAGAACTCATTCCACTTCTAAAGGACTCCAGTAATGGGTTCACACACACAGGATTGGATTAGATTTAAGAGCATGCTTTCCTAGGACACATGCAGCTTCACAGCATCACAGTATCAATTCAGGGCTTGAAATATGGCTAGTGTAAACAAAAAAAACTGAATTTTTTGTTTTTATTTAGTTGAACTAATACAAAATTAAAGTACTCACATATGGCAACTGGCTACTGTATTAGACAGTGTCGGTTTAGAAAATAGCTAGGTACAAGAAAAATAATAAAACAGACTATGTAATGTATTACTAATATAAATTTCTACTGGATCTAAGATTTCAAAGTAAAAATTCTAATCACAAACCTGCTATTCAAATCAAGCATGGTATAAAAAAAGAATTCATAAAGGAAAGGTTTGATCAACTTTTAAAATTATAAATATATACAACTAGCAACAATACCAAAGACTAATTGGAAAATTATGTCTAATGCATAGGACAAATAAGAAACTAATTGGCTTAAAATACAACATGGCTTTATCATTCAATTAGAGCAAAAAATATTAACAATCTAGTAGGAAAACAGTAAAATAATAGTAATATGATAGTAAAAATAATAATGAAAGAGGAGGAAATGAATAGGAAAAGAAATATAGACGGCCAGTAAAGACATTTAAAAAGATGCGCAAGGGAATTGGGTGTGGCTCAAACGGTTGGGCACCTGCTTCCCACACGGGAGGTCCCTGGTTTGGTCCCGGTGCCTCCTGAAAACACAAAAAACAAAACAACAAACAACAAACAAATGGGCAAAAAACTCAGGGGAGCCTATGTGGCTCAGTGGTTAAGCACCAGTTTCCAAAATATGAGGTCCCGGGTTCAATCCCTGGTACCTTAAAAAACTAAATAAATAAAAAATAAAAGGTGCTCAATATGACATTTTAACTACATAAATGCAAATCAAAATAAATAAAATATCATGTTTCTTATTCTTTAAATAGACACAGATTTACATGTTTTGGGGACCAAATGCTAAAGAGGTTTGTGAACGGGGCCAGATCATAAACTGCTGAAGGCCATCTAATTGGTGCAGCCTCTGAAGCAAACAATTTTGCAAAATTGATTAAATTTTAAAGTGCATTTATTGTTTAATCTAAAGATTTATTCTACAACTATATTTACACAAATATACTAACAAATACATGTAAAAATATTCATTTAATATTGTTTGTAATAGCAGAACTGGAAATGACATATATATATATATATATATAAACAAATGCCAGAATATATTCAAGATATATTTTTAAGTACAAGTATGTTAATATTCAAGATGCACAAATATATGTTTTGGCCAAATGCCTGGTGCCAATATAAAAGTTAATACTCGCCCAAAGATGAAACTAAAGCTTAATAACCCCATCCTTTTCTGAAGACAACAATAAATACAGAATTTTATCAAAAGTAAATTGTTATTATAACTTTATTATTCAAATTTTAGTTGTCAATTTTTAAATTTGCCATTATAATATGGTTTATGCAAGGGGGGGTGAGGGGGTTGGCAATAGAAACTAGTATACATACAATAAACGCGCGTAGCCATAATTATTTTCAGCACTGTCTGCTGCTAAATTGACCCTTTGTTCTGCACGTTTGCTCACTTTCAAATGATATCAGTAAAAAAGCAATATTTGGGGGAAGCCCTTGATTATTCTTTAAACTTTTCTCCATGTCTTTATATTCATGTTAATCTTATGTCTGACAAAGTTAATTTATCATATGTATTGTTGTTTAAGATTTTGGAAATATCCCTCTCACTGAATTTGATGTCACAACATTGACATTATAATTTTAATTTATCCTCCCAGTAGGTAAAGAATTCTCAAACAGAACATTTTTATTGAAAGACTCTTGGCTGAAGTAAAACTTCAGTTTCCACAAGTTTAGTTTGTTTAATATTATGAATAATAGAATATCTAACCACTCTATACAAATTTGAATTAGGATTTAACTTACACTGTGTTATTATGCTTTTTACTACTCTTTAATATTTATAGACATTGACTCAAAAGGGCATGCTGTTTTAAAATTTGCTGGTTACTCAGTTTTTAAATATTTATATTTACTGTTAATCTATTTTCTGGTTTATTTAACTATTGGAAATTTCCTAAACATGTTTACACATAAAATTATTAGTTTTTATAATCCCCATTAATCATTGTATAAAATTGCAAATCCTAAATCACATAAAAATATTTTCACTCTTAATTACATCTGAAAAGCTTACATAAAATTGAAAGTGAATATTTAGATATTAGTAATACGTCTGAATGACATGCATCATTCAAGCCTAATTAAGCATGATGCTTATCTATGTTTTTACTGGCCACTGATCAGACACAAGTTTAAGGAAGTCAAAAATGACACTGGCGGGAAGTGGATGTGGCTAAAGCTATTGGGCTTCCATCCACCATATGGGAGGTCCCGTCCATTTTCCGGAACATCCTGGTGAAAGCGAGCTGGCCCACGCAGAGAGCCGGTACAACAAAAAGAGACAAAGAGAAGAGACAATGAGAGACACAACAAACCAGGGAGCTGAGGGGGGCTCAAGCGATTGAGTGCCTCTCTCCCACACCGGAGGTCCCAGGATCGGTTCCCGGTGCCTCCTACAGAGAAGATGAGAAGAGAAGACAAGCAGACACAGAGAGCACACAGCGAGTGGACCCAGAGAGCAGACAGTGAGCACAAAAACAACAAGGGGTGGGGAGGATAAATAAATAAAATAAATCTTTAAAAAAAAAAAAAAATGGCACCGGAGTGGTCATTCAAATATTTGGCTTTCCAAAAGGGAATGCTGGGCCAGAACTTCATAGCAGATTTTGCTTAAACACAAAACTGAAGCCATTTTTTGATGCTTTATGGCTAGACAGATGTATAATGAAATAGTTGTTGGATAAATACATGGTAGTAATATGTATTAAATTATACTACTCATTTAGTGACCCAACTGAGAGAGCCAATGCACATTAAGCTATATTTTAGAGAGAGACGATTACAGAAGCCAGACTAAATATTAGCAGCAATCTGGGTCCATGTTAGTGACTATGCTAGCCAAAAAGATATTGGAAACTGAGTGGGACAGTAATGACAGTTAATTTTTTTGAAAAATGTTGCTAGATTGTAACTGGGAGATGATTCTGAATCAAGGTCTTGCTTTTCATGTTCTCTTCTGCTTTCAAAGAGAATAGTAACTTGGCTATGTGCTAATCATTGCCAAATATTTTTAAGTGATTTTCTTTTGTCATGGTCAGACAGACCAGAATAAAATTTCCCTTTTTTTCACTGATGTCTTCAGAGAAGGCATGTGTATTAGTCTGTCAAAGGAGTGCTGATGCAAAGTACCGGAAATCTGTTGGCTTTTATATTTATTATATTTATTTTATATTTTTTATTTTGGGTAAAAGCTTACAGTTACAAGGCTCTAAAAAGTCCAACTCAAGGCTGCTTTCTCACCAAAGTCAGTTGCCACATGTTGAAGCAAGATGGCAGGTGACCTCTGCCTGGTCTCTCCTTCCTTCCTTCCTTCCTCTTTAGGCTCTGTGGTCCCAGCTTCTTCCAATCTCAGCTATAGGCTGGCACAGGGCTCGTATCTCAGGGCTTCTTATATCAGCCTGGCATAGGGTTCGTTTCTTTCCAGCCCTTATCAGCTGCTCAGCTGCTCTCTTCTCTTCAGCTGCAAACTATCAGGCAAATGGCTCGCTCTCCCTGGGGCTCCAGGATCAAAACCGACAAAGTTCTCTCCTCTTGTCTTCTTCTCTCTTCCTGTGTGTTTTCTTGAGTGAGTGCCCATTTATATCAGCCCACTAAGGGAGCAGGGACCTAAGTCATGCCTTACTGACATGGTCAAATCAAAGGCCCTAAATTGATTTAATCAAATAAACTTAAAACATTTGAATTTAATACAATCAAGGGTATCACACCCAGAGGAACAGACCAGTTTACATACATAATCCTTCTCTTTTTGGGGGTTCATAAATAATCTCAAATTGCCACAGCATGTAAATTCTTTTTCTGGAATTGGACATTTGGCTTTTAGATATTACTTCACTATATTCAGACTAATAAGTCAACCTTTTTGAAATCATAATAAACTAAGAAAATGAATATATAGTTTGGTGGAAATAAGGGCTGAAAATAATTTGTTGAATAATAGATGACTTTACAAATTCAGAAACACTAGTATTATTTGTACTTATGTGATTTATGTGATTATTATCTCAATTCACAAATCAATTATAGCTGAATTAATTTTAAAATTTAATTTCAAGTTGGTTTTATACATGAATTATACTTGGGTTATTATATAGAAGAGCCTAAATTATTATAGAAAGACATGTATAGAAAAACGACAATGTGTTTAATCTCTGTTCTCTGCCTTCCCCTGTGTGCTTTCATTTTTAACCACTTCACTGAATTAATGATCAGCATGTATGAGAAGAAATCTTAACCCTGACATAGGGTTTATCATTGCACCCTTCTCTTCTTTCTTGTTCCTGCCACCCAAATCCACTTATGAAGAATAGTAATAAGAGGAGCAAAGCCAAATTATACTCTTTCCAGAAAAAGTTAAAATGTTACTGAATCCAGCACTACACACATTTATAGAATCATTTACTATCAGATCTAATTATTTTTGGTAGATACGAGGAGTGAAACCTCTGTGGTTTCAATGGTGAATTTAATAAAAGTTCTAGGATTTTAAGTCAGAATTATTCTTTAGAATATAGGAAGTGAAAACTGGGAAGAAGTCTCTACCACTTTAACAACATGAAGCATCTGATTAAGTAAAGTATTATAACTTTTCTTGAACCGGACAGAGAGTTACAGTTGCAGGGCAACCAAATAGCATGGATTTTATAAGGAAAACAAGGCCCACCAAGGAGATAGGGCATAGCCTTGGGTCACCTGGACCAGGACACAGAAGAAAGAGACACCAGGCACCAAACAGGCAAATAAGAAGAAATCAACTAAACCTTTTGAGGAATTGCTAAAGGAGACGTGTTTAAAGGAAAAGCATGAGAGAATAGAAACCCTGGGAATCACAGACACAAGATTTCCACTGACTTACAGGTTCTTCTCACAAACTAAATCTGAGTGCCTGTAAGAGGTGGGGGCCATGGGGGGGACTGGAGAATCCTCCCTCATGGTATTACACGGTGGGAAGGAAGCAACAGTTCCAACAGGAAAGCCAACCCAGGACTCTTCTCTACCGAGGAGGACAGTAAATGCTGTCGCACAAGTGAAGATCCATTGCCATTGGGGAAAATAAAGCATCTACCCATCAGTTCGGAGCGGAAAACTGTACTGTGGTCTCCAACCACAAGGAATGGATGAGGAACTTCTCTTCCACATTAAATTCACCAAATATGCGATGCGTAGTTTGGTTGCCATTGAAAACAGAACACTGAGATTCATTGAGAGCAGATTCTCTGAGAAAGCCCTCCCCATGAGTTCCAGGGACTGAAGGCCTGCCCAGCACAGGACAACAGAGAGTCTTCCTGTCCCCTGATGGGACAAGCAATGAGTAACAAGCAGCCATAATCCACCAGGGGAAGAGGAACATGGTCATAGAGAGGCACAGCCACACAGAAAGGGCAAACTTAAGGGTGTAGAAGGAAAACAAAGGAAAGTCTTCCCACCACCTTGTTACTATCTTAAGCAAAAAGCTGTAAGAGGGAAGCAGATGTGGCTCAAATGACTGAGCTCCCCCAACCACACAGGAGGTCCCGGGTTTAGTTCCCAGTTCTCCTGGAAAAGAAGAGCAAGACAGTGAGCTGGCGCAATGGGCAGGCACAGCAAGCTGACGCAGCAAGATGACACAAGGAGACAAAAAGAGGAAAGACAATGAGAGACACCACAAAGCAGGGAGCTGAGGTGGCTCAAGCAATTGGGTACTTCTCTCCCACATGGGAGGTCCCAGGTTTAGGTGCCTCCTAAACAGAAGACGAGCAGACACAGAGAGCAGACACTTAGCAAGCAAAGAAGGGGGGGATAAACAAATAAAAACACATTTTTAAAAATAGCTGTAAGAATTAGAAACTGATAGTACATTGAAGGCAACCAAACAACAATAAAATGAAAATATTGCTCAACTCCTGACTACATGGAGTTCCACACTTATGTTCTAGCAGAAGAAGTTGTGTCTCCATCTCCAAACATAAATAATATTTAGCTCAGCCCTATGTTCTATTCAAGATATTCAGCATCCAGCTAAAACCATGGGAAACACACACACACACACAAATCAAGGGAAAACAAGCCACTTCCAAAAGACAAAACAGACAATAGAACCAGTCTCAGAGATGGTCCAGATGTTAGAACAGAGTGGGAATTTAAAGTTATTGCGATTAACTTTATGAAAATATAAAGTAATTGTGATTATCATGTTAAGAGCTCCAGTTGAAAAGTTAGAAAGCAAGTATAAATAGCATTTGGCAGAAATGAAAACTCTAAGAGTCTGTAAAATGGAAGTGCCATAAATAAAATACACAGTAACAGAGTAGAAAGTTGCCTTTGAGAGTATCTTCAATAGATTTTATAAAGCAAAGGAAATAATCAGTGAACTTGAAAATAGGTTAATAGAAATTACTGGAACTGATATGGAAAGAGAAAAAATTGTTAAACAGAAAAAGAAGGGTATCCAAGAGCTGAGAGACAATTTGCAACGCTGAAGAACAATGTCCCAATTGCATAAGAATTTAGATTCCCAGAAGGCAAAGAGAGGGAGAACAAGGCAAAAGTAATATTAAAAGAATGGCTGAGAATTTTCCTAAATCAATGTAAACCATCAAACCACAAATTCTAATACTAAAAAATAATAAAGACCCCAAATGAATGAACTGCATGGTTTTTCCTTAAACTGTAAACTTCTCTAGCAAAAATAAATTTTTTAAAATGCCTTAAAAGTTATCCTAGGGCCTGTAGAAATTCCGTGGATGCACAGATACCTGCTAATGACTGCAATTCTAAATCTTGACTGAATGTGCTTGTATAATCAATGGAAGCAGATAGTGAAACTATACATCTTTAGGGAAGACTGAACAAAATTCTGCACGTCTTTTTCAAATTTCCTAAAATTTGGTTAAATCTGCAAGTATGAACATTGCAGCTAATTTAAATTTTGGGCTATCCATGATGTTGGAAGGAAAGCTAGAGGTGAAAATGGGGGATTGTATAATTCAGTGAACTTTGGGGCAGCCAGGGATTGTGGTTAAGAATACAAATATAAAAATGTTATTTCAGGATCAATATCAAAGTTATGTCACCGATACAGGCTGTTGATAGTGGGGTGATACACGTGGGAAGTGCATCTAAAGCAGGCACTTCTCTGGAATGTATAAGCTGTGCCTAATAAAAGAAAGCAGGCCAATATTCCAAGGGCTTGATATTCATGCTTGTACTTATGAACCTTATTCCCACAAAAATGAAACTTAGCCTAATTATAAATAATGCCTAACAGTTACCTCCTGAAAAACTCCTTGTTACTCAAATATGGCCCCTTTCTAAGCCAAACTCTGCAAATAAGCGCATTATCTTCCCCACAACGTGGGCTATAAATCCTGGAGAGTTACCAAGCAATAACCAGCAATGCATTTAGAAAAAGGGGCAAATAGTAAATTTAAAAAAAAGTTTTTATGGCTAAGAGATTTCGGAGTCGAGAGGTCATTCGGAGGTTATGCTTATGCAGATCTCGGGCACATTTTACTACCTGCCACAGCAAACACAGCCTCAAACCAAAGTGCTCCCAAGTGCTCTAGGGATGACCAGACACCAGAGGCAAGGCTCACAGCCTCATGAAGTCAACACCCCATCGGCAGACCCTGTTTGGGATTATATGATCATCTATTTCCCCAATGTAACATAGTTATACTCATTTATAGTTCTCCTAATCATAATTCTTCTCGTCCTTTTATCTGAACCTATAACCTTCAATATACCTGACAAATTTCTCTCTCAGAGGCTTAAATCTTCAGCTTGTTCATATGCCAATTGAACCCTGAATCCCAGCAGAGTAGCAGCCAACTCCTACTCTCCAGTTCTTTGGGTTTGCCCTGAACGACTAACAAAATGATGATGGCAGCCAAGTCCCATCCCAAAAAACAAGGGGCACCTACAACTGCAAGCAAAACAGTTCCTTCCCTCTGCCCCACGATACCTAAGGCCCCTCTCAGCCTGATGCAGTCAGAGCAGACATCATGCCAAATCCCTCAAGACTGAGGAAGGAACAAACATAAGGGGGGAGTGTAAGCACAGACCAAAGTAGATTCGTTGGTATTGTAGCTATGATCGTGTGTTAACAGGGTAACACGTAACATTGATATGAAGATAGTGGTCGTCAGAGGCTCGGAGGGAAAGGGAGGGATGAATAGGTGCAGCATTTTTAGGGCAGTGAAACTTCTGTGTGAGATTGCAATGATGGATACGTGACATTATACATTTGTCAAAGCCTATAAAACTGTAAGGCACAAAGTATAAACCTTAATGTCAACTGTAGACTTGTTTATAGCAATGTTTCGATATTGGTTCATCAGTTGTAACAAATGTAGCACACTAATGTAAGATGTTAATAACAGGGGAAACTAGGGTGGAGGGTATATATAGGAACTACCTATACTTTTGGTGTGATTTTTCTGTAAATCTAAAACTTTTCTAAAAAGAAACTTTATTATTATTTTTTAAAAATATTTACCATTAAATACTTATATTAGAAGTTAGAAAAAGTCTCAAAATAAGCTATGCTATATTAATGTGACTGTATGTACTTCTTAAAACTCATAGTACTGAACACTAAAAAGGTTTAATTTTACTTACTGTAGGTAAATTACTTCTGGGGAAAAATTCTATGTCAATACAAAAATTATCATCAAAGATTTTCACGGAAGGAGAAATTTAAATGTGAGTAATTACCAAATTTCAAAGAGAATGATGAAATAATTATTTGGAAACCTCAAAATCAATGGGGCTATTTGTCCCATAAATGAAAAATATATTTTGTAGAAGTTCAATCAAAACATTTTCCTATCTACCTGGGTCTTATAAAGAAAATGTCCTCCTCCCAAAAAAGGTTAGAGGATGTCCATACGTCTAATAAGAACTCATCCCCATAAGAAGAAGAAATAAAAGGGTAGAGAAAATAGGCTGACGTTATTTCTCTGTTAAAATTCCAGAGAGAAAGGTGCTATTTGATAATTATCAATAAATTGTTTGTCCTATGCCCATTTTAGGCACTCTCAAAGAAACGAAAGGATCCACAGATAGACATATGACTGTCCAATAAACGAAGAATACAAAATTGCTCCTGTTGAAAAATATTAAGGTGCTACTTTTCTGATTTTATTTGTTTGCCCTATCAGCACACAAATGCTATTTGAAAGATACTTGTTATTGAGAGATGTAATTTTATTGCTTAGGAAAGGTAAACATGAGATTTTGGAACAATAGGTAGTTACATTTCATTCTATTCCCGGGCACTGAATTAATCATATTTCTAAACCAGCCCTGCCAGGATTTAGTTTGCATAACATTGTTGATGCTCTCTTGCTGCTACTGTCAATAATTTGCATTCATGAGCAGGAAGCATTTCCAAAGGTATGACTCTACCTAGCTCTACATTTAGCTTCCTTACACAAGAGCTCGGTAAGAAACATATTTACTTCAAATACTCAAGGTAAGCCAAAGAAAATATGTCCCCCAATGCTTCAGACATCCACACTTTTTAGAACTACTGGTATTCAATAAAATCCAAACAGCTTTCTCTTGTGGCCTTTAACCAAACTTCATCAATGTGTACTTAAGTATTTCCAAACACACTGATTGAATTTGTGTCGGGATTTTACTTCTGTAACATTGACAGCTGGCACTGTTCAATAAAAGCTCATGCACTCGAAAATTGGTTTTTTTTCCCCCCTGTTTGGAGCAGCATTTTCATTTTTCACCACTTTTAAAGACCATTAGAATGCCTATAATTTAGAGTTTTTAGGTACAAGCAGCAGACATGTCTGCTAAAAACCATCAAATATCACGGGCAGCCAGGATAAGCATCTGAAACTTGAGTCCGCTTTTACAGTTCAGGCTTTATTTCAATAAGATGAGATTTTTAAGGGTTTTCAATAGCAGTTTTAAATTGCTGAATCATTGAAAGCTATGCCGATATTCCTTTGAAAAAAAAATGGTGACAAAACAATTTGGAGGGTATACATTCAGATTACAGTTATTTAGTGGTAATTCAGACATCCTAGATCTATTGCCACTCAATAGCAAACAGGGCAAAACTGCTCTAGACCACCTAAAATTCTCTTCACCCCTGTGCATCACTGCAGGACAACTATAAATCTTTTTCAATGCAACTATAAATCTTTCATGCTAAAATTCTCACCAAATATCAAAATATGTATCATTTCCTCAGAATTACACTATAGTTCTTTCTAACAGCTGGAGGGAGGTGAGGAAGGCAGGGAGGGAAGGAGGGAGAAAGAGAGGAGAGGAGATGTGGGATAAGACATGAGACAGGCCTGGGTTGAAAGTCCTGGGATGTCAGTTTCCTGGTTCTATAATTTGGGCACTCTGCTTCTGTAAACAGGAGTACTTTCCAGAACATCCTTCTTCACAGTAACTGTTATGCAATGTCTTCCTTTCCTCGTCTGTATTTACTTGGATATATAATGCTTTCCTTATTATTTCTTAAGTCACACCCTGGCATCAATGAGAATTAATGTAGAGAGGAAAGTACAAGAGAATGACGTGTGGGCATCTCCAGCTTCTTAGGCCATCTGTCACAGAGTGGCAGAGCAGAAGCAACTCTGGAGGGCAGGGAGCTGTGCCACGCAGCGGTTCAACAGAGATGAAGTCCAACCTAATGACATGACCGCATGAGGAATATAAAACTCCTACGTTCACTTGAGCCACACTGACAAAGGTTGGGAAAGCTTACAGAAGTGGACACGGCATGTCTTGAAAGACAGAGTTTGCTTCCTAACCATAAGCACGTTTTGTTTTATCTTGCAAAAGAATTCTCTGTGATCCACACAGCTTTATCTTCTGAAAGCTATTTGCCAAACAATCTGAATGGTTCTAAATAGGACTTTTAGATTTAGGGGATAATTGTTTAATAGTCTCTCTTTTTATTTAAAGAAATATTTGCCTCACTACAGTAATTGAAAAGCTTTTTTTTTTTTTTTTTTCACCTAAAGCCTTTATAGAGAATTCCAATTCTAAGATAGGAATATAAAATTTGAAATGTAGTGAACTAAAAGCAAGGTCCTCTTTAAAAGCACCCATGTGGGGGTGGGGGTGCAGAGCTCACAGGTGGGCGCCTGAGTCAGCAGCTGTGGGGCTGGTCACCCCCTGGGGCCCCAGATTCAGTGTCCTAATATACAAGTGGTTTTCTTAGCTTTCCTACTAGTTTCTTTTCCACAGGAACACCACAGCATGTTGCCTGGAAATGGGACTTAACTAAAGAACTAACCAGATTTAACGATATAGAAACAAAAGAGGAAAACTACTTTTAGTGCGTGATTTCAGTAACTGCCCCACGTTCCGAGGGAAAAGCTCTTCACATGGGTTCTGTCACGGGAATACTCCAGTTCCCAGGTTAGCCTCTTGGCCTCAAATGAGTCAATGCTGACTCCCCAAAAGAGACCATAAAAGCTGTGGATTAAGTAGCACTAAGTTTATTCGACTTGAGGGAAGGATGCCATCTCGTCAGAGTCATGGCAAGCTCTCAGAAGGGAAAGGTCACAGAGGGCTATTTGCAGCATTTCGTGGTCTGTGCTTAAGGGGTGAAAGGCCAGTATTTCAAAGCTGTGAATTGCTGGAGTTTGGGCAAGGTTTATGACCTTGTTTCAGTTTGCTAAAGGCTGCCAAGGCACTATACCAGGAATGGGTTGACTTTTACAATGGAGATTTATTAACTTATAAGCTTACATTTCTGAGGCCGAGAAAAATGCCCAAATCATGGCAGCAGGTGAAGCCCTCACTCTGAACTCACAGCTGCCAGCGATCCTGGACTCCTGTCCCATGGCAGGGCACAAAGGCAGTACCTGCTCTCTCTCCCTTCTCCCCTGGGTCTTGTTGTTTTAAGCTTCTGGCTCCCTCCAGTTTTCTCTCTCAGCTGCCATAGGTTCCTCTCCGAGCTCCTGTGGCCTTTTCTCTCTGTGTGTCTCTCCATATTCATCCCCTTTATAAAGGACTTCAATAAAGAGATTAAGACCTACCCTGGGTCACGCCTTACTGAAGTTATCCAATCAAAGGCTCTTGACTGAAGTGATTTAATCAAAATGTCCCACCTACAAAAGGTTCCCACCCACAGGAATGGATTAGCTCTAAGGACATGATCTATTCAGGGATCCATACAGTCTCAAAGTACCACAGATAGAGTAGCTTAAGATTAGTAGGCCCCATGAGATGAGGAGGAGCAAGTCTTGATAAGTAAGTATTGAGGAATGAGTGTTTTCCCCAGGTGAACAAGATGTTTGCCCAAACATTTTAGTTTGCAAGATTTTCCTAAAGTGAACACTTGAGTATTTTCCATATTTATGCCCTTTTTTGCCTGGACAAATATATTCTGGAATAGTCAACCCACGTAGGAACAGGTTATCTCAGTTCTTAGTCCCAATAATTCCATTCTGTGGATGCTAGTGGTCTCAATTCTCAGGTCTGTCTTCCTCTGAGAAAGTGCTTTCTTCCAGCTTCCAAACTGCAAATCTCCATCCCATCCCCTGTAGACAGAAGCACACACACTCTTTAACACGAGCTTTTTTGCCTTAGGATCTGAGCAATATCATTTTCCAAGTCAGAGTTTCCCTTTCTAGTGGGTTTATAGTTTTGTTGGGGGCCCAGATCTGATGTTTCCCCATTGGTGTGAGATAGTATTTCTTCTAATTGAGTGGGAACATTGGTCAGCACTGTCCTTAGACTCTGGCAAGAGTGGCTCTGCTCTCGTGCTCTTCTTGCCATGTAGAAAAGAGTCTGAGGGGCAGAGAGGACTTGCCTTCCCAGAGGCCACAAGCTTCCTTCAGATCATGGTACCAGGGACCTTGGAATTCCTTGCTCATATGTTCCCTACAGATTTTCCAGGATCTGCACAGCTTCTCTAAGTCTGGCTTGCTGAAGGTAGAAACTGTGCAACCAGTTTATATAGCCTTACATTCAGAAAAAAGCCAGGGAGGGGCGGATGTGGCTCAAATGGTTGGGCATCTGTCTCCCATATGGAGGGACCTGGGCTCGATCCCCAGGACCTCCCAGTAAAAATAAAGAAAAATATAGAAGGTGTGCGGGCTGCCAGGCCCCTCGAGCAGGTGCACCGCCAGGCCCTGTGTGCAGGTGCGCCATCACAAGCAGGTGAGCCCCCCAGGTCCCACAAGTGGGTGCATTGCCAGGCCCTGTGAGCCACGCAGCAAGATGATGATGTAACCGGAGAGTGACACAAGGGAGAGCCAAGACGAGACGAGCCGAAAAACCAGGAACTAAGATGGCGCAGGTGGTAGGAAGCCTCTCTCCCACATCGGAGGTTCCCAGGATTGAATTCCAGTGGAGACAGAAGGAGAAGGATGAGAAGAGAGGGCAGGAAACAGACACAGAGAATTGCCCAGGGAATGGACACAGAAACAGCAAAAACAGTGGGGGAGGGGAGGGTAAAAATGGATAAAAGTAAATAAATAAATAAAGCTTTAAAAGAAAAAAAAAGCCAAGGGGCAGCCTTTTGATGGAAAAAGAAAGCGGTAAGAGGGTGATGAAGGAGAGCGTTGCGGAGGGAGTTAAGACTTGTGGGCTGGGGTACCCACACACAAGCTTCCTATGAGCCTCCTCATGGCGCTGGGAAGGAAGGAGGGAAGGGTCTGCCAGATAAGGTTAGGGATGGCTTTCTCTGTGCTGCCGTTCAAGAATTCTGAGAAATGTAAATCTGAACCATTCAGGTGGTTAGGAAGTTATATTTGTCAAGATCTCAAGGCTAGAACGTATTTCATTTACCAGTTTATTGGCTTCATTTATTACTTGTAATATGTAGACAGAAGTATGTGGGGTCCATTTTGTACACTGTGCCCAATCCACAACAGCTAGAGGCTCCTCTGTTTCATTTAAGATATACACTTGCATGCATTTGCACACATACACAAACACACTCACAAGAGCTTTCCACAGTGCACTAATGTACTTTAAATGGGCTGCTGGAGCACCCCCATGTCAACTCCCTCAACTTCCACGTGCCCAGGCAAGGTCCAGTTTGGAGAATCCCCAGGGCAGTTACCTGAAGCAGCCTCATTCCTTCATGCCAATCATCACCACATACATTATAATTCTCTGTGCGTACTAACATATAACATCACAAAGACAAGGATCTTTAAATGCTTTGTCCCAAGCTTTTAGAATCATGGCTACCAGAGATTAGCTGCTAGATAAGCATTTGCTAAATTAATAAATGACATGAAAAGGTTGAGAAGCACTGGTCTGTGTCAATGTCAAGAAAGAGGAAATTTCCCTAACTGTGCACATTTTTCCAGACCCCTGCACTCGTGGAGTGGTGATTAATATTTCTAGGAAATGCATCTTGAGTCCCCATGCCCATCATTGCAGTATGATCAGCTTCTGTCTTTAAAGCTGGCTTTGCTTGCATTAAAATGAGTCCCGTAACAGAAAAATCTGCCTGACTGGCTACAAAAAGCCCAAACGTTACCTTGGTTCTCCGAAGAGCTTTCTCCTATGGGGGCATCCCCACATCCTTTCTACATGCAGATTGGAGGACGGTGAGGCTTTAGACTCCCTGGTAGGAACAGCAGGCTGCAAGGGTTTGGAGAAATGAAGGAGGCAGCCCCTTCAGTTATAAGTCATTTGTTAATGAATCGTCCTGAATCCACTTCAGGCTTTGCACTCCCATAGGAAATTCATCCCAGTTTCCTGGATGTCTTCAAATCCTTTTCTTTCCTAAACTAACTTTTTCTCTCTGAGCCCAGACTCCACCTTCTTCTTCCATAGCAACTCAGAAAATAATCCCTCATGTGTCATTGTTTCCTTTTCTGAGGTCAGACTTCATGTATTCAAACATATTTCTTATACTATATTTCAAAAGGCAAAATTATACTTACCTCGCATTTCCAAATATTTTTCTCCTCTGAAAGCGTGCAGGATTATTCATGTCCAGGTCTTATCTTCTTACTTTATTTTAAGATACATAAGTCGTTTTTTGTTTGTTTGTTTGTTTGTTTGTTTTTTAATTTACCTGTGCGCATTCCCCTGACAGTACTCAGTCCAAAATAGATGGGGCATATGTATAAGAAGGAACAGAGAGGGAGAGAGAAGAAAAGACACGTGGAAACCATCTAGCTTCTCCTTTTACCCTCTTTGCATTGCTAGGAATCTGACCTTGTCTGAATCCATTAAGTGAGAATACTCACCTTTCAACGCCTCCCAAATAAGGATCCTTTTGAATACTGCCTGCTTCTTTCCTCCTTAACATTTACGTGTGTGCACGTGCGCATGTGTGAATACAGGAGACACAGAGAGACAAAGAGGAGGAGGAGGAGGAGGAGGAGGAGAAAATGATAGAGGAGGTGGAGGAGAAGATGAACTGAGCAAACCCAAATGTAACTGTAAATCTAACTAATCAGACATAACCTGCCAGCAGCCCCATAGATGAAACAGAGTGATAAGGGCATAAGGTACAGGGGAAGAATATCTTCCTCTTGGGCTTGGTCAAAAAGATTTGACCAAAACACTGTTGTCTTTATACATAGCTGCATGGGACATACCCCTGAGAGGCTGATTTCATGATAGCAGTCCATGAACTCAGCAGGAGTTCTAAACAAGAAAGGTATAATAAGGTAGTGATGTCATAAATCTCTTCTGACTGCAAACTTAATTAACTCTTAGCAGCCCAAAACTATTTCTCTCAGAATTGGAAGGTACAGGAAGAGACAGAAGCAAACAAACAAAATCTCCTTCTTCCTTTCCTAGCTACAATAGTACCTAACCAGCTTTATCTGGAAATCAATGGGCCATAAGCTGACAGAGGTTATATGTGTCTCCTTGATAACAGTTTGTCTTGCCCTGACAAATGCCCTAGAAGGGAGAAAACTGTATTGTTTACTGCAACATTGTAAATCTCATGGTTGGGCAATGTATTAAACTAAAACATGTGCAAGCTTAATTTTGTTTTGCCTGTATTACTCGTGACAGGAACTGCACCAAGTATGCTACTAAAAACAATTTTGTCCTTTAAGAATTGACAATTATCTCCATCAGTAAGAAGGTATTGGGTGCTGGTGAATAAACAGTTCTATAGCGGTAACTTAGATATTTACTATTATTGATTAAATGCAGTCTTTGCCTTTAAAAAGGTACCTTCCGACCCACCTTTACATGTACTGCATCCTGATAACAGGAGTGTTCCTGGACTACTAAGATATTTTTATAGTGGAAGAATTTATTTCTTCTTCCAATTTTTCTTTCGAGTTATTCAAATAAGAATTGTGGGAAGTGACAGTGCTATTTCCCCTGCTTTTTCCTCTGACCTTTGGAACGCTCAGTGGGATGCAAACTCAACTATCAGTAAGATGCCAGCACACAGAGATGAACTCAGTAGTCATATGTCCTTTCTTTCTTCCAGCAGTCAAGCACGGGCCTTTCTGAAATTGCAAAAGCCTCTCAAGCATATAATTTATGGCTTCCAATGAGTTTAAACTTCATGCTTGAAGTGATGCACAAGTAGTGGTTTAATTCATGCACCTGTATCTGGATTTTTTCCAGCCATAATGAAATGGGTAAATACTTCAGGATTTGCCTAATATGTGTTGCAGAAAGGCACCAGAAAACTGATTGCCATATTTTGGCAGGAAAAAGCAACAACAAGCTTCCAGGAGAGCTGTGATAGGCATCTGGGTTGAACCCTTGAGACGAAAACTGAGCATTTCTCAGCTCCCAAGGCCAAGCCCTTTGGCTTCGATGATATACAATTTTCTCATTACAAACACTATTGTACCCAAAGGAATTCCTGTCAGCTTTCTAATTATTTTCTCAGTTTGAAGTAAGACCTTGTCTTTAATAAGAAAGAGTTTTTGTCATGTGACTGTTTTCAAAATCAGCACACAGTGCAGAGAATGAGAGCACAGGGAAAACAACAAGGACTCAGAAAAGGAGAAAGGCATTTTTTTTAATAAATGCAAATCATTTCCCTGTAGGGAATATCAGAATACAAGTAATTGTGCTGCAAAAGGCACTGTAGTCATTGACTGGACAGATTTAAAAAATTGTCTTTGCCTTAGCCCTCTGTCTTTGATGATAATATTTCAATAGCTACTATTTATGAGGTCACACTAACCCTAATCAAGAGGCTTTGAGCTTTGGGTCCATATAATCCATTTCCATACAGCATAGAGTCTCCACAAATGGAGTCCACATGGCGACTCAGGGAAGCTGATATGGACTCCATCTTTGAAAATGGTTTTCCTTCAGTATATTTTTGCAGCCAGTATTTTAACAATGACTTGAGGCTGTTTTGAATTCTTTAGATGCTTATTATTGCATTTTGGTGTACTTTATCCCTTTTTCCTCTTCTCTCACACAAAAATTACCAACAGACTTAGGTATAGCAATCCTTGTAATGGACCTGCCTTTGTTTGCTCCGGCTGCCATAACAAGCCACAAACAGGATGGCTAAGACCAGTACTTATGGAAGCTACAAGTCTGCCATCACGGCGTCAGCGGGTTGATGCTCCATCCGAAACTTGCGGGGAGACGCCTTCCTTGCCTCTCATGGTAGCAGAGCCCGATCATGAAGTTCTTGAAGACAATATTAAGGTTTTGGGTTTTATTTTAAGAGCAATGGAAATCCATTGAAAAGTTTCAGGTGAAGGGCCAAATATATTTATATTTAATATACAATTTTCTCATGACAAATACCATTGTACCCAAAAAAATTCCTGTCAGCTTTTTATATCATGTATGTATATAAATATATATATTTAGCTATAAAACTCTGGGTGAAGTGTGGGGATAGATTGGAAGAGATCAAATTTAGAAGCTGAAGATTAATGATGGGTTCTTTTTTTTTTTTTAATGCCCCGGAAGGGGTGCACCATTCCTGAAGGTTCTGCAATACCAGGTCGATGTGCAGAGTGGACGGAGCAAGCCCCTATTCCACCTCCCAGCTCCAAAAATCCGTTTAATACAATGTCCTCGGATAGAGGACGTATCAGATATTAAACTGGTAAGAACAGATACTACACTTGATCTTAGCCAAAAGGCCGAGAAGTGATAATGATGGGTTCTTATGACACATTTAAGTGTGGTTCCTCTCAAGTGATTGCTTAAGTATTGGCATGAGGACACGGTAAACTCTAGTTTTTTGTCCTCCAACTGGGTGGATGATGGTGCTGCTGGCTGACTCAGAGAAGACTGGAGGAAGAGAAGGTTGTTTGCCTGTTGGGGTGGGGTGACGAGAGTTTTAAAATGCATGTTTGGTTTTTTTGTTTTATTTTTAAGATTTATTCATTTACTTTATCCATTTTAACCCACCCCCCCTCCTTCTCCATTTGCTGTTTTGTGTCCATTCGCTGGGCAATTCTCTGTGTCTGTTTCCCGCCATTTCTTCTCATCCTTCTCCTCCAGTCTTCACCAGGATTCGATCCTGGAGACCTCCAATGTAGGACAGAGGTGTTCTGCCACCTGCACCACCTTGGTTCCTGGTTTTTGGAGCATCTCGTCTTGACTCTCCCCTGCGTCTCTCTCCTGTTACATCATCATCTTGCTGCATGGCTCCCGGGGCCTGGCCGCTCGCTGGCACACAGAGCCTGGCAGCCCATGCGCCTGCTATATATATATATATATATATATATATTTTTTTTTTTTTTTACTTTACCAGGAGGTCCCGGGGATTGAACCCAGGTCCCTCCATATGGCAGACGGACGCCCAACCATTTGAGCCACGTCCGCCCCCCAACATGTTCGGTTTTGAACACTGAGTTTGAACCATGAGAGTCTAGGGAAGAGACAAGGATTTGGAATTTCTCAGCCTGCAAACAGATATTGAATACATGAGACTAGAATCCAAGACAGTATCAAGTTAGTGTAGAGAAGGAGAAATGGCAAATGAAACTGAGAAATTGCTGAGGGATAGGATAAAGCTCAATAAACTGTGGTGGCAGGGAAGCTGAGGAAAGGGCACTTTTCCAAGTGGTCAATCCTGCTGAACCCTGCGAACAGATCAAGTTGGGTAACTGAAGATCTTGGCAATCTTAGCGAGGAGAGTGTCTATGAAGCAGTGCTGTCCAGTAGAACATTTTGAGATGAAGGAATGCTTTATATTTGTGCTGTCCAATCCAAAAACTACATGTGTTGATTGAACGCTTGAAAAGTGACTTGTGAAGCTAAGGAAATGAATTTTTCATTTTATTCAATTTTAGTTAATATAAATAGCAACATAGAGCTACATGTTGAATAGTACAGATGGATTATGGAAAAGAATGTCAGATTCTAATGGATTGAAAAATAGAACTGGTCATTATAAATAACTTGTTCATGAAGTTTGCCCCTGAAGGAGAAGAGAATGCTCAAATGAAAAGGAAGTGGTGGAAAGGGAAAGGTTGAAAATACAGCACCGAGGGAGGGATTGGTCTTAGTGACATGACGGCTATCTCTTCTATTATACCCAAAGGAACTGAACAATATGTAGATAGGAGCAGAGGTCAGTTTGTAGACAATTAGAGTAATTGCTTTCTTGAGTCTTCTATTTACTCTGTGCAGTAGGAGGGAAGTTCAGTCCCTGGGAGAGTGGAAAGAGGTGATAAGACTGAGGGAGTCTATGACTCACTTATAAATGATTTCTTCACTTCCTTGCAAGTTCACCTCTGGTAGTTTCCCTTAAGCTGGCTCACATGTTTGCAGTGGAGATGTTTCATTACCAGGTGTGATGTGCACAGCAGTGAAACTATCTCCCTCAATGCCCTTCAACTGATGCTGAATTTCCTACCACTTGAGTCAACCCCTGTGATCTTTTTGGGAAAACATGTATTTCAGTTAGGATAAAACAGTAACTAAAGCAGAAGCACTTACCCCACCTTAGGAGCAATCAGTTTATCTGATTAACTCTTTAGCAGATATCGCCACAAAATGCAAATTTAAAAAGTAAGAAACATTCCTGATCCCAGAGAATCCTGGAACCCAACATGTTCTAGACTTGTAGGTGGCTAGGAAGGAATATCTGATCTATTTGGGAGAAGTAGTCTAGGACAGTGCTGAAAAAGGAGAGATGGACAAAGCACTGAAGCTAAACTTGGCTTACCTCATTAAGATTCTTAAAGGCAATCCTAATTTTGTAGAGTTAGTTTTTGAAATATGTCATTTTGGGAAACTTTTTTCTTTTCTGAGGACAAGAAATGATTCTACTGCTCATTTCTCATGGATATCTATATATACAGTCTTAGGCACTGTGTGGCACATTCTATATATCCAGTTTCTAATTCATTAAGCATCTTCCAAAGTGAACAGCTGGTGTGGAAGTAAATCATTAGGAGTAAAGATGTGCCAGTCTCAGGAGGAGATGTGTAGATTTTGCAGTTGCTTCTAAGAGCTACTATGGAAAAGTAGCACACTGATTCGATAAACTGTCACTAAAGTTAAAGCAATTGGTCTTTATCCTTGCAGATAACTTCAGTTGGATCACGAAACGTGAGTGAGATAAACAAGCCAGGAATAGAAAAAGTGAAGGGAAACCAATGACTTGGAGGACAGATTCTGAAAATATTATAAATAGGAACAAGAATTAAGTTAGAATGTAACAAGAAGAGCAGAAGAGGTGTAAAATCAGAATGCCAACAGGATACTACCCAATATATCAATTTTGTCCCAGCTGCCATTTATTAGCACTCACTCTCATCATGGTATAAGCCTTCTCAGTGTCGTAGGGTAACTGTGCCAGCTACTGACACAAAAGAAAACACAGAAGCCAATATCCACGCTTCTCAAGTGCATTGAGCACATGTTAATTTCCTTATAAGCAATGCTGTATATAGCACATAGCTATATTGAAGAGCTAAAAAAAGGGGGGGGCGGGTTTCAATTAAATTACTTTGGGAACTAGAATAATTTTAATAATTAGCAATCTAAATGTGAACACAAACTGGCATGATAAAATGTTACACAATTACAACATTAAGTTATCTTATTAGATTATCCTAGTGCAAGAATATAGTTTAAAATTATTCAACAGAATTAACCAAAATTGAACTTATGCTTCTTCACTTTGCAACTGTTTTGGCTCTAACTTAAACTTTCTCTAGTATTTTTTTATAATAAGCTAATTCTACTTTTTAATAATAGAAATGTAAAACAGTTGTATAAGAAATATTGCTTTAACAAAATCAACACTAGAGACTAAAACAAACTCATACTAAATATTCTACAAGCTGTAAAGAAAGAATATAGGATATTTTTTCTCCCATATTCACTGAGAACCAAAATATTCATGTCCAAAACCAATGCTTTCAAATATACTTTTAAATGAAGAAGTGATGAAAGTATTTACTGGTCTGTGTATTTTTAAGTTTCTGCATGTTTTCAACCTGATTAATGATGATGAGCATGCTAATGAAATCAATAACCTGAAGAAATATAATAATTTTGTACCCTGCGGTGTCAATATATAGGTAATTAAGTGCTCTTGGTATAGCTTCTATAGGTCACAATCCCACTGACCCATGACAAAAGGGTCTTCTGTAAGGACCCTGCTGAAAATGACAATTTGAGATCAGACCAAAACTTTAGCATGCATACTACATTAATCCACTTCTTACATAGGCACACTTTATAATGTATATAAAGTCTTCTTTGGTAGAAATGCATTCACCAATCATGAATATTTATAGAACTGTGCTCACATTTAATTTTTCTAATCAATTATAAACTGATTATTTATTATTATTTATAAATTTCTTTATAATTGCCACATTCACAGTGTCCTTGTTCACAATGTTGGTAAATTTTAGACAGTTATTGCAGAGGTTTCTCATGAACATCTTTATTTACTAGGTCAGTTATGTTTAATTTGCAAGTGTTTCTCCATGTTTTTCTATGGAAATCCTCTCCTTCCATCCTCTGGTCTTTCGTTCAGAATGTATTGGGCTGTAAATTTGTAAATTGCCTACTTGTAGGGTTGCCAGATTTAGCAAATAAAAATATTGCAAGGAACAGACTTTACCAAAAAAAACTATTCATTATCTGAAATTCAAATTTATCCAGCATCCTGGATTTTGCTTGTTAACCCTACTTTTTTTTTTTCCTTTTATTTCCTACTTAACTTTATATATATTAAAGATGCTTAGATTACCTAAATATTACACAGAAATTACAGGGATTCCCATGTTGCCCACCTCCCACACCTCCCACAACATCCCACACAAACATCCTTCATCAGTGTGGCCCATCACCTGCAATGGATATACACATCCTGGGGCCTTGCCATCAACCATAGACCACAGTTCACGATGTAGACCACACTTTCTCCCACACGGTTCTGCATGGTATATGCTGACAGAAAATGGCTTACATCCGTCACCGCAACGCCACTCAGGACAACTCCCAAGTCCTGAAAAAGCCCCTGTATTTCAGCTGCCCTTCCCCTCCCTGCCCCGAAAGCATCCAGGGGCCACCGGCTCCACCTCACTGTTATAATTTCTTCCATTGCTTGAATCACAATATGTCTACAACAGAATACCATTAAGTCCACTCTAGTCCATAGCTCCTCCCCCAATCCTGAGGGGACTGAGATGGTGATGTCCACTCCACCTCCAAGTGAGAGAGGGCTTATATCCCATGGATATGGTGGATGGGATGATCCTGCCTACAGATGCAAGCCCTCTCCATTCCCTGGGATGGCCGTTGCCCATCGTCATCTCCTTGCCAGGTGACTTGGATGAGTCCATTGAGCTGTAGGGTAAGAGTTGCAGCTCCACTGAGATTCCAGGCATAGCTGGCACATAGGCAGGCCAGAGGCTCCAGTCTCTGGAAGTACACCTACAAACTCCAGCATCACATGTAGGTTTGAATAGAAGGGACTGATGGACCATGTGCAGGGAGGACTTATTTGAGTCCAACTCTGTCACTCTCAGGAGCACAGATTCCAAAGTAGAGCCCACTAATAAGGCATCAGTCTCTGGGGCTATCCCCCCTTATAAAGGACCTGGGTGTCTCCAGAGCCCTCAGGAGCCCCTCTGTGTGGGGTGATATCCACTTTGGTGTTCTATGAGATCCTACTGAGGTGTGCATAAGCGTTACCTCTGGGATGACCTCCCGACTCTCTTTGAAGTCTCTTAGCCACATAAACTCATTTCTCTTTACTTTTTTCCCCTTTTATTCAAGGTCTTTTTCCAATCGTGTTGTCAGTTGGCACTTGGTATTAATCCCTCATTGCCAGGGAGGCTCATTCCCGGGAGTCATGTCCCATGCTGGGGGGAAGGTAATGCATTTATATGCTGAGTTTGGCTTAGAGAGAGGCCACTTTGAGCAACAAGGAGGCTCTCAGGTGGCAACCCTTAGGCACCCCATAACAGTAGGCTGTTTCAGTTACAAGAGCAAAGACTCATAAGGGTAGTCATCAATAACAAGAACCCATCAGTGGGCCATCCTCTTTTGCCAGACACTGTCCCTGCACTCAGGACTGTTGCTGCTCCCTTGGAGAATGTGGCAGAGCTCTCCAGGCTGGGAATTCAGATTCCCTCATTTATTGAGTGATTGTCTACCCACTGTGACCATGCCCCATCCCTTGATCATTTGAACAATTTTATATATCTTTCATGTATATTCAGATGAACTTACTCCCATGAATCCCCCATCCCAGACAACCCCCACCAATGATCCTCTGCAGCCCCCATTGTAACCCTTCTGTGATCTAACATTCCTTAGAAATGAAGCCCATACAATAACCAAATACAATTAATAGGTAAAAGAAATAATAATGATAAGCTTAAATGAAAGAGATAAATACAAGGAAATGCAGAAGAAAAAAAATAAAAATAAAATAGAATTAACAGATTGGGACATTCAAAAAATGGGGAAAAAAAACAAAAAAAATTTCCTTTTTTAAAAAATTATTCTTTTTTCCTTTTATCACTGTATTATCGGATGTCCAGTGTACTGTGACACCTTACCCCTCTCATTCCCCAGTGTCTCCCAAATTTTCATTTAATTTTCAAAGAAGTTTTAGGCCACAGCAAAGTCACACACGGAATACTAGAGACTCCCACAGACCCAACCTCCCTCTCCCTTCCCCACCCCATATTAAAAGCTTTTTTTTTTTTTATGGATGTTAGCATTGTTATAACTGTTATACAGATAGTAAAATATAGCAACTAAACATTGCCAGTGGTTTACAGTATAGTTTACAATTTAGACGGTACAGTTTAATAAGTTTTTATGATATTTACCATGTCCTGTGTCCATTACTGTAAGATAATGAAAAACCTTTCCCATGACCACTAAATACCCCATTTGATCTTAACTGTTCCTTCCTCCCCATTCCCCTGGGGCATATGACACTCCCCTGTCTTGACTCATGGAATGACAAGATTCATAGTTACATGCCCTGGGTATTCCAACTGCCCTTCCTAATCTACCCACCTAATCATCCACTGCTGGTGGGATTGTGGAATGGTCCAGCCACTGTGGAGGACAGTTTGGCAGTTCCTCAGAAAACTAACAACAGATCTTCTGTATGATCCAGCAATTCCACTGCTGGGTATATACCCAGAAGAACTGAAAGCAAAGACACCAACAGATATATGCACACCAATGTTTATAGCGGCATTGTTCACCATTGCCAAAAGTTGGAATCAGCCCCGGTGCCCATCAACAGACGAATGGATAAGCAAAATGTGGCACATACATACAATGGAATATTACTCAGCGGTAAGAAGGAACAAAGTGCTAACACATGGAATAACGTGGATGAATCTTGAAGACCTTATGTTGAGTGAAGCAAGCCAGGCACTGAAGGATGAACAGTATATGACCTCACTGATCTGAACTGAGGAAAGTGAGCAGTCTCTGAGAACCATTGTATGAAACATAGATTAACAAGGAAGAGAAACAGAAGAGTAGGCTGTGAGCCATCACCTATATGGACATAATCTATGATAAAGGGATAGAGTATAGTTGCATATTGAAGTATAGGACAGATGGGAAGTGATATTACAGGGTTTGGTGGTGCAGGGTTAACCCTATTTATTTGATCATTTTTATGAGTGACATACATAAACTTCACTCTAAGAGGTTTCCATTCAAGGATACAAATTACAAACCCTTGTGCTTTTAAGTTCCTGGGAGAGCCCTTGGAAGAGTTATGCCAGAAAGAGCTCACTATACAGAAACCCAGAAAGAAAGATTGCTCTATTCTTTAAAGTCTAGCAAGTCACATTGTTCCCTCTAGCTTTTTTCTTGAAGAGTTCTGTTTCTCAAAGATTTGATTGGTTACTTTTCCCCAGTCTTAATAACAGAATATTCATTTATTTCCCCAATATCTATGATAAGGATTCCTTATCAAGCTCTCACCGAAATATCTTAAGACATCAAATTCATTTAATCCCCCCCATGACCATTTTCTTAAAATACCTCTTAGGAGAGCATTCAGGCATTTCCTGTTGTCCATGGGGAGGGAGAAGAAACAGAAAAATCTATTAATGTCACTACCATAAAAGAGAAAAAGTGTAAAATAATTTCGAATAGCCTCACTTCTCAAGAGCACATTGAAAATGTACCCATTTTTAGCAAAAAGCAAAAGCATGCAAATGTATGACTGGTTTTAGTGGTGGTTTATTTAACTATGCTTAAGTGGTAAACTTTATGGAACATATAGCTATTGCTATATTGTCCATCTTATATCATATATATCCATAACTATATCTATTATGTGGGTGTGTTCATTGACCTGCCTGTCAGTTACAAATGCTGCCTGATGATATATGAATGAATGAATGAATGAATACATACATACATACATACATACATACATACATACATACATACATAGACAGCCTCTTTAAATCCCTAAAACAATCATTTTTGAAGCTGTGCAGTTGAACAATCATGTACATATTATTTAAACTTTTTTAATGTGTATATGTAAGTCAACTTAAATTCTGAACTCTTAGTAGTTTGACTTGCCATAGTCACATAGAAGAATAAGACTATTAAGGCTGTCGAGGTAAATATGGGAGCAACAAAATAACACCAGTGACCAGCTAGAGATTGACCAACAAAAAAGGCATGGCTAGTCAGAAAAATCAGCTTCATGTGACAGGTGCTGAGATGGGCATGCAAGATCCAAAGACAAGAGTAAGAGAAAAGCAAATGCCAAATGCAAATAGAGGAAAGAGGAGATTAAAAACTCAAGGACAAATTTGACATCAACACCTGCCAGAACTCCAAAATGCTAAGGCAGGGGCTGGTATAGGTGTGTACTTGGTAGACACTGACTCAGGTGAATGGTCACTGGTTACCATGGAGAAAATGAGAAAGTCTAGACTCCTACTTCTCTGGGCATATTTTCATCGGTTTTAAATACATACCCTTTGCAAAGCAATGTACTCCTTTGGATCCCAGTGAGCCCAGCACAATGTTAGTGCATTAAATAAATATTGGTTATAGATGGATTAATATTAGCATTTAGATTCTCGCTATATGCTATATCTACACATTATGGCCAATGATTCCTACAGTTTATATTATAAGAAAAATCCACATAGTCTTTAATGCTTTATTTCCTTGGTTTGTCTAAGATACCAAAGCTAGTTGAACACTTCCTACTTGTTTTTCATAAGTAGGAAGTAAAACAACAATCAAACATGTGAACCAAACAGGTATCCAATGAGAACACTAAATTTGAAAGAACATGTTTACTGTCCTGGTTTGGCTCATTTCTAAATGTTATCCTGATAATTGTTGACCTTCCATAAAAGAAAAGTGGCAATCTTTTATGATGTGCTGAAGGGCCCCAATGAAATCATCTGTTTTGCTTGGGCAAAATAAAATATGCATTGGATAGTTCAACTATTTCATAGGCCTGGGAAAATATTTTTAAAATAGAACTGAAATAAACATTAATGTGATGCTGTACAGCCTGGAATATATTCCAGTCTGATGATAATGTTTATGCTGTTTCGAATTTGAGCCTGGTTTTTAATTATTGGTTGAATGTCAAAGTATAAAACCCTGAAATTAGAAGACATTTGAGGTACTAAGAATCGGTTATTTGACATCCACATGGAACCTGGCTTAATTTGGCAGCAAAATGCTATCAATTGCACATTAAATTACGAAGGTCCACACAGGGCCATACAGCGCACCCCATTATCAGAGGAAGCAGCTGCTCGCTTGCGGAGGCAGGAGATTATTGGAGAGGCTCCAATACTTGTCTGTTTTTCAGATATGTATGTAAATGCATTTAGGCTCCTCCGGGGGACAAGGCTGGTCATGCAGATCATTTAGGGAGAGGAGGAAATTCTAGATTAATGGTCAAAGGTTCCTTTCAGATGCAGATGATAACCTTTGGGGCAGCCATAGGTTTAATAATCCATAATGATCGGCCATGCTCTTATCTGTCATTTAAAAACAGCGCTGTTTAGTAACATTTTAGTGAAAATCAAAGTTGAAGGTTAGGGTAGGAAACGTGATTGGTAATGACATAGTTCAAGAAAAAATGTTTGGAGGACAAAGAGATATAATGCTAGTGAACAGTATTTAGGTTTCTCCCTTTGTCAGATACTGACTTTAACAATTCTTAAAGGAGAGTCTATTTAAATGTGAAAAGAATTCTACTGTGACTATTGATAACTCCATGTTGGACCTGGACGTGGGGAGGGAGTTAGCTGTAAAGAGATAACTAACTGGTTTGCGTTTCCTTTTACCACTAGCGAGTGGTGAAGCCTACACCAAACCCAGAGTGAGGCTCCAGAGGCCAATATACTTGAGAATCAAGCTCGATTGTCACTTTGGCCATAGATGATCTGCATGTATTGTATCTCACTTCATTTTGTCTCTTCTCTCCACCTACTATGGTCACCCCCTCTGTCCATTTTCATAAGCAACCTGAAAAATGTTTAAAACCTGAGTCATTTTACCCTCTTCCGGATGAGTTGAGGGAACTAACAGGGCCCATTTGTCATTCATACAATTTTTCTCTAAAACTACTTGTGATGCTGGGTAATAATCCCCAGATGGAAGTCATTAAGGTTTAATTTGTATGCATATGTGACATCTTGCTTTTCAAAATCTTTTTGACTTTACTCTTTCCATTACTGAAACTAATTGATATATATGAGAAATAACTAATTAAAATGAGTGTAAAGCACTTTTCTCAAATTTAAAACGTGCCATAAAATGCTAATAAAACCATAAAAATATATGGAAAATCTGTCAATTACAAAATTAACTTCATATGGGGAAGCAAATATCATTTATCCTTTACAATGCCCAAATAAATGACTTGTTTAGCAGCTAAACTTCTTTTTTTTTGTTTTTATTTTTAAAATGCCAAGAATGATAGTTGTCTTTCTTTCATAATGCTAACCAGAATAAAATTCTGCAGATGATTATTGTCATTATAAATTAAATTTTTTTAAATTCTACCATATTTGGGGTATTATTAAATAAATTTAGATCACTGCCGTGGCATATTATAGCAAATGGAAATGTTTCTTCCTTGTCTTTGTGAGTACTCTGTGGCTGGGCAATGGGGAAGGGGAGACTGCACGGAGAAGAAGAGACCTCTTTATCAGCCGAAGCAGCCACTGTGAGCGAATCCTGAGCAGGACTGAGGCTGCCAGAGGCCCTGGCTCTGCCAAATCAGAGGAGGCAGGCTCAGGAGGGCCCTCAGGTCTTAATTCGGAAGGCCTGGAGATTATATTCGTGGGGAGACACAAAAGAACAAAGACACTGCTTGGCTTTGTTTCTGTACATGCCTTGAACGGAAAGTTTAGCAAAAGGCAGCCTTCAAATGTATCAGCATGTTTTAAATAGAATTAAGTCAAACTATTTGCTGTATTTCTGTCCTTTTTCATCATTTTATTGTTACTTTAATTAGAAGCAGTTCTTGAATTGATGATCATCTGGCGACATTTCTTCATTCGTTTGTTTACTCACTCATTTACTCATTCTTCCAACAAATATCGACTGAATGTCTGTGATACGCCAAAAAGAAAAGGTCTCCTATTATGTCGTGAAGACATACTGTCTACTCCATGGACCGCTTTCTCGGGGCTCGTGGTCAACTGTCCAGCGCGGGCATAATACAAATAATCATATAAATAATGATTTGAAGAAAATTTGATTTAAAAAATATGGTGCTGGGGAATTTTGAACTGAGAATCTTGCACCAGCCTGAAAATCACCTCCAAGTTCAGGCTCAGAAGTCAGGAAGGTGTGTGGCACACAGAAGAGTTACTAAACTCTTTCTTAATGGTTTAAAGAGTTTCTTAAGGGACACACTGCCATTTAGGGAACAATGTTTTCCAAGTGAGCCTGAGGACTTATGAGAACTAAGTGTGAACACAAGTTATCCTAGTTTTGTTGTTTTCTAGGTAAGATTCCTAGCTGGAAGGAAAGAAAAGTCACTTCCAAAGAATTAACTGTATTCTTCCCCTATTAGGAAAACAGGATAACGCTAGCATTGTTGGGAAGGAATGTCATTCACACGTTATTTTTGAGATTGTAGGTCGCTAGATTTTCTTTGAGAAGGAGCTACATATTTTTCTGAAGCTTATTTCCACTGTAAATGAGTAGCTTGTAGAATTTGCAATATCGTAACAGCCAAAGAGACAAGGACACACAGGGGGAAAACAGAGAAAAATAAAATTTCTGAGTAGATTCTGGACAGGGACATGACAGTCCATTATGTTTTCCCGCTCATGGAGAAGGCCAGGGAAACCGGGAGCAAGATGTAAACTAAAACAGAAGGCACCTTGTAGTAGCTATCCTAGGGTTTTAAAATCTACAAGCTACTAACTGAGACCCCTCTTAAAAGAAATTTTGTTAGTATTGAGGTCAGAAAGCAAGCTTTTAAAATAAGATAACAGTTATTTCCTCTCGCTTTGTAAAGCCACTATACCCATAGTTTCTCAAGTCCAAATCAGATCTGGGATGATGCCACAATATTCTCGATCCTGGGCTTGTTTCTATACCGTAGCTTCCTCACCCCCACCGAAAACCTTCACCACAGTGTCTGTTTTCTATTTTATGCATGAGCAGACATGCATTTAAGGAGAGTCCAAACGGTGTTAGATAATCTGCATCGACCTTGTGGTTGAGAACTAATGAACAAGGGCAACTGGGAGTCTGGGATAGAGGATTATATAAATAATTCAAAGACATGGGTTCAGCGCCATCTAGCTTTATTTCTGGTTCTTTAGTATCATGGCTGCAAGGGATACAAACTGTCATTTGTGTGAATCAGGGCAGCAGGTAAATATTTTCTTCACACTGTTGCACTCATTTGGGGGTACCTTCTGCTGTCTGACCCAGTACCTGTGCCACCACGGTAACAGCAGCTGGCACCTCTGCACCCCATGTCCAGCCACCTCCTAGTGCACCCGAGCAAGGAGCTCCTTGTGACTTCCAAAATTCAGCCTAAGTGACGTAAGGACTTTCCACCTTTGGAGAATCCACGGCTCACTTTTCTCCCATACCATTGCAACCATCTTTAAAAGAATATCTCCAAATTGTACCAGCCTTTGCAGCTATTGGAGTTCTGATGTATTGGTGAAAAGCTTCTTGAAAACCGTGTTCCATTCCAGTTCCTTACCTTCAGGAACAAGATATTCTGGACGGGATCTGGCCTGAGCACCAAAAGGCTGTTATGATTTATTGTCTTCTCTTCCAATATCAAGTGGACTCCAAATTTTTATGACCCAGTTCTAAGTAGGAAACCTGAGGTTAGTCCTTAAGCACATCCATGTACAACTGACAAACAAGCAGAGCTATAAATTGACATAAGGTAAGTGGCATAAAATCAAAGTGTTACATAAAGTCTTCAGAGAGACAAATCCTATTCAAGAGTGGAATCAGGAAAGCTTCCTGGACATCAGTCTTAAACGGTGGGTAAGATTTTAATAGGTAGATAATTAGGGACAAATTATTTTCAGATTGAGGTTGTCTATAAAACTCGTAAACAAAACCAGAAGTAAAAGTAAGTATTGAATATAGTCACAAAACTAAGCACAATTTTCCTAAACCAAATTGCATGAATACAAGAGTAGAAGTAACAAGGAACGAGGTAGGGAATATATTTTAAGGGTCCTCAGAGAGGAACCATAAATGCAAATGATGATGAAATCTTGGACACTTCTTACAGGTGTTCCTATTATTGAAGAGAAGAGGCACTGATGAATTCTCTGAACCCACCAGCTTAGCATATGTTCTCTTCAAACATCTTATAATATTTATTTGGCATTAAGTACCACTTTAATATTTTAAAAAATCAGGATATGCTCAGGTTAAGAAATTCTATATAAATTTTAGCATCTTACTCCATATTCGTAGAGAGCACATCTACAATATACAAGTCAGTGTTAAGTGATATAATGCTAATGTTTATTCCCTTGGAGAGAGGAGAGGCCTGGATTTTTATTAACCTCTACGTGTCTAAGTGAAACAAATTAATCAGGTTTTGAGCTTAAATAAAAATTCTGTGTGGAAGTGAATGATGCAGAAACTCAGGTTGCGTTTTGGGCAGATGACACCTCCTTACCACGGTACCACATTTTTCCCAGAAAATGTTCCTTAACCACAAAGTTCTTTACCTTTATTACAAATAATCTCTACGAGCACCTCTCTTCTCATAATATGGCTCTTTAACAAAAGCCTGCATCTTATTTTCTTTTTTTCCCATTGCTGCCGTAGCTTACAATGAATCCCGCTGACCACAAAGCCAGGTTGATGTAGCACTGATATAAAGGCAGTGGCCACCAAAGTTTCTCACGAGGGAGAGAGAAGAAGAGGTGCAAATGGGGCATTTTTATTTTCAGAGGCACCGGGGATTCGTATATGGGAAGCAGGCACTCAACCACTGAGCTACATCCGCTCCCCAATGAAAGTTCATTTTCTCATTTGTTTGTTTTATTTTTAGGAGGTATTGGTTATTGAACCTGGGACCTCCTACATGGGAAGCAGACGCTCAACCATTTGAGCTACATCTGCTCCCCATAGGGCATTTTTAGGGCATTGGAATTATCCTGCATGGCACTACAATGACGGATACAGGCCATTATACATTTTGTCAAGACCTATAAAATTGTGCGGTGCAAAGTGTAAACCAGAATGTAAACTACAGACCATGGTTAGTGGCAATGCTTCAATATGTTCATCAATTGTAACAAAGGTACCACACTAATGAGGCTGTTGTTAATGGGGGAAAGTGTGGGAGGGGGAAGAGATGGGGTATATAGGAATCCCTTATCTTTTCAAAGTAACTTTTATGTAATCTAAAGCTTTTTTAAAAATTAAGGGGAAAAGACCATGTTGAACTACCCAGTCAGACCCAGGCAACTCCAGAGAATGTATGTGTGTCATAAATGATCTAAACGTTTTTACAAGTGCTTACTCTTGCTCGCTGATGCCTTTTTTCGTAGGAACCCTACGAGACCACTGAGGAAAGGCCTTCTGCTGGGCTGGGAGTTGTGAGCAAAGCCTCAGCAAGGTGTATGGGGGCCAACTTTAAGATGGAGTAAGTTACAGGAAACAATTTTAAAGATAGATCTTGTGTTACTGCTTACAAAACACAACAAAAACAAAATAGAGCCTTAGTTACCTACAAGTGCTCCAAAATAGAAGGGAAATAAATGGTGGGGTTTTATTTTAAGTAACATTTACTAAAGTATTTGTAGGGTGACAGGAATGGATGTGTAGATTTCCCCATCAATTGTCCTTTTCCTTTTAAAAAGAACTGCTGGGTGTTGTGCACAGGTTTATTCACTTGCATTCCTCCTTTTTTCTAACTGAGGAGTTTGGGGGGGTGGAGGGAGAGCAAGACGAAAAAGAACATACATTCCCCTGATTCTTTTGGAGCAAGGATTCTGCACGCAAATTAGATCTGCCAATCATATGCATGGATGTAAGATTTGGAAGGCAAAAGCGAGGCAAAAGCCGTCTTCCTGTCTTGTTTTGTCAGCTTTTGCTCAGAAGCACTTGGAGGAAACACAAGATTTCTCTGTAGCAGTGGAGCAGTGTCCTTCCTCTACTCTGTTCTGCCTGCTCTGTGGTCACTAACCACGTGTGCTCCTGAGCACTTAAAAGCTGCCCAGTCCAAACTGAGAGCTCTGTAAACACAGTATGTAAGTGTAAATATATGATGGATTTTAAAATCTTAGTACCAAATAGTAATAATAATAGTAAAGCATTACATTATTTTATCTGAATTATATTTTGAAATGCTACTATTTTGATTAAATAAAACATGTTAAAACTAATGTTATTGGTTTCATTTTACCTTTTTAAAAAATAAGACTAATTATTTCAATTAGTGTTACTAATAGGGTGGCACATGGGAATCTGCATTCTGTGCATGATTGTTCTATAAACCCTCAACGTTTGTAATAAATAAAAAGGCTGCTATGGGACCGGATGTGGCTCAAGCGATTGGACACCTGCTTCCCACATGGGAGGTTCCTGGTTCGGTTCCTGGTGCCTCCTGAAAACAAAACAAAACAAAAAACAAGCAAACAAATGAAAAAACCAACTCAGGAGAGCCCATGTGGCTCAGCGGTTGAGCGCCAGCTTCCCACATACAAGGCCTGGGGTTCAAGCCCCGGTACCTAAAAAAAAAGGCTGCTAGAAAATTTTTAATTACAAATGGGCTCTGCATTCTATCTCGTTGGAAGCTCTTCTCCAGCTTCCCGTGTGTGGAGAGAATGCTATGGGTGAAGCAGTTGTGTGGCAACCCTACCCAGCTTCCCAGGCCCTGGATGGCAGCAGTGGGTCCTTTCTCCAGCTCCCTGACTGCTCAGGGGCTGCTGCAGTGGCCTCCTGAGGCTGGCATAGCTTCCGTGGCAGCCTCGGAAGCAGCAGCTTTCCTCGGGGGCCACTCCCTACTGTTCTAGGGGTCTTTTCCTTGGGTCTTGCTTATAGCCCCCTTCTTCAGCCCTTCCACATATTTTGTGAGCCCACTCCTTTGTATTAAATGTGTTGTTCCCTCTTGTTTAAAGTTCTTAATGTGTTTTCTGTTTGTTGTGCCCAATCACGTCTGATAAAAAGAGAAACATCTTATAGAGGGGAAAAAATATTTTCTCCTGGAGATAGTTTAGTCTAGTTTAGTTTATTAAGTGAGAAAAAAAAAAATCTATTTTAATGACAAACGCTCTGAAGCCATGGAAATATCCCTAGTACGTAATGTCAGGGTGTGTGTCCATCCTTCTTCCCTGATTATAGTGCCATATCACGTGAATTTGAATATTCAGCCTTGAAAATCCAACAAATGGTTTAAAAGTATATATACCTGCTTTCCCAATACCTGCCTTCCCAGTGTATTCGCTTCTCGGCTGCCAAAGCAAACATCACACAATGGGTCGGCTTAACAACAGGTATGTATTGGCTCACGGTTTCAGAGCCCAGGTGGCTTGCTCCTCCCAGGGCTGGAGCATCTTCGAGCTCATGGCAATCTTTGGGATTCCTTGGCTTTTCCGCCACAAGGCAATGCACATGGCACTGTCTTCTCTTTCTCTTCCAGGTTCCATAGACCTCCAGCTTCTTGCTTCTCCGAGGACCGCTTCTTTCTGTGTCGACTTTCCTTTGCTTCTAGGACCTCAGCCTTATTGGGGTAAGGCCACCCCCCTTCAGTGTGGGCACAGCTCACCTAATAAGGTCTTCAAGGTCCTCTTCACAGCTGGGTCCACACCCACGGGCCCAGGGCTGGGGCCCGAGCACGCCTTGGTGTGGGGCATGATTCAATCCCAACACCAGGTTTTTAAAAGTGGAATTTTAGAGAGAAGACTGCAGTAAAGGAAGAAGAAATGAGCCGGCCTCGATCTGAGACCCACGCCATTCCCTGGTTAAATCTGATTTCCATGATAAGGGCCTACAAAATGACTTGCTGTTTTTCTCATTTTCGGCATATCTGGAGGGCATCAAAACGGAGACCTCCCTTGCCGTGTTCCTGCGTTTCTGTTGTAAAAGCAATTTGTGAATCTGCCTGGTTATCGCTGGAATCGTTCTATTTTATATAAAGGTTACTGCCTATTTCTTATACTGGTTTCTCCTCGCATTACTGTGGACACTCAGCGATGATATCTCAGCCTCAGAAAATTTCTGCCCTCACTGTCGGACCTTCCTAGATTTTGTTTGCAGGGAACACGTGTGTTATCCTCAGCAGTGCGAGAGTTTAGATGTAAATTGATAAAATACCAGCCTTGATCTGCCCGGTAAGGAAGTGGACAAGTTGTTTAAAACCAAAACAGGTACAGCAATCATTTGGACACACACACACTGCGTGTATTCCTTCGCAACAAGTTCATTTTTCACCTATCCTATCCTACCATGTATTTGACAGTGCACTAAGAGATCTTTTAAACAGTATTCAGGAAAAAAAGAGATGGGTATTACTGAATACAACTTTTAGTAGCTTGTGCTAGTTTCAATCTTGCATTTTAGATTTAATTAACCTGTACTTTTAACTGCTTAAATTTCTTGGTATGGCTTGCAAATGCTGTAATTTTAGGATAACAACTGATATATTACATCAGTACAGACAAGAAGTGGAAAGCCACGCTGCGGTCGAAGGTAAAGGGGATGCAGGCTGCTCTGCGACTTTCAGGCCTGGGTTCAGCTTATTTTCATCCTGGGGAGTTCTGAAGTTATCCGATAGATTTAGAGTTGCATGGGATTTTGCCTTTGATATTGTATGGGAATCCAACCACAGACCTATAATAAAGCAAGAGATTTGCTTACAATGTGGAAGGAATGGAAAAAGAGGAAAGGGGAAGGAGGAGAAGAAAAAGGTAGTAAAGAGAAAACACTGAGAATAAAACCTAAACTTTTTTCTACTGCCTGTAAGACCTTCCTTGAACTATACTTTTTCTTCTCTCCAAATTCATCCTATGCCTCTCCACGCCCAGCTCATGCTATCACAGCTCCTTGAATATGCCCGTTTCTTTCCCACCTCCAGGCCTCTGCCCATGCCTTTTCCCTTTGGTTCTCGACTGAAATCCCCTCTGCTTTTGCAGATCACCACATTCACTATCAGCCCCTGAATCCTTCAAAATGCTTATCTATAATTTTCATTCTCTTAGCTGGCTTGTTTACTTGGGTTTAACTTTCCTTGATAATAAAATGGAAGCTCCATGATAGCTTGCATTATTTGGTGTTCATTTTTTATTTTGTTTAGGAGCACGGGTTACTATCTATAATTTTATGCCTGTCTCTTTTTGTTTATTTGTTTGCTTTCTGCATACTTTTTGTTTTGTTTTGTTTTGTTTTGTTTTGTTTTGTTTTGATCTGCTCTAAATGCTGATGAGAAGGAACCACTAGATACTGAAGTTAAAGATTTAGGAGAGTTTATGGGACAACTCAATGATGGTGAAACAACAAGAAAAGATGGGCTCCAAAGTTCAAATGGAAGAACTGGACCTGCATAAGAGAGAGAGAAAATTTATTCCATTGTAACATGAAGGAATTTTAAAAAGGTATGTGTAGCCACAGTTGGTTTTGTTGATCTGGAAAAGCAAATGCTGAGGTAATTATCAAAAAAATATCTATTTTTTTGTTGTTGTTGTTCCATAAAAAGTACAATCATGGAATGAAATTCAAAGTCAAGTTGAAGGTCTTTCCTTTTATTTTTCATTCATTCCTCTGCTATCACCCTAATGGCTTTTTTTTTTGGGGGGGGGGGCGAGGTTATTGATAGAAGTTGAATTCTGAATAGGAGATTATTTTTTTTGGTACGTTATTTTTTTTTTTTTAATTGACAATTGCAGGCAGGAAGTTTATTGGGAAGCTCTCCCAACAGAGGGGGTCTGAAGAGAGACTTCAGCCCCTTGATGGCCTTTTAAACCAACTACATGATAAAACATGGACTTTGGAATCTTGGTGGGACTGGGAGGAGAGTGAGGTCAAGGGTGGACTTAGAGGTAAGTGTTGACAAGTTTCCAAGAAGATGGAGGAACATCTAAGCAAAAATATGTACTAGTAAAAGGTTATGGCCATAGAATAGAATTTTTAAAATAATTTCAAAAATAAGTATGTTTTAGATGTGGCCATGTGAGAATGTGACTGAGGAAATAGGTGAATTAGAAGCAAAGTCATGGCTTGAGTCATTCTAGGCTCTTAAGTGATGGCTTGAAGAAACCTTCCATTCCAGGTGAAATGCTTCTGGTCCCTCAACATCCCTTTATGACATCCATAAATGGAAGATATGATTTTCAAGAGCCACACATAGTCTCTTGATGTATCAGGAGGCCCTCTAATCTCTCAATATTCTACAGAGTATATCACCTAGACTCACTCAGCCTCACATCTCCACCCAGTGGCCTCTGACACCATCCTTTGCTACATGTGCAGGCCCCATTTGGGCTCCTTCCCCCGTTTGTCACTCTTGACTGATCCATTGGAATCATGGCTGGTAACTCGTTAGTCAGAAAAGAGACAGTTGCTTTTCCCGAGTACACCTAACTCCCTCCAAAGTAGGCCTCTCCAAACCCAGAAAGTCTGGGCCTTCTCTTGTTTGGTGCCCCCACTATTCCACTGAAGCAGAGAGATTCAAAATAGAAATATCCTCAAGGTATTTCTGTTCTGAAACATGCCAAGTGAAAAGAGTGCTCTCCACGGCATCAGCCTTGCCTGCGCACTGGGCTCTTGGGGGAGTTTTGAAAAAGACGGATGCCTCGGCACCATCCCCAATATTTTAATACAATTGCTCTCTTATGGGGCCTAGTCCCAAGGATTTTTAAAAGCACCCCAGGAGACCTACCTGTGTTGTTAATATCGAGGACCGTTGATCAAAGCAACACATGCCTTGAAAAGGGTGCCCGTCTTCAGTTCTCAAACAGCTGGAGACGTGCATGCCCACATATCCTTGTCTGAAGTTTATGATCTTGAGAGGTCAAAGTGGATACCCAAAAATCTTACCAGAAACTAACTTTTGAGGAGGGAGATGGGAAGAGCTGAAATAGCAAAATCCAACTAAATGCTAGTAATCTGTGAAAATAAAAAAGGTATTTTTATCCCAACATTTTAATTGTTCAATGTTTTTTTCTGAAGAATTTTGTCAGTAAAATGAACATTACAAATGAAATGGTACAAACAAACGTCTTTGTAGCTGCTATGAAAATAAGAGGCACAGTTCATATTTTTCACAGCAGGGAATCCAATCTGTAGTTGTCTTTTGTTAGCGGCAAGAGATGATTTTTATGGACTAGTTAGAAAAAATGGAGACAATGGATGCAGATATTTCCCATCTCAACTTCGATGAAATCTGGAGTAAATGATTAGTATGCCCTGCTATATTTCTCTTTATAACCATGTAATGTGAAGTACGAGGTCTTGAATTATAATAATTCTTATATTACAAATTTCTGATTACTTTAGCAGGCTACAAAACTATACATATTTTTAGATATGACAAAGTTAAAGGCCATCTTGAAAAGTAATGATAAAGATTGGATAATTCAGATTTCAACTTTTAAAAATTATTTTCTATATTGGAGAAGGATAATATCAGCAATGGGATTTAAACATATAGTTTTATCTATAAGAATTTATATCCAAAGTAAGTTACAAATTTATATTTAAAAAGATGTTTTTTGCCTGATTTGCTTTGTTTTCAAGTGACATTTTACTGTTGAAAAACACACATGCAGAAAACTGCACAAATCATGTGTTCAATGATTTTTCACAAAATATTCACAGCCATAGAAAAAGCACCCAGTTCAAGAAATACAATGAAACCAGTGCAATATATGAAGCCCTCTGACCCCCTCACAATAACTAAATCTGTGTTCCCATAATAATCATCTTCCTGACTTGTACCACCATACATTACTTTTCACTTTTTTGAAATTTAAATTAGTAAAATCATACAGAATTTACTCTTTATGTTGGCCTCTTTCATTTTAAAAAAATTATGTTTCTGAGATTCAACCATGTTATTGTCTGTGGCAGAAATCTGTGGCATGTTATTGTTCATGGCAGTATAGTATTCCACTATTTTAAGAAGTGGTATCTATGCTAATGTTGATAGGCATTGGGTTGTTTCTAGCTTGGGACTTATTGCAAATGATGTAAACAAACTTTATATAAATCAAGTTCATGTATGTGAACATATGTACACATATTCTACAGGAGTAGAATTGTTGCATAATGATATATGCACATTTGCTATATTAGAAACCATCCATGTGTCCCTAGACCTAGTTTTTCTCCCTAGGTCTGGTTTTTAGAATGCTGGTGATAAACTAAGCCTGATTTATTATATGACCATCCTGTATGGGAAAAGACTGTAACTCTAGGTATATTTGGTCGACCTTAAGAGATATAGCAGGAGGAAAAATGTGGTCAAATGGTTGGGCACCCGTCTCCCATATGGAGGGACCTGGGTTTGATCCCCAGGACCTCCCAGTAAAAATTTTAAAAAGAGAGAAATATAGAAAGTATGCAGACCACCGGGCCCTGCGTGTGGTTGCACCGTCAGGCCCTGCGAGCCATGCAGCAAGATGATGACATAACAGGAGAGTGACACAAAGGAGAACCAAGACGAGACGTGCTGAGAAACCAGGAACTAAGGTGGCGCAGGCAATAGGAAGCCTCTCTCCCACATCGGAGGTTCCAAGGATTGAATCCCAGTGAAGACAGGAGGAGAAGGATGAGAAGAGAGGGCAGGAGACAGACACAGAGAGTTGCCCAGCGAATGGACACAAAAACAGCAAAAACGAGGGGTGTGTGAAAATGGATAAAAGTAAATAAATCCTTAAAAAAAAAAAACGTATAGGGAAGTATAATACCGACTATAGTTGGTAGTAATACTTTGACGATGCTCTTTCATAATTTGTTAACAAATATTTCACAACAATGCAAAGTAATTGTGGTGGGGTAATGTGTGGGAGCCCTGCATGATGGTATGCATGTTTGTTTTGTAAGTTCACAGTGTTTACTGAACACTTATTGTTTATGTATGTTCATGTATGAATGATATACTTCAATAAATTGTTTTTAAAAATTGAAAATATAAACAATTAAAAACTAAAAAGTAAACACAGATGAATAAATACATACATTTCTCGAAAAGAAAAAAACTAAATCAAGAACTCAATATCAGGAAGCGGCTGTGGCTTAATCAGTGGGGCTCCCGTTTACCATATGGGAGGCCCCGGGTTCGGTTCCCGGGGCCTCCTGGTGAAGGCAAGCCCGCCCGCACGGTGTGGTTGGCTGGCCCAGCGAGCGCAAGCAGCAGGGGGGAGATAAATGAATAAATAAATAAAATCTTTAAAAAAAAATAAAAATAAAAAAATAAAAAATAAAAAAAAGAACTCAATATCAGTAAAATTGGCAATGTCTATCATCCATTCAAAATTTCTAGACTTGCAAAGAAGCAGAAACATTTGATTCATAACCAGGAGAAAATTCAGTCAATAGAGACAGATCTGAAATTATAGATATGATGAAATGGCAAAAAAAAGAAAAAAGAAAGATTTCAAAACATCTATTATAAATTTGCTAAACATGCTCATGGATTTAAACAAAAACATGAACATAATGAAAGAAATGTAAGATATTCAAAAAAGAACTAAATAGAATAAAATATATGCTCTAAAATGAAAATCTCAGAGTATGGGATTTAAAAAAAACAGATTAGGCACTGTAGAGAAAAGATCAATTAATGTTAATATAAAGTAGTAGAAATTATCCCAAATGAAGAAAATTAAAAACTAAACAGTGACAAGTGAGACAATATCTAACTGTCCAAAGTATGTGTAATTGATTATCTCAGAATGAGAGGAAAGAGAGTAAAGACATTTCATGTCTAAAAATACTCAAAATTTCATAAAGAAAAATGACAGATTTCTCCTTTAAAAAAAAAAACTTTGCAAGCCATAACATCAAATCTAAAGAGCAGAAGAAGGAAGAAAAACCTGTCAACTTCACAAATTCTATAATTAGTGGAAAATTCTTTCAAAATGAAGACAAAATCAAGTCTATTTCAGACAAACAAAGCTGAGAGAATTTTCTCTAGCAAATCTACAAGAAATATTGAATGTTGTCTGAGGAAGAAGTAAAATGATGCTAGATGAAAACTTCTATCTATACAAAGGAATTAGGAGTACAAGAAAGGGTAAATATGTGGGCAAATATAAAAGCATTTTTAGTGGCATGGCTTTCCTTTTCTTTTCTTTTCAATTTCGTTAAAAGATTATTACCATTGAAGTAAAAGACAAATGTATTGTGGGATTTGTAACAAAGGGAAAACATATGATAGCAATAGTTCAAAGGACAGAAGAGGTGAAATGCAAATATACTATTTAAAGGTTCATGCATTACAACTAAAGTAACATAATATTATTTGAAAGAAGAATAAATTAAATTAATGATAAACATGGAAATCTTTGAATAATCATTAGAAACTAAACAAAACAAAAAGTATAGCTAATAGGGTAGTAGTGAAATAAAATTGGAATACTAAAAAAAAGAAAAAAATACCTAATCCAAAAGAAGGATTAAAAAAAGAAAAAGAAAGAACAATGAAAAATTTGGACAAACCAAAATAAGAATCATGATGGTAGATTAAAACCCAATATTTTTAAAAATCATAGTATGTTATAACACAAACTAAGTACCTCAATAATAATACTGTCATAATAACAGTATTGATTCACCAATTGTAATAAAATTATAATGCTAATAATACTGAAAGTAGCATATGTGAGTGGGGTATATAGGAACTTTGTACTCTCTGCATATTTCTATAAACCTAAAACTAATATAATTTAAAAGAATGTTTTACAAAAACCAATCTCCTCATTTTTGTTATCTAAGTATCAATTTGGACCCCATATTAAAGACTCTCATAAACCAAAAAAACCTCAATCATATCTACAAATATTCTAAGTGTAGATTGTATAAACACTCCAATTTAAAGACATTGTCAGAATAGATAAAAATTCATGACCCAACTGTGTGTATATTCTTCAAAATAGTCACTGTGAATATCTGTATAACAGACTAGTATAAAGTAGGTAAAATGAGGATTAAAATGAGTGAATTACAGATGCACAAATCAATGTGGATGAGTCTTAAAACAAAATGTCATGTAATGAAGGAATAAACAGTTGCAGAAGAGTAGGTAGAGTATGTGGAGGCTGGGATTTATGTCCCCCAGAAAAACATGTTCTTAATCTTAATCCATTCCCGTGGGTGTCAACCCATTATAAATAGGATGTTTTGATGAAGTTACTTCAGTTAAGATGTAGCCAACTGAATCAGTTTGAGTCTCAATCCTATTACTAGAGGCTTTATAGAGAAAACTACAGAGAGAGACGCCACGGGAGAAGCAAAAAACTGGAAGTCAACAGAGCCCAAAGAGAAAGAGGGCATGTCACGTGCATTATTACCATGTGAAGAAAAAGCGAAGGCCCTCCAAACTTTGCCTGCCAGCCAGGAGAATACTGACCTTGGAGGAGGCAAGCCTTCTAGAAGTCCCTGATATCATAAGCTAATAAATTCATGTTGTTCAGCCAACCCATTACTGGTATTTGTTTTAGCAACCAAGAAACTAAAACAGAGTACCATACAATTTCTATGAAGTAAAATAAAATACAGTAAATTCATGTGTCATTCAAGTATGTAGATTCCTGCTGGGGAAACCATAAAGTAAAACAAAATAATGAGAGACACGAAGTTCAGCATAAGGGTTATCTTATGGATTTGCTCTGTCAGGGACCACAGGGGGTTTCAGCTTATCAAGAACACTCAGTGGCAGTTTCACAAGCACCAATTTCATTATTTTGCTTCAAGGTGCGCTATATTATTTGTATTAATGTCAAATTATAAAGATATATTTTAGAAAGCCAAAACCAAAACAAAGCAGAGATTCCATTGCAGATGCTTGTGACAGCCCTGCTAGAGCAAATGAAGCCTCACTGCTTTTCTGAAAGGATGCACAAAAATTTTACTCTTGTACAATAAAGCAGCGTATGCTTAAATTTAGCCTTAGTGGGAACTTATTTCAAATTGCTTAATCAGCTCCTCTATTTACTTAAGATTACTTAATAGCATATAGTGACCTTTCAGAGTATACCAGCTGTAAAATATTTAAATTCTCATATAAATGTCTTTCTATGCAAGGCTTTTGTCTGCTATTCCCTTTTAATCATAGTTGAAGAGAAGTGAGAAAAATCCATTTAATTTTTATTTTATCCTTGTCTAAACAAAAAGAAGACGTACTCTCTTGCACCACACTCCTCTTTGGGTGATTCTTCAACACCACCCTCCTTCAGAATTGATTCTCTAAGATATAAGCAATTTTCATCTCCTTCGACCCTCTTTTCAACTCTCTGTCCAAGCACATGTTTTGTGCTACCTGTCCAAACACTTGGTGAGATAAGCTTCTTTGCATTTTAATTAATGGCTCAGGGGAAGCAGCAGCTTATCAGCATCAGAGCCACTTATAAGATAGTGGAGCCTCCAGTCCATGATAATAGGCTCCAGTCCATGATGCCCTGCATTCTGGAATTTTTATTTTTAATGACTAACCACACCAATGTTCAATTTTAAATTATCTGGAAGGTATGTGTAGCATTCCTTTTGGGGATTTTTTCCCCCAATGAGAGTATAAACTATTTTTTACTGATCAGAAAAAAAAAAAAATCAAGAATTAATTATTAATAGTTCTGTAAAACCATAGTTCTGTTAGCCAAAATTATCCTAAATTTGTAACAAAATATTGGTTGTATTTCCATTAACTGACTCTAAAATGTTAGCCAAATATCTAATTTCTAAAATGAATTGGGTCATTTAATATGTTGGGGAAGTTATAATCACAATCTGATCAAACACAGCTATACAATGCTAGCTGCATTCCATTGCTTTACAAAAATTATGGAAAAATAATAGTAGCCTTGAGATTTCAAATTTAAAGGCTTGAAATATGTGAGAGCAAGCAGCATTTAGATACTTTACAATGTTTTGCATCATGTCTTAGGAAACAGATTCTCAGAGAGAAGGGTCATGTTGGAGTTTTATTGGGGAGTAGACTCAGGAATAACAAAAAATCAACGAAGAAAAGAGTACTGAACAGAGGGGTTGAGCTACAAAGCAATTACTAGACTTTCATCAGCTGGGAATGATTGCCCATATCCCTAAGGAGAGATCAGGGTGGCCTGTGACAGGATACACTGATGTTGAGAACCCCTGAATTTCCACGGGGCTTATTTTCTAACCTCTTGGAGTACACATACTTGCCACTTCTTGCTCATCCAGGTTCAACAGGATATTATTCTGTTAATCACTGAAAAATTGGGCCAGACTCTTTCAGGCTATATTATGAAATAAGGCAGGAGATTTAGCATAGCTCTGACAGTGACCATAAATGGAGGAAAATAGACTGAATAAAATGATCAGACTTGTGGGAATATAACAAAAGATCTAACATTTGTATAATTTTAACCCCAGAAGGAAAGGAGTAAGAGGATGGGACTGAAAAAGTGTATGCAAAGAAATAACGGCCAAAATCTCCCCAAACTTGTCAAGAGAAATAAACCTACAGATTTAAGAATCCTAATCAGGATAAACCCAAAGAAATATATGCCAAGACACATCATAATTTAATCTGAAAATTAAGACAAAGAAAAATATCTTGAGAGCAGTCAGAGAAAGATGAAACATTTAGGGGAAAAACAATTTGAATGACAGCAGATTTATCATCAGAAATTATAGAGGTTAGAAGGAAATGATATCTTTCTCAAGTGCTGAAAGTAAAGAACTGACAACCCAGAATCCTATACTTAGAGAAAAGATCCTTTAGGAATGAAAAGAGGAAATAAGATATTTTCAGATGAATAAAAGCTAATATAGTTTTTTTTTTGCCACCAGGCCTACACTGAAAGTATGTCTAAGGCATGTTCTCTGAACAGAAAGGAGACAATTAAAGAAGTAATCTTAGAATACTAAGAAGTAAGAAAGAACACAGTAAAACAAATATGACTAAATGCAGTAAGCTTTCTTTCTCCTCTTGAGCTTTCTAAATTGTGTTTGAAATGGAAGCAAAATTATAAGGCTGTCTGATGTGGTTATAAATATATGAAGAGGAAATATTTAAGACAATTATAAATGGGGGAAGGTAAAGTGATGTACAAGGAGGTAGGATTTCTATATATCACTCAAAATGATAAAATGTTGACACCAGTAGATTGTGGTAAAATGTATGTATAATGCAATACTTAGAGCAACCAATTAAAAAAAAACCTATGCAAAGAGATCCACTCAAGAGAAATGGTGAGTTTTAGAGAGGAAGAGATAACTTTGATCTGTAAATTTTATGAAGGCAAAGGATTCTTAGCTCACCTCTCTGCTAAGTGTTATGTGTTGTGAAGGAGAAAACGTACCCACCTGCTGAAAGGCTCCTGAGAAAAGAGGGTGTTCAGTGGAAGAGAAGTCAGTGAGATAAGCAAGAAGTTGAAGTGAAAATTCAGGGAAGAATTTAAGATAATAGGGAATTCAGGTGACCATAGACCATGGTTCCAGAGACAAAAGGGGTAAAAAGGGGTGGAGGGTTGGGAGGTGAGGATTTTGAAGATGGGGAGTGTTGAATCACATTAAGGGTTATTTATATATATGAGTCAGCATGGAGAGCGCCAACTTAGAGCTGTTGCTAATGAGATGAAGAGTTCTAGTCTTTTAGGTATGATTAAAGTAGGTAGAGCTGTGTCTGACACATAGCACTTGCTTAGTAATTGCTGCCTCCTTCATGAGACTAGGCTTTTTGCAGACTTGTGGAGATAAGGGAGGGAGAGTACAGCAAAGAGTATGTGAGTTCTGTGACCACTCCAAATTCCTGCCAAAGACAGTCTAGGTCAAGGAAGGGACAGATAGAAGAGCGGCCATTGTGCTCTGACCCTCTTCACTGGCCTACTATTGTTGATTTATCCAATTTGTCAACAATATATTAAGTATTACTCAAAATCTCTAACTCAATAATTTTCTTTCCATTTCAACTATAATCATCATTGTCTTAGTTTGCTATCACAAATATTGCAAACTGGTTTTGGGTTAACAACAAGAATTTATTGGTTTACAGTTTTGAGGCTAGAAATCCAAAATCAAGATATTGGCAAGGTCTCCTCTTGATCAGAAGCAGAGTAGGCATCACCATCCCCAAATTCTCAAGATTGAGAAATGAACAAACATAAGGGGAAAATGCAACTATGGACTAAAGTAGACGTATTATTATTCTAATAATGGAAGAATTTGCAACATTGATATAAAGATGGTGGTCACCAGAAGTTCTGAGGGAAGGGAGAGGGAAGAATAGATGTAACATGGGGCATTTTGGGGACACTGGAATTGTTCTGCATGATATTGCAATGACAGATACAGGCCATTATACATTTTGTGAAAACGTATAAAATTGTGTGGTATAAAGTATAAACCATAATGGAAACTATGGACCATGGTTAGTGGCAATGCTTCAATATGTGTTCATCAATTGTAACAAAGGTACCACACTAATGAAATATGTTGTTAATGGGGGAAAGTGTAGGGGGTAAGGAATATGGGATTCCCCTATATTTTTTATGTAACATTTATGTAATCTAAAGCTTCTTTAAAAATAAAGAAAAAGACATTGCAAGCCTTGCTTTCTCATGGAGTCTGTAGCATAGTGGTGCTGGGTCCTCATGAGCCCTGGAGTCCTTTGGGTTTTAGCCCTGCCTCCATCACATGACAATATCCTCTCCCTCCTGGCTCTGTGACTTAAGGGTTATCTATAAAAGGCCTCCAGTCCTATGGATTAAGTCCCACCTTGATTCAGTTGGCCAAAACTTAACTTAAAATATCATCTCCACAAGGCCCTATTTAGTAATGGGTTCACACCACAGGAATGGATTAAGATTAAGAACTTTTTTTTCTCCCCTAGGGTACATAACTCAATCTACCACAATCATCTAGGATTTCAAAAACTCTAATGATGTTAATTCTTTTTATTACTTTGTACATGTAAAACCTTTAAATTAAAAAAGGAATTTAAATTTAAAATTGATAAAACTAATGTTCTAGTAAAAGCAAATTTACTCTTTTGTTGGAACAGAAAGACTAAGTTGAAAAGAGAGATGAGACCAGAAAAAATGGGAAAGTTTATTGAAATTGTTACTAGATATGGGAGTTTGGATTACACAGGACTAGTGATAAGATTATTTCATTCTAAAAGCATTGCTTTTATTTTTATTTATTTATTTTTTTTTATTATGGGTAAAAATCAAAATTCTCACAATACATACAAACATTTGCAAAATGATATATAAATATATGTGCATATATGTGTATTTGCTTACAAAAATGTTATTTATATATATATACATATATTTTAAGAGGTGCTTAGATTACCCAAAATATTACACGGAACCCACTGGGATTCCCATGTTCCCCACCTCCCACTCCTCCCACCACATCCCACACAAACATCTCCCACAGTGTGGCCCACCAACCTCAATGAACTTACACATCCTGGAGCCTTGCCACCAACCATAGACCACAGTTCACACTGTAGACCACACTCTCTCCCACTCAGTTCTGAGTGGTGTGTGCTGATTTAAAACGGCCTACATCCGTTGCCACAACAGTACTCAGGATAACCTCCAACTCCCAAAGAAGCCCCTGTATTTCAACTGCTCATCCCCTCCCTACCCAAAAACTGTCAAGTGGCCACTGGCTCCACCTCATTGTTATAATTTCTTGCATTGCAAGAATCACCATATGTGAGCAAGAGAATACCATCAAGTCCACTCTAGTCCATAGTTCTTCCCCCAATCCAGAGGCGACTGGGATGGTGATGTCCACTCCAACTCCAAGTGAGAGAGGGCTTATATCCCATGGATATGGTGGGTGGGATGATCCTGCCTGCAGATGCAGGCCCTCTCCATTCCCTGGGATGGCCATTTCCCATCGTTGTCTCCTCACCAGGTGACTTGGATGAGTCCATTGAGCTGTAGGGTAGGAGTTGCAGCTCCACCTAGATTTCATGCACACTTGGCACATAGGTAGGCGGGAGGCTCCAGTCTCTGGAAGTATACCTAAGAAACTCCAGCATCACATGTAGGTTTGAATAGAAGGGACTGGTGAACCATGTGCAGGGAGGACTTATTTGAGTCTAATTCTGTCACTCTCAGGAGCACAGATTCCAAAATAGAACCCACTGATAAGGCATCAGTCTCTGGGGCTATCCCCCCTTATATAGGACCACGGTGTCTCCGGAGCTCTCAGGAACCCCACTGAGTGGGGTGATAGGCACTTAGATGTTCTATGAGCTCCTACTGAGGTGTGCGTAAGACTTACCTCTGGGATGACCTCCCGACTCCCTTTGAAGTCTCTTAGCCACTTGAACTCATTTGTCTTTACCATTTCCCCCTTTTATTCAAGGTCTTTTTCCAGTTGTGTTGCCAGTTGGCACTTGGGAAAACTTTTCAATTAGCAATAATCGTGCCTCGGATAAACCTCATTGGCTACGATACTGCCACTGCACAAAGCTGCCAGTTGGCACTTGGTATTAATCCCTCGTTGCCAGGGAGGCTCATCCCCGGGAGTCATGTCCCACGTTGGGGGGAAGGTAATGCAATCATATGCTGAGTTTGGCTTAGAGAGAGGCCACATTTGAGCAACAAGGAGGCTCTCAGGTGGCAACCCTTAGGCACCCCACAACTGCAGGCTAAGTCTCATTTACAAGAGCAAAGACTCACAAGGGTAGTCATCAATAAAAAAATAAAATAAAAATAAAAAATCACTGGGTCATCCTATTTTGACAGGCACTGTCCCTACACTCAGAGGACTATTGCTGCTCCCTTGGAGACTGTGGCAGAGCTCTCCAGGCTAGGAATTCAGATTCCCTCATTTATTGTGTGATTATCCACCCATCGTGACCATGCCCCATCCCCCGATCCTTTGAATGATTTTGTATATCTTTCATGTATATTCGGTTGAACCAATCCCCACGAAACCCCCCCCAAAAAAGCATTGCTTTTAAATATCCTCCCAGAGGGAAGCGGCTGTGGCTCAATCAGTAGGGCTCCCGTTTACCATATGGGAGGCCCCGGGTTCGGTTCCCGGGGCCTCCTGGTGAAGGCAAGCCCGCTCACACGGCATGGTTAGCTGACCCAGCGAGCACAAGCAGCAAGGGGGGGATAAATGAATAAATATATAAAATCTCTAAAATATATATATATATATCCTCCCAGATAATGTTCTTCCAGTTAAAAATTTTGCAAACTCAGGATTCTAAAAATGCCTGCAGCAAAGCATTTGCAAACACAATCAATTTAGCACTAGGTTTTGATTCCTTCACACATTGTTCTAAATTTATATGCTTTAAAATACAAAAAAAATCAATATTATTAGCTGATGGTTTTAGTTTCACTCTAGGTGTGTGATTAAATGAGGACAATCAGTCTAACAATATATTTAGATTCTCAGCCTCTTGATATGTAATTAATATAGAAAGCTTCATCCTCAATTAACCTGATATAGAGGCAGAAACATTGCTTAAGGAATTAGGAAAATCCAGTTGTAATTCTGGTTCCATATTTTTCATTGAGTTTGTAAAAAAATTGGGGTATATATGTAGGAACTATAGATTTATTTATTCAAGATGGTATTTGTGAATTTTACCAAGTCAACGATCCACACATTTTAGTATTTCCTTTACATTAAAAAGTGCATTTTATATTCTTCCTTTAAAGATCTATTTATATAGTGTTTTACATAATAAACCTTAAAGATTTGGGGGAGGCAGATTAATAGTTTTTTAATTTGTTTTTTTAAATTTGTTTCAAAATTTAGATAGTGAACCATGATGCTGCTGAAGAAACAATCACATGCATTTGAGATAATAGTGCTTTTCTCAAGGGCTTCCAAAATGATTTTTTGTGAGAAGGAAATAGCTTGCCAATGTGAAATATACAGTACCCTATGGCCATGGCAAGGGATCCAGAAATCCATGTAAGCACCAAGCATTGTCAACAAACTGAATCCATTGTGTCATGCGCACCCTTACGTACTACTGTTATTTTTGTCAATTATCTGTGATAACATAAAATTAATGAAATAACATTTATTTCATTAATTTAGTTAATGTTCAAAACATTGTTAAATCCAAAGTAGGTTTTAACCAATTGAGTATCCCAATGAACATTTCCTTAAAGTACAACTACCAGCGAGTAGATGGCTTTAAATTTTTTTATATTATAAAGGGGAATGCAATTGCTCTACATCACATAATGTCAAATAAGGAAGCATCATGATAGACTGATCCTTAGCGCTGTCTTCTCCCAGGGGTGTGTGACTATATTAGTAAACTTTGCTTTCTTGCTTCTATTCTCAAATGAGCACCAAGTGCAAATGCCTTTCAATTCCAAGTCCTGCATTCCATTTCTAACTGGTGCTGTCCTGGAGACATCATTTATGGATTCTACTTGCTTTTTTCTCTCTCAATTCGCCCACTCATGTAACCATTTTGACCTGACAGTCTCAAACATTCCCAGATGAAGCTATCACAGTGTTTCTCTACAGTCATTTAAAAAATCAAACACAAGTGTGTTTAATATTCAGTATGATGATCTTCTGTCTAATTTTTGGACCATAAAGAGAAAATTGCAAGTACTCTGGTGTAGTTGGACTGGGGGAAGCGTGACAGGTGGAGAAAGCAAGGACCAGAACATAGAAACCTTGGTGGGCCCTGCCACGAAAATCAGGCTTTCTACTGGAGGCAAGGGGAACTACTAAATAATTTTTTTTTTAAAGATTTTTTTTTTCTCCCTGCCACCTTGTTGTTTTTCACTTGCTGAGTCTGTTCGTCTTCCTTGTTTCTTTAGGAGGCACCAGGAGCCAAACCCAGGACCTCTGATGTAGGAGGGAGGTGCCTAACCACTTGAGCCACCTCCGCTCCCTACTTTGTTGTGTCTCTCATTCTGTTTTTCCTCCCCACATCTCTTGCTGCATCATCTTGTTGTGTCAGCTTGCCATGCTTGCCCATTGCGTCAGCTCACTGTCTTCTTTAGGAGGCACCGGGAACCTCTGCTTCTTGTTTTATTGTGTCTCTCACCAGGCTTTTTCTTCTTATGTCTCTTGTTGTGTTGGCTTGCCACGCCCACCCGTGACACCAGCTCACTGTCTTCTTTAGGAGGCACTGGGATCCGAACCAGTGACCTCCCATGTGGTAGGCGGGAGCCCAGTTGCCTGAGCCACATCCGCTTCCCTAAGTAATTTTAATTTGATGACTGATGTCATTAGATTTGTTTTTGTTTTGCTTTTGAGGAATATTCTGGTTATATTTTGAAATATAGATTTGAGAAAGAAAAGGCAAAGGCAGACAAGCCTATGATGAGCCACTGTGATAACCAGGTGAACAATAACAATGGGTTACAATAAAGCAGCCAGCGATGGCACAGTTCACAAATTTGGGTGTTCAGCTGGAGGCAAGAGAGTGCAGGTGGAGAGAAATAAGTCTACTTATAGATATAGGAAATACGATTTTAGGGAAAAGTCTAAATTATCAATGATGAAAAACAAAAATTTTGTCCTAGAGGAAAAGCAGAATTCTTTCTAGTCTTCCTATAGAAAAGGATTCCTCAAAATCATTGTCATATGAAGGGGAAGGGGCATTTTAGATATTCTAAAATCTAAGTATTTAAGGATTCTGTGATAAGTCTGCAAATTTGAAGCACCAATAATAAACCTAAAGAGAAAGGCACAATAGGTAGTTGAATATGCAGGTCTATAACTCAGAAGGGAAAAGATTCAACCACTCATTTCAGAGGTACACTGGTCCATGCCTAACATAGTAGGAATAGGTGTTGTCTTAGTTTGCCAGCCACTGTGACAAATATTACACAATGGGTTGGCTTAACAACAGGAATGTACTGGTTCTGAAGCCAGAAGAATTCCAAAATGAAGATATATCAGCAAGGCTTGCTTTCTCCTGGAACCTGTAGCATTCTGGTGCTGGCTTGCTGCAGTCTTGGGGTCCCTTGGCTTGCATCTCTGCTTCCCATCACAAGGTGATCTCTCTCTACTTCCAGCTTCTGGCTCCTCCTTGTGGCTTTCTCTGACCTTGGGTTGCACTTTCTGCTTTTTAACAAGTCCTCCAGTAATATGTATTTTGACTCGCCCTCATTCAGTTGGCCACACCTTAACTAAAAATAACATCTTCAAGAGGTTCTGTTTACAATGGGTTCCGAAATAATCATCTCAGAAATGGACTAAGATTAAAAGCGTATCTGTGCTGGGGTACATAATTCTACTTACCACAGATGTGAGAGGATTGCTCCTTCTGGCATCTGGCCATGCCTCCACTTTACTGCTGCCCCATAGGGGTTAGCATTCCACTGACATCTCAAGCTTTCTCTTTCACAGGCCGCACAAATTTCCTTCGTAAATCCTTACACAAATTAATCTTCCACTGCAGCATTATTCTTTCAGTTAAGCAGCTGTGGGAACTTTCTTTTTCTGATAACAACTGCTAAAGGACAAGCATCTTAATAAGGTTTTTGAGCACACCTCTTTTTCAAATAGAGAAGCATGTTTATGGTTGATGATTTGTTTAAGACAGGATAAAAAAAACAAATCGGAATGAGGGAGTTGGATTTTCGAAATCTGAAATGTGTGATGCCCTTGATAAAAGATTGAGTTAGAATCTCTCTGGCAGTACTTTAGGAAAGGGATAATTATTTGATGTAGCCAGGGGATGGTTTAATACCTCACTAATGTATTTAACCCTGGTGAAACTTATGCCATTTCTTTAAGATAACTTTTCCATCCCAGAATCTCCCGTTATTAGGAAAACCTTAGCAAAGATGAAATGGTTTTCTCTGAACAGCTTTGATATTGTAACAAGATAACTTAATGAGCACTGAGTTGATAATTTAGCATATGGAGATCACTCATCTATACTGCATATCTTTGACTTGCAAATACCTCTGCATTTCTAAACCATTGGGTTATAATAGTGTCCATAGTAATAATAATGTCCATATAATAATGTCCGTAGTAGATGCAGATTGTATCAAACCCAGCTTCCTCTAACCAAGTCTCTTCAATAATCTCATCCTACTCAGAGGCAGATTTGCCATGAAGTTAATGCTCAGCATTTGCACTGGCCCTTAGCACTGTGTTCCCAGTCATGTGAAACTGACAAGCCAAGATTTTTATTTTTAACTGTGGTTAAGCTCTCCATTCTTTTCCACTCCTACTTCTCTTTGTCACACGTGCCCCCATGTCAGGTGGCATTGAAGAGACTGCAGGGATATTTGGGATCCAGTTAAGGGAAGGTGAGCAGACAGGACTTTTAGGTCTGGCTAAGTGGGGTGTATTTTTGTAGTAATAGTCACCATCAGGCATAGTTAAATTATCGTTTGCCCCCCAGTGTAGGAACACACCTACCACACATTGTGCTGACTCAGTGTCATGACAAGACGCATAGGCCATGTGGCAACATGAGGGTGCTCTACAGTGTTACAAGCAAAATATGAGTGTGGGGGAAGCGGCTGTGGCTCAACTGGTTGGGCTCCCATTTACCATATGGGAGGACCCGGGTTCGATTCCTGGGGTTTTCTGGTGCAGGCAAGCCGGCGCGGCGCAGTGAACTGATGGCCCACGTGGCACGGTGAGCTGACGCAACAAAGGGAGACGAGCAGACACAGAAAAATGCACAGCAAATGGACACAGTGAGCACAAGCAGCAAGGGGGGATAAATAAAAAAATAAATCTTAAAAAAGGAAAATATGAGTGTGGTGGAGAAGAAGCAAGGCTTGGAATGCACCAAAGAACATTTTGTGAAGAATTTTCCCACCCTCAGAAATTTCAAACTGTAAGCAAAGGATTTATTTCTCGTGGACCCACAGTCTAAATTATCAATAATGTAAAGTAAAAATAGTGTCCTAGAGAAAAAGCAGAATTATCTTTCCAGTCCTCCTATCGAAAAGGATACTTCAAAATCATTATCATATGAAGAGGTGTTTAATAAGTATGTAGCCAAAAATAAAGGGAAAAGTGTTATAGGAGTGTGTCTGGTTTTAATAAAAACGCGTCATTTTTCTGGATTTTCATTCGTTTTCCAATTTATAACTTCTTGTTATTACTTTTCTTAATCTAAGCAAATATTTCCTTTTGCAGCTGAGATAACATAGACTCAGACTGTCACATCAGACTCCTACAATTCAGAAATCTCACTTTACTATCAATTTCAGATATAAAAGCACTTACGAGACACAGACAGTGAAGAGAAAGGCTAGGACCTGATACAGCTCCCCAGGGACTTCCTTGTGACATTTGGACCCAGGGTAACACGTGACATCTCCTAGCCAAGGCTGCAGTCACATCACCTACACAGAGGGAGCCGTTTTGATTCTGTGACATTTTCATTTTATACACAGGCAGTTACGTAGATCATGGGACACTTTGCAGTAAACCTATTGATTAATTACAAGTTAATTTGCTCTAGGGGCTCCATAAAGGCAACATCCTTGTTCACATGGGGAATAGCCCAGTGCTTCTCCCTCTGCTGTGCTTTCGAATATACCTCTACCACTTTGTGAGTGAATTTTGCTGGGAATTTCATCCCTATTCAAACTCCACTGACCTTACCTCAGACTTCGCTGGGATGGTTTTCACCACTGCCTGGTAACGAGCTAGAATTGTTCTCAAATGCTCTATATTGAGCAGCCGCTTCACCTTACAACTCCGAGACCCAAGATGCCTTTGCTGGGCGACCTTATTTGATTTCTGCCAAAGGCTCCGTTATATGTTCAGTTGCGAATCACAAGCACCAAGTGAGACCGCCTCTGCCACCATCCTCTGTAAATCTTTTAATGTATAGTTTTGCTCGTTTTATTTTTTTCTAGCGACTTTGTGAATGGGGCCACCAGGATTCCTAGATGAGGTACAGCTGGAGCAGTCAACCCTCTTGCTAAAACTTGATAGTCTGCTGTCAGCCTCTCAGAACTGTCTGCCTAAGTACCGGCAAGGCAGGACTATTAAAAAGAGGAGCAGAATCAAAGCTCCCACCTCAGCCATGTCTTAATGAAAGCACTGATCTTTTGATGTCCTCCTGAAATCCTTTATTGCTTAACGTTTGCTACTACAGAAGACTGGGTCAATACCAAAAGTTCCCATTCATCAAAACCAAGATGGACTCAGCAGATGGCCTCCTTGAAGACTGTGGCATGCTCCGTTTTCACATCCCGTGCATGTGTTCAGGAAAAGGCAAGAGGACTGTCATTATCCAGACAAGCTTTCCAAATTTTAACTCTATTCCCACCTGATTCCCTCCCCAGCACTTCTAAATCTTTCCAGGTTCACCTCTGTGACATTCCAAAGCATGATTACAATCCTCCACTGGGCAGCCATATCTAACATTCCTAAGAAAGTTTTACTTACCAGCCCCAGGTCACTTAACTTTATCCTTGCATGTGGTCTAAGCTCCCTTGCCAGAGACGGAGCTAGCAGATCTTCGCCTCTCGATCTTTTCTAGATCTATGGCTTACAATGGCACTTTACAAGGTAAAAGGGAGTCTAGAACAGTTCCCCTATCTTCACTCACTGCAACATGGTGGTTGTACGCCATCCAGATGACTGTGCTCATAAAAGCTCACAGCCTTCTTGAGATCAGTCATCAACTCAAATAATCACTTTCATTTAGCAATGTAAAGTATCGATAGCATGCAACACTGATTGCTATCTCTAAGAGAGCAGACCAGCAGCTAATCTCCAGGTTTTTCTTGTATTTTGCTTTTTTAAAACTACTAACAATAGCACAGAATATAGTTTTTAATAAATTTGTCCTTGCTCCTGCCATTCCTTGTCTATCCACTTAGTCATTTCCCCAAGTCTATGTCCATTCCTACAATTTCCTTTGATAAGACTTGTCCCAGTACGACACCTTAGGCTTTTACCATTTCGTACAAAGTTTTGGTGTGTAGGCAGCCAACCTGACGTCAAGTCCTCATCATATTTTCCTTATCTCATGTTTATTGCCAAAATAACAATAATAGTAATAGGAAGAATAAGGACGAGAAGAATGTCTTTATTATATTTGTGCAACCGAAATACAACCCTGCACAGTGCACCAATCTGAAGAAACATGAAGAATCATATCGTCAAATTGGACTCACGCGATTGAAAGACCTTATTTAGTGCCAAGCTTCACTGATAATTTAAAGGATTCGTGTAATCGTGAGGTGCGGGCAAAGCAGGGAAATATCTAGGACCTCCAGTACAGCCCCCACATGTGCTCTGGGCCTTCTTTAAGATACGAGGTGTTCGAGTTACGTGTGCAGTCACATCCCAGACTCAGAAGGAGCCATTTTGGCCATTAAAACATCTCCATTTTATATTCAGACAGTTAAATTGTTAATGTGGCATTTTCTTCAAAGTCATGCATCTTAAAACTTTAACTTTTATGTTTGTTGGCCATAAGCAATCCTAGAGAACCAGGTATATTCTGCTTAAAGAATTCCAAAGATAAGAACCCTCCTGCTAGCAAATATCATTGGCTTGTTTTTCAAGAGAGCTGTCATTAGCAAATTTACAACAAAATCTGACAAGGTTCTCTTCTTTCTACCCTGAGAGCGTCTGCCTTCCCTGATGAAGGGACAGAACGGATTACAGACCTGTTACTTACCATTTACTACCCAGTGCCTAAATTTTCATTTGTAATGTAGAATTCCTTTTCCGAAGAAAAGGGACCTCCAAATTATAATTTTCAAGTCCTCCAAACATGGGCTAGATCCCCAGCTCTACTACATACAAGAATTGAGAAAAAGATTAAGATACTTTTCCATCCTTCTCACATAACTCTTCTCTAGTACACCTTCTCTGCTTTTGCCTTGTAATCCTACATGTCTGTTGTTTAACTCTGCCAGAAGTCATCTGCGGAAAATCTTTTCAGCTTAAGTTTTCTTCCTATTGCCTCCATAAGACTTTCTTTAATTAGGTTATATTTTGCAAATGTATCCTTTCTTAGAAATTTCATTGCACAAACTACTTTGAAATAACATTAATAACTACATCTATTGAGTGCCCACTATTTGCTATGAACTTTTCTAGGAAACTTACAGAATTGGTAATAACTACATTAATCCCACAAAAGAGTTATCACTGTGCATGTTGTAGACACATATTACAGGCACTTGCCCAACATCATACAATTAGCAGGTAGGAGGATCTGGATTCTAATCTCACTGCCTTCAAAGTGTGAGATCCTTTCACTATACCATGATGCACTGAAAATCATTATGAGATTTACTCTCGGAATTGGCTCCTGCAACTGTGGGGATGGGCAAGTCCGAATTCCATAGCGCAGGCTGCAAACTGGGAATTCCAATGAAAGTTTTCAATAAATTCCCCAGGAGAACCTGGCTGGCTGGGGTAGAGATGGAAATCCTTCCTTCTGACTGCTGGAAGCACCTGTTCTCCTTTTAAAGCCATGAGCTGATTGGCTGAGACTTCTCACATTGCTGCAGGCAGTCTCCTCAGTTGATTGTGGATGTAATCAGCCATCAGTGCAACCAACCGACTGATGATGTAAGTCCATGAAGTATCCTCACAATAACAATCAGGCCAGTGCTTGCTCAATCAACTGGACACCATAACTTGGCCAAGCTGACACATAAATTTAACCATTATGGAAGCCTTGGCAATGTTAGCATCCATCCTTTCAAAGGGACAAGCATTGGGGTGAAGTAAAGAATACAACTTACAGGGCGGAGACACACAACACTCACACAGAAAAGGTATCTTTTTTTGACATTGTTGCGCTGCTATATTAAATCAACTTTTAGCTTTTAGTAATTAATACAATTTATGCTGAATATTCCATTACTGACAAAAACTAAGACCTAAGTGATCAACTTGCACTGGTATAATCATAAAAAAAAAAAAAAAAAAAAAAAGGTTTATAAACCAAAACAGAGAATAATGATTTCCCTTAGAAACTCTGTTGAAAACCGACTTGATGAAATGGACCATTCCCCCTCTCTTTTTTTTTTTTTTTTTTTTTTTAACCGGGAGGTCCCAGGGATTGAACCCGGGTCCCTCCATATGGGAGACGGACACCCAACCAGTTGAGCCACATCCGACCCCATCCCCCTCTCTTAAGTCACCCTTAACCCGTGGCTCTGGTGTTGGCTTTTCCCAAGTTTTAAGAGAAGAGAACTACATGACCCTGCCAATTACAGAGGAAAACTCTTGGAGCTCTTGGGAAAACCTGAGATGGAGATATGAAGAAATGGAATGTAGGGAAAAAATGGGAGCTGGCAAAATCACAGAGGCCGTGGACTGTGCCACTGATCCCTTACTCTAAAGTCTCCTAACCTGATCAGTGCTTGGTACCAGTGATTTATATATTTGTAAATGAGTTCCATTTCGGGGATGATGTAGTGGAGAAGCAAAGCTCCCCAGGAGAACCTAAGTATTCCTCAAAATTAAGAATTAGTGAACATTTTAGGGAGGGCTTTGGACTTGAAGACATGATGAAATTTGGAAGGGAAGAAAGCTGGGTGCTCAAAAAAAATTCAATCTAAATCTCAAGAAATATCTAGATTACTTTGAAAGTTAAAGTTAAATGAATAGAGTGATTTTACTTTCTCCACATTCTTCACTCCATACGATCAATATATATATATATATATAAGGGAGCAAAAAAAAATGTGTCTTCTTTTATTGAGAAGCATTAAATTTGGCCATAATTTTTAACTAAGCTAAACTTATCCACAGTGTGTACACACCAATAGGAAGTGATCTCAAAACATGGTTTAAAAGAGACAGACAGGTCAGGAGTCAGGAGTCTTAAATTCTCCTCTGGATTTGCCACTTATTAGCAGAGGGAGCCTCACGGGGCCTCAAATATGAAGACATAATTTAAAATTGCCTTTGGCTCTATGAGTCTACAAAAAGCAATATTAATTTAAATATGTAAGTGACTCATTCAATATTCATCTCAGGCCCAATGTCTACGCCAGTTACTCTGCTAACTTGTGAAAGAACACTATTGATCTATGTGTATCTGGCCTCAAATTCCTTTCCCATGTACTTGGGGTTTTCCTTGTAAAAATCCTGTAAATTAAGATGGCCAAGTCCTATCCACATTTCACTGATGAGAAACCAAGCTCAAGTGAGAGCAAGGGATTTGCCTATTGTTGAGCAATCAATAAAAGGCAGAATGAAAACTAGAATCCAGAGATTTTTATTCTAACTGTAAGATGTTAGAAGCAAAGGAAGCATAGCAGAATATTTTTTATTGCTCCAGGAAGAATAACGAGTGATAGGGGGGAACAAATGTTTCCTGATACTGTGAGCAAAAATGGAGTCATCCTGTAGAAGTGAAAGATGCTTAAGAGGAAAATAATCTTTTTTCAGACAGACAAGCTTGCAACACACGTATGCTGGCATTTTTATGAAGGAATAATATCTCAGAACTGCCTGAAGTAAACCACCGTCATAAATTACAGTACCCAAACTTCAGCAAGTTTTTAAAAATACGTCTCCTACCAAAGATTAATCCCCAAGGTCAACAAGCACTTTTTGCTGTACAGGAGAGTGAGTCCAGAGACAAATGACTCAGAGAAAGGAAGCACTTCAGGATGAAGAATGGCGACAAGGGAAGAGACATGGGGATCAACAAGTAGGTCTGGCTGGTTCACCTTTTATTTCCTTGGGTCTTAAAAAGAAAAAAAACTGAAGAGATGGGGTAAGTTAGGAGAATGTAACTGAACTCAGAATAGTTTTGACAGAATTTGAGTCCAAAGAAAGAATTTATTGACTAATGTAACTCAGCATCGGTAAAGAAATATCAAATAAGAAGGCTTGCGACAAAAATAGCGTAGCAAGTAAGCCAGCCCTGAGGAGCAGGGCCTGCGTACTCCGGAGGTTTGCAGGTGTCCCAGGACAGAGCCGTAGCTGCCTGAGAGGAGAGCAGGGCTGCATCATCTTGGCATCCACAGAGGCACACCAATGGGCGCCATTGTCCTCTAACGCCAGGGCGTGCTCCACAGACTCCTTGTCGTACTTTTGGCACATTTTATTTTTTGTCTGCTCTTCCCAGTCTAAGCACTGCTATTTTCCTCAGCCATGTCTATTTTTATGTTTTTTTTTCCCCCATTATCTTTCACCTTTAAAAGATGTTATTTTGTAGTTTATAAAAATCACAGGTGTTTACAATTTAAGGAAATTAAAAATTATCAGGCCCAACAGGTTTGTTTTATATTTGCAGATATTCAGATTCAAGGAGCATTTTTTTATTTTTGTAATCTGAGGAGATGGATTATATACTCATGTTCAAGAGTCAAAGAACCTCATTCATAGGTGTGACTGTGTTCTTGAGCTCTAACCAGGGGACACTTTCTATAGTAAGGATGTCTAACCCACACGATAGTGATACTCACGTTTAGTCCAAATGCAAGTGCTATATATCTACATATCTAAACTATAATGAACACTATTTTTGTACTTGTATTTGGTAAGTGGAATTAACATTTTGACCTGAATTAGAAATGTTAAGTTTAATAGCTTCCCCAGGATTTTACTACTTGCTATAACTCCAAAATTTCCTTATAACTCATCATGGGACTCATTAGAATCATGCTACATCTAATCTTGTCTCTGTGCCAAAGCTATTTCTTCTGCTAAAAGAAAAGAATCACATTTGTCTCTTTTCAGTGAGAAAGAGGACAGCAAGCCCTGGAGGTGACTTGAGGAGCAGTGGAACTCCAAGAGGACTGAGATAAGAGACAGTCTTTTCATCCCCTATGGCAGAAGCCCCCCCTAAGGAGCCATGTTGGGTGACAAGGGGAAGTGGAAACCTCGAGAGAGCTCCAGAGAAGAACGGGCTGGCAGATGAGCTCGGGCATTGCTGAGAATCTCAGTAAATGTCTGGCTCAGCTACTAACAATGATATTTCTCTACTTGCTCCTCTTTCAACTCTACTAAAGTTCCATCGAGTAACCCTACGTCTGGGCCAGATGTGGAACAATCTCAAAACAATAAGAGACCAGGGCCACAGAGCGTGTTGGGGACCGAATCATGTACCCTACAACGACATGTTCAAATCTTTATCCACGTGGCTGTGAGTGTGAATTGTAAATAGGACTCTTGATTATGCTATTATTAGCTAAGGTGTGGCGAAACTGAATCAGGGTGGGTCTTCATCTCTATTACTGGAGGACTCTCAAAGAGAAGCCAGAGTCAGAGAAAGCCGTAGAGTTCAAAGACTTTCATCATGTGACAGAGAATTGCACTCACCAGAATGCTGCCAGCTCAGGGAGAAAGCATGGCCTTACCACATCTTGGTTTGGGACTTTAACCTTCAAAACCACGAGACAACAGAGCTTGTTGTTTAAGCCGATGCATTATGTGGTATTTGCCATGGCAGCTCTGACAAGCTAAGAGAACACGCCCTGTCTAAGGAAACAGCCACCACTGAGCTCACGTGACAGTAGGTACCTCACGGTTGAACATTAACTTTTCTTTTTTTAAGAAAGGCCGCAATATGAACTTTTACATAAAACATTTACTTTTTAAACCCTTGACAATTCAATTTTATTTTTCCATTACTGTATTAGCCAAACAAAATGTATCTGCAAGGTATCTGTGACCCATAGACAGCCAATGGGCAATGTGTGTTCTGATCCAAATTCTAACTTGTTTTATAAAAATATGTGAATTCCATGCCAGAATGTTTTATGAGAATCTGTCCTCTTCTGTGATAGATTTTATGATGATTGTTGAGGAGCCTTATGTCCTGTGGGATTTTGTAGGAGACTTTGTGTTTCCTAAAATTTTCATGATATTAAAAATAAGTTGAATTTTTATATGATTCATCATGGGAATATGTTGAAAGAGTGACATAAGGTCTATATTCATTCAAACCACTTGACACCTAATTTCAATTTTTGGTTTTCACCAAAAAAATTGGAAAATTAGATTTAGATTTTTTATTAAAATTAGCACTCTACTAAAAGCAATCAGAAGATAACTTAAGTTCATTCAGTCTCAAAGCAAAACACTGGTCATTAAAAATGAACAAATAGTCAACAGAGTGAAATTATAAAGTATGAGGCCTATCTTCACAATTATACAATAATTCTATTTTTAATATTAAATTTTATAATCTAATAGATAAGGAGAAAAGTGTATAAGTTAGTGATATTCCCAACCAAGAAGGATATACCTTGAGTGAACAAATTGTTGTGGTTAAACAGAAAAATACTTACTTGTAGACATTCTTTCAGATCTTAGTTGGAATGATTCATTTCTGTATCTGAACTATTGTCCTATTAAACAATGTATGAATTAGAGGCAACTTTTTGAGGGCTCTTTTTTTCTTTGTTTTTGTTTTGTCATTTTATGTTGTGTTCTTTTTTCCTTCTGCATCAATTTTTTACATGCCAAACAACTAAAAAATCATTTTTTAGGTGTAGAGATGTTTCTTTGTTTTTGTTCTTAGAACATCTTTTTAGAAAGACCATCAGAGTAAAGAAGTATAATAAAGAATAAGATAAAGAATGTCGTATATGATATTTTATATGGATCACTGACTTCTGGTGTTTTCTATTCTTGCCTTTTCCAAATAGTAGATTTTAGTTTGCTCTCTCATTCCACTACTGTCTGAGTTTGCCAGGGTTGCTATAACACGTACCACAGACCAGCTGGCCTAAACAACATGGATTTATTGACGCCCAGTTTTAATGGCGAGAAGCCCAAATTCAAGGTGTTGACAGGATCATACTTTTTCTGAAGTCTATAGCTTCTGGTGGTGGTTTGCAGGCAAAGTAGCCTCAGTCTCTGCCTCCGTCACATGGAAATCTCCCTCCTTCTGTCTCCTCCTTAGAAGGTGCCCAAATTTCCTCTGTTTATATGGACTGCAGTCACACTGGAGTGAGACCACCCTGGTTTGTTTTAGCCTTACCTTAACTGATAACATCTTCAAATAGCCTATTCACAAGTCAGTGCATTTCCCCAGGACCAGGGGCCAGGGCTTAAACAAGTCTTGGGGGGAGGGACATGACTGGGGACAGGAGTCAATCCCCAACCACCACCAGTGTGTATTGGGTGTGCCAGAGGCAGATACCATGTCTTATAATTTAGAGGTGATGCACCAGGAGAAGCACATCTTCCAAGTACCCAAGACTTCACGGGACATGGCCGCCATACCTAAATTTGGATTCTCTCTTGGAATGAGGAGTGTGGAATGGTGTTCCACACCTGGGAAGAAGGTTGTGCTTGGTATTTGGGTGGTCAGAAGGATGCACTCTGGCAAGAACTGCCCCTTGTTACCTTGTCTCTGAGAATAGTGGATATTTGGGTTTAGAAATAGATTTTTAGCTGGGCATGTAGTTGTCAGAATATAGACTAGATTCTCCAACCTCCTCCACCCTTCCACATCAGCCATATGATGAAAGCATGGTCAGTAATATATGAGTAAAAGTCACACAAACAACTTTTGCCTTTCAAATCCACTATAGTTCTAAAATTGATTGTTGACCATACAATGAAAAAATCACATTACCAATTAGAAAATGAATAAGAACAAACAACTATGATTTGCTATGGTTAATAGTATTGGTAACTGTATAAATGAGTAGAGGAAACCAGAAATATTTGTGATAAGCTATTTGTTAAAGTGACTTAAATTGGATAGTCTATTGTATACGCCCTCTGGGATAACAGTTCTCTTAAAAAGTTGTTATTCATGCTCATGAGACAAGCAGAAACTAAATTGCAATTTCCAGAAACCTGTGTCATTCAGCCTGATGCATGTTGCCAAGTCATAATTGGCAGTCAGGAAAAAGAAGTGATAAATTACTGTACTGTCTGACACCTTTAAATGAACCTTAAATGAACAATTCATCTATGGAGCTCAATCCACTATAGGCACAGTACTAAATGAAACCAAAGAAAAATTCTCAAATTGGGGAATTTTCCTAACCCATAAGAACCCCCAGATAATAAAAATTCTCTCAAATGTTTTTGGATTATTCTAATTGAATAAAGCCTATTCTATTTCATCATGATTTTGTTAAATAAATTAATTTCTGAAAGTTCTGACTTGAAGATTTGAATTCCTGTTGGTTAGTTTTGCACAAATATCATGAATTCCCATCCCTGTAACACTGAGTAAGGGGCACTCTTGAGATGTCAAATTCAGAAAACAAATTCAGGTGGTTTCCCAGGTGTCCTCTCACACATGAATGAAAACTAGGGCAGGTCCATGGCTTTTCCAGTCACTCATAGACATCAAAAGCTCTTCCTGATGCTTTAGATACAAAACACAGAATCAGTTCCATAATTAGAATGTTCAATTCAGCATCATAATTAGCAAATTGAAACTTCATTTAAACATGTAGCTTGTTCATGAAGTGGGAAAGGAGGGCATGTTCAACTTCTTTCGTCTCCCACCCCAACTTCTTTCGGAGCTTTTACCAGCTATGGCTCCTGGCTGTTCTAGGAGGAGGCGAGGGGAGGGACAGAGAGAGGGGGAAAGATGGAGGACATTTCTTATCTGGCTGAAGATGTGAGCCACACATCTGGACCTTTCTGTCTTCAAGTGGACACTGTGCTCATTCAAAGCTCTCGTTTGAAGGCTTCTTGACCCATGCATTTGCATCTTTATTCCAGCTGGCCACATTCAAATCCTCTCTCAGACCTTGGACATCTGGTGGTGGCTGAGCTTTCTTTCTGCTGAGGTCGTTTTACTTTTCAAGGCTGCCCTCCTATAGGGAAAACAAGTCCACGTATTTCACATATATGGCCTCCTCAAGTACGTAGGGAAGCTCAACGCATCCTTTGCTCTGATGAGCTCTAGATTACCAGGAAACTCTTTCCTTCTGCCGTCAGAACACCTAACCAATCATATTTTCTCACCCTTTGATTTCTGAAGAATGAGTTGGACACCAATTTACTGTGCCCCAAAGCTCCAGGAGACGCATATCAAACTTTCTCAGTGGCCTCATTACGTCCCTTTCCCTGGCCTTGAGGCCAAGGATCTGACTCTGCACACGGACACAGCACTCCAGGGTTTCTCAAACCCCATTCTATTCACCAGACTGTTTTGTAGGCTGAAGTCCTCGATCAGCTAAGGCTGTCAAACCGGGTTAGGGGAAACCTGCTTGGCGAGTTCTGCAGGCTGTTTCTGCACCTGCCATCAGAAGACAGTGCGCGCTGCCTGGAGACCTTAGCCGAAACCGGGGCTAGAAAGGCTCCAGTTCGACCTTCCTTTATGTTTTCATTCTATCAGTTTTCATCTCAGCCATCCAATTTGTGCTTTCGTGGTTGAGAGACATGTATCTTGATGCATGGTTAGAAAATAGAACAGTACGAGAAGTGGGCTGTGAGATCAGGGGGATGGAGTGTCGACACCAGTGTTCTGGAAAATAGAGCTACATGGCAGGCTTAACTGATTGTGCTTGACCCTTAGAGCATCGGAACTTTTCAAAAGTCTTATCGTCAAAAAAGCCTGAAACCAATAAATATTTTTTCTCTGCGCTAGCACATCCTCCATCACATCCTTCATTATCTTTACAAAATAAAGAAACTCATTTTTCCCAAGTTTTGCTTTCTGCACCAACCGTGGAGGGATTACAAAACTGGTCAGATTTTCTCATAACCTTTTCAAGCAGACAGCTATTGAGCAGATAATCCTGACACTATGCCTACTCTCACCGCCCCCCTCCAAAAATAATAATTTAAAAATTGGTGTAAAGCTATTTGGGCTTTTATTAACCTCATTGTCTCCGTTTTCTCCACTATGATACGGCTATAATAATCACTCTACCTTGTAGATTTGTTACGAGGCCTTAAAACAAGCTACATTGTATGGAAAGTGTTCAGCTCAGTACTCAGCACATACAGAGTGCTCAATAAACCCGACTTCTTATTTGTCTTGAAAATGTCACATACATTTTTGACGATAACCTTTCCTTTAAAAATATTGATTTGCATTTAAAATTATTGAATTGAATGATATACTTAAAATCAGTTTGAAATCCAAACCATGCAAAACTTATGCAATATAAAAATACTTCAGACATGAGACCTTATTATTAGGCCCTGTTACAGGCATGTTTACTGCCCACCTGTGGCTCTTGCCCTAATAAGTGCCATTACTAATAGGACTGTGTACTTTTTTTTTTTTTTTTTAAGAGAAGTTGTGGGTTGACAGAACAATCATGCATAAAATACAGGATTCCCAATACAGTTTATTATTAACACCTTGCACTGGTATAGAACATTTGTTACAATTGATGAAAACACACTTTTAGAGTTGAACTATTAACAATATCTTCAGGAGTATATTATCAAACAATCTGTATGAACAATTAGAGGACCCATTAATTGGGTATTGGTAAAGGGTATTGGGACCCAGCAATAGCCTTCCATTTGATTCTGAGAAACCAAATAACCCTACCTTATAAAACCACACTCATTAACAATTCTTATATGTTTATAAAAAGATTCATTTGGGAACCTTTTAAGTTAAGGAGACAGAAAACCTGCATAAGACTAGTTTTTGCTATCATTTGAAGATTTTCCAAACTGAATTTTGAGGAGCACTGAATTAGATCAGTGCTATCACAATGTTTGTTTCCTTTACACATCTGGCCAAGGTTCTATAGCTGTTTTTGAGGATTCATGTGACGATCTGACCTTGCAATCTGACTTTTCTCAGTTGCAGATCTAACATAAATTCCAGCACCAGGGTAATTGGTGATGTTCCCATAAGATTTTCAGGTTAATTATAGTATCCCAGCAAGCTTAAGAGATACTTTTTTTTAAAAAAAGTGACTTTGCATTTTATTAAAGCAAATCCATCAGTCTTGGTAATTTTTAATAAGAAAACATACACAGAGATATGCAGAAACTGGATTTAAGAGTTTTTCATTTATTTTTAACTAATTGTAGAAAACATTCTTAAAATATGATTCAAGTTGATTGCAGGAAGAACCCCATTTATTCCAGGAACTTTCACTAGTCTAAACAAGTCTATATCCTGCAATTTATGATCATCTTTTTTCTATTATGAATTTTAAATACTAATGAAAAATGATGATTTCAATGTTTATATCTGAAAAAATATATTTGACACTTTCAGTGGAGATCTATAACAACTGTTTTATTCTGTTGGCATGTTTTTTTCATACAATAAACTTTATTTTTAAAGAGGTTTTAGATGACAGAAATGTTACATGGAAAGAATAAGGAATTCCCATATACATGTACATTTGTTACAATTGATAAATAAATATTGAAACATTGCTACTAACCAAGATCTATAGTTTCCACTGTGGATTACACTTTATTCCAATGTTTAAATAAATACCTGCTAAAAGTTCGGAAATATACTAGCTAATCTAACAAGGCTTCTAAAACCTGAAAACTTTTTTTCTCCAGCATATATGAGGCTTTCTTTTCTTAATGATAATTTCACATGAAATATATTGAAAGCAAAAGCATTTATTATAATGGCTTAATTCTCTTACATTTGGATTAGATATTCTTTCTCCATCAATTATTTTTTTCTTCCCCAAATATTTTAATGGAAATTATTGTTGTAATAATGACAACTTAAGAGGTACGAACATAAATCTGATAAGCTTTTGTAGGTTCTTACCTTTTTATAAAATCTAAAATAATATACAAATTGAGTGCAATCCACATAACTAATACCACAAAGGTAACTCAGTTGCTTCTATGAAAATGTTCTGGAGCAGGCTCTTTGGAAGGAAGTTGGCCTACCCATGGTGAGTTGGATTAGGATTCAATTATCCCACCTTATTTGCCCTAATCAAACTCCTGTGAACATTTATTTCATGCTGAAATTCTTTATATCCCTCAAATCTTTGCTCACAGATAGGTCTTATAAGTTGCCCATATTCAGAGTTTCTTAGCCTATTCCCTGAACTATTTTCTGACGCACAGTATCCCCATCAGGAGGCATCTGCTGAGTGATGAACTAATTGGAAGGTTATCTTTGTGTATACCACAGGTATGCCCATACAGCAATGCCTTGTGGGCATCTTGCTCTCTGATAACCCTGACAATGCTTGCTAAGTTATTAGGCATCATGGCCATTTGCTAATGCATATTTTGCTTGAGGTAGTTTTAAAACATACCTGCAAATTCTTTGACAACCCCTTCCATCAAGAAGTGTTGTCCAAATTCTCCTCCTTTGAATCTGAATTGGCTTTAGTGACTCACTAGTAATGAAGAGACAGCAGCAGCAATGGCGCAGTGTGACTTGCAAAGCTGGGTCATAAAAGACGTAGGTCCTGCTTTGCTTGCTGGAACTCATGCCTGCAGCCATGAGGCACGGTGTGCAAAGCAGGGCTGCGGCAATGCCGCCCGGCTGTGGGCAAGCCCGGAGCTCAGGAGGGATCACAGGTGGGCGCTGTGGGTGACAGATGGCGCCGCTCCGTTTGCTGACATTACCTTCTGTGCATGAAAGCAGCCTTAACTTTTATTTGGGGCTCACCTATCTTGGCCCTGTGTTGTTATCATCCTTCCCCTCTTGATCCACGCGTTTTCCCAGATTTGTCAGGGAATGTAGTTGACAACAAAGGACCCATTTCCCAAGTTTCCACATTGCTAGTCATGGCTCGAACAGACTCGTGGGTGTTAACAGACGCCCTTTAACGCCCTCAGAGGAAGCCAAACAGCAATCTTTTTACAGCTCCACTCCGTCGTGTAGTTTGTTTAATGCTAAATATATATCTTAACCTAGAAAGGATTCGAGACTGAAGAGACGTTTCTTTGCTAGATACTTTTTCACGAGCATTATTAAATTAGGTGTTTGCACTCTCCGTGTCCATCAGTTCACCAAGAGAACCCATCTTGTGGGGAGTGTAATAGCCACACAGCTGTAACCAGGCTGATTAAAAAAAGAAATGAAGACTAGGAAGAGGTAGCCATTCCGCCTTCCCACGCCAGTCTAAAATTAGGTTCTTAAAAGCCATTATACAGCTATTTTTAATACTTAATTAGAATAAAATGTAGTAAAATGCAAAGTACTCACAACCTATAGTTGTGAGAGAAAATATTCTGAATCAGATTTGACACTTGGTCCAGGGCTATTTAAGCTTCTGCTTTCTTTAGGAGACTCAAAAATTCCAAAAAGCAAGAATGAAATAAAATTATTATCCTTGAAGTGAAGTAGATGCTAGTAGGTTATATCAAGAGCACCTGTCCTTCGTCTAACCAGCTCTTTTATTATTTTTATCATCCAAACTACCTAAAGCAACTCTCTCTTTAAGACACGTTGATTGTTTGTTGCATTGACCGGTTTTGTAAGATGCTCTTATAAAAGCATCTGTAACAAAATTTGGCTTTCCTAAAGCATTGTTTCTTAGGAAGGCAGCCAGTGCACGACCAATGCACGTGCCCCGGTAGGGGAGTGTGTGTGTGTGTGTGTGTGTGTGTGTGTGTGTGTGTGTAAATAAGCACTCATGCAGTCCCTTGACTTCCTCTTTCCATGTATTATCTGCTCAGTGTGAACATGATATGAGAATCAATTGTTCTTAAAATTTTGTCCTTTGGCATGAGCAGAAATTAAGTGAACAAACCAGAAAAGCAATTGCTACGTATTCAGTATTACCCATGTTCTAGTCTGATATTGAGCTCATTTCTGAAAACCCTGATTTTGCAGATGGGGAAACTGGGGCTCCCAGTGATTAAGTGATTTGATTATATACAATGTCGTGGTTCAGCAAAAGGAATGTTGTGAAGCTAACTCTTTCAGATGTCAGCGCCTGATTAAACAAAAATAATTTTAACATTAGTGATGGATATAATGAAATCCTGTTGTTTCAATCTACAAAGATATAACCTTAGAAAATCTGAGGAATATTTTACTAATATCCTATTTTATTTAAATATACAACAACATTTATTTACATAATAAATCCTCTGGGCCTATGAACCCCAACTTAACTCTTCTCTATAAAATTTCAGCAATTTGTAGGTTCTATATTAGAAGGGACAGTGAGCCTAAGTACCCTGGTCTATTTCAGGACCTGCATATTTAGCAATAAATACAGTCTGTACATTTTATTTGTATATCTATTGGTTCTTGTGAAGGAAACTTTTCAAAATTAAAATGAATAAACAGTGTTTTTCAATTAAATATGAGTGAAGATAGATTGACAAATATGATACACTACTTATTGAACATGCATATGCAAAGAAAATCCATTTTTGATGAAATCATTGACAAGTCTTCCCAAGTTTTGAAAACAGCAACTGTAATACTGTAATTCATTATTATGACATATTAATATACAGGTATAAATTTTTCAATGACTTAAAGAAACATGTTAATGCAATTAAGTGTATTAACCCCATCTATTGCTCTTTCCTCTTTTGAATTATATCTATATAATGCTTAATTTTTATTTTTAAAAAGGCATGACTGTATATTCACAAGTCAATTGAAGAAACTTTCCACCATATGCATTTTTTCTAGCCATAATTATTATTTTTTCCATTCCATAATTACTACTGAAAGTGATCATATATTTTTTTAGGAGCTGTCAAAGACATTAGGCATTCTTTGCTATCAGTTATCTAATATGCACTTAAATTCCTTTTTTATTTAAACTAGCAGAATGGATTATGTTACTTGTAGCTAAGGATACTGATCATAAGTGTTAATAAAGAATAATGAGAGGCTGGTTTAAAGAGATTTCAAAGGGATGGACACTGCAGAACTGCTCTAACAGAAGGAAATAAAGAAATGACAAGAATCTTACATTTATGATGCCTCCAGAGCTCTGATAAAATATAATCTTACTTCAACATTCATTTTTAAATGATAGCAAATACTTCAGGGCCTCTCTTCCTCCAAATTTCTTTTTATTGGAGGGGACCTTCATCCAACCAACATTGCTATTAATGTTAAGTAAATCGAGCCTAATTTATGTGTAGGGTTCTAAGGTAGGTACTGACTTCAGAAATAGGAATAAAGCACATGTTTTGGCATTCCAGGGTTTACTGTGTCACTTGAGCAGGCGGGCACATGCATAAAAACTCAAATGACAATACAAGGTGCACAGGCTGAAGGTCTACGTGCAAAGGTATAGGATGTTCTAATTAGCTAACATATTGGAGATTTTTAAAAAATCATTACTATTATTAGCTTCCCCATCACTCAGCACAGGGTGATGCCATTGAGCATAAAGTCCCATGAATGTTTGTTCCACATTATGAATCATCTTATTACTAAAAACAACAAACATTAATTGGCTGCTATCTATGTTCCCGACACTGACCTAAGTGCTACAAATGCTTATCATCTGAAATTATTATCAGCCTTGAGCTAGTTTTCAATCCCGAAAAATGAAAATCACTAAATAAATATGACCCAGAATCATGGATACATAATTTACCAGGGATAAATTAAATCGTTTTTATCTTGATAAAGTAATTCTATTTTAAAACCTGTCTTTTAACTGTATTGCTCCTTTCTTATGCTCGTGATTCCTGAAGACGTTCTCTTCCACAGCATTAGCAAGGGCGTCTCCCTCTAAAAGGCATAGTAATCCGGGCGTGCACAAGCACCACCTCACCCTGCATGTCCCCGTGTCCCTGGGTTGTCCCCATTAGTAGTGGAATTTTATGGATTTTCTGAAAATGTGCTGGACATAAACTACCTTAAATCTGAATGACCCAAAGAGGCACCTGCATTCCCAATATCTAAAGACCTCTAAAAGTCACTTTCACGCATAGAAGGGAGGAGCTTCTTTACATATTCAATTTCACATAAAGACCCATTTTTTTCTCCACCATAATGTCTTAAGTAAAGCACTCATTTAAACTTTGGATAAATGAGTAAGTGCACTGAGCATCTTCTCAAAAGAATGCGTTTTAAAGATAACGATAATTTTGTAACCAATATTATTAACTAGCATATGTAAGGGCTTTATTCATTATTAATTCACTTGGTGGCCATGAAGGTGTCAGTTTTCCTGGAGGGTAGTGACAACAAACCATAAAAATAAGGAGAGGCCTTTGAAGAGACAACCAGATTACAGCTTCAACAAAAACAATGCATCTATTTAGTAGCAAACTAAAAAGGGAGCTAGTTAAATGGTCTAAGATTTAGAAATAAGTAAGGAAATAGAGCATCTGATCCTGTAGTATATGCTCATTCTCTCAAACACAAGGTGTATATTTGAGGCGTGAATTTATAAGTGAAATGGTGTTGTAGCTAAATGTGTTCTTTAACAATCCCCATGGCTCTTTCTGTTGCATTTTCCCCCTCGCTGTTCTCCACCCAGGTGCCTAATGCCTTGGAATCCCTTGCCATGTTCTTCTCCCTCAAAGCTTCTCACCACAAAAGCAACAGATGAATTCATTTTTTTTTCTAAGGATAAAATGAGTGACAGCACATTGTATCTGTGGTGGATTGAATCTTGTCACCGGTCAAGTCAAGTTTGAATCCTCCCCCGAGTCCTGAGGGTGTGAACTCACTTCTAAACAGGATCTTTGAAGATGGTGTTAGTTAAGATGAGGCCAAACTGAGTTGAGATGGGCCTGAGTCCAGTAAGCCTGGAGTCCTCGTGAGCCGAGGAAATTGGGGCACAGGAAGAGAGATGGCACAGGGCCACCAGAATGCTACCAAATTTGGGGAAAGCATGATCCTGACCACACCTTGATTTTTCCTGTAGCCTCCCAAACTGTGAGACAATAAATTCCTGCTGTGTGAGCAACTAGTCTGGTACTCTGTACCAGCAGCCCTGGCAATCCAAGATGGTGCCCTCACCCATGTGGATTGTTTGCACTTCTAAAGGCCGTAAAATTTAGAAGTAACTGAGATTGTTCCAAACCTAAAATTATAAAATAAGCCTTCAGGTAAGGAGAAAATTTCTAAAAAAATTAAAAATTCCAGTGTTAGAATTTCAGAAAAGAGTAAACAGGCTCCTGCTCCACTAAACATAATCTTCACCTTGTAGAGGTAACCAAAATCTAGGTCCCATCCTCACTCCTGCCCCTATGATACCAATTGCCTTGGAGCTCTTGCATTTCCCACACACAACAGGAAGACCAGTCAACCTCTTCCTGTCTCTCGCTGCCACGTCCAGGGCTGTTTCTGCCCAACCCAGGTCAAATATTGTTACCTTTAGACTCACATAATGTCACTTACAACACCCTTTATCCTCCTTAACTCTATCATCCACTTATTGGAAATGAAATGGCATTTTTCTCTATCTAATTTCTATCGTTATCAACAGTGACTTCAATGTCCAAACTAATGACAAATCCACAGTCCCAACTTTTCTGTACTGGCTTCGCTCCTCTGTGGCCTTCCACTGTAGCCCCTCAGTCACCTATGCACATGGTCACCCTCTAGTCAAACCATAACGGTAACTCAGCCTCTCAAATCCAGACTTCCGCTTGCTGACCATAATTTTCATTATTTTCAGTATTCTTTATTAGTTATTCTCATTTTTCCTATATTTTCACTTTAGTTCATTCTTTTAATCCTTCCTTCTTGCTTTTTATTTAGCAGCCCTTACCAATATTTACCTCCTCTATATAGTAAAAATTCTACACGCACACCCTTTAAATTCTCTGACTAATTTCCTCAACTTCCTTGTCCCATTGGGCCTCTGCCACATCCATTTGGCAAAGTCTAACCCTGTTTAAATCTAACTGTCCAGTTTCTGTCTATCTATGTAATTCTGGAGGAATTAATGTAATGTAATGTAATGCTGGAGGAAATCTAAATGTCAGATAGATTTGTAACTATAAATTTATGGTCACTGACCTCAACAAAAGAATACTGCCCAGCAGCTCTGGTTTCCTATTTGAAATCTCTTTAAACTTCCAACCTCCATCATCTTTCCATCAGTCCCAAATTTTGCCTAACATTACTTCTCAAAATAGGTGCTATATCATGGAATAAATTCTACAAATTCTTGCAACAAACATGCAAACACATCTACACCTGCATTTATCCCTTCCAGAATCCCTCCTCATATAAGTGAAGAGCTTGTCTTCTTACTGTCCAAGACTAATTAGACTGTAGAAGTCTTTTCTTGAAGGATTTTTAGATGTTGCAATACCAAAATCCAAATGTTCATTCATAGGGTTCTGATAATTTTTTGTGATATGTCTTTTATATTAGAAATTCCTAAATTTGGAATAAAATAATTATATAAAGGTATATTTTATTTTTGATAGAAATTTATACTAAAATGTTATAGTGTCTTAAATGTGCATGACATTCCCATAATGTTTTTAATTATTTTTTCTTCTAGAAGAAGGAGGAACTTCCAGTTACTATTGAATGTCACTAAAACTTGATTTTAAAGCTTATTTTAATTTTTCTATCAAGAAAACAATTTTCAAAAGAGTTAGCTTGAAATTTTATATATATATACTATATATATAGAGAGAGAGTATATATATATATATATGTAAACAGTTGTTTGATACTGAAATGAAGGAGAACAGCTGTGAACTATTTATACAATCGATGCATGCTTCTTTTCTAGTTGCCTAAGGGTAGACAAGGTTCTTCAAACAAATAGAGTCTGGAGATAGTCTGAGTGTGGTGATCAAGTTATAGTACTTGTTGAGGAAAGTGAATAAATTTTTATCATAAATTTAGATTATTCATCTTCATTCAAATGATTGTAACTCTCACACTCCCTTCTCAATGTAAAATTTTGTCTCTAAATGATTTCTTGTCCATATATGTTTCTTTTGTGGTGATAGAAATTGTCCGAAACAGAACTCAAGGTTGAATCTAGTTACACTATGATAGCCTCTATCATTTGCAGACAGTAAAATAAGATGCATAGACATGATAAAGGGGCTTGTTTTAATATCTTTTGGGCAGGCTTTTCTTTCTTAAGGTTTGGGATTTTGTTTTCGTTTTGCTTTTGTCTTGAAAGGTGCAAATTTTAGATTAAATCATCTAAATAATGAAGTCATTTCTATCCTTAAACTTGACTGCATAAGCTATTCACAAGGCTGAGAATTTGTAGAATTAGAATTACCCAGGCAATACACTTCAACATTCAAGAATTGGTCAAGTAAAAATATAAGTCAAAAGTTAGGAAAAAAATAGTATGGGTTGTACAAAAGTATAATGTCCTCCTTGTGAAATCATTAGGCAATCCCAGTACAATGAAAATATTATTTCTTTTCTAAATTTACTATATTAGAGAAAACGTCTAATAGTAGCAAGATTTTTTTTACAAACTTTTAAATCCATTAGATGAGACTCACTTGAGATCTTTAAATATTTTTACTGGATAGTGTAGATTCTAGATTGTGATTTCCACTCCTCAAATTATAAAACATCAATGGTCTATACAGGCACTATTTCAGAATCTAAAAATTAATTTTCTATAGTATTTGAAACTGAAGTGTCTACATTTCCAAATACATAATTACTTTCTCAAACAATTATGTGAAGTTTCTAAGAAAAATCACAGCAGAAGCAAAGCAGGATCTTGCTGTATGGCTCCAACATGGCCTGATAACAACATCAGAAATAACACAATGAGGGCAATGTCTTTCAGGAGAAAGCAGTCTTTAGTCTCCCAATATTGGATTCTGTTTCTTTGTTCCTAAAATAAACCTTTCTGGCCTTCAGCTTAGTTTTTCTTTCTATTATTGAAAGTGGGGTATTGAAATCTCCAATGATAGCTGTTTACTTGTCTATTTCTCTCTTGATCAGTTTTTGCTTCATGTAATTTGGGGTTCTGTTGTCAAATACATACACCTTTATAATTGTTGTATATTCCTGATGGATTGACCATTTCATCATTTTTAAAAGTCCCTCTTTAATGGTAGTAACATTTTTTGTATTAAAGTTTATTTGTCTGAAATATATTTTTCCATCCTTATACTTTCAATCTATTTGTATCATTTAATTTAAAGTTTGTCTTCTGTAGACAACATATAGTATGAACTTTCTTTTAATTGAGTTTGACAGTCTCTCCGTTTTGATTGGGTTATTTAATCCATTCACATTTAATGTTATTGACACAGTTGAATTCACAGATGTAAATTGTTTTCTATATGTCTCATGTCTTTTTGTTCCTCTATTCTCCTTTACTATTCACTCTTTTGCATTGAGTGAATAATTTCTAATGTAACATTTTAATATATTTAATGACTTTTACAGTTTAAAAATAATTTCTTTAGTAACTACTATATAGTTTACCATATGCATCTAAACTTATCAGAATCCTTCAGATTTATACTAATTTAATTCTACCGTTCTATAGAAACATTATTCCTATATAGCACAATTCCCTTTCCCCCCTTTTTATGGTATTATTTGTTATATTTATTATCTCTATATATGATACAAACCCAACAATTCATTGTTACAATTATTACTTTATACAATTTTATGCCTTTCCAAGAAGTTGGGAAAAGAAAGGATAGCAAGTATATATTTATAGCACTTGTAACATTATTTATTTACTTACTTCTTTCTTTTTTTTTTTTTTTTAAACTTTTCTGGTTCTCTTCATTTGTTTATTTGGCTTTGAGTTACCATTTGGTTTTATTCCCTTAGTCCAATGCTACTTTACTCCCACTCACCTCCCTTGTGCTGTTATTAGCACTATATATTACCTATGTTGGAAAATATATTACATTTCTATAAGTTATGGGCCCAACAATGCAACTATATATACATTGTTTTATGCAATTTCTTTTAAAATTACTCAAGAAGAAATATGCTCAACACATATATTTTCCCAATTTCAAGAGTGAAAGCATTTTTTGTTTAAGCCTTGAATTATGAATCAGAGTGACTTAGTGGGGAATTCATCATTAGTTCTTAGTAAAGTAGGACTAACTTGGAGAGACAAGGCTCCAGAAGAAAATATGCAAGTGTCTCTTCCTTTTGCCCTCAAATCACGGGGGAAATCACAATTAGAACATTCTAGGAGTCATGCTCACCAAATATTTCCCCATCTTCCTAAAATCTCTTTTATTCTGAAGGTACATTGACTTGGGTATAATAAAAAGCCTAAACTGCCAATAAGTTAACTATGTTACACTTCGATGACACAAGACAGTAAATAATTATTTCTGACCCATTTCCTTGGCTGATTAACAACAAATTTATTTGAAGATGGCGGTGGGATAGGTGAGATAAATGACCTTGCAATGTGTCATCCAACCATGCATTTCTGTGATTTCAACAGTCCAAACATTATTACTCTACCTTTTCCATTTATTCTATTTTTACTGAAATGTGAAAATCAGATATTATGTGAAAGAATAAAGCTTTTGTGGAAAGGCAAAAGGGGTTTTATCTAAAATAAGCAGCACTCCTCATTTTATAACCCTGATATCAAAAGAGACTTACACCTTAACCTTGCACTAGAAAAAAACACTGTATATTGTGTGATAAAAAGTCATTGAAGGATTTAGCAGACTTGTAGGTCCAGGCACTAGGGTCCAAGGGTAAAGATGCAAAAGTAGAAGTGTTTAAAAAAAAATCCAAAGCAGAATGAGTCCTCGCCTCTGGCAAATCATTGTCTCCCTGAAATGAAACGTAACATCCCAATTCTTTCAAGTGAGACCCTCTGATTTTTCCTTGCCACAGCCTTGGGGTCATACCCAAAGCCCATCGTACTCTAAATAAGGAACCAAGGTTACAATATCTATAAAATCTACAAAAGGAGCTGAAACCCAAATGGGAATGTCTCTAAGTTAGGTAAGATTAGTAAGGAGGAATACAAAAGAAAGCTTTAAAAGCCAAAGAAGGAAATGTGGTGCTAGTTATAAAGACAGAAAAAAAGAGAGAGAGAGAGAGAGAGAGAGAAACATAAACTCAATGTATTGGAAGAAAATAAAATCAGTTCTCTTTATTCTTGACACCTTCTAAGCTAAATCTGGAAGGAATCTGAGAGCATATGAATTCAACTCTCTAATTTCCCAGATAAGAAAACCAAAATCTAGAGAGGTGAGTACTTTTTCAAGTCTTTTATTTGAGATTCTGTTAGAAAGAGTAGTGAATTGAGAAAAAGAAAACTACGTTAAAAGAATGGAGTCAAAAGCTTAAGAAAGTAAAGTATACTAAAAATAAAAAGTCAATTTTAAGTCTATATTGATTTGTAGTTTGTACCACAATGTACTAAAAGGAAGATTCATTGAAATATCAGTTTTTAGATATTTATGGTGGTTTATAGAAGATCTCATACCTTAGAAAAGATCATAGGATTACTTTTCTAAAGGGCTAATTGATAAAAATAAAAAATATATAAAAAGGTTGTCATTTAATTTCAGGGGAGGCTGACATTTTTCATTTCCACTAAAAAAGTAGAAATAGTTTTCAAATTATTTTAAGCATTGGACACATGATATCTTAGTTTTCCAGGGCTGCCAAAGCAAAGAACAAAGTGGATTCTTCAAAAAATAGATATTAATTGTCACAAAGTTCTGGAGCCTTAGAGTGCAAGATCAAGGTGTTGATGGGGTGATGTTTCCTCTTAAACCTGTGGGAGAATCTGCTCAACGCATCTTTTGGGAGCACACAGTTTATTCCATAACATGTGTCTATTTCTGAGAACTAAAAGAATTTGGCAAATATTCTACAATTTGAGTGGCATAAAATAATACTTGTTTACTGAAATGCATGAACATAAGATTATTGAGCTTAAATAAAGGAAACATAGTTCTCAATTGTATAAAAGGATTTTACACAGAGGATGAATAATTATCTCTTTATCATCAAAGAAATATAACAAATAGTAGCTATTTACAAGAAAAGAAAAATACAGAGACTATGTAAGAAATATTCATTAAAACACTTGCTTTCTCTACCTCATATCAGTATATTTGAAGTTTGAATTTAAAAACTGATCAACACATCCAGGGTATACACATGTAGCCAGGAGTATTACATTGCTGTATGCCCACAAGAAACCTACGAAGCCTAAATTGCTGTTTTCCCCCAGATGTAAAGGAGCAGTAATCTTAATAACAGGAGTCAGAATGCAAACTATCTTTCCCAGAAGAGTTATTTATTGGTATGTAATAATTAAATAGGGAATTATTTGAGAACTGAAGGGAAAACCTCAAAAATGTCACTTACCACACCTCTAGATGGATTTCCTACTCTCTCCATTAACTCTTAAAGATATATAACTGTCTTGAAAATCGATGGGAATTTGTTCACATCTATAAAATCTATCCTAGCACACTGCACTCCAGATGGATAATGTCTAGCACATTTTAGGGGGTTAATAAATACTAAATGAAATGTAGGGCTAAGTGGAATAATTCTTTACCTTTTTTGAAGGAATAACTGCAAGGAAGGCTGGAAATGTGTTGTTTTACCTGCATTTTAAAATAAAGCAGGTTAGAAAATAAGGAGACAATGGACGTTGGGGAGGCCTGCCGTTCCCTGACACACTCCCCAGTGGTGCATCGTGAGAGCAAGCATCTGGGCACAACAGAGACTTTCAGCACGCGGTCTCCTTACTGCGTGCACAGCATGAAGAACGTCTTTGCCACCTACACAGCACCAAGAGTCCAGGAGAGCAGTGGAAGAAGCCCCGTCACAGCCGGGCTCCCCGAAGGCAGCTCCGCAGGGCCCATTTGATATCAGATCTGCGCGTCTGAGTGTGGTTTTCACCCACCTCAGCCCCCACCCCCACCACTGATTCCTGTTCTCATAAGCGTCTGGGGCTGCTTGATCCTGGGATCTAGGTTTCAGGTCTAGCCTGCCCTTTTCACCAGCCCTAACATGCCCCCGCCCCCGGGTTGTGGGATGGCCCGGTAGGAAAGGAGGTGGGGGTAGCGGAAGGCCAGAGGATGGCCCTTAGGCTTAGCATGTGCTCCCGACCTCCCCAGAGAAGGAGTGGGGTAGATGAGGTCCGGCTGATGGCTGTCATCTCCCTGACACAGCTCACTGTGAAAACATGCGACAGTCCACCCACCTACCCACAAGCATCACCGCCTAGACTGGAGTCCCCCTTTTTATTATGATTATTATTATTATCCATAGTAAAAGAAGCCTCAATCAATCTCCTCTTTTCTGAAATACTGTGTTTTCAGTGTTGCATCTCAATTCAAATCACTATAGTGAACAAATCCACATTTCATGAATTTTTACTTAAGAACAGAGGCTAACATAACATCCGTTTGTTGAACAATATTGCAACCAAGCATTTTTCCCTGTCCTTGGGTTCAAATGTTCTGGGATAAAGCATACTTTCCTCTCCCTATATTAAAATAACACATTGACTAAGTAAATTTTATGATTTCTGTGCTAAACAATACTGGAAATACGTATATTGTCGATCAAGGAAATATTCGTTACTGGAAAATAAGATGGAACCAACTAAAACAACATAACATATCAACATTAACTGCTTCTGCATCAAGACTTGCTTCAAGACCCTTAACTTCTCTGTGCTGACAAATCTAAAGCCCTTATTTAAACTTTGCCAAATCTCAACCAGTTGCCTGCCTTGTAAGACCTCACTTTAAAATTGTCCATCCTAGATCCTAAGATCTAAATATCCTCCTTTGGCTTCCCCTTTCAGAATCACTACCAAGATCCTGTCAAGGTGTCATTTTCCCTTGTTACATTGAGCCTAATGTAATACTTTGCTTCGTAATGAAGGTCAAAATATTTCTTTTTATTTGGGTAAAACTTTTAAAATCTTTGAGTAAAAGTGCTGCCATACACAAGAATGAAAAAATAAGTTTCAGGTTAAATATATGCTTCGTTAGTATAGTCATTGTATCAGATAGATAAACTTATTGGGAAGCAAAAAATGCAAGAAGAATGAAAATGGGGAACCACTTAGGCAGTTGCAACTAAATAAAAAACATTAAATAGATGTTAACAACTGGCACAATGGGGTAAAGAATACACTGGGTATTCGCAAACGTTAATATGATACATGTACAGAATAGAATTTCCATAGATATAAAATTTCTTGTCTTCAATGTTATTAGATTAATTCCATCATATTTTTTTATTTGGGGTTGATATTTCCTTTTTACAAACTTTATATAATTTGGATTAAACATTTCCCTGTGAGACTCTACAGAAATTGCACCATCTCTGTCCTTTGTGATGTTAGAAACATAAGATGAATCAATAGCTAACACCAAAGATTAACCACAATTCAGAAATCACTGACTTATCACACTGAAGTTTAGTTTAGAATTGATTTTTAAAATGGCCAAATGGGGAGAGGATTTGGCTCAAGTGATTGAGTGCTGGCTTCCCACATGGGAGGTCCCAGGTTCAATTCCCAGCCCGGTTACCTCAAAAAAAAAAAAAAAAAAAAAAAAAAAAAAGCCAAATAATTTTATTTCTTTTTGCTTTGTTTTTTTCTTCCTGGTTGACGATCCTTTCCCAAAACTCTGTGTGCAATCATTCCTTGAAATTTTGTGTTCATTCAATTTTCAAAAATGCTGTCTAAAAAGCATATATTTCCCATTCATTTTATATTCATTCATTCATTCCACAAAAATTGAGTGCACATTATGTGAAATGCATGATCCTTAAGGTGTGGAGGGGAGAGAAGAACAAGCTGCCAAGTCTCCCATCAAGAATCTAAAAATTTAATGGAAAAGCCAGATTTGGAACCTGCTGTAAAATTAAATAAAATGAAATATTAAAAATCCTTTCAGTCAACCAATGTGTTTCAGTCAACCACTATAAATCCACTTAAAAGGGCTGATGTTTAAAACACAGCAGGGGGAGAAACACACATAGTCCTGGCCATGCTCAAGGTTGCATATCTGTGAGAGAGACAGATAATAAACAAACATTTACATATATGTGTATATATATGTATGTATGTGTGTGTGTGTGTGTGTGTGTTTCTCTGGAGAAGTGTGGCTGATACACCTGGGGTGACACTAAGCCGGAATTCACCAGTTATGCCCAAATATGTTATTTAGTCAGCATCTCTCCTGATGGGATGGTGCCCGTGCCATTTGCACTGTGAAATATTTTAAATAAGTCTCATGATATCTATATCACGGGATTTTTTTTTTAATTAGACAAATAGTGTCTAAAAAGTTTCACTAATTAGTCTCCTCCTCTGAGTCACTATCCCTATGCACACACACCTTGTAATCAATATACTCTCAAAAGTAAGTTGTATTTTCCTTTTTTACACTAAGAGTATTGGAGAAGTTAGTCATATTGCTCTGAGTATCTGAAGATAACTATCCTCTTTGAGGCACATTAAGATTGAAAGTTAATAAATCAATGATTTATCTAAAGCAACATTCTAGGTTGTAACTTATATGCGTGTAAAGAAATGACATTTAATATATACTTTGGGAAATATTAAGTACAATAGATTCATTTTGTACTCTATTTATGACATTACGTTTAATGCTTGTGATAAGTTATAAATTAAAAATGGAGCATGCATACCTTTCTAATCCAGTTGATTTAGGAGTACTATCCTACTATGTCATACTTCTCCTTATTTATAATTTTCCAAAGATTTTAAATAATGCATCTGACTTAATTGACTAGTAAAAAACATTTTAAGAATCCAGACATATTGAAAAATAGAGTAAAGGAAGAGATTGTTTGGCTTTTTAAGACTCAAAGACACTTTCCAAGGATAGCTATAAATTCTAACAGGCTAGAAAGCTTAATTCATTATTTAGAGTTAGACTGCCACCTACAGGCTGATTTTTAAGTCTTTTTTCCCCCATCCATTTCAAAATGACCAATATGACTAAATCTTCTCTAATTTAAGTTTAAAAAAAAAAAAAACTTGTAATATAGTTATTTGCTCCTCATAAAGACAGTTTTAAAGAAAATTTAGGTGATTACACTTTAAAAGTTTAAAAGCTCATTTTGGGACCACAATGTCAAATTTATATATAAAGTTATTCAAATTTAGTGCAACTTATTCCTGTAAATGTTAAAATCTTACTTTTAATAAAATTTCTTAATACATTAACCAAGGGTTTTTATAGGCAGTGAGAGAGATAAATATATATTGTACAAGATAAATAGCAAACGGTTTTAAGGGGAATGAAGGAAAATATTTCTTTGGAGATATAACAATGTTACCATGACATGGAGCTTAAAATAAATTTATGATCAATGAAACCTCTTATGAATGCTACATTTGCCTAGGCACAGACAAATTAAAGTCACTGTGAAAATCACAAATATACCAAACTTCCTCCTATCCTAGTTAATATGAGTAACAGCTGTTTCTCTGTAAATTACAGATGTAGCCCCACTCTTGTCATTCCTCCTTCTAGATAAGATTGGTTAAGATGCTTGGTCTGTGGGGAGCAGATGTGGCTCAACCAGTTGAGCTCTTGCTTCCCACATGGGAGGTCCCGGGTTCGTTTCTTGGTATCTCCTAAGAAACAACAACAAAAAAAAAAAAAAAAAGAAAGAAAGAAAGGAAAGAAATAAAGAAAGAAAGAGAGAAAGAGAGAAAGAGAGAAAGAGAGAAAGAAAGAAAGAAAGAAGAAAAAAAGAAAGAAGAAAGAAAGAAAGAAAGAAAGAAAGAAAAGAAAAAAGGAAGGAAGGAAGGAAGGAAGGAAGGAAGGAAGGAAGGAAGGAAG
>JAKSZT010053830.1:21891272-21909683 GCA_026826555.1 Tolypeutes matacus | reverse complement strand
AAGGAAGGAAGGAAGGAAGGAAGGAAGGAAGGAAGGAAGGAAGGAAGGAAGAAAGAAAGAAAGAAAGAAAGAAAGAAAGAAAGAAAGAAAGAAAAAGAAAAGAAAAAAATGAACTTAGGGGAGCTGATGTGGCTCAGTGGTTGAGCTCTGGCTTCCCACACACGAGGTCCTGGGTTCAATCCCCAGCCCTGAACCTCAAAAAAAAAAAAAAACTCTAAGTCCTTCACCACGCCTTCTTACTGAAATGCTCCAATTCTTCCCCACGCTGAGTGCGTTTCCCTTGCTACATCCGAGTAATAAGCCCGACTTGTTCAACTACAGAAGCGTCTCTGGTAGCCTTTGGTTGAAGAGCATTGATTCATTTTATACATAAAAATAAGAAAACAATATGCTGGTTACCTCAAACTTTTCCAAAATGAGGTTAAGTGCTGAACTAAATGTGGCCTTTTCTCCAAAGAGTTTGTAAGATTGCTATATTATAATTTTTAAGATATTGTTTTAGTTAGGACTCTCTTCATTGAAAATGATAGAAATCAATCTCAGTTCATTTAAGCCAAAAGTGATCTGGCCTTTCCATATCTTTCATATGTGTTTTTCTCTGTCTCCTTTCCCTTTCTCTGTCAACAAACTTCCTTTGTTGTCCAACCAATATCATCTCCCCTTCTTCTGTCTTAACAAAACCTGTACAAAGCAGCTGTCTCGGGAGAAGCTGACCCACCTGCACATCCAAAGGCGGGCTGTGTTGACCCCGCAGTCACTCCATTTCCGTGGTGGGGATGCCCAGGAATGGCCGAATCACCCAGATGTGGCCCATGAGTTCCCGGGGGGAGGTCTGCCGGGGCCTCCTGGGAAGAGCCACTGCTCCAGGTGGCATCATATCTGGGTGTAATCACTGGTTTTGTTGCAGCCATAGGCAACCCTGGAGATGGTAAAAGAGGGAAAAGAACTGGGTCCTTAAAGACATTGGGTTTTTGTTTTGTTTTTTTTCAGTTATTTTGGGTTTTTTTTTTGTTTATTTTTAAAGACATTGTTGATGCACATAATCAAACAGTCCTGATGTGTTTGATTATGTGTTCTACCTCCCGAATATCCCTGTACGTGATGCGATAAATATTCTTAGTGATCAATCTGGAATTAATTGGTAGTTCTGTTATAGGCATCTGGAAACACCCTAAAACACTCTGATTGTCTCCTTCACGTAGTACCTGAAGAATAACCACTTTTTGGTTCCTAGCCAAATGTTATGAATCAGCCACCCAAAAACGTAAGTTTCTGTCTCCCCTCTCTTACTCTCATTCCCATTCTCATAATTTCCAAATTCCAAAGAAAACTGTCTGAGCTTGGAACAGGTTCCTACCCTTATTGTAAGCTGTGGCCAGTGAGTAAAACTGGGGCATGGTATATAAAATGTCTTTGGGAATAACCTCACATACACACACACACATACATGCACACACATATTTACATGTACACACACAATACACAAACACACACAAAACAAGCACACACACACACACACCACAGCTCCCACAAAGAGGATGTGGTGACTATGAATAGGAAGATAATACAAAACATATCTACAAATATCTTCCTGTGATATATGAAATAACACTATATACTGGTCCTCCCTTTCGAAATTGTGTTATTTCAAGTAAAGAATGAGTTGAGTTAACCTACAAGCTCTACATGTGAGGAAAGGAGGAATTCTCCATGTTGTCTTTGACATACAGTTGCAAATGCTTTTTCTTTTTTTTTTTTTTTTTTTTTTTTTTTGAGGGTAGTAACTTATGATTTAATAGTACGGTTCCACCCCAAATAAATACCCTTTATAAATACCCAAATAAATACCCTTTCTGCCAACAGATTTCTGGTATTTTGCATCAGTACCCATTTGGCTAATACAGAAGGTTTCCGACATTTACGTAGCAAATGCTTTTTCTTAACACAATTTTGCAGAGAGTAAAATGAAGCTCTGAGTAACATACCATTATATGCTACTACATACTCGGTGCTTTTAAGAAACAGTAGCTAAGCAACGACTCAGAGAAGAGTCAGGTGTAGGGTCACGGATGTGTTTTCTTCCTCAGGGAGAACTGAGGTTCATATAACTAGTTATGGCAGAAAAGCTCCCAGCCGCCACTGCTACCAAGGAAGATGCTTTTTGACACACAAACGCTAAAGGGATATGTTATTCTCACAGCCTCTATTTTGTTGGAGGCCCCAGGAAGATACATATCAGCATATAAAAGGGAGGGTGAGAAAGAGCAGTCAAAAGCAAGTTTAGGAAGGAAACGCCCTGGGAACCTGCTCTTGACTCTTGGATCCCTCAGCAAGATGAAAGAATACAACAGGAAGTCTGAGAGAGGATCTTGTGAGGAGACTCATGAGATTCCTTTGAGAGAGTGGGTGCTGTAAGTACTCCCTGATCACACCTCCTGCTATCAAGGGCTTTATCTGGAGAACCTTGAAGTTGTAAGATATAATGGGCTAGTGCATACTGATATCTGAAAAAGTGAAGATGGACTGCTGACTAATCCTGACTGACTGCTCTGGTGGCACATCTGGGAGGGTGTCGTTGCTTTAGGATCAATCTGCCCCCCGCCCCCCAAATGTATTGGTGCAAGGGACGTGTGAGGACATCGAGTTGATAAGCTACAGGCCAAGCCACAGAGAAGAGACTTAGCATGAGATTGTCCTACGTCCTGGCCAAGTAGGGCAGCCAGGGCGGGCAAGAAGATTTTAATGAAAAGTAATTGGATGTGTCCTGCCAGGTGCCCCGGGGCTGAGGAAAGAGTAACGGGGACCATCCCAATGTTTTTGCCACGCGTCCTAATCAGAGTTACTGCTAGACTATATTACACCTTTGTCAAATGAGAAAAAAAGACATTCCTTGTCAGGATGTTGCCCTAAGTGAACAACTTCGCAATTAAATGTCAACTTTTTATTAAAAATAAAGGAGGCACCCTCCTTACCTGAGTGTTAGCAACTGCCAAATCAACACACATTGTTAGGTAAGGAGAGCTTGCAGTAACATTTAAGTGCTTAGGAGAATCTGTTACACCTGTTTTCTTTAGATGAACTCTTGTGGGTTTCCCCATATCTTATTTCTTGGTATTGGATTTTAACTTATAAATGGAAATGGATTGGTTGTAAATATCAATAAGTAAATTGTGCCTTAATGACAGTCCCACTACTTTATTCTAAAAAGTCTTGGTTCATCTGGAATTGTCAAGTTACATTTCAAAAATCTTTATACTTTGGAGACACAACATTATAATCCTGAAAACAACTCACACTGGCTTCTACAACATGCTGTGAAACCCAAACACAGTACAAAGAGTGATGCAGAAAAATAATATTCCTAGCTCTGATACTGAACAGATGGAGATGAGGCAGGATGGGAGATAAAGCCTAATGAACATGCGTGTGAAAGTCTGTCTAGAAAACAATTGTTGCATTAAAAGCCAATGACTCACTGAAATCTGTTCTTTCAATAGAAGAAAAACAAAAATGATGCAGTTGTTTTGAGTGTACAAGTTTGTCTGAGGAAAGACTCCACTCCTCACGCATCTGCCCTCTTCGCAGTGAACTTCTTCCTTATTGCAGGAAACTGCAGCCCTCAGAAGAGAGTTTCCTCAAGGTCTCACCACCACGTCTAATCTCTCTTTGAATCTGAGCTCAAATACTTTGCCTTCTCTCCTATTTCTATGGAAGAACTCCTATTCAAAGCCAACCCCTCCAATTCTCCTTATATGACTATATTTCTTCTGTGAATTTCCCCAATATTTTCTTCTTTATCCAGAGCCAGCTCCTCTAACACTCGTATAAAAATACAGAGGAAAATTGTGCTGGGCCATGGCTTTTGCTAGGTAGTTATCAAACTGTTGTCCTGAGACCAGTTGCAGAGGTAACATTGCCTGGAAACTTGTCGGGAAAGCAAATTTGCAGGCACAACCCCAGGCCAATGAATCAGAAATTCCAGGGATGAGGCCCAGAAATCTATATTTTAACACGCTTTCTAGGTGACTTGGACACACTCTAAAGTTTTAGAACCATTGATCTGTCAATTGGCTCCTTTTCTTTCTGTAACAATTTTTCTTTCTCTGATAGATTACATTAGATCTCTGATCAAGAGATTGCAGATAGAAATCAATAACAGGGAAAACAGGACAATTCACAAATATGTGAAAATTTAAAAATGCACTCTTTTCCAACCAATAAGTAAAAGAAGAAATCTCAAGGGAAATTAGGAAATATATTGAGGTGAATGAAAATGAAAACACAACATACAATGTATGGGAGGGAGGAAACATAGTGCTGAGAGGGACATTTTTAGCTGTAAATGCTTATATTAAAAAAGAAGAAAGAGCTCAACTCAGAGACATGACTTCATAACTGGAGGATCTAGAAAAAGAAGAGCAAATTAAACCCAAAGACAGCAGAAGGAAGCAAATAATATTGAAGCAGAAATAAATATAACAGAATTAAAAAAAAATAGAATCAACAAAACCAAAAGTTGTTTCTTTGAAAGATCAATAAAATCGACAAATCTTTAACTAAACTGACAAAGGAAAAAAAGAGAGAAGACACAAATAAATAAAATCAGAAGTGAAAGGGTTATATTACTACCAACCACAAAGAAATAAAAAGGATCATAGCACACCATGAACAACTGAAAGCCAAGAAATTAGATAACCCAGATGAAATGAACAAATTCCTAGAAACACACAAACTACCTACGCTGACAAAGGAAGATATAAAAGATCTCAAAAGACCAATGACTAGTAAATAGATTGAATCAGTAATAAAAAATCTCCCAACAGAGAAAAGCCCAGAACCAGGTAGGTTCACAGGTAAATTTTACCAAACTTTACAAGAAGAATTAACACTAATCCCGCTCAAACTCTTCCAAAAAATTGAAGAGGATGAAATACTTCCTCACTAATTTTTAAGGTCAACATCATCCTACTACCAAAGTTAGATAAAGATATCACAAGAAGAGAAAATTACAAACCAATATTCTTTATGAGTATAGATGTAAAGATCCTCAAAAAAATATTATCAAGCCAAACCAATAGCACACTGAAAGAATTATATACCATGATCAAGTGGGATTTATCCCAGGTATGCAAGGGTGGTTCAACATCAGAAAAGTAATTAATACAATACACCAGATTAACAGAATGAAGGGGAAAAAACACACGATCATCTCAATTGATGCAGAAAAGGCATTTGACAAAATCCAGCAACCCTACTTGAGAAAAAATAATAATAATTAGAAAACTAGGAATAGAAGGAAACTTCCTCAACATGATAAAGGGCATTGTGGCAGGTTGATATTATTTATGAATTCCAAAAAAGAGATATTTGATTATGTTTGTAACCTGGTCTGTTCCTCTGGGCCTGATACCCTTTGATTGTATTAGATTCAGCTGAGGAGGCTTTGATTAAATTATGTTAAGATTAGAGCTTTGATTCAACCATGTCATTAGGGCAGCTCAGAGTTGAGCCCCCACCTCCCTGGTGGGCTATATAAACAGATGCTCAATCTAGAACACAGAAGCAGATAACACGAGAAAAGAGAGACAGCTCCATAGACACAGCAGAGGCCCAGAAGAGAAATGAATCATTCACTTGATAGTTTACAGCTGACCTTGTGAAGAGACCAGAGAGGCTGAACCCACAAAGAAACAAGCCTGGGAAGAGAGATGAGCCCTATGCTAGAGTTGAGATCGGAAGAAGCTGGACCCATAGAGCCTTAAGAGAAAAGAGAAGGCATGAACCCTCTCAGACTTTGCCTGCCATCTTCCTCTAACACATGGCAACAGAATTTGGTAAGGAAGTAACCTTGAGTTGGACTCTTTATAGCCTTGTGACTGTAAGCTTCTACCCCAAATAAATACCTTTTATAAAAGCCAACAGATTTCTGGTACTTTGCATCAGCATCCCTTTGGCTGATTGATATAGGCATATATGAAAAACACAGCTAACATCATACTCAATGGTGAAAAACTGAAAGCTTTCTTCTAATATCAGGACAAGACAAAAATGCACACTGTCACCACTGTTACTCAACATTGGACTGGAAGCTTTAGACAGAGCAATTAGGCAAGGAAAAGAAATCAAAGACATCCAAATCGGAAAGGAAAAAGTAAAATTTTCCCTATTTGCAGATGATATGTTGCTGTAAATATAGAAAATCCTGAAAAATCCACTACAAAACTACTAGAGCTCATAAATGAACCGAGCAAAATGGCAGGGTACAAGATCAACCCTCAAAAATTAGTAGTGTTTCTACACACTAGTAATGAACAATTTGAATAGGAAATCAAGAAAAATAATCCATTTACACTAGCAATTAAAGGAATAAAATATCTCGGAAAAAAAATCTAACTAAGGATATAAAGGATTTGTACACAATAAATGATAAAACATTGCTAAAAGAAATCTAGAAGACCTAAATAAATGGAAGGACATTTCTTGTTCATGGATTTTAAGACTAAATATTGTTGTCAATTCTACCCAAATTTATTTACAGATTCAACACAGTTGCAATCAAAATTTTAACAGCCTTCTTTGCAGAAATGAAAAAACCTATTGTCAAATTTAATGGAAGAGCAAGGGACCACAAAGAGCCAAATCCATGTGGAAAAAGAAGAATGAAATTGGAGGACTCACACCTCCTGATCTTAAAAGTTATTACAAAGGCAGAATAATGAAAACAACATGGTACTGGCACAAAGACAGGCATAAAGACCAATGGAATTGAATGGAGAATTCAGAAATCAACCCTGAGGTATGGCTGTGACAGAGAGTTAAGAATGAACAAATGATTATGATTACTGAGTCATTATATAGATGCTTTTTCTTACTTTTTTCATTATATCATAGAATAGTCAAAAGTTAATTACTGAAACTCACTAGGCTGGTCTCACTTTGCTTATGGTTATTCCAAACTAAACTCACACTTGTGTATACCTGCTTTTGTGACGGTAACCACTCCACCCTCCCCTGTCTGGGTCCATAAAAACCTTACTCTCCTCAAATTCAGGAAGACAGATTTTAGGCCATTAGACCATCTGATCCCCTTGCTATGTGCTGGCAATAAAATCTTTCTCTCTGACGTCTTAGGAATTGGTTATTTGAAGTGCACCAGGCAACAACTCCACTTTTGCTCAGTAATATGACCAACTGATTTTTGAGTGCCAAGTCCACTCAATTGGGAGAGTATAGTCTCTTCAGCAAATTGTGCTGGGAAAACTGGATATCCATTTGCAAAAGAATGAAGATGAAGCCCTACCTTATATACAGAAATCAATTCAAAATGGATGAAAAACTAAATATAAGAACAAAAACTATAAAACTCCTAGATCAAAACCTAGGAGAGCATCTTCAAGATCTTGTGCTAAGCAACAATTTCTTAGACTTTACAGTCAAAGCACAAACAACAAAAGAAAAAATAGATAAATGGGACCTCCTCAAAAATTTAAAATTTTGTATATCAAAGGACAATCGTGAAAGTAAAGAGACAGCCTACAGAATTGCTGAAAATATTTGGAAACCACATATCTGATAATGGTTTAACATCCAGAATATATATATATCAATCTTACAATTCAACAACAAAAAACAAACAACGCAATTTAAAAAATGACAAAAAGACTTGAATAGACATTTCTCCAAAGAAGATAGACAAATGGCCAAAAAGCACGTGGAAAAAATTCTCAACATCATTAACCATTAAGGAAATACAAATCAAAACCACTATGAGATTCCTTTTAATACCCCCTTGATTGGCTACTATTGCCAAAAGGAAAAAGAAGTGTTGGAGAGAATGTGGAGAAATAGGCACACTCATACATTTTTGGTGGGAATGTAAAATGGGGCAACAACTCTGGAAAACAGTTTGGCAGCTCCTCAGAAAGGTAAATATAGAACTACCATATGACCCAACAATCTCATTTCTAGATATATACCCAAAAGAATTGAAAACAGGGCCTCAAACTGATATATGCACACCATTATTCATAACAGCATTAGTCACAATTTCTACACAATTAACAGGTTTGAATTTTATATGTTTATGTGGTTAAAGGTACAAATTTTAGGTTGTTATTAGAATAAAAATTAAAAATAAAATAACAGAGTACTATGTGACACCTGCAGTGAAATGAACCCTAATAGAAACTATGGACTATAGTTAATGGTACAATTATAATAATGTTCTTTCATAAATTGTAACAAAGTTATCGTCCTAATGCAGGCTGTTAATAATAGTGATGGTGTATAGGAAAATAAGAGTATTTTCTGTTGCTAGTTCTGTAAACCAGCAACTTCTGTAATTAAAGGAAAATATTTTTAAAAATTACAAGAGTCCATGCATTAGGAAAATATAATAATTATAAACATAGATGCATATAATCACAAAATATATGTAGCAAAACCTGAAAGAATTTAAAGTGAAATAGATAATTCAAAAATAAGGATTACAGGGAAGCAGATGTGGCTCAAGCAATTGGGCTCCGTTTACCATATGGAGGGTCTCGGATCCGGTTCTTGGTGAAAGCGAGCTGGCCAGCACAGAAAGCTGATGCAATGAGAAGACACAACAAAAAAGAGACACAGAGGAGAGACAGTGAGAGACACTACAAACCAGGGAGCTAGGATGGCTCAAGCGATTGAGCGCCTCTTTCCCACATCGGAAGGTCCCAGGAATGGTTCCTGGTGCCTGCTAAAGAGAAGACAAGAAGAGAAGGCAAGCAGACACAGAAAAACGTGCAGCAAATGACACAGAGAGCAGACAGAGAGCACAAGCGGTGGGGGGCGGGGGGAATAAATAAATAAAATCTTAAAATATATATATTAAAAAAATAAGGGTTACATATTATCATACTGCACTCTTATTAACAATAATCCCTAGAACATCCAGACAAAATGAGCAAGTTGATAGATTATATGAACAGTGCTATCAACCAATCTGACCTAAATGACATTTATAAAACACACAGCAGAATGACTACAGAATACATGTTCTTTTTAAGTGCGTGTGGATTTACCAGGCTGTACCATATGTTTCAATAAATTTTAAAACATTGAAATCATACATTGTACATATGTTTTATGACCACTACAGAATTAAAATAGTGTTCAATAACAACAGAAAGAAAATCTGGGAAAATTCCTAACACTTGGAAATTAATAACACACATCTGAATAATCCAAGGATCAAAGAAGAGATCCCAAAGGAAATTTTAAAATATTTGAACTGAATGAAAACAAATGCAATATATCAAAATTTATGGAGTGCAGCTAAAGCAGTGCTTAGAGGAAAAATTAAGCTTTAAATGCCTATATAGAAAAAGGAGAATGGTTTCAAGCAGATACCTTAAGATTACACTGTAATGAACTAGAAGGAAAAACAAACTTTTTGTAGAAATTGGAAAATTGATCTTAGAATTTATTGCAATGTAAAAGACCCAGAAGAGCCAAAGCTACTCTGAAGAAGAACAAGAGTGGCATGACCTATAATACCCACTTTCAAACTTACTGCATAGATCTGGTTATCGAGACAGGCGCTGTCAGTGTCAGAATAGGCATCGTAAGTCGATGAAACAGAACTGAGGCTCCGGAAATAAATCCTCACATACGTAGTCAATTTATTTTCTATGAAGTTGCCAAGATAATTCAAAGGAAGGAAAGAGAGTCTTTATAACAAATGGTTCCAGGGCAATTGGACGTCCTCATTTACATTCACCCCCCAAATAAAGAAAAACTTACATTTTTATCTCACATCATACAAGAAAAGTATCTCAAAATGCATAAACAAACATACGGGTGAAAACTATAAAACTTCTAAAATAAAACATAAAAGAATATCATCATGACCTTAGGTTAGGCAAAGAGTTCTTAGACACAACACCAAAGCATGAAGTGGTGAAAAAGGCAAACTGATAAATGGGACTTCATTGAAATTGAAAAGTTTTGTGCCTTACACAATACAATTAGGAAGTGAAAAGACAATCCAGGTAGACAAAGAGAAAATATCTGCAGGCCATATGTCTGATGAAGGACTTTTTTCCAGAATGTATGAGAGTTCCAACAGCTCAGTGATGGAAGGGGAAAAGCCCAGTTAGGGAATGGTCGAAGAAGACATACAGATGGCTGTGAATACATGAAAAAGTGCTCGGCATCATTAACCAATAGGAAAATGCAAATTAAACCTGCAAGGAGATGCCACTACTCATGAAAATGGTAATGATCGAGAAAATAGGCAATGCCACATGTTGGCTAGGGTGTGGAGAAACTGGAATCCTAACACATTGTTAGTGGGAATGTGGAACAGAGCAGCAATTTTGGGAAACAGCCCGGCAGTTTGTTAAAAAGTTAAGCCTGAACTTGACAAGTCACTCAGTGGTGCCCCTCTTGGACTCTCCCCAAAGAAGTGAAAAAATTTCTCCACATCAAGATGTATGAAAATGTTTCGATAGCCAAAACTAGAAACATTTCAGGAGTCAGTTAACTGGTAAACGAATAAACACATCACAGTATGTCTGTAAAATGGAGCACTATTTGGCAATTAAAAAAACAAAATACTGATACATGTTACAATATGGATGAGCCTTGTAAACACTGTGCTAAGTGAAAAAAGGCAAAAGACAAAGACTACATATTATATTTTTCAATTTATAAGTAATGCCCCAAAAAGGCAAATTTATAGAAACCCAGAGCTAATTGCTGTTTGCCTGGGAAGAGGGGTGGGGGTGGGTATTGATCAGGGGTTTTGTGGAGTAATGGAAATGTGCTGAAGCTCAATTATGATAATGGTTGTGCAACCCTGTGGATCTTCTAAAAGCACTGAAATTTGAAATAGCAAAAAAGTATTATTAGGACTGTATACCACCTAAGAGTGTCGGAAGATGATCCAAGTAAAAAAAAAGTGGAGTAGCTGGAGGGAAAATAGAGTTGTGTTTTGTTCGATGTTGATTATATCATGAATTTTGCTTATTTAACATCTTAGTTAAACATATAACAATTATAAAATAATTATTAAATTATTTTCATCTATATTTTAGAGGATAAATAAATTCACGTAAACTAGATTAAGACATCTTAATTTAAAAAATAGTTTTAAAAAATTAGTTTATATAACCTCCATGACCCGCTGTCATAGAACTAAAACCCATTACATGTCAACCTACATATGCGGACAATTCACATAAGAAAATAGACAATATACTAGATGATAAAAATTTTTATAGGACGATAACTGTATTGCCTAAATCATGGCAAACTACTAGAGCTATCAGGATGACACAATATAATAGCACTTTTCTAAGACATTAATAAAAATTTACAAATGTTAGAACTGTAAAAGATCTAAGAGAATATCTAATCTATTGCCTTGTAAAAGAAAGAAGTCTCTAAAACGTTGCCTGACACCCACTCCTCTTTTTAAAGAATTCGGCCGCCTGATGGTCTTTCTGCATAATTCCCATTGTCTGAGTTACCTGACTCTTCTACCACGGCCACAACCAACTGGGTGGAGGATAAAAATCTCACGGAAGAAAATCCACCTGTGTTTGACTTTAAGGACACCAGAGGCATATAAACTGATTTCATGCAAGGACTCTGTGCAATAATAGTGCTATGCTTTCTGTGTCTAACAGACTAATTAGATGCTCAGTTTTGGTGTTTTAATGTGACACATGCAGACAGAGATCTTCGAAGTCTATAGGAGAAAATGAAGAAGGAGTAATAGAAAAGAAACCAACTAGGAGAAGATGAGTCATGAGAAAGTCGAAACTGCTGAAGCAGAAGTCACTAATGTTCCTGAGTCCCTTGAGATTCTGCTGTATGCTGAATAAAGCCTGCCCATGTGGTTCCTCCCTGAAATCACACACTCTTTTGTCAGAAAGGAAAGCTGAGGCTCAGAGAGCTTAAGTGAATTCTCCAACTTTTCTAGGGAATTGCAAGTGTCCACATTAGAACTCAGATGACCTGGCTACTGGTTCAGCCGTTTTAACATGGAACTTATTTATTTCTAAAAGCATTTGCCCATAAAATCATTTGATGTTACTTTTTTTTTTTTAAGATTTATTTTATTTATTATTTTTCCCCACCCCCTCATTGTTTGCACTTGCTGTGTCTGTTCGTCTTCCTCGTTTTTCTAGGAGGCACTGGAAACAGAACCCGGGACCTCCAATGTGGGAGGAAGGTGCCTAATCACTTGAGCCACCTCAGCTCCCTGCTTTGTTGTGTCTCTCAAAATGTTTTCTTCCTTTTTTACTTGTTTCTCGTTGATGTCTTGCTCATCTTCTTTAGGAGGCACGGGGAACCAAACCCCGGGCCTCCCATGTGGTAGGCGGGAGCTCAATCGCTTGAGCCACATCCACTTCCCCATTTGATGTTACATTAATTCTATAATTCTGTTCTCAAGAAGACTCTTTGTGCTCTTATTTCTTAAAACAGTAACTATATTCAATTTCTGCCTCTGATTACGGTTATTCTACTATTTCTCTTCACTTGCAAAAGTTGTCTCTATAGTCTTCCGCTGCCTCTTCTCTATCCCAATCCTGAAGAAACTTCATAACCCTTAATTGGTTTTCTAAGATTCTTTTGTTGATCGTGGTGGCAGTTTTTTGGTTTTTGTTTTTGTTTTTAACTGTGAGCTATTTGGTAAGTTTTTTTTTTTTTTTCAAATACAACAAAACTGTTTAAAAATGTTAATTGCTAAGGTTTCAAGAAATCCTGAGCATCTGCTCCCTTCAAAAGAAGGAAGAAAAGGAAAAAATGCTCAATTGCTTAACCCTGCAACTTGTTGGAGAAAGGTAAAGTGAATCATACATGATAGCATGTCTTTGAATTTACAAAGGTTAAAGGCAATATTTATTTAGATTTTATAAGACAAACACTAATTTTCTTTAACTTGGTGATCTTCAAATTTTAATTATTTCTTAAATTTACATCTGGAGCTATTGGCACCAACATAATTTTTATTCTTCATCATAAGTTTAAATCACTGCAAAAAAAAAAATACAAAACACCAACTTGTGAGGGATGGTAAACACTGGCATTTCAAAATAAAACTGATACACCATTCTTTTAAACTTTATCCAACAGACTCTAAATCTATTTATGAACTTGACAGACTTAGGAAAGCATGTCAGCAGCTTAAAGAGAGGAACTAATTCCTATAATGGAAGCAGTTTACCTAAAGTTCAGAACATTATGCTTAAGACTATATTGCCCTATGTCTGTTCACAATAAATGGTTCTGATTTTCTGAATGCACTTTAATCTACTTTGCGGAAATTAGCAGCAAAACAAGTGAAGTACTATTAAGAAATGAAATGAACATTATATAATTTATTTAATATTCAGGTATTTCTTTTTAATATATCTTTTCATGAATGGTTTATAATGCATATAATTTATCAGTACATTAGTATTTATTGATAAATTATAAACAAGCAAACAAACATAAAATAAACACAAGATTCCCCTTCTAGAAGAACTTGAAAAAAATAAATAAAAAATAAACACAAGATTAACAGGAACTGTATTAATACTTGTTGTTATGTCAATTAAATATTATCCAAAATGTCTTCCCTTAAGGTTACTATACATCTAATAAGTAGATAAAAGGTGTTAATGACTACATAGAGAAGTTGGTGATGATTGACAGAAAGTAGGAAGCTTGCACCCAAATTAAAAGTAAGTGTGCTTTTAGTATCTCCAGTAATTTATTACAAAAATTAATGAAGAAATATTTCAGAAACTGAATAAATGTTCAAGAATAAAACGGCTTTGCCTCTAGTATACATTTCTCCTATTTGTAGAAATGACATTGATCTATCAGAATAAACAAGGGGCTTTCCTCTCTTCCTACCTCTTCAAATCATAAAAAGCCTGCAATTGAGATGCAGACTAAGAGTCACCAAATGCTTCCTTATTATGAGAATGGTAAAAAAGCAGATGGCACTAATAGCAGATGGATATTTTGTATCATGCTTCTGGTAAATCTTGAATGTTCTAGAATAGGTAAATGGATAATGCATGGAGCCTTGCAATGCCTTTGCTTCCTAGGAGAAATAACGAACTCTACTCCCTTTACTACTTTTTGATGATACTCTATGCTTTTTCCTCATGAGTCTCTTCTTTGGGAAATACAAGTTCTTTGACAGTAGTTGGGAGAAAACTGGTTGGTTCATTAAAAGAATATCATAATTGCCTCCCCACTCTACAATATATCCCAAAATGGGCCAAAATACCTCATTTCATGAACCATTATATATATACACACATATATACATACATAGACATACACGTACACATTCATGTGCAAGTACACGGGCAGGTACATATATGTATGTACACGCACATAAAGGCAGGAAAAGATATAAATCCTGTAGAAGGTTTGAGGCTAATATTTCAAATTACCCATTTTTCCAAAGTCAAAGGTTTTTTACACTCTAGATTCATGAGTCACAGTAGGAGTCAGGATGTGTGACAGGAGTTTCAGAAAGGAGACAGGCAAGAGACCTCAACCTCAGGTACATTTTGAGGCAGTTCATTCTGAGAAAACAGAACACATGTTAAATTGAAACTCTAGACACTAATTCCAACAAAACTGTGGTTTTCTGGAAAGGAGACTTCAGATGGAGTTTAGGGTGAAGGACATGGTAGACAAAGTCCTTGTGATCAAAACCTATGTGGAGGAGGAGGGGAGGAAGGCAGAATGGGTCGGGGGAGACCGCGCTCTGCAAAGAAGTGAGGCAATAGCCTCAGCCGACCACATGGGGAACTCTGGAGCAAAACCTGCCTGTCAGTCCTGGGAAGGGCGTGACCCTGAGTGACCGGGCTCTGCCATGGCAATCCCCGAAGAGATGACAGCAAAGACACTCTGTTGAAAGCACTCCCAGAAGAGAGTGCACGTCCTTCCTTGCTAGGAGATCTGGGTGAGGCATCTCATTATCCATAAATCTTCACCTGAACCCCTCAGAAAGTTCCTGGCTAACCCTAGAAACATTCGGGCTCTAATTTGTGAATGTTACCAATACCTCATCCATCTCCTGGAAGGGAAGTATTTTATCCGATCATAGGTCTCCTGGATCTGGAGACCGATGGAATTGAATGTGGCTTGGAGCAGGTCCAACGTGGTGAAGAGACTAGCCATTGGCTCTGCAGCTTGTTTTCCATATTGTGTGTGTGTTTCCCCCCTTTCCCCCACCCCTTCTCTCTCTTTGTCTCTCTTTTTCCCTCATCATCTCTAATTTTACCACCCAAAACCTGGCCCGAGAAAAAGACAAAGACTGGAGTTGAGGAGTACAGCATGGAAACTCGAAAGGAATGCAAAAGGCTGGCATGAGAAGGAAGTGCCAGGTGGAGACAAACTTCGAGGATTGCTGAGGAAAAAGGATCCCCTGGGGGCACATAGGTTGGGATTTTATATGTAGGAACCGTTCACTTAAAAATCCCCAAGATTCCTGTTCAGAATTTAGTTCTTTGAAGATTTTATTCCAAGCATGGCCTCATCGAAATGCTAGTTTTTTAAAAAATAAATCTCTCAATAGTATACAATATGGGTTGGAGAAGACTAAAGGCAGAGCAGTTACTAGGACATCAGTGCCAATGCTCAGGTGAAGTGATGAGGACGATGAAGACAGCCACAGAGTCTTAAAATCGGTGAGACCTCGTGACCTTCAGGAACTGAGTGGAGGAAAGGGATCAGAAGTCGACAGAGACCTAAACTTCCAAGCCTAACAGAGATAGGAAAGGGAAGAAGATCTGTTCTGAGGAAAATGTTATATGCCTATTTAACACAGGTTGAGTGGAAAGCCAAGTCAAATATTAAGTAGGCATGGATCAGGGCTCAGAAGAGGACAGAGCTGGAATAGAGATTTTAACAAAATCATGTTGAATAAAAGAAATAGGTAAGTTTCAAATTATTCCATTTGTACTAGTTCACATTTTTTTTTAAAAGATAATTGAGGGAAGCGGCTGTGGCTCAATCAGTAGGGCTCCCGTTTACCATATGGGAGGCCCCGGGTTCGGTTCCCGGGGCCTCCTGGTGAAGGCAAGCCCGCCACTTTGTTATGTTTCACATAACAAAGTGGTTTGGTTACATAACAAAGTGAAAAATGTAGGATTTTTATGTTTACCAAGTGGTTAAAGATTCTGATAGTAATGCAACTGAATATATTCTTCTTTTTCCATCACACTGTAAAGGTACTTTTTCCTTGTCTTTTAGAAATTAATAAACAATGCATGCAATGAGTTTAACTGTTACAAATAAATTTTTGGACATTTTTTGTTATCAAATACTGGCAGGAGCCACTTAGTTGAAATTGCTATTCTATATCACCCATGTAAAACAAATACTTTTGGAAAAATAGAAATATAGATAATTCTCTCTATATATCCTATGCACTTGATTGGAACAATGTACTTGACAGAGTTTCTAATGATTAGCAAAGATTTAAAATTTTTAATTATAAAAGGGTGATTGTAATTACTCATTCATCTTATAATTCAGGGTTGCTCTTAAATGAAGTAACACATAATTCAGTATTGTAAAAATGTCATTTCTGGAGATATAGAAAATTATTTTTGAAGGAAGAAGCTAGACATGTATCAAAGTCCTATAATGGATTTACTAAATGCTATTTAGCCCATATAGTGCAGAATTAGTATTAAAATGCTAATGTGAACCCACATCTGTAGCCTTATCTGAAGAAAACTTTACTAGGTAAAGAGAATTTTGGCTGCCCCTCATTCTCCAGCACCTCTGTAAAACAGAAGTTTTGCTGAAGTCTGACCAATTAAATAATAAATGTGCACTAAATGCTATCTCTTAATAGGTGGGAACTATATTTTAATGCCCAAGGGAAATTATATAGAGGTAGATGTATAGTGCCAATGTTTGGGAAGCTTGAGCAAACCCAGAGATTTCTGTGTTCTGTACAGAAAAAAATAAATGAATTTTGTACATTAAAAGGACACAAAAAGTTGTTCTGGATAAAATGTAGCTCTTAGTGTGAAAGCTGAAATAGTAAGACTTCTAGAATATAGGAAAATATCTTCGTGCACTTGTTATAGGGAGAGATTTTTTTAAAAATCAGGACACAAAAAGCAGAAACCTTAAATGAAAAGATCAATAACATGATTTATATTAAAATTAAGAATTTCTATGCATCAAAATATACCATTCAAAATATACCATGCAACACATATAGCCCAGAAAATCCTCATATAAAGATGTTTTAAAAATTATATAATTGATTAAAAATCACACAATAGAAACATGAGCAAGGGTTACAAAAAAGAGATTAACAATTGAAAAAATGTGCTCAAACTTCATTGTCATTAGGAAAATTCAAATGAAAACTACAATAAAATACTACATATCCATCAGCATAGCTACAATTTAAGAGAATGTCAATCCCAAGCATTTCCAGGAATGCGTTGCAGCAGGGACTCGTGACCCTGGTAGGAGAGTAAACGGCTGCTAATTTGAAGACACGTAACACAGAGAGGCCAATTCCACTCCTAGGTAGATTCCCAACAGAAATACACTCACATCCACACACACCACACATAAACACACATAAACATATACACATACATATATATATAATGAATCCATTTAAATATATTTCCAGGATAAGGAAAATTAAACTATCATGCTAAAAGTCAAGTAATGGCTATATGAGGGAAGAAAAAAGAGTTTAATACTTGGGAGGGGTCAAAAGTGGAGCTTTTAGCTTTTGGCACTCTCTTTTGCCCTGGGAAGGGAAACATGGCTATTTGCTTTATTAGAATTTGTTGAACTGTACATTCATATGTTTTGTGCGTTTTTGTTATACTTCAAATAAAAAATAAAGTCTTAAGGAAAAGTATTCCCAAACCAGGAAATTTATTAAAAATGTAATAACTTTGCTTTTTAAATAAACATGAATCTTCTCATTTCCATATTAGGAGGAATTAATGCTTCCTGGATTTACAAAATATAGAGCTCTATCAGTGCCTTATGCAGAATACAGAAATTCATGCCACCTCACCAGGCAGGGCTCTCTCAGCAGAATTTCAATGGTCAAAATTCAAGGATATCTATTGGTTATCAGCCAAATGGGGAAAAATAAGTCCATGCTGTGTGGAGGTCAACTAAGCCTTCACTCGTATCATTTCTTTTTCATAGAAATATGTTTAATCCTGTTAAACCTGTTAATTCCAAAAACGAAGGCCCTTAAGAGGGTTCAACCTCAATGCTGTATTTTTCTTGGAATTTCTTATTTGTAAAATTGCTCTTTTTCCATTGTACTAGATGGTGGAAATCTTGCTGTGCAAGAAATTCAGAATATAAACAGAATGAAGTTCCCTCAAGAAATACAAATGGAGGGGCCAAGATGGCGTT
>JAKSZT010053830.1:21823199-21879202 GCA_026826555.1 Tolypeutes matacus | reverse complement strand
ATGGACATCACCATCCCAGTCGCCTCTGGATTGGGGGAAGAACTATGGACTAGAGTGGACTTGATGGTATTCGCTTGCTCACATATGGTGATTCTTGCAATGCAAGAAATTATAACAATGAGGTGGAGCCAGTGGCCACTTGACACTTTTGGGGTAGGGAGGGGATGATCAGTTGAAATACAGGGGCTTCTTTGGGAGTTGGAGGTTGTCCTGAGTACCGTTGTGGCAACGGATGTAGGCCACTTTAAATCAGCACACACCACTCAGAACTGAGTGGGAGAGAGTGTGGTCTACAGTGTGAACTGTGGTCTATGGTTGGTGGCAAGGCTCCAGGATGTGTAAGTTCATTGACGGTGGTGGGCCACACTGTGGGAGATGCTTGTGTGGGATGTGGTGGGAGGTGTGGGAGGTGGGGAACATGGGAATCCCAGTGGGTTCCGTGTAATATTTTGGGTATGTAAGCACCTCTTAAAATATATGTATATATATATATAAATAACAATTTTGTAAGCAAATACACATATATGCATATATATTTATATATCATTTTGCAAATGTTTGTATGTATTGTGAGAACTTTGATTTTTACCCATAATAAAAAATTAAAAAAAAAGAAATACAAATGAATATTTTTAGAGGCCAAATTCTACTCATGCCAGCGTATAATTCTGATAAGCAGCCTGAAGAACTGCACTTAGCAGATTAACCTGAGCTCCCCAAAGTGTCACATATCTCTGAAGTTACTCTGGAGATGAGATGAGATGAGCCGCCCATGAAAGCAGTCAGATGCATTGGAACCCGTGCTTGTCTCTGAAGTAAGACCAAAGACTGAATTCTGCTCTGAGCAAAGAAAATCAATGAGAAAAACATCCTCTTTATTTTTCATATCCTATGGGTAATGGTAAAATGTTGAGTGAAAGAAATGATGAAAATCTTCCAGGTTATTAAACTGCTTATGTTGTCCTTGAAACATGGGGTCCAAAGTCAGTTATTTCTGCTGGACAGAAAGCAAAAATATGGGCTTTGAAATTTGGGTTTAATGGTGCATTAAGAAATAACACGGTCAGTGAAGAGCCAGCCAGCCGTGAGCATGTGCCGAGAGGGTGTTTGGAAGAGATGGGCCTGTGCAATGGAAGCAGGCATGTCTTCCTATACAGTACTGGAGCCTAACTGCCCACCTGGAACTCAGAGCTGCAGAGCAGCAGAGTTCATTGTCGTTCCAGCCCAGGGCACACCTGAAGTAGTAAATCCAAGAATAAACTCCATGAGCTTTCTTTTATGCCCGTAAAACACAGAGGCAGAGTAGGGGACCCTTCCTCCCCTGGCATCCAGTTACCCTGGTGCTGTCGTTAACCACGTGAGTCCTTTCCTTTCTCCGCTTAGAGGTTGACTCACCCACCGGCTACTTCCCTGGTAAGAAAGGATGTGCAATCAAGAAAAGTACCCCCTCTTGTGAAAGACTTACCTCCATGATACCTCTGCCCAGCAGTTTTGCAGCTTCCTGCCTGAAGACAGGTGAGCCCAATCTTTCCTCCTCTAGTCAAGGGACCATTTTGCTTTAGCTTAGGGGTGCTGGGATGAGGAACCACTGTATAACACCAGGTGTTTGTTTGAAAATGTCAAATTGCATGTGTTTCCCTCTGAATTATGCCCAGGTACTGTCTTAAATCTCTGCTATGGAAATACATTGTTTGCTTGTGTGAACAAACTCTGGACATACAGTCTGCCATGCTGCAGGAAATGGAAGTCCATAATCACCTTTTAAAGCTATTCAGTTGAATCTTATAAATATACATTTCTTTGTAAAAAGTACAGCAAATACAATGGAATATTATTCATCTGTAAAAAGAAGTGAGTGCTGGTACATGCTACAAATGGATGAATCTTTAAGGCTTTGTGCTAAGTGGAATAAGCCAGACAAAGAAGGACAAGATATTGTATAAATTCCCTTACATGAAATACTTAGAATAAGCGTATTCATAGAGACAGAAAGCAGAATACTAATGACCAGGGGTGAAGGGAGAGGAGAATGGGATGTTATCGTTGAATGAATGTGAGCTCTGGTTTGGGATGATGAAAATAGTCTGGAAATAGTGGTGAAGGTTACACAGCATTGTCAATGTACTCAATGTCAAAGAATTGTCCACTTAAAATGGTTAAAATGATTTATATGTTATGTATATTCTATCACAATTTAAAATAAATTACTCTAAAAAAAGTAAAACAAAAATGACTGAACCCACATCTCCATAATGAGAATTATATACTTTCCCATACATGATGGTCAAAGGAAAAATCATGTTTCAGTCCACAGTCTTCTTTGTTTTTCATATTGTCCTGATCCCACCCAGTCTGTCTACGCAGGCCCTGAGTGAAAGTCACAGAGAGCCATGGTTTCCGGTGCAATCCTGCTGATCCTCAGCCCCCCATTCCTCACCCCAGGGCCTGTGCCCTGGCTTTGCTCCCTGCTCCAGTCTCCCTGAGGCATGTCTTTAAAAATGTGGCCAGGAGCCCATCGAGATCAAAACCACCTGAGCCCCAGAGAAATGCAGCTGTTGGGCCCTACAGATTTGTGTGGACTGGTAAGTTGAGGACTTGGGTCCAGAAACCTTCCTTTTAATTCTGTCTCTCCCTGATTTTTATCAGAATAAGATTTGGATCCACTGATTTAGAAGATCAGAATTTGACATTGACGCCTTCAATCGCCTATGAGATAGCATAGAAAGGAGTCTAAGTATTGTGAGGTGGGAGCAATTCTAAGTTCTTCTCATCATGAACTTAGAAATTCATGGAGTAGAACTTCCTAGGGACTTGTTTCACTAACAGCAGCTCCAAAGTCATCTCTCCTTTCCCTCTCGAGCATGTGGGTATTATTCACACTCTAAAATTTAAAAGCAACAAAAATATTTTGTTTTTATATGGGGCCATGCCAATGTACTTCGAAATACAAAACTCAGGGTAAGACAGAATAATTGGGACGATTTCATGAAGCAGGGGCGCTGGCTGTATCATCTCAATTCCTAAGTGTATTTCCAGCTACACCCCACTTGTACACTTTGAATCAATCCATTTAATGAGGATTTCCTTCTCTTACTTTTGGGACTTTGTTCACTGTTTCATTGAATAGAGTTGACCTAGTTCCTACTTTATTTTCTCATGACCTCTTTCATGCCCTTCATTCCAAGTTAATTTGATTTCTCAGTGTGTCTGCAAAAGAGAAAAGGGAATTTTATAACACTTTCTGAATGTACAAGTCAGTGTAATTCATAATTATACATGAATGGAGTAAGTGTATTCTGAACACTGCACGATACCAGGAATGCACAGGTGGATAAACCAGAGCTTACTTTGGAGGATAATACCGAGTTACACAGTGACAGCTAAAACTGGTTGCCTAATTTTGCATTCACTTGCAAAGTTAATGCAGGTACCACCCGGTTATGCTTATGATGATCTAGGCAATAATATTCACACTATTGGAAGGGTTATCACAATTACTTACCAAAAAACCCCACAGATTTTAAAATAACTTAGATCAGAAGATTTCTTAGAAAGACAAATAATATCTGGGATGAATCTTCAAGATAGATAACATTCTCTTCATTTTATAGAAAAGAAATCAAGGCAACTAGATGTTAAATGATTTTCCCAAGGCCACACAGTCTTCTACTATGAGCTACTTACTACATGAGTTACATATTTTAATTATGATTATTTTGTTTAGTTCCAATAGAAACATTTACCAAATTATTTTAGATTATTTGCAAATTCTAATTTACCCTTGGTTTGAGAAGAATCAGCCTTTCTAATCGATGCTATAACTACCACCAGATTAACTATCTAAAAATGCTATTAATCTTCTCAAAAATCTTTGAGGATTCCCTCTCACCTGTGTGTCAGTAGATAATTTATTAAGCTACTGAGGTATGTTGTCTCCTCTTTGCTCTGTGTAATATTCTTCCTCTCACAATCAATTCCCGCATCTCAAGAACATACCCAAAACTTCCTTTGCCTTCTGCCTCAGGAGATTTTAAGTTGGGTGCCAAAACATGAAGCTGCTTGGCAAGCTAAGTACTGCTTATATCCAAGTTTTTGAAGATTTTGTATATTGAAGGATTTTAGGGAGGAGCCTTCCGGAAGAGATGGATTAGAGATAAGGGCTGTTTAGCTGGGGATGTGAAATAGCTGGGCCTAGAGATATTTGGAGACACCTCACACCAAGACATCCAATGAGGTGGCTATGGATTCAGTGCATACCTAAGTCCAACCACCTGGTCTGGTGCAGAGCCTTTCAAGGCGGAACGATGTCTCTATCGTGTACTGAAGAACGCCAAAGATAACCGAGTGGTGAGATTTTGGCCTTGGGAGCCATGCAAAAGACTTCAAGGCCAAGGTTGGCAATAAGGCAAGAAAAGAAGCAAAACATTGGTGACTACTGTGGGAGAAATATATGGGGTTCTTGCCTGTAATGTTTATTACTATGTATAACACCAAGACTTTAATATTATCCTAAAAGTGGAAGAAGGAATTCCACCTTTTTCAAACCTGATTGAAACTGAATTTTCCTGCAATCAGGCATCTGGAGAGTTGAAGCAGCACATATTCCATTTGGGAAAATAAAGAGAATGTGATATTTCTTTCAAACTACAGTTGTGGATTAAATGTCATACTATATCAGTTCTAGGGTATCAGTTGGAAATTTGTCTGGCTCCAAATAGCAGACAACTCAACGAGCAGCACAGACAATAAGCATTCATTTTTCTCACATAAAACCAAGTTCAGGGATCAGCTGCTAGAACTGGTTCAGCTGCTCTACAATGTCCACCCACCATGCTTAACATGTTGCCTTTATTCTCATGTTGATTTTCTTAATCTTATGGTCACACAGATACAGACATTGTGGCCATGATCAGGGCAAGAAGAAAAGGGAGAGGTGGTGATGCCACTTCCATTTGCTCCTTTCATAGGAAAGCGAAAGATTTACTTGATACCTCTCAGAGATTTCACTTATGTCCCATTGCCAAGAAATATTTCATCTGACCACATCTGACTGTGATGCTGAGAAAGTGCGTATTTAGCTTTTACATACTCTATAGTGGAAGTGGACAGAGGAGAAGGGAGTTGGCAGTGGGTGTGGGTGAGCTAATCCACAGTGTCTGCCATACATTAAAATTCCAAAGTGATCTGGGGGGTGTGTAAGGGCCTCCGCAGTCCAGCTCCCACTTATCTTTCTAGTCCTGACTTCTATTTCACCTAACAGGGATTCTTGGCTCCAGCTCGATCCTTCACCATCCTTCAGACACTACATATGCATTCTTGTCTCTGCTGCACAATTCTGTTCCTTCTCCCTGATTTCCTTTCCCCAGTATTATCCCTTATCTTTATTCTTCAAGTCCTACCTGCTTCATGAAATCTTCTCAATTAATCCTGTTTACATTGATTTTTGCATTTTGAAGTGCATTGGTATGGTCCCATATACAAACATAATATTTATTTTTGGTCATTAGTATTTCTTCTTTGGAGAAATATCTATTTATGTCTTTTGCCCATTTTTTAACAAATCAATTTTATTGATATATATATTAATAAAGCATAAATCCATCCAAAGTGTACAATCAATGGTATTCGGTGTAATCACATATTTGTGCATTCATAACTTCAATCATTCTTAGAGCATTTTCATTATTCCAATATTAATAAACAAAAAACAAGCAAACAAAACTCATCACCTCTCAATCTCTTTATGCTTCCCCTGCTGTACATAGCTGCAATTCTTTTTCCTTCTCTCTAGTATATTTTATTTATAATTTGTAAAAATAGTCTTATATATGCAATATCACCCATATTCAATAGTAAAACATGAGGTTTTACAATCATACACAGTCCCATGTTACAGTTGTTACAGTTTTTAGCTTTCCTTCTAGTAATATACATGACCTTAGACTTTCCCTTTCAACCACTGTCACACCCATACAATAGTACTGCTAGTCACAGACACCATGATATGATTATTAGCCAGCCAAAGGGGTACTGATGCAAAGTACCAGAAATCTGTTGGCTTTTTAAGGGTATTTATTTGGGATAAAAGCTTATAGTGACAAGGCTCTAAAGAGTCCAACTCAAAGTACCATAAGAGGTACTTCCAAATCCAAAGTCTGTTGCCACGTGTTGAAGCAAGTTGGCTTTCTCCTTCCTTTTAACGCTCTGTGATCCCAGCTTCTTCCAGTCTCAGCTCTAGGCTGGCACAGGGCTTCTTTCTTTCCAGCCTCAGCTGCTCTGGTCTCTTTACAAGGTCTGCTGTAAATGATCAGGTGAATGGCTCAGCTCTCCCAGGGGCTCCAGCATCAAAACTAAGTTTTCTCATCTTCTGTGTCTTCTTCTGTCTTCTCCTTGAATGAATGTCTGTTTATACAGCCCACTAAGAGGGCGGGGATTCAACCCTGACCACATGCTAACCATGTGGTTGAATCAAAGCCCTAATCTTAACATAATCAGGTAAATGTAAAACCTTTGAATTTAATACAATCAAAGGGTAACACAACCTGAGGAACAGAACAGTTTACAAACATAATCTATATCTCTTTTTGGAATTCATAAATAATATCAAACTGCCACAATATGCTTTAACCATTTCTATTCATTTCCAAATATTTACAAATAACCTTTTTACCAGTTCTGCAAAGATTAAACCTCAACTTTCCATTCTCTACCCTCCTTCTATTTTCTGGTGACCTATATTCTAATTGTCAACTCCATGAATTTACACAATATATTTAGTTCATAGTAGCACAATCATACAGTAGTTGTCCTTTTGTGTCTGGCTTGCTTCACTCAACATAATGTCCTCCAGGTTATGACTTCATTTCTTCTTATCACTGCATAATATTCCATCGTGTGTATATACCACAATCTGTTTATCCATTCATCAGTTGATGGACACCTGGGTTGTTTCCAGTTTGTGGCAATTGTGAATAATTCCACTCTGAACATCAGTGTGCACATGTCTGTTCATGTCTCTGCTCTCCATTCTTCTGGTTATATACCTAATAATGGTATTGCCAGGTCCCATGGCAAGTCTATATTCAACTTACTTAGAAACTGCCAAAAATTCTCCACAGTGGTTGTGCCAGTCTACGTTCCCACCAATAGTGAATAAGCGTTCCTATCTCGCACATCCTATCCAACATTTACAGTTTTCCTAATTTTTTATGGAGGCCAGTCTAATAGATATGAAGTATCACATTATAGCTTTGATTTGCATTTCCCTAACCGCTAGTGATGTTGAACATTTTTTCATGTGTTTCTTCACCATTTGTATTTCTTCTTTGGACAATTGTCTTTTCAAGTCTTTTGCACATTTTAAAATTAGGTTGTTTGTCTTTTTATTGCTGAGTTGTATGATCTCTTTGTATATCGTGGATATTAAACCCTTATTGATATGTGATTGCCAAATATATTTACCCATTGAGTCAGCTGCCTTTTCACCCTTTTGACAAAGTCCTTTGAGGTACAAAAATGTTTAATTTTGAGGAAGTCCCATTTACCTATTTTTTCTTTTGTTGCTCCTGCTTTGAATGTTAGGTTTAAGAAACTACCCCCCACCACTTTTGCTCCAGGTATGCAAGGGTGGTTCAACACAAGAAAATCAATTAGTGTAATAAACCACATTGATAAATTGAAGGAGGAAAATCACATGATCCTCTCAATTGATGCAAAAAAGGCATTTGACAAACTACACACACTTTCTTGATAAAAGCACTCCAAAATATAAGAATAGAAGGAAGCTTTCTTAATATGGTAAAATGCATATAGGAATAACCTACAGGTAGCATTGCACTTAATGGTGAAAGACTGAAAGCTTTCCTGCTGAGATCAGGAACAAGACAAGGATGCCCGCTGTCACCATTATTATTCAATATTGTGCTAGAGGTTCTAGCTAGGGCAATTAGGCTAGACAAGGAGATAAAAGGCACCCAAATACGAAAGGAAGAATTAAAGCTTTTCACTATTTGCTGAAGATATGATCCTATATCTAGAATCTCCTGAAAAATCCAGAACAAAGCTACTAGAACTAATAGATGAGTTCATCAAAGTGACAGGATACAAGATTAATACACAAAAATCAATAGCACGTCTATACACTATTGATGTGCAATCTGAGGAGGAAATCAGGGGAAAAAATCCATTTATAATAGCAATTAAAACAAATATTTAGGGATAAACTTAACCAAGGACATAAAGGATCTGTATTCAGAAAATTACAAACATTGCTAAAAGAAACTGAAGAAGACTTAAATAAATGGAAGAACATTCTGTGTTCATGGATTGGAAGACGAGATATCATTAAGATGTGAATTCTACCCAAACTGATTTACAGATTCAATGCAATCCCAATAAATATCCTGTTGCAGTTGGGCAGTTTGATGTAATCCTGAATTCCAAAAATATAATTGGATCATGCTTGTAAACTGATCTGTTAATCTGGGCATGATTAAGTTATGATTAGGGCATTGACTGGGCCAAGTCAGTAGGGCATTAAGCCCCACCCTTTGGTGGGTGGGGGAATGGAATATAAAAGGCAAGGCAAAGAACAGAGTAGAAGCAGTCTTTTGAGAAGCAGTTTTGATGTTGGAAAGAAGGCTCCAGGAGAAGAGAAGCGAGCCGTTCGCCTGATCATCTACAGCCGACCTTGTGGAGGAAACAGGAGCTAAGCCTGGAGAGAAACACAGCCCCGGGAAGAGAGGAACCCCAGAAGCCTGAACCCTGGCAAATGCCAGCAACTGTCTTGCTCTAACACGTGGCAATGGACTGTGGTGAGAGAAGAAACTTAACACTTTATGGCCTGGTATCTGTGGATTTCTACCCCAAATAAATACCTTTTGTAAAAACCAACCCATTTTTGGTATTTCACATTAGCACCCCTTTGGCTGACTAATACATATCCCAACAGCCTTTTTTGCAGAAGTGGAGAAACCAATTATCAAATTTATTTGGAAGAATAAGGGCCCAAAATAGCCAAAAAGATCTTTAAAAAAGAAGAACAAACTTGGAGGACTCTCATTTCCAGGCTTTAAAGCATATTACCTAGCTACAGTGGTAAAAACAGCATGGTACTGCCATAAGGACAGGCACATTGACCAATGGAACAAAATTGAGAACTCAGAAATAGACCCTCACATCTACAGTCAAGTGATTTTTGACAAGGCAGTCAAGCCCTCTGTAGCAGTTTGATACTGTCTATGAATTCCAAAAATAGATATTGGATTATGTTTGTGAACTGGTCCGTTCCTCTGGGCATATTAGATTGGGTTGGATTCAGAAGTTTCACTTTTACTTGATTAAATAATGATTAAGGCTTTAATTAGGCATCGTCTGTAGGATGTTAAGTCCTCGCCCCCTTTGTGGGCAGGGACTCACAGAGAAAAGACACAGCAGAGAACAGAGTTTAGAGTTTTGATCCTGGAGCCTGGGAAGTAAACACACAGAGAAGCAGATATGTGAGGAAGGAGAGAAGGCTCCATTAGACACAACAGAGTCCCAGGAAGAGAGATGAGCCATTAGCCTGATAGTCTACAGCTGGCCTTATGGAGCGAGCACGGCAGCTGAACCCAGAGAGAAAAAAGCCCCAGGAAGAGAGGAACCCAGGAAATGTGAACCCTTGCAGATGTCGGCAGCCATCTTGCTCCAACACGTGGCAGCAGACTTTGGTGAAGGAAGTAATTTACGCTTTATGGCCTGGTAACTGTAAGATACTACCCCAAATAATTACCCTTTATAAAAGCCAACAGGTTTCTGGTATTTTGCATCAGCACCCTTTTGGCTGACTAATACACCTTCCCAGCTGGGCCAGAAGAGTCTATTCAAGAAATGGTGCTGGGAGAACTGGATATCCATATCCAATAGAAGGAAAGAAGACCCCTATCTTACACGAAATAATACAAAAATTAACTCAAAATGGAACAAGGACCTAAATATAAAAGTGACAACCATAAAACTCCTAGAAGAAAATGTAGGAAAACATCTATAAACATGATATTTTTGTCCCTTTTAAATTTTAGAGTGTGAATAATACCTATCGGCTTAAGAGGAAAACAAGACATGACTTTGGAGCTGCTCTTAGTAAAACAAGTCCCTTAGAAATTCTGCTCCACCTAGGAAGCCCTGATTGCTCCCACCTGACAATATTTAGACTCCTTTCCATGGGACCTCATAGGAGATTGAAGGTGTCAGCGTCAAACTCTGATCCTCTAAATCAGTGGATCCTAAATCTTATCCTGATAAAAATCAGGGAGAGACAGAATTAAAAGGAAGGTTTTTGGACCCAAGTCCTCAACTTACCAGTCCACATAAATCTATAGGGCCCATAGTCTGCATTTCTCTGAGGGGCTCAGGTGGTTTTGACCCCAAAGGGCTCCCGGCCACATTTTTAAAGACACACGTCAGGGAGACTGGAGCAGGGAGCAAAGCCAGGGCACAGGCCCTCGGGCGAGGACAGAGGGCCACCGCATGGGCGTGCTTGCAGCTTGGCAGCAGAAACTATGGCTCTCTGTGATTTCTACTCTGGGCCTGTGGCCATTGGGCAGTTTGATGTAATTATGAATTCCAAAAGTATAATTGGATCATGCTTGTAAACTGATCTGTTAATCTGGGCATGATTAAGTTATGATTAGGGCGTTGACTGGGCCAAGTCAGTAGGGTGTTGAGTCCCACCCTTTGGTGGGTGGGGAATTGAATATAAAAGGCAAGGCAAAGAACAGAGTAGAAGCAGTCTTTTGAGAAGCAGTTTTGATGTTGGAAAGAAGGCTCCAGGAGAAGAGAAGCAAGCTGTTCACCTGATCGTCTACAGCTGACCTTGTGGAGGAAACAGGAGCTAACCCTGGAGAGAAACGCAGCCCTAGGAAGAGAGGAACCCCAGCCTGAACCCTGGTAAACGCCAGCAGCTGTCTTGCTCTAACACATGGCAATGGACTGTGGTGAGAGAAGAAACTTATGCTTTATGGCCTGGTATCTGTGGACTTCTACCCCAAATAAATACCCTCTATAAAGACCAACCCATTTTTGGTATTTCACATTAGCACCCCTTTGGCTGACTAATACAGGGCCCATGTAAACAAGACTGTGTGGGATCAGGACAATATGAGAAAAACAAAGAAAACTGTGGACTGAAACATGCTTTTTCCTTTCACCATCATGTATGATAAAGTATATAATTCTCATTATGGAGAGGTATGTTCAGTCATTCTTATCTCACTGTTTTCAACTGCCTCAATAAAAATAAAACTATTTGAAAGGGTTTTTTTGTTTGATATTTACTTAGCAAATTATAGACCTGAAAAGTGTGCATTGTATTTTATACTCTCTTCAAGACTTTAGGAGCACTGGAGAGTCGCAGCTTCTCTGGACCTCCAAGTGGCCATGGTGCAGTCAGCGAGGGCCATGTGACCTTTTAAAACTATGTCCATGTCTGTCTGGTGTTTGTTTGTGTGTTGAAAAGGGTCACCTTCACCTCCTAGTCTCTCCTGATACTTAGGAATTGAAGAAGAGCTGTTATTATTACCTAATGCACCTAAGGCACGTCACTAGCTTCTGCAGGGACATAAAGAAATGAATTAACAATACTTTTAAAAACATGTTTTAGCATAATTTTAAACATAAGCATATATAAATGTTATGTTAATGGCTCCAAACTCACTGTCTAGATAACCTCAACTGACATATTAAAATAAAATAAAGTAAGTAAATAATAAAACATGTGAGATTAGCAATTCAAACAATATAGACAAGGAAAATATTTTTAAACTCATAGACCTTCACCTCCACCAAGCCTTTTCTCCAAAGTAAACACAGTTAAGAGTTAAAATATCAACTTGTGTAGTAACTTCTGTTTAAACTATGTAAATATATACATTGATACACATACTTTAATATTTGCATGAAAACGACACTACAACAATATGCACTTTTATGCACCTTGATTCTGAGGCTTTTTAATGAATCTTGGAACTTCTTTGAATTCAGAGCTATTTCATTGCTTTTAAATACTGCATAGTATTTTGTTGCATATATGAAGAGAGTGAATCATTATTTTAAACAAAGCATATTGTTATTAATAGCTCAGAAGATTTAAATCATGTTGAATTGCCATTATCCATCTTCTTTGATGGCTCTTTTCTTTTAAGCCTTTAGAGAACAAATGCCTCAAGGACCAGCAGATGGAGCTACTACAGCAAGCCAGGAAATGTGGACCAGAAAACGGGCTGTTTAAAGTCAGCAAAAGGACTATCTCCTTTCTGAAGGAAAAGAAAATTCACTAGTTCCATGCTGTCGTGATTTAACTAAGATAGACCAAATATCAGAAGTTTATATATCCTTCTAGAGTCTAAGCTTTGTGTGCAAACCTTGCAAAGGGGTAGGGACAATAAGAAACAGGTCACATGAAGGATCTGAACACCTGCAGTGAAAGTGGCAGCATTTCTTAAATGGCTCATCACTAGTGACAAATTGCTTCCACGGTGTCCCAACTGACCGTCACAATGACCTTACCAATCAACAGTCATCCTCACTGAAGAGATGTGAAAAGTCAAGTTCTGCTCCATTGCAAAGATGGTCCAGAAATAGGGGTCAAACGCAGGTCTTCTGACTCCAAAATACTGAGTTCTCTCTAATCCACCATTTCATTTGCTAGTTTACTGTTGTGGTTGTTGCTATTGTTATGTTAGCTTGTCTGTTTGTATTTGAAACCTATATGTTATAACATTTTTTAAAAAGATTATTTAATATCCCCCACCCCTACCCCGTTGTCTTTTCACTCTGTCTGCTCTCTCTGTGTTCTTCTGTGTCTGCTTGTCTTCTCTTTAGGTGGCACTGGGAACTGATCCTGGGACCTTCTGGACTGGGAGAGAGACACTTAGTCTCTTGCACCATCTCAGCTTCCTGGTCTGCTGTGTCTCTTATTGTTTCTCCTCTGTATCTCTCTTTGTTGCATCATCTTGCTGCGCCAGCTCTCCACTCGGGCCAGCACTCCGCTTGGGCCAGCTCGCCTTCACCAGGAGGCCCCGGGAATTGAACCCTGGATCTCCTATATGGTAGACAGGAGCCCAATCACTTAAGCCACAGCCGCCTCCCACATTATAACATTTTAAAGTTAAGATACTACATTAGTATTCAATTGGTTCAACCAATTTTAAACTTCCTCTAGTTGGAAGAGAGGGAAGAATAGGAAAAGAATTGCTAAAGGAGAATTGGGGGGAGTACAGGGAAAAGGTATGAAGATGGAGGAGGCAGGAGAAATTGAAGGATTGAAGGAATGAGAAAAGGAGGCACAAATACAAGTGGAAAGACTTTCAGTGGTTTTAAAGTCAGAGCTAAGCACTGATTAGACCCTCTCCTGTTTACATACTGAGCCCAAGTTCTCTGTTTCTTAAATAGTTTATGGAGAGAATGTGCGTGTGTAAATTGTTTCATAGATTTATATTTTAATGTTTTAAATTAACATTGTCTGATAAATGGACATTCAGGACGGGGTTCTCCACCAGACTTTGTCACACATTTTCAGGTGAAATTGAGCAATTTCATCTTCTTAAATCCTACTTCCCACACAGCTTGCAGCACTGCCCAGGGTGGAATTCCTCATTCTTACGACCCTCCAGAAATGGGAGCTGGTAGGAATAACTGGCCCAGAACCAATAGGTACATTTGTGTACGAAGTAATGTGACTGCTTCAAAGCACAAATATTTTCCAATTATTTTTAAAACCTCTAAGGAGCAGAAAGATTAATTACAAGGTGTTCTCTGCCCATTTTACTTTCACCTTAAAGCAGGTTAAATGATGACATCCAATCACACTGTTACCTAATGTGAAGCGCTAACTGGACAGGATGCTCTTTTGAGACCCATAAAGCAAGCAGAGTCATTTGCAGACAAAGAAACCTGTAACCAGAGATTCTTAAGGGGTACCACCTTAGCCTTTCTCAAGAGCACCTCTCTTCCTGAAAAGGGGGTCCAAAGATCTTGATGCATCTACTTAAAAATAATAGCCAACGGTGATGGTTACAAAATCCATCTTTTTCTCAAGAGAGGAAAAAGTATCACAGGATAAATGCCAGAGTGTTCATTTCTGTGAGCAGGGATTAATCTGAGTATTTCCCATACCCAATTCTAAACTTGAATAGTAATTTGCATGATCTTCCTACAAATTCTTTTGGTTGAATTTTAGAAAAAAATCTTTACACTTGGTTTAATAACTGAAAAGGTCACTTTGTAATTAAATAATCTGGGACAACAAAGAAAAGTAATCAAGATAAGGTCTCCATCCCAACAGTCACTCTCCTTTCTTTACCCAAGTTCTCTTCCTAAAGTTCTCCACTTGGATTCCAATGTTTCCAAACAGAAGATAAAGCATAGAGTTAAAACCTATCTGCCTTATCTTCCCATAAATTAAACCAGTAAAATGGTGAATAATACTGAAGCATTGTGTGACAGTTTGAATTTTGTGAGACCCAAAAGGATTACATTTATAAACTAATCCATTCCTGTGGGTGTGGAGCCCTTTGGTGCATTAAATTCAGTTAAAGGACCTTTGATGATGAGATCACTTTAGGGCTTTGGTTTGGACTACATCAGGGAGGCATGACCTGGGTAAAGTCTCTGCCCTCTTGCTGGGTCTTATATAAACTGAGAAGACACAGAGGGACACACACACACACACACACACACAGAAAAAAGAGAGCTGCCGCCATCTTTACCCTGCCATGTGAGAGAGAGGGCTCCAGGTTCACCAACAGCCGCAGAAAGACAGAAGCCCCGAGAGGCTCAATGAGACGAGGCTCAGGGACAGATGCCTGATCACCCACGGCTGAGCTCCTAGAGAAAGTAGAGAGAGGCCAGCAGACCTGCCATCTTGCCTCACCATGTGTAGGATCTGTAAGCAGCCGAGCTTTGGTGAGAAAGCATCTCTGACGATGCCTTGATTTGGTCATTTTCACAACCTCGGAACTGTAGCTTTTACCCCAAATTAATCCCCTTTATAAAAGCCAATCCATCTCTGGTATTTTTGCATTGGCAGCCTTTGACAAACTAAGATACATGGGATAGGATATTTTTCTTGCCCTGAAATATGAGGGAATTCTGAATGCTGAAATTATGACTAGCTTTCCAAGACTGTAGTTGGTTTATCTTTCTTCAATAGAATATAACTGTATTTTGTGTGTCTACATATTTTAAAAGTAAGCAAGGAATAAAATGCCAATTCATTAGGACACTTTCATAAAACCTTTCAGAGAAGTCAGGGTTGTACTCTAATATAAAAATGAGCACAAGATGGCACTGTTTCTTAATGTTAACCTCTAAAATCTAGACTATTCTCTCTCTTTTTTTTTTTTTTTTTCCTTTTTCTTTTCTTTTCATTATTGTTTTTCTTTTTTTAAAGATACTTAGATTACACAGATGTCACATAAAAAATATAGGGGATTCCCATATACCCCGCTCCCCGCACCTCCCACACTTTCCCACATTAACAACATCCTTCACTAGTAAGGTACATTCATTGCAATTGATGAACACATTTTGGAGCATTGCCACTAAGCATGGATTAAAGTTTACATTGTAGTTTACACTCTCTCCCACCTAATTCTGTAGGCTATGGCAAGATATATAATGACCTGCATCTGTCATTGCAATGTCATTCAGGACAATTCCCAAGTCCCGAAAATGCCCCTGTATTACACCTGTTATTCCCTCTCCCTGCCCTCCTCCAGTGGCCACTGCCTCCACATCAATGATACAATTTCTTCCATTGCTAGAATTACAATAAGTCTATAGTAGAATACCAGTAAGTCTACTTTACTCCATAGTTTGTTCCCTAATTCTGAGGATTCTGGAATGGTGATGCCCACTCCACCTCTAATTGAGAGGGGGCTGCAATGTCATGGGGCCGATGGTTGGGACTCTTTTGCTTGCAGTTGTACACTCTTTTGGTTCCTTGGTATTGTTGTTGTCCACCATCATATCCTTGTTAGTTGTCCTGGGTGAGACCAATGAACTGGAGAGCAGGTGTTGCAACTCCATTGAGGCTCAGGCCCAGCAGGCACATGGACAGCCCAAAGACTTAAGTCTCTTGGATGTACACCTACCAACTCTAGTACTAATTATAGGTTCTCAAATAGAAGGACAGAAGAGCCATGTGTAGGGAAACCACAACTGAGTCCAATTCTGTCACACTGGGGAGCATAGATTCCAAAGCAGGGCCCACTGGCAGGGCACCAAACTCCTGAGCTGTCTGCCCTGACTATAGTGTCTGGATGTCTCCAGAGCCCTCAGGAGCCCAGCTATTTGGGGTAGTATCTACTTAGGCAGTCAGTGAGCTCCTGCTGAGACGTGCATAAGTGTAACCTCTGAAATGACCTCGCGACTCGCTTTTTTCTTATTCTTAAAGGTAAGTGTTAAACTTCCAGAGTGGGGTTGGAGAATTCATACTATTATTCTGTATCTTCCATAAGTGTATTTATTAGTTTAGTGTTTTAGTAGGTTAGTAATTTGATCCATGTTTAAGTTTCTATAGCAGTTTGATATTATTTATGAATTTCCAAAAGAAGGATTATGTTTATAAACTGGTCTCTTTCTCTGGATGTGATCCCCTTTGATTGCATTAGATTCAGCTGAGATGTTTTTGATTAAATTACATTAAGATTAGGGCTTCGATTCAACCACATCAGTAGGTGTAAGTCAGGGTTGAGTCCCCACCCCCTTGGTGGGCTGTGTAAACGGACATTCACAGAAGTAGATACAGAGGAAGAGAGAGCTCCATAGATAGAGAAGAAGATACACAGGAAGAAAGAGAGCTCCAAAGACACAGCAGAGGAGAGAACTTTGATCCTAGAGTCCCGGGGAGAAATGACAGAAAGAAACAAACCCTATGCCAGCTACAGAGAGGAAGGCTGAACCCTCACAGAAATCAGCAACCATCTTGCTTCAACACGTGGCAACTGACTTTGGTGAGAAACCAACCTTGAGTTGGACTCTTTAGCTTCTTGTAACTATAAAGTTTTACCTCAGATAAATACACTTTATAAAAGTCAACAGATTTCTGGTACTTTGCATCAGCACCCCTTTGGCTGAATAATACCATGACAAAAATGATTTATTTTACCACAGGTTTAAATAAACTGATTTTCACGGAAATGATGAAGTCTTTTGAATATGGAGGATGTTGATGAAGGAAGTGCCTTAGTACAAGGAGCATAGGTTCTGGAGGCAGAGGATCTACTTGGGTTTGGATTCCTGAATCATTTGAAATTTTATTTAATTAAAAGAGTCAGAATTTCCTCATCTGTAAAGTGTTCATCATTACATATTTCTCTGATTATCAAACTAGAAATTGTACATTAAGACTGGACATGTGTTGGTGTATGTGCAAGCACACACACATATGCTCTCTCTTAAATGTTAACACATGCATAAATTGTCTTTATTTCAAATGATTTTCCTTTAATCTCTGACATAAAAATTGTATAATGATTAGTTTAGGCCTTCTGAACCCAAAATCTTTTCTTTCTTTAGTAGATCAAAGAAAAATCTCTATCATATTTAGTAAAGTATTTATTGAGTACCTACCATACGTCCTAGGTGATTAGGAAAAACAGTGACCAGAACAGAGAATTCAGCCCTAAAAGGAATCATACCATAAATATGTAAAGACAGAAGATAAGGCAGTTTGGTGGCTGTAGCTGTTTGATATAGTTAATAAATTCCAAAAATAGATATTGGATTATGTTTGTGAACTGGTCTGTCCCTCTGGGCATATTAGATTGGATTGGATTCAGAGGTTTCATTTTTACTTGATTAAATAATGATTAAGGCTTTGATTGGGTCATGTCAGTAGGACTTTGAGTCCCTTCCCTCTTTTTGGGCGGGGAGAAGGGAGGAGGGAGTTTGAACCTGGAGCCCCAGGAAGTAAACACACAGAGAAACAGATACGTGAAGAAGGAGAGAAGGCTCCATTAGACATGGCAGAGGCTCTGGGAAGAGAGACTAGCCATTCGCCTGACAGTCAGCTGATCTTGTGGAGAGAGCAGGGCAGCTGAGCCCAGAGAGAAACGAGCCCCAGGAAGAGAGGAACCCAGGAAGCCTGAACCCTTGTAGATGTCGGCAGCCATCTTGCTCCAACATGTGGCAACAGACTTTGGTGAGGGAAGTAACTTATGTTTTATGGCCTGGTAACTGTAAGCTTATAACCCAAATGAATACCCTTTATAAAAGCCAACAGATTTCTGGTATTTTCATCAGCACCCCTTTGGCTGAATAATATAGCGGCTAATGAGGTAGTGTGTTTTTTTAAGGAGGTTGGCTTCTTGAGAAGCTGGTGTTTGAGCTAAGACCTAAATGATGAGAAAAGGAACGCCTTGCTGAGGTCTCAGGGAAGAGTATTCCAAGAACAAGTTGCAGCAAAGGTCCTGAGAATGTAATTCTCTTGAACTGATTGAAGGCAGAAAAGAAGGTTAGTCTGAGGATAGTGCAGCGAGTCTGTGAGAGAGTGGAGAGAGAAGAGTAGGAAAGGTGGGCAGAGCTAGATCATGGAGGCAGCGACGACCCCGAGCAGCAGTTGGGGTTTTATTCTGCAGTGGAATGTCTCTGATTCTTTAAGCTGAAGAGTGACTGAGTCCTATTTATTTCATGTGTATCTCAGGACCATAAACAGCATGCAAACAATAAATTATGAATTACATTGCTTAGTTATATTGCTTAATAATTCCCAATCTTGGATATGTGGATAACCAAAAGCACTATACTTTATAAACATTTAAGAAGAGAAAACTTTGATCCAGTGGTTTCAACACAATTTAAGAGTTGCTTATAAGGGAACAATTTTCAGACCACAATGGAAACATTGAAGAATTACTTATCAGGGGCATTAATTTACAGGTAGTAATATAGATTTTCTCCTGTCCCAAAGATGTTCTCTAAAGATGTGTGCTTTCCCTCCAGAGTGTGGGGTTGTTACTTGGAGGTCTTGGTTTCAGCCCACCTTGAATCCAGGTGTAGCCAGGTAGTAAGTAGTCACCAGGAGAATGTGAGCAGAAGTGATGGTCTCTTCTGGAATAGGCTTTTAGGAAGCTGGAGAGTTTTCGCCATTTTCTACTTCCCTTTCTTCCACCTGGAAACTAAGGGCTCCTAGGCCCTAGGGGTTAGTGGAGCTGCAAAATGGAATGACTCAGGTCCCTGAATTACAAGGTAGAGGAAAGCAGCCCACCTAATTGAAACACCCTTCTTGAACTATCACTGGAGAAAGCACATTAACCCAATGGAATTTGGGTATTAAGTCACCCTAACTAATATACCTCCTTATGAAATATTTTATATTTGCTCAGAAATGTCCTTTTTAGGCAAACAAACAATGGCATGGCAAAGCAAAGTATTTTCACCTCCATTGCTAGACCCAGAAGATCTTTATTCTGTTCACAAAATAAAGAGTGAGTATGTAACCAAGGAGACATGCTCTCAATTTTCTAGTGGACTAGAAAAAACATAAATAAAAACCACCACTCTTTTATTTAATTCCTAGAAAGTGTTACTAATAGAAATAATCAAAATAAGATGGTGATCAAATAAAATTCCACATGGTAAAATTTGTTGATTAAAAACAATGAACTTTGTGACAATGCAATCAAAACTTTGTGAAAATTTTTACATAAAAAATATCGGACCCTATGAAAATTCAGTTGGCCACCAAAAAAAACAAAACAAAACAAAACATAAAAACCACACTCCATGGCACAAATTATAATCAGTAAAATTATATATGGACAAAACAGATCAATGAATCAAATACATGCTTTAAAATTTACATAGAAAAAAACTGAAACAGTTTGTTCTAGCATAAAATAAACGAAGGAATTAAATTAGCTTAATAACTTTCATTCCAAAAGAAACTATCAAAATTATGTGTTGATATAAAATTAAGATACTTATATTCATAATGTTCGAATCAAATGTATTGCAGTTTAGGGGAGCGGAAGTGGTTCAAGCGGTTGAGTACCTGCTTTCCACATGGGAGGTCCCGGGTTTGGATCCTTGTACCTCCTAAAAACAAAAAAGCAAGCAAACAAGAAAACCAACTCAGGGGAGCCTATGTGGCTCAGTGGTTGAGCACTGGCTTCCCACATATGAGGTCCCAGGTTCAATTCCTGGCCCTGCGGTACCTCAAAAAAAATAAATAAATAAAATAAAATGAAAAATAAAAATAAAAAGTATATGTGTATGTGTGTGTATATGTATATATATTACAGTTCAGAAAGGCAGGGTACAAAGAACAGAATAAAAATAGCCTCTGTTTTTTATTTTATTTGTAATCTTACACAGGTATTTAATTCCGCTAGACCTCAGTTTTCTCCTCTAACACTGCTTACACTGTTTATCTGTTTTATTTACTATTTTTTACTGATTTTTTCTTTGTTTCCTAATAGCTCACATCTGCACAAAGTTAGTCCTGCGCCTTCTCCACTTGGTGCCCATAACCGTCAAGACTGCTCATATTTGTCTAACAGGCTGAGCAGACCTTACTGATCTGGATACAACAGGATCACAATAACAGAAGCTTCACTCTCTTTCTGTGCCCAGAGCCCTTATCTGTAGAAGACAGTGTTCCTATCTCCTTTTTTGTTCTCTGCAGGGTTTCCAGGCTGTCAACCCCTGGTTTATTAATTTTTATTTTTCTGCTTCCTTTTTTCTATTGAGAAGAGTTTGTTTTAACCAGAGTATCCCCCTCTCCTCCTTGGGAGATGTATGCTATGAAAGGCTGAACTCTGAAATGTGTATGATCCCTCATGACATCTATTACTTGTCTTGGGAATAAAAGCCGAATCTAAAAGAAAAACAAATCATAAGTCCATTAGATATTTTACATTCCTGCATCCAGAATAGGGTCCTAAGTGTAAAAATGTCCGGTATAAATAAAGCACAAAGGTGAACAAAACTAGAAATCTATGTATATCATTAATTTTTTTCATTATGTGCTTAATTTTTAAGCAGTAATTGCAATGAGCATTGTGAACCTAGAAGTTTGTTTTAAATTGCTGGATGGAGTAGTACTGGAGAAAGAGTGTCTCCCAGGTTTCTCAGCAGCTTCCAGAATCGACTTGGAGATGAAGATTCCCAAATTACTTCAATAGATTTTGCCGGTAGAGAGACGGTAGAAGGGCCTGCTGTCCTGGCCTCCTGCTGCCCTTCTTCCTGCACTTCTCCTTCTTTCTTCTCCTCTCTAGTACAGTATATGGTATGTATAATTAAGGGATACTTTTTCTTCAAGCACCACTGCTCAAGATCACGCTCTTCCGTCAAATCTCTGACTTCTTGTGTGTGTTGCACTTCTTCCCACAGAAACCCTTCCTCCTTTTTCTGATCCTGGAGAGTTGAGATGGGGGAAACAAGAAAGCACTGAGAGTTCAGTGATCATTTTCCATGAAAGAGTATTTTTCCCACTCAGTTTTTATATTCATTATATGACCTTCATGTAGCTCAGAAACCAAGAGCCAATCTTACTGCCTACTGTCTTCCTGGTAGTGATGGAGCCACAGCTGGCCTTGTGTTGGAGCAAAACCTTAAATCTGACAATCAAGTTGCAAAGGTTGTTGAGTCAAGTTGTCTGATAAATGTCAGGTCAAGTCTTCCAGCGTGTATCCCCCTAAAACTGCTGAGACAGAACGTCAGGAAGTGGGAACCAGGGAGCTGTCAAATTGAGATGGGAATGTTTTTACTGGTTAAAAGAACTATATGCATATCAAGAAAATCACTACTGAATCAGATATTTAATAAGCACATGGAACAAGGAGTTAAGGATTTATGAAGACAAGAATCCAGACATCTAGATAACAAAGTGAGCTGATTAAGTGCAATAGTCTAAGACTCTTAAAGAAGCTGGCATTGTAGATTAGGGTTGAGCTGCCATTTTAAAAATATGCTCCAGGTTTCTCACATACTCCCAATGAGACTTGTTTATCCTAATCTCAAAGGGCCTAGACTGAGTCTTATGAATAGAACAGAGCTCTCCAATGATGATTTAACTTGTTCAAGGAAAAGAGGATTGATTGGAGGAACAAATAAAGAAGACCTAAAAGGGGCACTAGGAGGAGAAGATATTTCACTAGAGATGAGTAATAACAATGATAAGCTTTATGGGGATGAGAAACTCTGCTAACAAGTTTAGTACTAGACTCGGCATCATTCCTGGAACATAGTAGATGCTGAATGCATGAGTTTTGTGCATGAATGGATGAATAAAATGGATGGATTGGTGATGATTGAACGAAATGATAAATCAAAGTTTAATCTTTACCTCCCTGGTTATCAATTTATCAGGAAGATGAAGAAGAAACTACTCAGATGCAACTAATAATCCCCACTCAAAGACCTGGATATGTGACCTAGCTTGGTGTTACCTTACCTCCTTTAAGGGTCATGTTTCAATAATCATCCTGCTATATTGGGGAATAAAACAAGAGCTTAAGATTAGTAAGGTGGAAGAAGAGGAAAGTGCAGAGTAGGATCTCAAGTCACTTGCAGTCAAGGTTCGAGGTAAGCACAGATGAGGACTGAAACATAAAATAAGAAAGCCAATGCTAATTTTAGCTCCAACAAGATCAGAGATGAAAAAGGAAGTTTTGGGAAAAGCTCAGATACTAGTTGATGTTAAATAAAAGCCTATTTCTAATTTAGTGCTTACCTCACACACACATACCCAACCCTGCCTCTCAAGCATCATATCAAAGAGTGAATATTTTAAGAAAAAAAACTTAAAATTTAAAAAATGTCTGTATTACCAGATGTTTTAAATATATTTAACCCATTTTCTTATAGTGAATTTAAAGTTATTAGAAATATGTAAAGAAAGCTTATCTAATGTATGTTAAGTACAGTGATGTCCTTAAAGTATATTTTACTTTAACCTAATTATAACTTCACAATGCCTGCTCTGAATTTAAATTATGATATGGCACTGACAGGTCCGTTCACAAGATTCCCTCTAGATGGCAATGTGTCATTAAAATTATAATTGCAGGCACAAAGGCTCTTTTTGCAGTAAATCTTATCAAGAGAACCCTAGTGAATTGAAGTAACAGGTATGCAGCCTCTGTCTATATGACTAGTTTCCTGGAAGACTGGGGAAAAAAGATAGATTCTACTTAGCCAACAAGGTCAAAATGGAATGTTCACCTGGAGCCCACTTCAACCACCTATGGATGGTTTACCAGACGTCCCTGAATTCTCAAAGCCCTTGTTTTGATCATTTTTGGATTCATCTAGTTTTCAATTCAGTTTTCTTTGTGATCTCTTCTCTGTGATAAAAGCTGTATGTCCATTCTTGAAGTTGTATTTCTCTTTTGGCTACCCAAAGCAGGTTTTAGGTTTTAAAAACTGCATTGTTGGATTGAATGACCTTATGAATCATAGGGCACCAGATAAAAGTGGATTTGAATCTGTGTGACCTTAAGAAAGTTACCTAACCTCTCTGAGTCCAATTTTCTTATTAGTAAAAGGGGGATAACACTATGGAACTTGAAAAGGTTGTGGTGAAAATTCATTATAATGCATGTAAAGCAGTAAACACAGTGTCTGATATATCAGAATTGTTCAATAAATGGTAGCTACTTATTATGTCTCTTTCTGATTTTCAGTGTGTGTCCTGCCAAATTGCCACCCATGAACTAATTTAACTGAGTAACTTGGAATGTGCCTCCTTTAACCTCATCATTTCACCTGTCTCTTGGCAATCTCCACTCGTTCTTCAAGAGCCAGCTGTGGTTTCTCTATGAAGAATTTTCCAAATTCCATAATCAAATTGAGTTGTCCTTCTCTTCGCTCCCATTACATTCTGCATAATTCTGTTGCAATCTGGCCATGTTGTATTGTTATTTACCTGTCTACACATCAGTATCCTCCAATAGATTGTGAATTTTGCAAGGTCAGACACTGCACTGTTTTATTCACCTTGGTTTTCCCAGATCATAGTACAAAGTGCAGCACATAGTACATACTCAGGAAATGTTTGAATGAATGAATGAATGAATGACCCATGACTGACCTTACCTTAACCACATTTCTAGTATCATGATTCCCACAGCCCTTTCTGAGTGGATTGCAAAATCAATCTGCTCTGCACTTTTCTCAGGGTGGTGGGAGGAACTGCTTATCTAGTCCCTTTGATTTGGGGCCAAAAGGAATTACTTTTGGGAAGATTGCCCTGCTGGAAACAGCAAACCTTTTAGTCTATATTTTTTCTTGATTTTCTTTTTCAAAGTCCTTTTGTTATATCAGGCTAGCAGTGATTTAAGTCATGTTTCTGTGCCCACTAAATACTTCCTGCCAAAGATAAGAAAGAAATAGGCAAAATTGGAAATAGCCTTGTTAGAAATCTGGCATTGTGAAAATTAAATTTTTTATGGTAATACATTTTACAATTAAAAAACAGGAAAAAAATCTTCTCTGGCTGAAAAAATCTCACTGCTCTATTAAAACCTAATTTTCCACTCCTCCAAATATAATATGGTCAATATGTTTTTTAAAATAAAGACATGGCAGTACATAACCTTGTGGAGACTAAAGAACTGATTAGTTCACTGTCTTGTTTTGGTTTTTGTTTTTATTTTTTCCACTTTTCAGCTGAAAGTTGTGGGTTTGCCTGATAAGTTTCAATCACTTAGTTGAGTAATAAAACGCAGTCTCCACCTTCCTGTATTCGAGTAAGATCTTTAGGAAAGCCTTTTTAACTGGGTGAGATGTTAATTACCTCCTGTATCTCCTACCTTCCCTGCATGGAATCCACATCCATCATCTGGTTGCGTGAGTCACATGAATGAATATCTTCATGTGATCCATTCAATTTAAGAGTGGATTGGAGGGACTGGAGAAGATTCACAGGAATTTCAAAGGTGGAAAAGGTTTGAATTCATTCAAGGAGCTTTCAAAAAACTGGGGTTGAATATCAAGTGAGGAGAACTTTTAAGAATAGCATAATAAAATTATGTCAGTATTGACGTGTTGCTAACATACAGGGGTTGGTGGCTAGCTCTCTTCACTTCTGCAGGGAAGTGTCCCTGATTGCACACTCATCATGGTCTTGACAAAAGCCCAGGCAACACCTCCTCCTGCAGGGGTCCAGAAACATCCTGCAAATTGTTTCAGAGCATGCCTGCAAATGGATTTCCCATAATGAGCGATCATTTAGCCTTTTAAGGATTGAGTTCTAAATAACAATTTTTAAAAGTCTTAGGCTGAGTGCTTAAGTGGCACTTTGCTGTTATTAGCCCAACAAAGATGCCAGCACATTCTAATTCCAATTCATAATCATAGATAAATCAGGCATGGGAAAGAGCTTATGAATGAACAGTGCCATCGTCAAGCAAAGGGTTAACTTCTATGGACATTCTCCAAGAATTCCAGGAACTAACTTCACTCTCTGATGGTTCTTTTTCATCCATGTTCAATAATGTAAGCAAATTACCTTCATTAGGATAGTCTTTCTCCTCCTGCTCGTCCTTCTCTTTTTCCAATTCTCAGTATTTTTCCTTCTTGGTATCTTATGATTTGGAGGTTACTAGCACACAGTTATACAGGAAAGGCTACATATTTAAGACTAATTGACTCTAATTGACATTATTCCAGATTGTGTTTCTCCATAACGCACAAAAATTGGGACTGGTAGAACCTCACGATAAAGACACGGAAGGCAGTTAATAAATGTTAGTCTATTGGTCTAGGCCAGCTCCCTAGAGCACTCACTCTCCCTATGCCTTAATCATCTGCTGGGCGAGTGACATTTACAAGTTATGGAATCATACACAATTATTTTTTAGATATTAAACATGCTAAAACAAATTTAAAGGGTAACAATCGATCAGATAGTACCCTTGATAACACTGGGGGAATGCATTTTGTAGTTACTTATTAAGGAAATTATTAGAGATTTGCATAATGTAAATTTTGTGTAAAGGGATCAAAAATGAAAATGGCCAAAGAAGAAACAAGGGAGTCGAAATAGGAGAAATCAACCTGAGGACTCAGGATTACCAGATGTCCTCCCAAAGTAAGTTAACCCAAATCAATTTCAAAGTAAGTAATCCTGATTCTAGAGCATATTTCACATGTCTAGAAACTTGATTGAGGTAATAATAATAATAATCTTTTTTTTATTAAAAAGTAAGTTTCTCTAGTTGAGGATCTGCATGTTCCTTTCCTTGGTCCCTTGGAGATGTAGAAGTTCTTGGGATGCTTCCAAACTCATGCCTCTGGAGGCACATGCCATGAAAGTTATTATTAGTTAAGAAACAAGAATGTGCCAAACCAGTTCGTGCAATATTAGCATTCCAGAATATAAAGCTTGCCAACAATATTAACAGATTGCACAAATAATCTTGAATAATTGAGATAATATTTTTTTAATTTTATACAAGTTATTCCAATTAAAAATCATTCAGCGGTTAATAGTCTGACATCAAGAAATGGCAATATAGCCAACATAATTATTATGTTTACTTTATATGCATTATGTGATTTATCACTATCAACTGAGTATCCCTAATATATAGTAAATTTAAAACTCATACTACTGAATAATTATTTGATGTTAACAAAGAACAGATTATATTTAGATCTTGTGCAATTTATGGTCCATGTGATTTTTATTAGTGCTTGGCTGTTGTTTCCATAATTCTTCCAATTTTTTTTTTTTACAAAAATTGTTCTGAATTGAGTTTAGTGAACAAGATGAGTTCTCATTTTATTATCAAAGTTTCTGGCACATAATAATAAAAATCTGTGGTTTGACTGTATAAATATCTCTATTGCCCAGCAATAAGAAAGAACATACAAATAGATAAATAAGCAATATCAACTGAAGCATACTCCAGAAAAGTATCATCAGTGCTTTCTTTTTATCAATTCTAAATATATTCCCTTTTTGATAAACAGAAATAGCAGCATTTCTACATATTTGGATACAGATAAACTATCATGTTCATGTTTTTTAATATTACTGAAAAGAAATTATTGGATGGATATATTAGATAAAGAAAATACTTCATAACAGTTAAAATTTTAAAACATATCTCATGTTTCAGAAATTCTACTGTTATTTCACAATAATAGCTTTAACTTTTGTTTAAAATATATTTATCCAAGAAATAAATAAAACAAATAGGCTATTGTAAAAAATCAAACACGCCTGAAGAATTTAGGATAAAAACAATTTCCTGTTCTATTTTTCTCCATATCTGCTTTCAGAGGTAGAAACCATTTGTTGTTTTGAATTCTTCTGATAGTTATCTCCATATTCTGAATCATAAGTTTATGTAGATGTTTCTTGATTTGTTGATTGTAGACATTATTTATTGACTTCCTAATATGATAGAGGAGAATTTCACTTCCTGAACACATTTCTCCAACTCTTCCAATACTTAGATCATTGTTTAGAAATGCTCTCCTGGAGGGAAAAGCAGTTATAATTATAGGGGCTTTTTCGGGACTTGGGAATTATCCTGAGTGACATTGCAATGACAGATATAGGCCGTTTTATATCATCATATCATGCAGAACCGTGTGGGAGAGAGTGTGGTCTACGATGTGAACTATAGTCCATGCTTAGTGGCAAGGCCCCAGGATGTGCATATCCATTGCAGGTGATGTGCCACACTGATGAAGGATGTTTATGTGGGAGGTTGGGGGAGGTTGTGGGAGGTGTGGGAGGTGGCACGCATGGGAATCCCTATATTTTTTGTGTAACATTTATGTAATCTAAATTTTTTCTTTTTTAATTATTAAAAAAAAAGAAAAAGAACAAGAAAGAAATGTTCTCCTGGTTGCTGACGCAAATTTAAACTGATTTAAACTACCCATTTCGGATCTATTAATGATAGATAGTAATTCTTACTACTTGCTTTTTAAGATGAGGAAATTTTCACTCCCACCCTTCCCTCCACCCTCCTACCCTCTTCCTAGATATCAGCAAGGCATTTACTGTGACATTATCAGAGTTTTGGAAATATTCACATTATTGTCTGATTAAACGCTGAAATGGGTCATTCGTGGAGTCTAACAACAACAGAAACTTTAAAATTATTTTAACATTGTTAATAGTGTTCACTGCAGAACCATATAGAGTAGATTTTATTTCCTACTCTGTAGGTCCAGCGTCATATTCCCTGTGCTTTCAATAGCAAATGCATTCTGCTTATTTTTCTAAACACCACTTTACCTTTATTATAGTCTCAGGTTTTTCCAAGCTTCAATTCATGTTATTTAGACCACTTCTTTGCCCCCTTCTCCCCAGAAAGCTGCCTCCCAGTCCTCTTCAGTCTGGCTCTCTGGATTCCCTGCCTAACTTATCACCTAGGATATCCCTTTATTAACACCCAGCGTTGGATCTATTATTGCCTCTATCCCATCCCATTGTTTTCCTATTTTATTTCCTTGTTCTGCTAAAGGTCATTCTCAAGTAATTTCAAAGAAAGGGTAGGTAGGTTTTGTATATCTGAGGATGACTTTATTCTGCCCTCATATTTAATTAGCAGTTTGGCTGGGTATAGAATTCTAAACAAAATAATAATTTCCCTGACGATATTTTCAAGGCATTGCTTTACTGTTATTTGATAATCAGTTTTGCCAATGAGAAGTCTAATATTGCCTGATTTTTGCTCCTTCGAAAGTTATTTGCCTTTTCCCTCATGGAACTGTATAGAGCTTCCTTTTTTATTACTGTGTTCTTCATCTTTAAAAATTTGTAATAGTTTGATATTGGAATGACCCTCTATATCTCTTAGCTTCTCTGTCTGTATTTCTTGTCTCTTTGTCTTCTGTCTTACATTCTGGAAGTTTGCCTCAATTGATTTCCCAAGACTTCATTTTTATTTTGCAAATTACAGTTTTATTATCCCAAAGCTCTTCCTTATTTTCTGATTCTGTTCCCCCCACATATAGCCAAGAGTACTGTCAAAAGTCATTAAATTTAAAATGTTTGCATTGTATTGCCTGTAAATTATATCTCAATAAAATTGATTTTATAGGTGGAACCCTTCCACTTATCTCAAGTTCCACTGTTAATCTCTTTCACTTTTCTTTCTCATACTCATGAAACATTTTTCTCCATTATCTCCTCACTTCTATCTTTGTCAATCTTGAACTGATTCTCCCTCTCCCGTAATAAACAATCTTTTAGGACATGAATCAGATCATGTTAAACTTCCCACTGTACACAGAATAGAGTCTATACCCTTTGACATGGATCAAAAGGATTACCTATTGTCTGCCCTTCCCTCTGACCTCATTTCATGAATTAGCTCTTTCATTCACAAAGTTTTAATAATAAAAGGTTTTTGAAATTGCCAAGCTTGCTCGCCTTAGGACTTTCTGTTGCTACTGTCTGGAACTTCTTCTCTCTGGCTGTCTGCACACCTGGCTCCTTCTCATCATTTCAATCTCATCTTAAATCCTGCCTCTTCAAAGAAGCCTTACCTGAACACCTTATGTATAGCACGACTCCTTTACCACTCGATGTTCACATTTTCACCAGAGTGTTTAGTACTAGGAAAATACTCTTGTTTTGTTTTCTGTCTTCTCTCAGCAGAAGAAAGCTCCATGATTGTTAGGGTTTTCTTTATTTACAAACATCTAATATTTTGTAACTTGCTTATGTTACAAATGAGCCCGCATACCAATATTATTTACATTAATCAAAGGATCATAAAGTCTTGATCTTGTAAAAAAACCTAGAAAGCATGAGGATAGAAGTTAGAAAGCCCTTGGGACCAATGCTGAGTCTTTACTTATTTTGTGATCTGTGGTAAATTAGCCTCTGGGCTTCAGCTGTCTCATTGGTAAAATGAAGATTATAATATTTGCTATAGAAGGAATTATTGAAGGAAGTGCGATGACTATTGTCCCAGAGTAGAAAAATAGTAGGTGCTCACTGAATTTAAATCATCTTTCCTATCTTCACATAGTCTTTCCCAAAGTATTGATGGAACACTTATCCGCCAGGCCCTTGACAGTTGTCTCCGCGAGTGCCTCTAGTGAAGGCAGCTTAACAATCCTCCAAGACAAGCCATTCCATTTTGAGTCAACGCCAACGTAAGGATGTTTTATTTTATGTTAAAGGGAAGTGTGCCCTCCATTTCATTCACAGATTCTTCCACATGGCAAGATTGTGAAAGTGCTTTATCTCTTCTAAGTCTTCTTTGCCCCATCTGAAATATCCCCAGTTGTAATAAGCATTCCCCATATACTAAAGCTTCTATTTTCTGGATGAATTCCTGTGTGTCATTTTTCCATGTAGTGCTTATTGCCTAGAAACGTCGCAGGATACCCCAAGTGTTTTCACACCAGGGAATACTGAAACCAGGCTGTCATCCTCTGAATTTATTTTACTCGTCATCACATTCACTTTTAATTTTTTAAGTGGCATCTTATGAGGACTCATATTAAGGCTCTGAAATCTTTCCACATATGTTTCTGTTAAATAATGTCATCCTAATATTGTACTTTTGCAAATGACTTTTTGTACCTTAATTCAAATTTTACACTTATCTTTAATACATTTCAGGCAAAAAGATTTGAACTGTTTCTATTTCATTTAAATTTTATTATTTTCAATGGGCAAAGAGTTTAATAATAGTGACCATTCTCAACTTCTCCCCCAGAATTTGAGTAATGTTGAATGCTAACCATTATGTAATGCATGTTTGCCTTCATTCCCACTCATTAGAAATGAAGTTTTGAAAATATTGACATCTGTGCTTTATGAGTGTGTACTTTTACCATCTGGTGGATGTTATTTCCTTGTGGAATAAAAGAATTACATAGTATTCTAGGAAGGCAAGTTTGGCACACAAAGCCATAAATATAGAACAAAATGAAAGGAACAAATTGCTCAGTTAATTCCAAATCTGTATCTATTAAAAATCAAGTAATAAATGTAAACATCTGGAATGAGTAATCACTGGAACAAATTTAAATTCTGTTCTTAAATACATCCTTACTTTGTTTTCATTAAAATTGATATTTTAATGTTATAGACTTTGATATATTTTATGCTCATATTTTAAATTCAGAGTATTCATTTATCAGAATTTTTCTGGATATCTTTAGATTCCAAGCAAATTATTTTCATCCAGTATCTTGTAGAACAGCAATTACTCTAAGGTGTGTGGTAACTGCCTATTGAGCATAGAAGCATCATGTTAGTTTTTAACTGAATGAAAATTTGTAATGGCAGTAGGTGTCCCCAGAGATTGAACTTGACTTCATAACATTAGTTTGTGGTTTTCCTTTTATCCACACCCAAAGAAGTCATCTATAAGGCTTGTGAAATATATTCACCTAAAATGTATTTGGAAAACTATCTTAAAGCATTAGAGTGTGGTGTGTCTGAGGGCACCTGTAGCTTTTGCACACCTATCCCACCCTCCCTCAGTTTCTGGTACGACAGCTTGATTTTTGTATGGTAAAGCTCATCTCCCTCACTTTATTTATTTATTTATTTATTTTTTTAGGTTTGACACTTAGTTGGATAAACAAGTTTATTTGTAAATTTAGTCAACATACATAATTGACCTATAAACTTCAATAGAAGGATAAATTTTAAAACCACTTTGAAGGCCACCTCTATAAAGTGATTTTCCCAGGACGGTATACCAGATGTAACCTAACCCGACATCTTAATTGGCAGATCTCCCTCACTTTAAATCCATATTTTCTTGGGACCAACCCCATTCCATATCTCCAAAAGTGGGAAAGTGATTCACGACTTGCCAAGGAATTCATCCCATCCCTTTAGTCATCATATATATGGAGTGAATATTTGATTTAAGTTCAAACAATGGATGCTATCCCCATGACTTTTGCAGGAACAATAGAGAAGAAAAGACCAGGTGGGATATACAGATAGAACTGTTGGAGACTGTGTGAGTCAGCCAAAGAGGTGCTAATGCAAGGTACCAGAAATCTGTTGGTTTTTATAAAGGGTCTTTATTTGGGGTAAAAGCTTACAGTTACAAGGCCCTAAAGAGTCCAACTCAAAGTACCATAAGAGGTATTTTCTCACCAAAGTCTGTTGCCATGTGTTGAGGCAAGATGGTTGCCAATCCCATGCGAGGGTTCAGCCTTCCTCTTCCTCTTAAGGCTCAGTGGGCCCAGCTTCTTCCAATCTCAGCTGTAGGGAAGAGGGCTTATTTCTTTCCAGACCTTTCTCAGCTGCTCAGGGCGCTGGTCTCTTCAGCTGCAAACTATCACACGAATGGCTCAGCCCTCCCCAGGACTTTAGCTTTTTGAGCCTTCTCCTTTCCGTCACGTGGCAGGACTGAAATAACCAAATTCACTCCTTTTCTGAGCCTATGAAGCTTTCTTTCTTCCTGTGCCGCCTTCTGTCTGTCTTCTTGAGTGAGTGTCCATTTATATAACCCACCAAAGGGGGTGGGAACTCAACCCTGAGTTACACTCTACTGACATGGTCGAATCAAAGCCCTAAACTTAACATAATTTAATCAAAGACATCTCAGCTGAATCTAATACAATCAAAGGGGATCACACCCAGAGGAACAGACCCATTTACAAACATAATTTCTCTTTTTGGAATTCATAAATAATCTCAAACTGCCACAGAGACCATCTTTGAAATTACTTGGAAATAAATAACTTTGTAATAAAATACCACATACAGAAAAATAGAGCTGAGAGCAGAGACATACATCTGAAAATATCATCTCATCATTTGGAGCCTCCTCTGCCTGCTTATCTACCTCTAGACTGCTCAATTACGTCAACTAACAAAGGCCCCTTTTCCTTTAAACCATTTTTAAATTGGCATTTTGCCCATTTGCAATGGAAAGCTCTTTATCAAAACACATTGCAAGTCCTCAATCCCTCCCACAGATTCTCTCCAAGCCCTAGCCACACACTGGACAAGCATTTTTAGGACAAACAACTAGAGAATCGCAATATTTATATCTATTTACCACTGCCACCACCCCAAAATAGTTAGAATATCTCAAGATAGATGGTGATTTAATTCCTTTCAATTAATTACAACAGTAATTAGAAAAATCTATAGTCCTTATAAGAAGAGACAATATAAGCACTCCATAAATGAATTTTTCCACTAGAGCAACGAACTGTGGCTCATGGACCAAATCTACCACCTGTTTTTGTAAACTATTTTATTGGCTTGGCTGCTTTTGCACTATAATGGCTGTTCTGAGCAGTAGAAACAGAGACCATATGACTCACAAAGCCTAAAATATTTACAATCTGGACCTTACAAAAAATGTTGGTAGACCCTGGCACTAGTACATCCCAAGTTCTGCACTATAAAAGTGGTCAAATATGGCCCTTATGAGCCCATAAGTGGTACTTGCCTGATCTGTGGAGAAGGGAGGCAGAGGCTGGATAACTCTTCACCTGTCTGTTTATTCTTCCACTTCACAATTAGAGGCTATTTCTCAGCCTCCCTTGCAGTTAGATGTGTCCATGTGGCTGAGTTTGGTGATGAAATACGAGAACTATTGTGCACCACGTTAAGGCTCGGTCCATAAAACTCTCTGACTTGCAGAGGTCCCTTTCCACCAGCTTGGTGCAGGTGAGGGCAATGAACTTGAAAGCCCCTGGTGACCTAGGCACGGTCAGAAGATGGAAGGAGCCTGTGTTCCTACATCTTCTCTTGCAGTAGAGCTACCCAGAGGAGGAACCACCACTTCTTATCCTTAAGCTATTATACATTTTTGGATTTCTTAAAAATTAGTGTCGCCTCAACTAATTCAGAGAGTAACAGAACAGTCAAGTTTAAAAAAAAAAACCTCTCCTGGTCACTTTTGCTTTACTGCTATGCCATCTACAAGAGTAAAGAAAATTCCAGGAGATATATCCATGTACTTACACCACGCACACACACACGTATATATGCATATAATGTTCTGATATTTACCTTGAACTGAAGAGTAAGGCACAGCCAAGTAAGATTTATCTTTGCATTTGTTAAAGATGTAAATCTCAACTAAAATTAATTTTAATTCTCTTTCTGTTTATACTTGGCAAGCCATTGGGCATTACAAACCTTACAGGCATAATGGAAAGTTAAATCTATGTCAATAAATAAACAAACAAGTAAATAAATAAAATTCAAATTAAAAACACATCTATGGCTCTTCAATGATTCTACCAGAGCTTCCTCTGTGATGCTGGTACTTACTTTGTAAATCAGCCACTCTTTCATCTTTATTTTATTATTAAACAAACAACAATGCCAACAACAAACCTTTGCAATTAAAAAATAGAAATAAATGTAAGAAAGTTAACCACCTTCTTCCCCGTTTTCTTCTCCAGATGATTTGTTTTGTGTGCAGCCAGGTTTGGAAGCCACGTGCCCAGTCTTTAACATAAAGCCATGAGGCTCTCTATATATGAAAGTATTCCCTCTAGGAAGCTTTGCCCTCTAGCCATCACATATTTGTAGCTAAAACATGATAATAGGTCCATGTATGTTCGACAGCTAAAACAATGGTCAGATAACTGCATTTGTGTTTCAATTAATAACATCAAAATAAGCTAACCATAAAGCTAAAGGGATGGAAAAGGTTTGCTATTATTTCTGGATATAAAGGAGCAACATGAATATTCTTTAGACAGTTGAATCCAGGTCATTAAATAGCCCAGAGTCTGAAACTAGTCTGAAATTGTGTTTTTATGGCATCCAAATCTGTCATATAAACATTCAGTGCCAACCATTCAAATGGTTTTTATGAACCCCAAAAGAACAAAGAGAAAAAAAAAAAAAGCCAATTTACCTAAAGCTAGTTTGAAATTATATGTACAGTTATAAAAACCTAGCACTTCCCACATCCTTCGTATGGGTGGGTAAAGAAAACCTAAAAATAACTTTCTCATGATATAAAGGTATTGAGAAACTTAAATCACTGAGAGTTTTTAGCCCGGGACTGAATTCATCTGGCTTGCGTGCTTTTGCCAGTAAATCTATCTGTGGTTGCAAAAATACATCATGACTTTAGAACTCTTTTATTTACAGAACATAAAACAGACATAAATGAATTCATGAATTGGCCATGAAGGATTGTGCGTGGGTGTTTCCCTCTGTGGGTCTTATGTGTTCTCTGCTTATGGGGATCTGACAAAAAAGGGCCACTGAAAGCAGTATCTCAAAAACGTCACATTGATAGTTCTCTTGGGTAATTTTCTGCTTCTATGACCCAAGGGGAGAAAAAACTAATATCATCTCCAGAAATTGAGTCCACAGGCCATAGAGCTCAGAGTTTAGCATCCATATTAATTTTCAGAACTCTTCCCCAAAGACTCTGATCCCATAGGCACTTTAACAAATACACTAAAGTGATTCTGAAATAGGAGGTAGAAACACCACCTTTGGAGAAACCACTGCTTTCCCTGCTTTCACTGTGATGCATTTTCCTAACTTGTATCAGTTAGCTTTTGCTGTGTAACAACCAAACAAAAAAAACCTCAGTAGCATAAAACAACAGCATTTCTTATGCTTATCATAAGTTCTGCTTATCAAGGCTGGGCTTTCTCATATGTCTGCTGGTCTACTCTCCAGGCTGGCCTTGGCTGGGATGACTGGGACACTTCTCACCTTCCATCAGACTAGCTCAGACATGTCGCCATGGTGCCAGCAGAGATGCAGAAGAGCAAGTGGGAGCATTCTGGGGCTACAGAGGTCTAGGCTCTCTACCTGCTTTACCAGCCAAAGCAAGTCACATAGCCAAACTCAGAGTTAAACAGTAGAAAAGTATTTTCTATACCTCTAGTGGGAGGAAATGCAGACAAACCTATCAAAAGGCATGGAAACCAGGAGAGGTGAACAATTAAGGCCATTACTGCAACAGATCCTTACGAAAAGCAAGTACTCTGGACAGAAAATCATCACTTTACCAGGAATTTTATTTGGGAAACATGGTTTGTGGATATGCTGATTCAAGGGCAGATCTAGAACTTACACCCAATGAAATGTAGAAATGTACCATATTTCTATCAACATAGTTATCTAAAGCTCAGTATGTCTTTTCTTCTCCCTTATTGTGAAGGATATATAAATAGCTATACATGTTAATGTTGAGTATAAATACAACCTTGAGATTTTAATCTGATATAGTCTTATCTATCAGATATATTTAATTTAATGAAGTTTTTGTTAGCTGGCCAAGGAATCCAGCCAAATAAATAAAATATAGTTTTATATGTATTTTAAGGGCCCCAAACAATAGTTATGAACATTTAAAAATATCCATTTTAAAATTAGCAACTACTTATTCAGAAAACCATCTTGATTAAGATTTCACATTTGAGAATGCGTGATATTCTGGATATTCTGGGATGATATGTGCTTAAACTAAAGCTATGATAAAATACATTTTTGTGTGTTTGACAACATACTTTTTCAAAGCAGCATTTAAAATGCTCATAACACACTGTTTTTTTAATTTTTTTCTTGAATTATTTCCATTTTCTGGATGAATATGAACTCCCACTCATTCTTACCTGCTTATTAAACTATATCATCTGAAGGTTTTGGCTACTAACAATTGTATTCCTTCTATATGAGTGTGAAAGTAATGAAATTAGCTTCTTTTAAACGTCTCCTGAATGAATACATCTTTAATTCAGTCAGGTTTCTGCTTTAATTAATGTGGATTAGTAAGATTTTGCATTATAGGAATGGCAATATATCTTTATTTTAATAAATTATTTCAGAGCTCTGGTGTGAAAACCGACACTTCTGTGTTTATAACACAGAAATATTCAGCAGATATCAATTTTGACATATACATAAATCTTCAGTGCTGGACTAGTTGGTTATTGTTCGCAAAGTAAATACAAAGAATGAAAAGATATATTTTTAGTCTTGTGCCTGTTGTTGTCATAGGAGTGCATGAAGGATCTCTCTAATAAATAGACAACCCTTTCTTATAAAAAAGAAAGTTTATAAGCCCACGTGATCTCAAACATTTGTAAAATTAGAAATTACGTCAATAAATTATCTTGACTCTGATGCGACAGAAACACCCAGCTTGAGAGTTCTTTTCCCAAAGTTCTTATAAATCCTAAAATGAAAGGAGGTTTCCAAGGAAGAATTTCAGAAGGGAGAGGAAGTCTAGAAGGAATGGGGTGTTGGAGATCATTTTTAAAATATGTCCATCGTTAATGAGGACGAAGTGTCGCTTGCGCATTTTTGTTACCTGCCTGGTTTCCTACCAGCCTTGCAAAATGCCAGGGGCATATGCCTGGGGCTCGATAAAGAATGGTGATTCGATGTCACAGACTCAGTAACGACAAAACAAAACGAACGTGGTGAGAAAGCTTGTGCTAATTATGTTCTATTCAGGGACGAACTAAGGCAAGGGCCTTATAACAAAAAGAGCAACAACAAACCACCTGTCAAACCATCATCTTATTTTAGTCTTGTGATTTTGAAGGCACTTTTGTTTTGTTTGGGTTTTGGTTTTGTCCTCTTGGTCTTTGAGAAGTTATTTTAAAAATGCAGTAGCTCCAGGAAGATCTGTCTTTAAACTATTTATGGAATAACAGAGCATACTTAAGTTAATATGGTGATACAAGATAGATTCCAGGTTAGCAGAGGCCTCCAAGGAAGTGAGGTGGGATGTTAATAAGCTATTAATAGCAGGCACTCTGGCCATAGGATAAAGGATTGCGTTTACGCCTACATGCTCTTTATGTTGGGCACAGTTGAGATGTGAATTTCCCGAGGAAAGCGGAAAGGGCACAGGTTTCCACTGGTTGTATCACCAACCAGCAAACAGTGAGTTCCATAAGGGAAGGGGATTTGCTTGGTTCATTTCTCGATAGCCAGAACCCAAGACCTTCTTGGCATATATTTTGTGCCTAATAAATAAATGAAGGGGTAAATTATAAATTTGGGGTATTTTTTAAATTCCCTGTAAAACTAGTGGGTCTATTACAAAGTTAAAGTTCTCCTTTAGATGTGTTATTGGCTTGAAAGAAAGGTCTTTCAACATCCTCTCCCAGAATGTTCTGAAGTTCTTTTCTACATCATCATTGATTAGAAGACAAATCAAAGCCATGTTACCTGCTTAACAACAACGTTGCAGAAAGTTCTCTACTAACTCGTTCTATACGTAGGTGTGGATAATGAAACTCAGTACATATAACCATATCCTGTCATTGACACTCCATTAAAACAATGTGCAGTATACGATCAGGACTAAAACTGCCCAGAGAAAGTCCTCATAAACATGTAGGATGGGAGCGAAGGCAACACTTCTAGAAATTCCTTTCTTTGTGATTCAAAATTATACCTCAAAGAAAGAAATAGCAACCTCTCCCAGATGGAGCAGCTTTACTGGCCACTTCAAAATGAAAGCCCTTGGCAATTACCTCTACCCTCAGGTCCAGAATTCACTTGTCTTTACCTGTAGCTTCTGAAGGGTAAGTGGGCCAAGGGCCAGAGAAGACACAGCAGACTTCCTCACTCCTCACCTCCCTTCCCCCATACAACCCAGACTTTCCTACCCTCCTTTACTTCTCTAGGCAAACAAAGGTTGGAAGAGGAAGACTCAGTAAAATTCCTCTGACAGAACTCACCTGCATCTTCGCTGTTCCCAGTCTATAAATATACCCTTGCCAAAAATATTTATTACCAGAACAACAAGTAATTAATTTAAATTAGGATTTTAAAAATCAAATGCAATGTAATGGATTTTTATTAATTTTCTTGTACAACTCTGGCATGATTTTTAAGTGAAAAAAAAATGAATGATATGAGAATTGCTTGTCTTAAATAATGCCATGAAAATTTTGGCCCATTTTTATTTCTTTCTTTATTTGATTCTTCCTTCAAGAAAAAGATGTACTAATTTAGACAGGGAATTTTAAAATGTTTTTCTTTATTTTTAAAGGAGCTTTAGATTACATAAATGTTACATGGAAAATATAGGGGGTTCCCCTATACCCTTTCCTCTCCCCTCCCCTACTTTCCCCCACTGGCAACATTTGAGACATGAAGGAAATGCATAAGGATGCTGAGGGGGAAATGAGCCAGGCACTTGGATAGCAGACTCTAGAAAATCTGTAGTGTGGGAAAACTAACAAGCAAAGAAAAACACATGCTCCAAATATTTTGCAAGTTTAAGAGCCAATTGTTGACTGTGAAGGGACTCAGTCTTGGTAAATCTCCAAGCGTCTCTGCTTTCCATTTCTTGAGACATAAAAAAAAAAAGAAAAGAAAAGCAATTGACAAATTTTAACACTCTAACATCATGTTATTTTTCTATAATCTTAGTTTCTACATATTATTAAGAATGTATAGTTTCTATGGCTCGTTTTATCATGTATCATAGAGAGTTCACTTCCTTGAACATTTCTAACATTGCTAGAAATGTGTTTATATTTTTCATCATCACAGGAATATTTGTGGTTTTTCACAGATCTAATGCCTCATTTCTGTTGGCTGGATAGCTGACTGATCCCATTAGTTTTTTGGATGCAGAAAATGTTCTTTACATGTGAAAGAAGAAAAGAGCATAGATCCACTCCACGGCATTACATTGTCCCTCCATTGTGCTGGATCTTCTATTTGTCCTTCAGAGCCACTCTCCACTTTTCTCCTTCTGCTCTGTATGGACTACTTCAAAGGGTCTCTTGGCTTCTGACTTCAGTGTAGTTTGAATGGAGAGCATCAGCAAGAGGAAAAATGGAGGAAGGAGAGTGATGTTGAGGTATTTAATCGCTTTTTGCCTCCCTGGACAATCAACCTGGACTGGCTACATCTTTCAACAATGGTCATAGCTAATGTCAGGCCCCCCTCTTCACACCGTTGGTTCTCTCTCTCTCTCTCTCTCTCTCTCTCTCTCTCTCTCTCTCTCTCTCTCTTTCTCTTGATGCCATGCTCTTCCTCGCCCTGGGATCCTTGCACCAGCTCTTCTTGTTTCCTTACATCTAACCTTTACATTGAAAGAAGTCCTTTATTAACCGTCCTTCAAATTACCCATGTGTCATCTCTTTCCTGCCAAGACCCTAACTGATATATCCATCCTTCCTCCAACTGTCTCTTCCCTAGATCCCAATCACTACTGTTTTCCAAACACAATCAATAAGGGCAATTTATTTATTGAAAACATAACTACCTCTTCTGCCTCCGAGTACTCACTACTCATCAGTCTACTGAGTCTACTGTCACTGAAGTCACTGGTTGGCCTACCCAATACCAAACTCTCCAGAACTATTCTTCCTTACACAATTTGCACTCTCCAAATCACTGGGGAATAATATTCATGCTTTCTTTCTCAGACATTTTCAGTTCAGCTCCTGCAATACTATTTTCTTCTTCTAGCTCCATAAAAGCTCTTATCTGATACTCCTAAATTATGTTCTCCAAGTCTCTGTATTAACTCTTCTAATTCTATATGACATCAGCTATAACTATGACTTAAATTACCACTTATTGATGAAAGCTTCTAAATCTATACTTCTAGACCTCTCTGCTAGCTCAGGGCCCATACATCCAATGGCTTCATTATCAGTTCCAATTTGAGATCTGTGGCAGTTTGAGAATATTTATGAATCCCAGAAAGAGAAAGATTATGTTTGTAAACTAATCTATGCCGGGTGTGATATCCTTTGATTATATTGGATTCAGTTGAGGGGCCCTTGATTAAATTATCTATTAATATTAGGGTTTTGATTCGGCCATGTCAGTAAAGGCATGGCTCAGGTTGAGTCCCCACCCCCTTGGTGGGCCTGTGTAAACGGACACTCACTCAAGAAGATATGGGAAGAGAGAGAACACCATAGATGCCAGAGGAGAGAACTTTGTCACGTGACAGAAAGGAGAAGGCTCAAACAGCTAACGCAACAGGGAGAGATGAGCCATTTGCCTGAGAGCCTACAGAGGAGAGACCAGGCAGAGATCAGCAACCATCTCGCTTCAACACGTGGCAACATGTGGCAACTGACTTTGGACTCTTTAGGGCCTTGTAACTGTAAGCTTTTACCCCAGATAAATACCCTTTATAAAAGCCAACAGATTTCTGGTACTTTGTATCAGCACCCCTTTGGCAGACTAATAAAAGGTCCATTGAAGACCCCAAAACAAACATGGCCATCCTTATAGCAAACCTATCTCTCCTGAAAGCCCTTGCTATAATGAATATTCAAACCATCTGCTTGGACACAGAAGGCAAGATTTCTGGGGTAAGTCACCCAGACCCCCCCTTCAAGACCAAGCCATGCATTTCCCCACTTGTCACTGGAATGTTAATAGCTCATTGGCAAGTCATTCCTGTAGGAATTGTCCTTCAGAAAAGAAAGGTTCTTTGCCCAAGGTTATTACACCTTTCTAGGGCAGGCCACAACCAGTCATTGCTAAATAAGGGGAGACTAAATCTTCACCTACTTGTGTCTACTCAGGACAACTCTGATGGGCAATTCCAGCTCCAGAGCCCCACACAGGATCAGCCATATCTTCCACTGCCACTACATCACTTTCAGCTTCTTCCTCTGCCCAATCCTGCTTTACTCCATCTCATAACTACAAGTGTTCTTTCTGAGAGCACGCTCCCTTTAACTCCCTGAACAAAATTTCTGCCTCAAAGTCTGCTTCTCAAGAGACCCAGCCTAAGATAGCAGGAACTCTGGGTGTTGGTTTCGATGACTCCATCTTCCTTATCTCCCTCCTCCAATAGGCCACACAGCCTGTGAATTCTCTCTTCTAAACAACCACCCTTTCTTTAAATCTCCACTGCCACTGCCTGTTCAGGCCCTCAGTTTTATTATCAGGACGATCACAATTATCTGCTAAGCCTGACTCTAGCTCTTCTTCCCTCCATCTTATCTCTACTCTGCTACCAAAATGATCTTTGCAAATAAATTCCATTCATTATATCACTCCCTGGTTAAATTCCATCAAATCTTTCAAAATGAATTCAAGTTCTTCATAATTAAATTCCTCCCTACATCTTCAGACTCAAACCCTTCTACTGCCATTACTACTATAATTACTACTACTATTGCCACATATACGACCACTCACACACTTACTGGGCTTCCGTGAAAAAAAGTTATATCTACATTATTCCAAATAGTTCGTATTAGTTTACACTTCACAGTTTTTGAACCAACTAGCTCTTCAACCAGGAGTGCCTCCTCTAGCATATCCCATACTCCATCCACACTTCACATATAATTCCTCTAGATCATGAGTTCTCAAACCCTAATGTGCATTCGAATCCCCACAGAGGAGCTTGTTAAAATGCAGACTTTATTTAGTAGATCTGGGGCTGCGAGGCTGCTCCTAGTCTGGGGACTATACTTGGAGTAGTGAGGCTCTAGTTAACTTCTACCCATTTATCAGAAAGCAGATATGGGGAGGACTGTTCCAAGTAGTGGCATCTGAGCAGGGGGAAATCAGCTGTCATCCTGGTCACTGTTTACTTTCTGCTAGAGAACATTAACATAGAACTTGCTCAGCCACATGGGATGTATCCAGGGTGTGTGAGGTATTTCTTGGTAGAGGATCATGGTTATTACTCTCCCAGATGGCAATCCCACTCGTTGATGACTATTTTACAATGTCAGTGTCCCGAAGAGTTCATCCACTCCATCTATCAATCACTGGCGAACAAAAAGCAAATAAATAAAGAGGAAAAATAGAGCAGAATTTAAAATATCCCATGCTAGGGTAGAGGATAATGCTGTGACCTGTCAGAGTTGAGATCAGAGATATCAGAGGGGATATGACATCCATCTCTTCCAGGAATTGATAACCATTGTGTTTAATTTTGTTTGTTTTATTGATATGCCATGAGTCAAGCTACTTGACCAATATTTTCATTCTTGGAAGTCAATGAAATGTGTATTACAGATTTAAGTTCCTTTGATACAGTTTAGATAACACCCCAAAATTTCATTTTATTAAAACCATCATATATTTGCTAAGGAAGTTTTATTAGTACTTTTATTAGTCAGCCAAAGGGGTGCTGGTACAAAGTATATAAAGGGTATTTATTTGGGGTAAATGCTTAGAGTTACAAGGCCCTAAAGAGTCCAACTCAAGGCTGCTCTCTCACCAAAGTCAGCTACCACATGGTGAAGCAAGATGGCGGCAATCTCTGCCTGGTCTCGCAGGGCTTTCTATATCGTTCTCTGGCAAGAGCTTGTTTCTCTCCAGGCCTTGTCAACTGCTCAGCTGCTCTGTTCTCTTCAGGGGCAAACTATCAGGCAAATGGCTAATCTCTCTTCGGGGGGCTTTAACTGTTTGAGCCTTCTCCATTCTGTCACGTGGTAGGACCTAAATGACAAAGTTCTCTCCTCTTCTGTGTCTTTGGAGCTCTCTCTCTTCCCATTTTCTTGAGTGAGTGCTCATTTATATCAGTCCACCAAGGGGGCGGGGACTTAACCTGAGTCACACCTTACTGATGTGGTTGAATCAAAAGGCCTAAATTGATTTAATCAATTGAACTTAAAACCTTGAATCTAATACAATCAAAGGGCATCACACCAAGAAGAACAGACCAGTTTACAAATATAATCTTTTTTTTGGGGGGGGGGTTCACAAATAATGTCAAACTGCCACAGTATTGTTCCAAGTAAAAGATAGAAAAAGATACATCAAGAACAGGTTAAATCAAAGAAAGGTTTGGTAGCTATATTAAAAAGACAAAGGGATTTTAAGGCATACATATATTATTAGAAATAAAACAGTAACTACAATATGGTGAAAGAAATAATTCAAGGATATAATTCTGAATCTGTATGCATCTAAAAACATATCACCAAAATACATAAAGTAAAAACTGATATATAAACACCATGAGAAACTGATAAATTCATTGTTATAGCTGGAGATTTTAAGATACTGTTCTCAGAAATGAGTCAAGTAAAAAGTTAAGTAGAGAGATAGACACTTTGAAAGACAATTAATAAACTGTATCTAATGAAAATATATAGAACCCTGAATCAAACAATTAGAGAATAGACGTTTTTGTTCAGACGTACATAGATTATTTGCAAAAATTAACAAGTGCTAGGTTAAAAAATCTATTCTCAATAAACACACACAATAAAAACCCTGCTCTCATTGACTTCATTTTCTAGCCATAATGCAAAAATAAAAAATACATAATAAGAGGATAACCTGCCAAAACCCACATATTTCTTGTTTGGAAAATTGAAGGACACACACATCTTCTAAGGGAGAATCATTACGCATTCACTTAAAAGCAAGTACTCAATCCTACACATAGGGTCAAAGTCCAACATTGCCACTTATTAGCTGTGTGGGTCTGGGCAACTGGCTTCACTTCTCAGTAGCTCAGTTTTTTCAACTGTAAAATGGGAAATGTCAAGGCTGTGTGACAATTAAATGAGTTATATATATATAAACTAGATCCACACCTGACACCTAGTAAGCAGGCAATAACTGTTAGCACATATAATGATCAAATAACTCAAAAGACAAAGAAAATTATTCTAGTATTAAGTGGGAAATATTTAATACTGAAAAATAATAAAATGGCTCCATCTTAAAACATGTGACACATAGCTAAAGCAGCAACAAAAGAGAAATTTAGAGCTTAAATTCATGCATTAATATAAAAGAATGAAAAGGAATGAGCTAAGCAGTCAAATAAAAATATTTAAAGAAAAATAAAATTAGACCATAGGAATAGAAAAAAGGAAATAGTAAAGATGGTGGAAGAAATAAACAAATATACAAGAAATAAGAAGATAAATAAATCCAAATACTGGTTCTTTGAAGTGAAAAACAAATGACATGAAAGGCTCTGGAAATAATGATTAAGAAAGTGAGAGAGAAGATGATAGGGAGAGAGAAGGAAGGAAAACAATGTTAGGATGAAAAAAATGGAAAGAACTACAGATACAGCAAAGATATTTTGAATAATTTTATGCCAATAAATTTTACAAGGAGTAAAAATGGAGACTTTCCTAGAATATGTATATGCGTATATAAGTTTATCATCTATATGCATATACACATGTGGCATTCATATACTCAAGGAGAAATAGACAGCTTAAATAGACCTTTATGCATTAAATTAAGTTGAATGCACAATTAAAAATCTCTCTCCATTTCCCAGCATACATACACTCAAAACTACTAGTACTAGCCAACTATAGAGGTGAATTTTACTGAGCATTCAAGGAACATGTTTTCTAATATTATACAAACTCTTTCAAAGTAGGGGAAAGAGGAAAGAGGCCTTAACACATTTTATGAAAGTACAGCTTTGATAATAAAACCCAATAAAGAAAGCAAAAGAAAGAAAATTTAGAAGACAAGCTCATTCAAGGGAAAGATAGGAAAACCCTAAGCAAAATAGTATCAAACCAAAATCGACAAAATATATAAAATATTACATCACACCAAGTGAATTTACCTGATGAATATAAACCTAGCTGAACACTAGGGAACCCATTAGAAACTTGCATTTAATAAACATCTTCATAAACAAGCTAAAAAAAAGAGTGTTAGAAGATACTTGCCCCAAGTATAAAAGACAAAACATAACCACAGTATAAAAAAAAAAAATCTCCTACAAACCAGTGTGGGCGAGGGAATCACTGAGAAGAAAGAACTTAGGCTGGGCACGGCTGCAGGTGCAGAGCATGGGGCAGGCTTGTTGGCTTGACTGGTCCCTGCAGTTACCTGCTATGGTTTGGTTCCTGTTGCAGGGGAGTTTGAAGACGTGGACGCCACCTTAGAACTGAAAACTAAGACATTCGACACATTAAGGGATCACTCATCAGTGTATGTATTTCATCATCCTGGTCGAGTACTGTTTCCAGGGATACAACGAAAGCTTCAAACCAAGATGCATTGTCCTCTAACCCACCGCTGAAGCTAGGAAAACTCCAATCACTGCGTCGTCGTTAGATTCTTACGGAGCTGGAATACTGGAGCTTGGGGTATAAAATACTCCCCCACCCATCAGCATTTATATTGATTTTTCAGCCCTAAAAAAAAAAAAAAAAAAAAAATCCTATAGCCTTTGTTTGTATACTGTTAATCAAATAATGAATGCAGATTATTATCTGTGAAATGAATTTCTGAGCTTTCATAAAAGGGATTTTTCTAATTTAGAAAAATTCACATCTTTTGTAAAAAGTCACTGTTTTGCACATTCTTTTGAAGATTGCTTATGGTTTTTTGGTGATGATTTATTTTCTTAGATTTCTTTTCTTTTGCACTACAGTTTTTAGGGGTCCTTTTGGAACTACCGTGTGGCTGCTGCATTTTGCTGCATGAACTGTGGAATAATGGTCCTCAGGACTTCACAAAAGAGATCAAAATGGTGACTCATTAGTTTTTTTATGCCCCCTAAAAAGTGTCTTTGCTTCAGCAGATACGTGCCGATTTTTAATTTATCCATGACTCTTCACCTCACCTTGCTCTCATCACTTCTCTGGGGTTCTATGTGTGCAGTTAGCAATTTTTGTCAGAAATTCTTTGTTATAACAACTATATTTAACAGGTGCACCTTGCTGTGAAACTACTTGAGTTCCCTTTGTTTATCTGTAAAACTTGCCCTAATTGATTATATAGTGTAAGAATAGTTGAAGATGGACCAAGATGACCATTTGTGGTTCAGTACCCTGTCTTCACAGAAGAATAGTACTCAGCAAGGAAAACGGATTGCTTGTCATTGGCTAGTTTAACCTATTCAAAAACTCAGTTTGTTACACACTAAACTAGTGAATTAGTAAAATAAAGGAAGGGTCTCATCTGAAAGCAGACTTCATAGAAATTGGGTCAAATGTGCCCTAAATATTTCAAACTAATATCTAATTTTTTTTTTTAAAGTTAATATTTAAGAAATCATTTCCTAGCTTCTAATTTATACCAGGCTGAGAGTTACTGAAGGTGAGGGCACAGAGTTGAACTTTAAAAAAAAAACAGTAATTTTACTTTTAGGGAAATTTGGCTAGCACTACTATCTTCAGAAAGCTGAACATTTCTTTCTGGAGCTCACTGCTTTTGCTGAGTTGCACAGGTGTGATGCAACTGGAAGCAGGTTCGAAAGGAAACTTGCTGTAGAAAGAGTAATATGGTACCTTGTATGTGACACCTATCCCACTGAAAATGAACCTCAGCCCTTCTATTTTGCCTGGTACGGCACAGCTCCAAAGCATGAGACTTTTGTCATTGGGCTTTTGTTGTTATTTTTTGCCAGCCCAGTCTGTCTGTGGAGCACTGACTCTGCTCTCTCATGAGAACAAAGCTAGAAATCTGCTGATGACCTAAAATAACGTAGAAATGAGTTTAAAATGTGAGGTGGGGGCTAAAGTGACTAAGCTCATTACATCAGGCTTGTTTACCATTCTCCTCCACTGTCACGTGGTTTGGGGCCGTCTTCCTTTCCTAACAGGTTTTCTTGTAACAGCTTTAGTGAGATATAGTTCCCATAGCATACAATTCACCCATTTAAAGCATACAATTCGGTGGTTTACAATATATTCATAGTTGTACCACCATCACCACAACAATTTTCAATGTTTTCATCACTCCAAAATACCCATACCCTTTAGCAGTCACCTTCCATTCCCCTCCAATGTTCCCCAGCCCTAGGCAATCACTAATTTACTTTCTGTCACTATAGATTTGCCTATTCTGGGAATTCCATATAAATGGAATTCTGCAATATGTGGTCTTTTGTGTCTGGCTTCCCAAATATGATTTTAGTCTATGTGGAGTGAGAGATTTTTCTCAACTTGAGAACTGGTATTCCTGTGAAAGGAAGTGGTTGGCAAAACCTGCAGATTTGAGGAGGGAGGGTCAGACGCCTAACAGTTTTCTCAGTAATTCTTACACTGAATAGTTTCTCCTCACAGCCAATCATCCATGAGCTACTACTACTTAGAATATTTTGGCTCGTCTCTGGAATGGGCATTTAAATCTTTGCCTCCCCAGCCTGGAAGGTCCTGCTAAAAATAATGTGAAATAATCTGACAGATCATTGGCCTTGCAGTTTTCAGGCGCATCTAGCTTTGCTTGCAGCTGGTATACCTTGGGCCAGGTGAGCTTCCAATTGAAAATGAAATCTCCTCCATTCAATTTCTGCTGTCTTTTCAAGTATGTACCATAGGATTGAAGGGGGCGTGGGTGCATTGTAAACCTGCTAAATCGATCAAGCACAGAATTTTATTTACAGTACTATGAGTACAGTGCTCTGAATACCACTATACCTAGGCTAGTCCAAAAGCATAGTGAGCTAGTTATGCCTGCAGTGAACTCTGGTTTCAGTGACATTTAGAAGTGTGTGCTATTCAAGTTTCTCTATAATAGAAGAAAATATCCAGAGAACCAGCAAAATACTATGGGCTAATGGCCCACCTGATGAAAACACAGAGCAGTTCGTTGGAGGCTATTGTGCTTTGTAGCTTCCTAATGACTGTTCCCTGAGCATTGTGGCTTTTGTCTGAGTGGCCATGACAGCATCTTCCTGACAGTATTTGGCCTGTTTCCAGGATGTACTCAACAGTGCTGTTTGCTGGGAGCGTCGATGCAAACCAAACCCATTTTTTAATGCTTCTTCTCTTTAAATGACCTTGCCTTGTCCAAAAAGCAAATGATTGTCTCAAGCTATTAAAAAAAAAAAAAACATAGTTCACATTGTAGACCGACCAGGATGGGTATATCCATTGCAGGTGATGTGCCACACTAATGAAAGATGTTTATGTGGGATGTTATGGGAGGTGTGGGAGGTAGGGAACATGGGAATCCTTGTAATTTTTGTGTAACATTTATATAATCTAAGCATCTTTTTAAAAATATATTAAAAAAAAAAAAGTTAAAAAAAAAAAAAAAAAAACCATACTGTTCAATTTAAAACTTCACAAAGGCATAATGTATAATGCCATTGATACAAGTCTCAAACACTTTTAAACATTGCACATGTAGCATTAAAGCCAATGTGGGGGTCGTAAACTCTAATTTCCAGCTAGCGGTTCCTTGGGGAGGAAATAAAGGGGAAAGAGCTGGGAGGAAAACCTTGTCTTTTTTATATTTCTTTAAAAAAAAAATAGAGACATCTGTTGCAAATAGCACAAAAGGTTAACATCAGTTTCATTTCATTGGAGGATCAAGTAGGTTTCTGTGATGTTCCTTTGTATATGCTTAAAGTGTTTTAATTTTTTGAGGCAATGTGTGTCAGTAAGCTGATACTGCATGATAAATCATCATCATTGCTGAATGTGCCCAACACATTCAGGTCATAATTAATTAGAATTCCCAATCCTATAGTCTGAGAGTTCATCGTTAGCTGACGATATTAGCTACGTCTTGTCATTCATTCTAAGTCAAGGGTAGTGAACTGGCTTTAGTGCCTTTGGGCCATGCCTTGTTACTTTTCAATACAGTGGTGGTATTAACACTACAATTGGTCAAGTTTGCTAGAATTCTCGAAGTCCCTTGCCGTGGGTCTGTCTGTGGGTGGTGGAGCTGGAGGGCTAGTGTTTGGTGGTGATTTTGAAATGGAACCATCTGTAACTTTAGCTGGGCCCAGCTGGGTGCATTCGGCCCTATGCCTCTTAACACGGCCATTAAAAATGTTCTAGTTCATTTCTGGTTGACTCACTCCCTGACTTTGACTAGACTTTGCCTTTATTAAAAAAAAAACACCCTTTTTAGAGTGGCTCAGAATAATTGCCTTCAGACTTGGATGGACAGAGCAGGTTGCCTTCCAAGTGAGGGCCTCCTGGGGGTGGTGGGCAGCTCAAAGGCAGCAACCGAGAAGGCCATGGATTTCTGAGAGCCTTTTCAAAAGACTGTCCAGTCCAGGGGAACAGTGAGAAGTGCACCTCCGACAGGGTCCTTCTGATGCCCACCCTTTTATTTCCATCAGCTCCACCATTAGACTCCAGAATAACGGTGACAGTGCCTGATGGAGGGGAAGCTTCCTGTGCAGGTGTAAGGGTTGCCTACCGGCTCTGTTTGTATTTCTCTCACCCGTTAGGTGTGACTGGCTGGTGTTTTCCCTAAATGTTGTAGGTCTGTCGCTTTGAACAGAGTCCTGCTAACCTTTCTACTAGGGTTGCTGGGATCCCAGCCCACTACAGCACGCAGGCTCTGGGGATATTCACCCCTATATACTTCTCTACTAGCCTAAGCCCAGCTCCACAGACAAGTAAGCACCTGAGGGCGAATTGATCTTCTCCTCCTGCATTTATTCTGTGCATTCTAGAATTCCTAATTTTGTTAAGTATGAATTCTTTTTTTTATTCTAAAGTTTTGTATAGTTTCCTTGTACCTACAGCTCTGCCCAACAGCTTCTTAGGACCCTCATGAGTGTTTATTGTCCATCCATCTCCATCTCTATTTACCAAAACACCTGATTTCGTGGAAGGAAGGAAACACCTGGGAAGACAAGTCTGAGTAACTGCACCGGGTTTGTAAGGGATGTGAAGGGAGCAGTGTTGCATCTCAAAGATCAACAAAGTGGAAGAGATCCCAGTGGAGCTGCCCAGCCCTTGCAGTTTTCATTCTCTCAGTTGGACGTTGCCTGACGTAGGAAATGGCAGCCACGTACCTGGCACTGGCACCACCTGCTGGACACAAACCAGCAGTGAGAGGTCCATTCTCCCTTTGTCTGTGGGGTCACTTTGTGCCCTCTTTGGTACTCTGGACCTGCCTTGACCAATAGTTTTACTTAACATTGTAAATTTGCCAGCCTCCCTCCCAACATTCCTTATGCTCATTGAGTTGATACTTGCAGCTAAGGTCCTTCTCTGCCATCACTTTAGAAAATCCACACATGAAAACACACACACACGCCTCACTTAAGACAAGTGATCTACTTTATATTTCTTACATATAATCATTCTTACACCTAAACAACAGCAAAAATGTTTTTAAAGCTCCTTTGCCCTAAAGGCGAAGTTGTCCAATTTCATGGGTAGAAATATTTCCCTCAAAGCCCTTTCTACCACTGGCAGTGGGAAACAACGCACCGGAATAAGCCAGTAACATTTTAAACCAGGCAAATTCTTTCTGGAAATGCTGATATATCATGCTTACCTTTACCTGACTTAAAAATTTGCCATGGGAGCCACCTCTGTGGATGGAAATGTTTACAGGCTATGTAAAAGGGTAGGAAAAAAATCTTTGATTATTTTCTAATTCTGATACCCTAACCTGGTCAATTAAACTTCTCTCAGACTCTTCCTAATTCCAAAGAGGAGCTAGACATTTTATTCTCAAATATACCTTAGCAATATAAACTACTAAGGCACTGCAGAATGAGTCAGGCATGTGGTTTTTCATCCTCATTCTGTCATTAACTAGTTAATGACATTACATTTTGCAAGTTATCGTCTCTGGGCTTCAGTTACCTGTCAAAAAAAAAAAAAATTATTGGATTAAACGTTTTTATAGTTCATTTCACAATCCTTATCCTTTTTGGAAAAAAATCATAAAGTAGTTCTAATGTGCCAAAGGATATAAACAATTATTAACACCCATGTACTCACGAGGCAATGCAGCCAATACAGCTGAAGCTCCTTGTACCTTCCCCAGGTGCATTCCCCAACCTCCATCACGGTTACTCTCACGAATTTAGTATCATTCCTGTGCATTTCTATGTCCTCTACCACAAATATATATATCCTAAACCATCTATGGCATATTTTTTAATGATATGACGCTTTCTATGAATGACATCATACTGATAATGTTGGGATCTTGGCAACTTGCTTTTTCCCTCTCAACATCATATTTTTGAGACTCATCCACAGGATTTATTAACTCTTGTTGACTTATTTGTCCCTGATGTTTGTGTTACTTTGTGTGGACATACAATTTATTCACTCATTCCCCTGTTGATGGCATTTCATTTTTTTCCAGTTATTTGCTATAACACCATGCTGTTGGGATCATTCGTTTACACTGTAGAAGAATGCCTACATATATTCTGTAGGATATATGTCTAGCAGTGGAATTCTGTGGACATGATTACACACATCTCAAATTTACCAAATATTGACAAATTGGAATCCAATGTAATTAAGGCAATTTGTATTTCCTCATCTGTGAAAAGAAATCCTGATGCTCCAGATCTTCACTAGCATTTGCTTTTTTTGTCTGTTTAAGATTTCCCCAATCTGAGGGCGGAGAAATGGTATTTCCATGTGGCTTTAATTTGCATTTTGCTGATTTGTAGTAAAATTGAGCTTTTATTTCCCATGTGTTTATTGGCTGTTTGTATTTCTTCTTCTGTGAACCACCTTGTCATATCTTTTTCTATTTTTCTATTAGGTTGTTTTCTTTTACTTCTTGATTTGTAGTTTCAAAAATGTACTTGAAATACTAACCGTTGTTAATTTTTGCATTCCAAACATGTAAGACTTGCCTTGGCCTTTTCACTTTTTACTGGGTCTTTGGCCACACAGACTCTCAGTAAACTATTATAATTTTCTCCAGTTTCTCTGCTTCTTATGATTGATTTGTTCCTAGGCACTATGTGGTTTTTATTGCAATTGTGGATGGTATAATTTTAATTTTATATTTCCAAGATGTTTTTTCTGTGGTGTTTTAATTTAAAAATATGTAGATTTTGTGTGTCTAGAAAATTTGGTGAACTTTTTACTTCTGACAGTATGTCTATAGATTTTCTGATTTTAAAGTAAAAATTCTTATTGTCTCCATATGATAATGTTTGCTTCTTCCTTTCAAATATTATTTTATTCTTTTACTTCCTTGGTTTCAATGCCTAAGATCCTCAATAAAATACTATATTGGAAAAATGATAACAGAGTTGATTGAAATTTATTTCAAAAGCAATGCTTTTACCACTTCATTCAAGCATGATGTTTCCAATAGGTTTTTGGTAGATAGGCCTTATTCAGTTAAGAAAGTTCCCATCACATTTAAGGCTGTTAAGAGTTTTTAATCAAGAATGGATGTTTCATTTTATTAAATGCTATGAATTTGATATTATAATAATATATTCCATTTCTATTCTTAATATTATGTATTTGTGCATTTGCTGTCTTTCTCCTTGATAAAACGTTTTAGGTCTACTTTATTAGTCTTTCACAGAACTAATTTTGGCTTTGTTGAGTCTCTCTATTGAAACTGTTTTCTATTTTATTAAAATCGCATGTACTTTTTAATTTTTTTCCCATCATCTTTTGGTCTATTTTGTTTCTTTTTATGACTTCTTAGTTTGAATGTTTATGTCATTAGTTTTCAGACTTTCTTCATTTCAAATATTTATGGAAATGTATTTTCTAAGTATTGCTAGTTTCAATATGCAATATTTTGGTTTTGGTTAATTATAAGTATATTATGTAAATAGACATATTTACATATAGATTTTTATTAGTGAATATTTTAAGAGAATGTATTTTCTTTTTTTTCTAGATATTTTCTTTTTTTCTAGGTAAACTTGTTAATTATGTTGTTCAAATCTTCTTTATAAATTTTACCTGATTCTATAAATTATTGAAAAATTATATTAAAAATCCCATATAAAGAGAAATACTTCCAATTTTTCTTATATTTTTGACAAGTTTTGCTCAAAAGTGTTTGTCATGTTATAGATATATTTTAGTTAGAATTGTTGCATCTTCTTAGTGAGGTTGAACCTTTTATCATTATGCAGTAACCCTTTTAATACTCAATAATCTTATTTGAATCTTAATCTAGTCATGCCAGATTTCTTTTGGTTAGTATTTGTCTACTTATCATTATTCTTTTATTATCAAACCCTTCTTAATCCTTTAATTTTAGGCATGTCATAAGGCCCTTATATATTATTTAGTCTAACAATCTCTATCTCTTAATTGACAGATTTAACCCATTTGTATTTATGGAGATTATTGATATTTTTAGATTTCTTTCTACTGTGCTTACTTCAAGTATTCTGCTCCACCTCCATCTTCCCGGACATATTTTTGTTGTTTTTGTTGTTTTTATGGATTGGGTTTTCTTACTTCATTTTTTTCCTTTACTCATTTGGAAGCCATATGTTCTATTTCTTTTTCTTAGTTCTCTGCTCTCTTAGCAGTAGAAGTATTAGTGTCAGTTTACCCCTTCATTCATCGGTTTTGGAGAGTTAACTTACATTTTTTGTGGAGCCAGCTATATATTTAACATTTTTATTTTAGGTTATCCACCATGTTTCATTTGCTTTTTTCCCAGTGGAAAGGTTTTTCTTCCTTACTGAACCATAAAGCTAACAGGAATGAAAGTTTTCACTATGTTCTGCCTTTCCTGTTAAATTTTCCTTTGAACTGATCTATTGCATACTGAGGAAAATAGCTTCCACCCAGGGATAATGGAAATGTTAATGATAAGTAGATGCAGAAGGCAGAAATTCGCTCTTTCCTTTTCCTTTTTTTTTTTTTCCCTGACTGCCCTTCAAAATCCCTTGTCACTGATGGTGGTTGTTGTGATAAAAATACCAACACAGTAATTGTAAGATTGGAGATGTGTTCTTGGTTAAACACTTCATATTTTTTTTACTTTTAAATTTTTATTTATTGTTAAAATCCTTTCTGGCTAGACATCTAACTACAAACATACATTTTGTCAAAGGAAGCTATGTTTGGAGTTACAAGTATTTCTGTAATGTATTTGGATATCTAGGAGGGTAAATTAGTTATTTGCATTAAATTTTATCAAAATCAACAATAAATTAAATTCAATTATTGTTCAATGTGGTGGTTCATAGGGTCAATTTTATTATTTTAAGTGAAACTTAAAATGCTTTTAAATCGTCAATTATTTATTATCTTAAGGCATTAGATGAAAAATGTGCTTGTTCCTTTTTTTCTGTGAATGCTTATAAAAATGAAGGAAAACTGCGTAAGAAATCAGTTTTAAAATATCTAGTCTAATATTATTTTACTCCCCAACAGCTGGATAAAAATTAACTTCACCTTTAAAGAAACACATGAAAATTTACCCCTTATCTCATGTTCAACTCCTAATTAGAATTTCAGCAGAGTGAAGGGAAAAAAAGACATTATGCTTTTGACGTAAACCTTTTATACAAGAGCATCTGATATTCTAAAAAGGAACAAATGAGCGTTTCTCCAGTTGTGGGCTAATTGAGGGTGCAAAGAACACCACTCATTACTCAAAATGAACCTGTTTACCTTTCTGCCAATATCATGATTAGACTCCATATTTACCTATCAAATGTGCTCTATTTTACAAAACGGGATGTAATATCAGTAACACTTAATTCCATGACACTTTCTAAGTATACATGTGAGGAGGGAATTTATGCCAGTTATTTAGAAATCCTACTTTTAATAGCAAATAAATACAGAGTTAACCTATAAATACATCAGATTGTCAACCTCGTTTAAGTGATGATTTGTCTGTATGAACACAAGTATTGCAATGGAAACTTACATATTTTCCAGACCAACCGCATTCACTGTTACAAACATGTAAGAACAGAGTTCTGTCTTTCTTATCTTTGTGATGATAAAAGATATATAAGGGTATAAATTGTATTTTTTGGTACCATCGTTTGGGCAACTGGTTTATGCCAGGAATTGGGATAAGTGTTTTCTATGTATAATGTCATTTGATTTTCACAGCGTCCTACAAGTATTACAGTTCCTATTTTATGAGGGTAAACTGAGTCTCTAAGAGGTTAAATAAACTCCCCAAAGGACCATGGCTAGTTAATGGGAGAATTAAATTTGAATCCTACCTCCAAACTGGATATACTTCTCACAGAAACACACTGCCTGGTTTCTGAACCATTTGATAAGTTTCTATCTGAAAATCTATATCTTATCTCTTGATTTATAGATAATTTAAGTACTTTTTGTAAATGTATTGATCTTACCCTAAACCAGTGGAAAAGTACAAAACCATTATTTTTTCCTGTTGTTATGAAAGCTGAAGGTCATAGTGATTTGGGAGAACTGTGTCAAACCACCGCAAAATAAATAAATAAATAAATAAATAAATAAATAAATAAATAAATAAA
>JAKSZT010053830.1:21781748-21823189 GCA_026826555.1 Tolypeutes matacus | reverse complement strand
AAATAAATAAATAAATAAATAAATAAATAAATAAATAAATAAATAAATAAATAAATCGATCTGCCTCCGAAAGAATCCTGAGCAGGGAGTCTCGTCTGCTGTGACAGAACACGCCCTGGCTATTGCCTGCCCAGCCCCCAGCACCTCTCTCCTTCCTGCTCACAGCTCCCATGGCTGAGACCCCCGTGCCAGGGGATGAATCACGAATCATTTAAAACCAGTCCAGTAAGTGCTTTCCCTTCGGAAATGCTGGGCTCCAGGTCAGCTCTTGTGCCCGGAGCTTCTGGAAAGCCCCTGCTTTCCTGGTGCTGTGATTTCTGGAGATGCTGCAGTCATCTCCCACATGTGATGAGGAAGGACATGCTGAGGCTGGCTCCACGGAGGGTGCAAAGGGCAGCTTTGAGCGGCTTGATAAAATGCTTTCATCTTTCTCAGCTCCAGTTTTCTAGCAAATAGGGCAAAAACAATAATATTTAATTATCCTAAATGTATAGAAAGTATACACACATAGAGATGTAGAAGATAAAATTAGAAAATACAGACACTAGCATTTTATATAGTTTTAAAAAAACCTAAAATGCATACTTATAGGTTTATTTTTAATTATTTTTTCAATATTCTAGACCAAACAAAATAAGCAAATTTTTTAAAAAAAGATTGTTCTGTCCCCACTTTTACCATTTTAGGGTATTGGGATTAAAAGTAAAATTTTGCAGTAATTCTTCTAGCTTGGGGTATTCTAGACATATCCCTCAGTCAGTAGAATTTAGTCTATCTTTCACATAAAACGGCTGTTTGCTGGCATTCAAGCCAATCCAGTCGGCATTTGTCCCTGTCCTCCCGTGCTCAGTGTGAGCCCATGTGCCTGGTGACGCAAGACAAGCCTTAATAGGGATGATAAGGAAAGAGTGAGGAGTAAAGAAGAGAGTGGATTTTTAGGACATAGGAAATAGAACTTGGGGTAAAGGAAATACATTCCTAATATGCAGATAACTCTTTAAATACATTGTATTGTCATTAGACACATGGCTGAGTCCAGAAGAGGCAGAGGAGATCACTAGGACAGTACATTTCATTCCATCCTCACCACGCAAACGCCTTCTAACCAACCCAGGACCACATGAAAAATGTTCTGACGTTCTTTCTCAGGAAGAAAACCCAAAGACACAATAAAATGTTTATAATATCTGGAGCTCTTTAGGAAAAAGAAAGATGCTGTGAATTACAAATTGCCGTTTCTAATGTCCTAGCACTCAGAGAAAAGGGTTTGATTCCAGACCTCTAAAACGTGTGTTTGCCAAATATGAAGCGAGACAGGTATATAAATGACTGAGGTCTCTTCTGAGCCCTGTCTTGATTATGAAGTTCTTTGTCTTTTCTATCACGCTGCATACTGTGTCATAAGTTAGAATGACAGCTGCTAGCCATGCAAAAAGGTTTTCCATTTTCAAGTAAAAGGGACCATTTTATGAATTTAATTTTCTCTAACTGAAGACATAATCCACCCACAAAATAGAGTAGCAAAATCTAATTAAAATCTAACAATACCTTGGCCACTAATGGCTCTGATGCTCCTTAACCAGTGTTAAATACAGAAAATGTTGCTGTCACATTTAACCACCCTAAAGGAGCAGTCGGAAAATGTATGTATCTAATTCACTTATATCAGGAAAAATGACCTGGGGCAGTAATGTTATTTTCTATTAAGGTAATCTGGAAAGTGGATGGAAACCAGTTAGACAGTAATTTAATATAAGCACAGCCCAGAACTAAGAAATGAACAAATTTATCCCCTTACAGAAGAACAGTTAAATGGGATCTTAAGCTTGTATTTGATCTGAGAAACTGATTTCCAAAGCCTGGCTTATAGTAATTTCATGAACACTACTTCAAACGTGATTGAGAAGTGCTTTCCAAACCAAACATGGAAGACATTGTCCCACTTTTTAACAATTATTAAAAAATCTTTAGAAAGCTATAAGCTGAACATCTATATTTACAGTAAAAACAGATACCATGTAACTTAAAGAAGGCTTTATTCCTTAAGTCAAATTTCTTAAATCAAATATCTGCACAACATAGTACATAAAATTTTAGGACAGAAATTCTCTACAAGGCTTTTTACATATTTATATTTTTTACTTTAGTACATATTTACATTTAATCATTGACTTAGAACATGCATGTATTATTCTCATTAATGTGATGTTTAAAACAACTCATCCAGGGAAGCAGATGTGGCTCCAGCAATTGGGCTTCCGCCTACCACATGGGAGGTCCCAGGTTTGGTTCCCGGTGCCTCCTGGAGAAGGAGAGCTGGCACGGAAGGCAGGCGTGGCAAGCTGATGCAACAAGATGACTCAATAAAAGAGACACAAAGAGGAAAGACAATGAGAGACACAACAAACCAGGGAGCTGAGGTGGCTCAGGTGATCAAGCCCCTCTCTTCCACATGGGAGCTTCCGGGTTCAGTTCCCCATGCCTCAGCAAATGGACACAGAGAGCAGACAGTGACCACAAATAATGAGGCGGGGGAGAAATAAATGGGAGGTGTGGGAGGTGGGCAACATGGGAATCCCAGTGGGTTCCGTGTAATATTTTGGGGAATCTAAGCACCTTTTAAAATATATGTATATATATATATATAAATAAATAACATTTTTGTAAGCAAATACACATATATGCATATATATTTATATATCATTTTGCAAATGTTTGTATGTATTGTGAGAATTTTTATTTTTACCCATAATAAAAATAAATTTAAAAATAAATAAATAAATAAAACAACTCATCCACTCATACAAAGTTGTTTTTTGTTTTTGTGTTTAATGCTCGAAGGCCCTCCTAGAGCTGTTATCAGTACAGGGGCTGCTCCCACCTAAAAGAGCTGAGTTTTACTTCTCTGTGCCCTAGCCCTGTATCCCCAATCACTGGTCAGCACCAGGAAAGATGGAGCAGCGGCAACATAAACTGGGTGGGAAAACTGGTCAAGAAGCAGCTAAAAATGTACTGTAATGCTGCACTGTAGGCATACAGATTTCACCCCCAAAGTCCCAAATATTCCCATACGTTCTGATTTTTTATTAGAGAAGTTGTAGGTTTACAGAAAAATCATGCAGAAAATCCAGAGTTCCCATGTACACACACCCCCATTTATTAACACCAGGTATTAGTGTGGTACATTAGTGACAAGTGATGAAAGAATATTATTATAATTGTATTATTAACTATACTCCCAAATTACATTAGGGCTCATTGTTTTGTACAGCCCTATATTGTCTTTTTTTTTTTTTTTTTTTTTAATTTTATTCTAGTAAAATATCTACAACCTAAAATTTCCCATTTTAACCACATTCAAATATATAATTCAGTGTTTTTAATTATGTTCACAATGTTGTGCTACCATCATCATCACCCATTACCAAAACTCTCCCATTGACCCAAATAGAAACTCTGTGCAATTTAAGTATTAACTCCCCATTCCCTACTCCCACCCTGGCACCTGGTAACCTGTAGAATACTTTCTGACCTTATGAATTTGCTATTATAATTATTTCATATCAGTGAGTTCATACAATATTTGTCCTTTTGTGTCTGGCTTATTTCACTCAATATGATGTCTTCAAGGTTCATCCATGTTGTCACATGTATCAGAGCCACCTTCCTGCTTTGGCTGAATGATATTCCATTATATGTATCCACCACGTTTTGTTTATCCATTCACTGGTTGGTGGACACTTGGGTTGTTTTCATCTTTTGGCACAATGCTGCCATGAACATCATTGTGCATATTTCTGTCTGAGTCCCTCCTTTCAATTCTTTTGAGTATATACCTCAAAGTGGAGTTGCCCAGTCATAGAGTAACTCTATACTTAACTTTCTGAGGAAACGCCAAGCTGTCGTCCACCATTTTACATCCTATCGGCAATGAATAATTGTTCCAGTTTCTCCACATCCTCTCCAACACTTGAATTTTCTGTATTTTTAATCGTAGCCATTCTAGTGGACGTGAAATGGTATCTCATTTTGGTTTTGATTTGCATTTCCATAATGGCTATGATGTTGAACATCTTTTCATGTGCTTTTTGGCCATTTGTATATTTTCTTTGGAGAAATGTCTATTCAAGTCATTTGCCCATTTTTAAAATGGGTTGTTTGTCTTTTTGTTGTTGTTGGGTTGTATGTTTTCTTTATATATTCTGGATATTAAATCCTTATTAAATATATGGTTTCCAAATATTTTCTCCCATTGTCATTTTACTTTCATGATAAAGTCCTTTGATGCAAAAAAAAGTTTTTAATTTTGATGTGGTCCCATTTATCTATTTTTTGTTTGTTGCTCGTGCTTTGGGTATAAAGTCTAAGAAAAACATTGCCTAACACAAGGTCTTGAAGATGCTTCCCTATGTTTTCTTCTAAGAATTTTATAGTTCTGGTTCTAATATTTAAGTCTTTCGTTCATTTTGAGTAGATTTTGTATATGGAATGAGGCAGGTGTCCACCTTCCTTCTTTTGTATATGGACATTTAGTTTTCCCAGCACCATTTGTTGAAGAGACTATTCTTTCCCAAGTAAGTGGTCTTTGCCCTCTTGTCAAAAGTCATTTGGGGGGAGTGGATGTAGCTCAGTGGTTGAGCACCTGCTTCCCATGTATGAGGTCCTGGGTTCATCCCAGTACCTCCTAAAAAAAAAAATCAGTTGTCCATAAATGTGAGGGTTGTTTTCTGAACTCTTGGTTTGATTCCATTGGTCAAATGTCTATCCTTGTGCCAGTACCAGGCTGTTTCCTTTGCTGTGGCTTTGTAATACGTTTTAGGAACAGGAAGTGTGAGTCCTCCAACTGTGTTCATCATTTTCAAGATGACTTTGGCTATTCAGGACGCTTACCATTCCATATAAATTTGACAACTGACTTTTCCATTTCTGCAAAGAAGGCTGTTGGAATTTTGATTGGGAGTTGAGTGCATTGAATCTTCTCTTAATATACACATTGTCTCAATTTGAAGATGCCTTGTTGTAAAATGCACTTTTAATAATGGATTTTTAAAGGAAATAAGAAACACATTAAATATCCAATTTTAACTAATCAAAAATAGTTTTTATTTGTCCTTGTAACTACATTGCATCTGTCCTAGTAACTGAATCTCTTCTTCAGACCCAGAACCTAAAGATTCTCCTGAATCACTTGTTTTCCTCAGCCAGTATACCTTGTTGCAAAGTTGCACTTTGCTATTTACTGACTTTGCCTATGATCTTGACCGCTTTAGCATAAAAATAACACCAAAATTTTTGTCAAATTTTAGAATGGTTAAACTCATGGTTTTCCTTTTTCCTTTTTCCTTAACTGAATTACAGGGAAAATTAAACAATTCCTACTGAAGTCAAGTAGCAAGCCTTTGATGGAGAAATATTTAGCATTTTCCTGACAGTTCTTAAGGATGCAGAAATTTACCAGAACAACTTTTCTATTTTCTTGAAAATACTATTAAGTATTCTAATAGATTTGGCAATTCCCACTTTAAAAGTTATTAAGTTATTCAATTTCACGAGCATAAATGCATTTTCATCATACGTGAGTCAAACTGCAGAAATGCGTGTGGTAAAATGTGAAACTTCTGTACCATCTTCACAATTGGCCATTCCTTTTATATTTGCTTTGGCGATTTCTCTTTGTTTCTACTGCCTTTTCCACTGGTTTGTGACAAGAGATTTCTGCATACACAGTAATGTCTAGTTTCAGTGGTGAATCCTAGTATAATCTTTGGCAAGAACATTTTAAGCTACAACTAGGTTAAATTTAAGCTACAACTAAGTTAAAATGCAAAATTGTATGATATTAACACCTAGGAGGTAAAACTAGATTTGTACATGGGCCAACAGTGAATACAAGATACAACCCTCTGCCTATTGGTGGGCAAGTGTCTTCTGAGGGCAAAGGTAAGGAACATTGCAACTTCTTTAAAAATCGGATATGAAAATTAATATTGCTGCTTTGTTGAGGTTATTTGGGCACTGAAATAAATAAGGTTACTCATTAAACTCTCATAGATTGGTGTCAGTAATCACTATTTAGCACATGAAGAAATCATCATTTGGAAGTTAAGCAACATGTGCAAGATCTGATGGTGAATACCTGAGCTGGGATTTGAACTATGCTCTAATGGTAAGCTCCTTTCTCTTTCTACTGTATAAGGCTGTTTTTTGACATTGGACAAAGATTCCCATATTTTTATCTTTATATAATGCACTGCCTTATTTCCACTCCAACTTGACAAGTCCAATATCTTTTCCTCTGTCTTAATTGCTAATATTCTTTTCCAGATTAGATAATCCTGATGTTCTGCCGCAGAAATAAACATGACACAGTCTGCCCTGAGGGATCTCATAGTGACCTATGAAGAGGTTTACAATAAAGATGGGCAGAGAATGCTACAGGCACACTGGTTAGCTAACTAAGTCGGCATAAATAGAGAATGCTTAACAAAAAAAGATAACCCTTGAGCTGACTCTTACAGAAAGAATAAGAGTGAGCCAGGAAAACAAGTTAAGATGACTGATATTTATTTTATTATGATTCACTGGTGATACCATAAAAATTGCTTTCCAGGCTTTATTCTAGACCCACTTATTTTGAATGGAGCAGGATGTTTTGTGGTGGCAAAAGCTAAAATGAATGAAGGCAGGAATGAGATCTTCACAATCTTGTTTGCCACATAAAGGAATTTTAATGTTATATGTAGGCAACATTTTATGTTTAGGAAGTAAAAAAGGATGCTAAGCAAGAAAGCAAGATTACTGGAATTTTTTAAAAAGAAAGATCTAACTCATTACTGAGCAGAGAATGGTTTGGGGAGGTGAGAGATTGGGGCCTGGGCTATAAGTAACGTCTTTGGCAAACCATTGCTGAGAGCCTGGTTTAGGGCAGTGGTTGGGGATGTTGGCGGTGGGGGGCTGGGAAGGGGCGATGAACAGGAGAGAACGGATTCGAGTGGGATATAGGAAGTAAAATTAGCCCATCCTCACTCAGCAGTGACTTGTATATGAAATCAACGTGAGGTGTATTCCAAGGGAGCGAAGTCTCGGATCCGAAATCTCAAGTGGTGATGAGAGAAGTGAAGGGAAAGAAAGCAAAGCAATAAATTCAGAAACGTGAGTCGTGGAGAGTTAAAAAGAGTTTCCGTGCTACGGGACTTTTCAAAGCCTCTAACCGCTCACCATGTGATGCCTACCTCCAGAGCGAAGATGCAGTGTGACGCATTTCCCAATATTTGTAATGACAAAACCCTCTTTGTTCACTTATGATCCTCTCCAGGAACTGGCATCACAAAGAAAACAACAAGGATGCGAGGCGATGCGGGGGAGGTGGTTCTGTTAGGAGGTCATTAGTGCCCTTAGGAAGGAGCGTGGCTGAGTGGAAGCCCTGCGCCCGGGAGGAAGGCGCCTGGAGAGGCGGCAGCGCAGACCATTTGTGCTGGAACAGAAAGGCGGGCTGAGGTCGGGCGAGGAGCTGGGGGGCGCGATGCGCAGGGGCAGAGAGGAGGGGCAGAGTCACGCGTAGAAACGGGAGCATTACACCCGGGGAAGGCTGCTTGGTCATTTGTCTTAAAAAGGCAACGACCTGACCGCTGAGGGAGCAGTGGATGGACTGGAGCCTAGCGCACAGGTAATGCAGGTGCAGAGACGTCCTCGGGATTACCGCGTCATTTCCCTCAATCTGTCTGAAGTTGACATCGACAATATTTCCCCCCGGGCCTTGTCTCCACACGATGAGTTGCTACTAGGTATTGAGGACTGGGGACTTTTTCAACAGCAGGTATCTCACAATTGTCCTCCGTGGTTCTAAAAGTTTTCCTAGATGAAAATAAATAGAAACATAACTCTGATTCCAATCCCTGGTCTCCAGGTGCATATATATTTTACCGTAATTCACTGCCTGCAACAGAGCCACAACTGTTGCAATGATTATTCTGCCTTAATAGGTCATTTACGAACATTTCAAGTATACATTATAAATAATCCTGTGCTAATATTTAATAAAATGATTTGGGGAAGGACCGCCATAAACTGCCAAACATGTATAAATAATGATTTTTTTCTTCCTTGTTTTCCTAACTATGAAATAACAGAAGCTGTTTTGGAATTTGTATCACCTGTACCACTCACTTGTATCACTTGTACTATTTCAACTGATTCCTCTGTGAATTGTCATTTGACAGCTTCTTGCAGGTTTCTCAGATTCTTCAAGGACAGGGCATATGCATATCTCTAAATGCTATTCCCCAGCAGCTCCCGCTAGAGGCACAGGTAAGGAGCAATATAATTCTATTCAAAGAAATGGTCATTAAGGAATATCTCTAAATCAAGATTTATGAAAAGTTTGGGGACTTAGCACCAACTAAGATGGCGCTTCTTCCCGAGGGGCTCATTGTCTAGTGCAGGATTTCTCAAACTTGGTAATCATGAGTTACCCCTTGTTAAAAATGAAGATTTCCTTTTCTCACCCCCAACGAATACTCTATTAGGAAAAAACAGGAAAGAATCACAGAAAATAATCACATGCAAAGTAATGCATGCAGGAACTAATCACATTCAAGAGTGTTCTGAACAAAATTCAGCACAAGCAAGAGGAGCGATTCATTTATTTCCATACGATAGCTAGAATATTTGATTCTTTCCAGTGCTCTGACGGGCGCCTAGTGGTCAGGTATGGCTGCATATTGCAGGTGATAGTAATAATGTCAAACACTTCAGTACCAGTCGTAACCAGCTACTACATGAAGCCCCCGGGTGCCCTCCTGCCGCTCAGCACCTCCCCTGAGAACCTCCCTCCCTGTAATACAACAAATAAATGAACAATGTTTGGAAAAGTAAAAAGCCTCTAGGACCTGCTTCAGGGATTTGGTGAGCACCCATTCCATTTGGGTTTTGCCCCAGCTGAACCGTTTGTTAAATATGCTGAGTATTTCCCCTTTACGTAGGAATAGTAAGGGGGGGGGGAGAAATAGACAGCCCAAGCTAAACTCCTGATAGTGATCTGTAAACAGAAACATTTGGAAACAGCTAGTTTTAAAACAACCAGGGCTCGGTTATGGCTCACTCTCAGATTGAGTAGTTTACAGCTACCTTAAATACACTCGTAGATATATATGTCCATTAAAAAACAACTTAATAAAACATCTGAGACATTCCAACCATTCTGAAACTCTCTGACCCTCTGCAGTCTCCCTTCTCCTGCATTTGAATATGATCATTCTCACATCACTCTTGAACTATATGACCCATCAGAACCTTCAAAACTCTTACAAATCCACAGAGGCCAGAGTTATGGGCCATTTTCCCTCACATCCCTGGAAGCAGCCATTGAGCATTACTGGAGGACCTGAAGAATGGCATGATGACTTGTGCTTAGTAGGATCAGCCTAGCAGCTGAATGTGAACTAGGCTGTAGGGCAGCAGGTAGAAGGACGGACGCCAGTCAGCAGGAGAGCTGATGCGAGTGTAGAGGTGGTCAAGGTGGTAAGCTGTTGCCAGATTCTAGGTATCTACTGAAAACTAGTGGATGGAACGGGACAAGGAATGTGTAGAAGTTAGGAAAATTGTACAACAGGGGGAAGGTTTCTGACAACATAGCTCTCAAACAAATAATCAAACGATGATATCTGATTTGCAATACAAAAGTGAGATGTATGAGTTTGTATATGATTTTGTAGATTATATGATACATAAATAACCACGAAATAAAGAGATCTATCAGGTAACACTGTCCTGTGTTAAATCAGGCAACTCCAAACAACAGTTAGCTCCCTCCCATCATTAGAATTTTCCAGGCAGAGACTACATGTATTTACATCTACGTGTCATTTTAGAGGGCATCCTGCATCATCAGGCGGAGATGAGACTACCTGGGGTTAAAGCCATTTTATGATTTTTATTCCAATGGAGGAAAGATTAGAATAGATAAATATAGATGGAAAAACTCCAAAAGAAATTAAATATTTAAATGACTACAGTTTTCCTGTAATTCTTGCCATAAACTTCAGTGAAATATATGTCAGTTCCTCATGAACACGCCCACAGCAGATTGTAAATACAAAACTAGGATCAACAAATGGAGAATGGTTTCATTGTCTGCCAGAGCACTCTCCAATTGGACATGATCCCTTGGGAATTCATTACTGAAGACCAGTCCCACCCCTTGAATCTGCTGCTGGTCTCACTCAGGCTTGTCAGACAAGACATTGGCAGTGAGGACGTTTGCTCTTCTCAGCTTTACACCAACTCATCTGGTTAACCAGGTAAAATTCTTCTACTCCTCCTTTTACCTTTAAATGTAAATTAATGTATTAAATGTAACAATAGACTAGTGAATGCATTAATATGTGAGATGTCTGGATGTTAACGGGTTTCTGAAAATACAGTGATGATACTTTACGCACGAAATGAAGTTCTGTGAGTAGAAAAACAATGCGTAAGATTAAGTATACATTAAAAATCCTTGAGGTGCTTAATGTCATTTTTTTACATATGTTGAAACTATATTCATCTAAAAATGTGTAATGCTTTCTGATGCTGGAAATATGAATTTTAACAAAGGTTGATAGTTGTGATGTTTTGTCATAACTGTTTGGAAATATGTTTTCAGCTAAATAGTTGAAAGTGAAATTATTAGTTCAGTTTAAAGCAGATTATATTTGGCAATTTGAGTTTGCATTTATTTCCATTTCCATTTTTATTGAATAATTTCGTTACAGACATTGTAAGATTATCATTGCATTTTGAAAAATGTGTGTGTGTGTATATATATATATATACACTTATGGTGATAAGAAACATACTATTCTGTTGTTCTTTTTATCATACACTTTTTCATAGAATTTATCAAAATCCCCTGATTTTGAATATATCACTTACCTCTCTTTGACGTCTAATTTATAAGACATACTGAAGTAAGCCCAGAAAAACATATTACCAAGATTATAGTGCCTAATGGCACAGCTTTTTTAAAAAATTCAGAGCTTCTTAATCAACAAGATTACAAATGAAATGATATGCTGCCTTCAAGGTTGGAAGTTAATCGAATGAAGAGACAGCATGCTTTTCTCTTACAGCATCCTATAACACTAATGGATAAGCGATATTTTTTTCTTCCCTAAAGTAATTGCATAGTCATCCTTAATTTAAAATCACGTGCATTTACTCAGTTAGTTGTTTTCAAACAGGGCAAAGGTCCTGAACATTTATTCTGGGGAGATTTAAATTGTCAATATGATGTAGTGCAAGGACCTTTCAGTATAAGTAATTAAAATTCATTGTGTGTGTGTTTTACTTTATGTTGAATATTTTATCTCTTACAATGTGCAAGAAAGATAATATTACTACAAATTAATCTTATAACCCCCAATTATTATCTTATTATTTCTCTGTTGATTTAATACGTTCTCTTCTGTTTCCACATCATGTAGAAACTGAATGAAATGTTAAAGGAAAAAGTTATTCTCATTAAGTAAATTCTACGTTAGTGAATCACATATATTAATCACTGTTTTAATATTGCCAAAATTCATTATCCAATGAATGATGTTAGGAAAATTACGTAGACTTAAAAGGCAGTGAAACGAAGCATCCTAATGCCTATATGAGAAAACCCAAGCCCCTGTTTCCATTAAGGCCTCAATACACAAGAATAAATTATTGCCATTTAAATATTAGTCTGCATGTTTTTAGTGTTTTTTATGTAAGACTATTTTCAGAGCAATATTTTTTTTATTTTATTAACTAAAACTACATAATTTTCCAAAAAAATTAATCATCTTAAAATTTAGCATATTCACTTTACGGTCTATTAACAGATCCTAGACACCTCATGAAATATTAATTTCTGTCATCCTGAAATAAAAGCTTTCAACCTAGCACAGGACCTGTGCTTAAAATTGTTATCGTATTAGCAAATGTGGAAAAAGGTCTGATGACAAATACAAAACTATATTAGCTTTGGATGACTTTATCTAAACAAAATTAATAAAGGCAAACATAAAATCCTTCTCTCAAAACCTCACAGAATTGAGAAGTATAAAAAGCCAATTTTCTGGGAAATAGGAATTTGAAAAGTTCGTTTTCTCTTATTTCATTTTCTTGTTCAGTGGCATGGAAACATCTTCTCTTGCTATGATTTTTTAAATTTTATGAAGAATTTTGAACATATACAAAAATGGCCAGAGCAGTGTAATGAACTTCTTTTACTCTGCAATTCTACTTTTGTCTCTTTTTTGTTGTTGTTGAAAATAAAAATCTGTATTTTTGTCTGGTAGAATTTCCCAGTCTGGATTTTGCTGATTAGTCTCTTGAGATAGTTTAACATGGTCCTCTGCCTCCTGTACTTTTTGGAAATTGGTATTTGGGACAAGTGAATTCCTCAGAATCAGGATCTGTTTTTCGGCCAGGTGCTTCAGAGATGGCCTTGAGTTCTCCCATCAGGAGGCACTTAATATCCGATTGTTTCCCTGTCTATAGTGGCAGCAGCCATTGGTGCTCAGGGTTATAATTTAATTTGAAATGTGGGAACACAGAGTTAATTCTGAAAAATAGTGAGGCATATTGAAAATAGTGATGGAAAATAAACAACCTGGAATGAAATATAAATCTTACTTCTGGAACACTTGGCTAGAAAAGTCACCAAAGCATGTCTTTATGTTTTATATATGACTGTGCTTTCTAGAATTTGAAATTATATATAGTAAAAAGTCAATATCTAAGATTTCTTATAAAATGCACACTCAATTCGTGCCCCAGCCCCTTTCTCTATTTTCTTGTTTGTCCTTCCTCCTATTCTAGCTCTGCACTGGGCGCTCTTAGCCAAGTTGTCCAAGTTGCCTCTCAAATCCCGGCTTGAAATTAAAGTACTTAACAAGTACTTTACTGTGAGTGATATGGGTACAGCAGTGTTTCAAGGAATCAAAATGAGGGCACATAGTCTGAAAATAATTTGTGCCATAGCTAGCAAACTGGGAAATATTAGTTGCATGTTAAAATACTGACATTTATTTAAAAGTTCTATTATCTATGGGATGAAATGGAGAGGATATTTAAAAGCATCTGTTGAGTAGAAGATGGAAGTCTGACTCAAGAGCAAGTCAGAAACCCGACTACTGGAACTAAAATATGAGGAGCCTCTAGACCTCCAGCAAGCCTAGCCCATTGGTGCGACGGCTGAGCATAACCTTAGGACTTCTCGACTCTGCCATGCCTGGAATCTTAGTAAACCAAGCAAGGCGGAGCCTCCAGGAAGGCTTGAAGTGGCTTTATCTTGTGAGACGGGAGGAAGGTAGAGACCTGTTTTAATAAGTACATGAACCTCAAAATGAATGAATTGGTATTTTGTGAGGAAGCAAAGATGAAATATAAAGCAAGTTGGGAAGATATCCATAATGATTTTGTAAACCATGTTATCACTCATTAAGGGTAGTTGTTAAACAATTTATACTGTGAATAGGAAAATATAAATAAAGGCACCAATCAGTTGGTGCATATATATGTATATAATACACAAAATGAAAATATACATTATGAAAATAATGAAATTGATGAGAAGGAATTTTACTTCGGATGTGGTTTATGGCAATCACGTTGTTTTATGCTACAGGGAGTTTACTTTAAATGAAAAAGAACTCTTCAACTAGTTAAGATATGGAAAGGAATCAAAATAAAAGGAAATGTCTTTTAGGAATAAAAATAATGCACAGTACTATTATGGTGATTTTTATTTTGCCACTTTTTCTTTGTTTCAGCAATGTACTACATTCTGATTTGAGTGAAGATGGTAACTGCTTGATATTGAGAGAAAAATGCAAAATTTCTTTGATGTTGAGTTCTTTTTAAATTTCATTGGACACCTCAATTGTAGCTAATTTCTGGAGTTCAAATAAAATGAATAACTGCATATTTCTTTTTGTGGGACTGTTGACTACTGAGCTTCATTGAGAAATTTTAATTATTTTTAGATCTTAATTTCCCCTAGGAATTCCTTAATTAGTTTCCTCTTACTTAAAGGTTTCCATCATTGAATTCTATACAACCCACGCCCTGAGAGGGTTCATAAATTAAATGAAAGGCTAACAGAGAAAGAGGCATGTCTTTTCATGGTAGACTTACTTAAATAGAAATCAATTTAAAAACAGTTGAGAATTACATAGTGTTAGGTCCCTTATATTCTTCAATTTGGCCACAACTCCTAAAAGAAGGGTAGCATAACTTCTATTGCCTTCTAATAATAAGATTTAAGGTCTTTGAGAGACTTCCCTCCCCCCATGGCAGTTTCTCCAAGTAATAAAACTAGGTAGTGAGCCACATTTCAGGCAAGGCTCATTTGATAATGATGAACATGATGAGGATGTTAACCTGCATTGGATTGTCCCACACCCCATACAACTGATACATCATGTTTATTTTCTCCTGGTTAACTATACATTTTAGCTATTCTATAAGGATTTTTATATTTCCCTAATTCAGAAATGTTTTAGCTATTCAAGGACCTTTGGATTTCCCTACTTAAAATCACCTTGTCAACTTCCACAAAATGGTGGGATTTTTATTGGGATTAAATTTATATATCAATTTGGGTAGAAGTGACATCATTACAATATTGAGTCTTCCAATCCGCAAACATGGTATAGCCCTCCATTTATTTAGATCTTTCTTAGTCTCTCAGCAGTCTTTTATATTCTAGGTAGATGACTTACACAATTTCTGTCATTTATTCCTAGATATTTATGTTCTAGGTTTATCCTTTGCTCATGCCTTTGTCCTTAGGAGTTGATAATAAAATTATAAAAGAAATTAGGGCCCTTTCCAATTCTTTATCCTCTGGAATATTTTGACTCATATAAAAATGCTGCAAAGAACCACCTGAGCCTAGCATCTCTTGGTGATAGAGCAATAACAAAATGTTCCCATAGATATTGATTTGCAGATGTTCTTCTATTCAAATCAGTTTTAGTAATTTATTATTCTTCTATGATATTATCCATTTTATCTGAATGTCCAAAATTATTGCTATGAGATTGGCTTAATGATCTTTATAATTGTTTGATCTCTTCTGCTATTGTGAATATATCTGATTTCTAATTTCTAATGTCATATAGTTTTCTTTCTTTTTGTCTTAACATGCCAGGGGTGTTTTTATCATTGGTATTTACATAAAAGCAGACGTTGTTCAATCAGTATGCTTGCTTGTTTTCTAACTCATAATTTTCAGGTTTCATCTGTGTTAATTCACTTCTATTTCCTTTGACTTATTTTGGGAGTACTTAAGTTAAATCTTCAGCTGATTTATTTTTGATAGTTATATTTTATTGCAGAAACATTTAAGGCTATAATTGTTCTTAAAGTATAACTAAAGGCACCAGTATTTTAAAAATTGAAATTCTATACAGAATCTCATATTTTTATTCAGAATAAAGAAAATGTTAGTTTTACAATTATAATATGCCACAAAGACAAAAACATTTTTTCTTTCCTCATTAATTTTCAAAATCCCAGCTCGCTCATAGAATGAGGCAATATTGGTGTAATAATATCCCCTAAAGTGTTGATCTGGGGCTGCGTAACTCCACTAATAAACTGCCCAAACTGATTTATCTAATACTGATTATCAAAGCAAAGTAACAAAAGTAATAATGCAGGAATAAATTTTATATTACCATTTTAAAGAAAAAAATCAAGGTATGCAAATGTAAATGCAGTAATATCAGCTATGGATTGAAGTAGAAGTGAAAACAGTGTCTACGCTGGGGAAATTTTACCATATTTTCAGGTTCATAAGAGTAATAGGATATAAAACAATAGGTTGGTTTTAAAAGGGGCAATTATGAATCATTGAACCAGTCACCCCTCTACCTTATTTAGCCAAGGAAGGAAGTCTTTCTGTAAGGAAGTATCTAGTGAATATGAAAGTGATAAAGCTGATAAAAGCAGAGAGGGTGTATCCCCACTTGTTCCAGAACCCCCACCCCCAGCCTGCTCAGCACCTGAAAGGGCTCCCGCTGGCAGTGTGCACCAAAAATGAGAGAATTAAAGGATGGTGAGATTTTTTTTTTTTTTTTTTTAAAGATTTTATTTATTTATTCATTTATCCCCCCTTGCTGCTTGTGCTCGCTGGGTCAGCTAACCACGCCGTGTGGGCGGGCTTGCCTTCACCAGGAGGCCCTGGGAACCGAACCCGGGGCCTCCCATATGGTAAACGGGAGCCCTACTGATTGAGCCACAGCCGCTTCCCAGGATGGTGAGATTTTAAATTTGACTTTTTAAATAGTCCTCTGAATTCTTTTTTATCTTACATTTTAATAATTCTATTTATACTTAAAATTTGAACTAATAATCCAAATATTCCAGAAAACAAACTTCTCTATCATATGAGAAGATTGAGCCCTAGTAGAGTTTATTTAGACAAAGGGCAGACTCCTTGTTGTGGTAGAGTAAAATCAGTAGTGAGACTCTTAGTCCCTCTTTTCTTTTTCTGTATAAAGTTCTTTAATCCCAATAATTTATGCAAGTCTGCATGCCATTCAAACTCTGCTAAATTTAGTTGTCTCACACATTCTATAGATGATGTAATTCAGATCTTGAATGTAGCAATTCAAATTAAAAATAGATGAGAATGTATCTCTAAAAGTTTTTCCCAGTCCTTCTGGGCTGTTATGAAATGTGTTTTGAGGGACAACTTGCAAGGGAGCAACATGCTGACTTTTGAGTAAAAATATTTTTAATAAATATATACATACATCACACATCATCACATCGTTCTTTTCTATATCATATCTATCTCATCTATATCTTTTATATATCATATCTATCCATCTAATCATAAGCATCATCCTTTATAGCCTCGTCAACATAATTGCTACCAAAACCTGTCACGGTTGTACATACTGCCATCCCATTCGAGCATTTATCAAAATCCCCATGCTACACACACACAACAATGTGAAACACAATCTGATCTTTATCCTATTTTAGATACATAAAATAAGAGTTTCTTATTTTAATTTAGCTGAAAATTGCAAAATATTCTTAGGTACCAGTGTTCTGGGAGGAATAGACCAAAGAATGGGCAGCATTTCACCAATTTTTTTCACACATTTTCCCATGGTATATTAAAACACATTCTACTGGCCAAAATTAGAAGTCTCAACAAAGACTGGATGATAAATGTTCACAAGAAATGGAAAGTCATTTGCCGTCTCCCAGCTCAGGCTTCTGCCTTACTGACAGAGTGAGATGAAGAATCTGAGGAGCCCTCACCCTTGCTAGACTTTCTATGAGGAACAAGATGGCAGCAGCACCCCAATATCTCCTTCAAAGGACCGGAAAAAGAAGAGACCATGTCTTAGCGGCAAGAATGTAAAGTTCAGAGTTCTGAAAGCAGCCTTCTGATCTATGCACCAGCCCCACACTCACACATGGACATTTAATACTATAGAGCAACTTATTATTCAAAAATGATTACTTCTCTCAAGATTTGCACTACTAAGGCATTGGTTGTCAGGAGTATTTGGTATGAAGAATTTCTTGAGCTTCAACTTCTGAGCACAACCACAGCTTGTGTGAAGTGTATGTAATTATTTTTGGTGTCTTGAAGCCAGAGTTTTGGAAGGAGCCTGGATGTCCCTAAGAAAATGTATAAAGCAAATTAAACTTTCATTTGAAGTACTCCCATGTCTCCTAATAAGCATTCCCTTTCTCCTTCCTGCCCCCTTTAAGCTTATAGGCTCTCATTCAAAGCACAAGTACTCCTGAAAATACTAGTACTGTCCCTCTGCTAACTTCCTAAGGAGTTAAAGAGTTATCTTATCCACGAAAATATCAATTACATCTAAGAAAGACTGCTAGGAAACTTTTTTTTTTTTTTTTTTTTTTAAAGATTTTATTTATTCATTCATTTATCCCCCCCTTGCTGCTTGTGCTCGCTGGGTCAGCTAACCACGGTACGGGCGGACTTGCCTTCACCAGGAGGCCCCGGGAACCGAACCCAGGGCCTCCCATATGGTAAACGGGAGCCCTACTGATTGAGCCACAGCCGCTTCCCTGCTAGGAAACTGATTACCAAAATGCTTGAGTAGTGTTGGGAAAGGTCCCCAGACCCAGGATGGCAGAACTTGGAAAACCAGACACTGAAGGCTGAAGGTGGCTTCCACACACTGTTGTAAGCCAAGGCATCTGAAGGGATCTGCCAAAAAAGACTACTCTTCTCACCTCAGCCTGTCTCCGACCCACCTCCTCCTCCTTCCAGGAAACAGAATAATGAACTAGCAGGCCACATTCAAGAGGCTCCTAACCTTCTCTCCTCTAAAAAGAACAAATTTTTGTGCTGAGGCAGAAACCCAATATTTTACTATAAAATGTGCTATTATTGGAATTAAGTTAGTATTTTAATTCTCTCCACTTGATTGTTGTCATTTTCAGTTTAACAGGATATATCCAAAGTATACCATTTGCGATATGTACATTAAAAATAATTTAACTCACAGAGTTATTAAACTCATCAGATAAGCTTCCAGAAGATACATGCATAGATACATATAAGAATTGCATATATAAAATAAATTTCTTGATGCCTTATTTTTTCTGGATCATTTTTGTGTGATGTATTTACAAATTGTCAATAGCTAACATGCAACAGTCATAGGTTCTGCACAGGATTTAACTGAGGGCATCTTAAGTTGATTTAACATTTGTAAATCTACAGGGAAAAAAGTGCTGCTCTATTTTTAAAAATTTCTTTAAGATAATGTAATACAATAAACCATAAACAATTTTTGGTACTATATTAATGATACATTTCACCATTAGGAAGCTTTCTCTTCTCGAGGATGCTTAAAGATATGTATCTCTGATAGTTACCAGCATCTTTCACCCAGATTTTTTTTTTTTTCAGGATTGAACCTGGGACTTTATATGCAGTAAGCCAGCGCTCAAATGCTGAGCCACGTTGGCTCCCCAGAGTTCGCTTTTCCCTTTGTCGGCTTGTTATTTTGCTTATAAGGAGGCACCAGGAACCGAACCGGGACTTCTGTGTGGGAAGTAGGCACCCTACAGCTTGAGCCACACCCTCCCCCCAGATTGCTTTAATTCAACAAGAATCTAAGTGGTTCCAAGAATTCAGTGTCTGCTTCTTAGCATTTTTTCTCAATTGATTCTTTAATGATTATAAAATGTCCTTGAAAACCTCAGGCTCAAAGGTAAATTTTAACAATTACTGGGTATTTGTCTCCAGTTTATTTAAAATGCCAAAAGTAGGGAATTTTGATGAATTTCTCTTTGTTCAAAATTTCAAACACAAAAATAACTTTTGAGATACTGAGAGATATGTTATTTGTTTACCAAACTGTTGTGTCCATTGTTTAGAGATCCCATATTTGCTGATGTTGATATGGTAGTGAACATACTCCATAAAAATAAACACATTTTTAATAGAACAATCAGGAGATTTGTCACCTGACAGCGAGAACATTGCTATCTTTCAAAAAGAAGATCCTTGTGATTTTTATTGGTCAAAAAAACTCTTTTAAAGAACAAATATGCCTTTGATTTGGGAAGGGGGTCAGGGCAGCGAGCATCTGTAATTTCTTTCTTAGTGATCTTAATGTTTATGGCTGTGGAAACATAGTAATGATTATAATTTCAGAAATGATATTTAGGTATCACCTTCAGATTATTTAGAGGTTTGAGAGAAAAATAAATCAGTTATTAGTCTTTGCTTCAACTTTCCCAGTTTTTCACTACAAATAGATTACTATGTAGAAAAATATAAAACTCACAGTAAAATAGGAATCAAAGATTGAGAGCTGATTGTCGAATATGAGAGCTACCACAATCTACAAAGCTGATTGAAAGGCATAGTGAAATGAATTAACTTATTCATCCTTTATATGAAATTTAAAAATAAAAAAAAAAAGTAGAGGCAAACTGATATTAGATCATTGTTCCTAACTTGCTTGAAAACCATGTTTTGAAGATGGTCAGGATATTATTTGAAGATACAGCAACAAGAAAGGTCAAGACACTGAGCTTATGAGGAAAGGAAATAGACAATGCAGAACTAAAATGAGGATTGTAGGCACTAAGGGGAAGACTCGTATGGAAAATTGAAGAACTGATGCAAAGCAAAGATTCGAGAAATTCTCTTAGAATTCGGGGAAAGAAGTTGATAAAACGAGAGGACAGAGTAGTGATACAACCTAGGAAATAAGATTGTTCCTAAAAAATAAACCAAAGCAATGTCATAGAAGCAACAATCAGAAAACAAAACAAAACTCTTCAGAACTGATTGCAGAACTGGATCGGCCAGATTGACAGGCCTTACATTATTTCAGGTAAAATCAGTAAAAGAGACTCAGAGTCCAGAAGCTTATGAGTTTTTTGTTGTTGTTTGCACAAATTAGTCTTAATTTGGGCTTCCTATCTACTTTGACTCAGGTTTTATTATCATCATGTTGTTCAGGGATCTCTACATGAGTATTTTCTCTCACTTTCTTGGCCTGTGCTTTGTAACACTATTCCACTTTGAATCTTGCATTGTGAGCACACCCACGTATGCCCACACCACAGCCAGAATCTGGAGGATGTGCACAACTGATTTTCCATTGGGTTTTTACTGTATCATTCTAAGAATATAACTCTTAGAATAATCACAACGTATCTTCTTTTTTAAGTGTGTTTCCATAGTAGCCCACTGACAACTCTGTGTCAGCCAGGAGATGCTCCCTTATAGTTTAACAATAAAAGAAAACACCTTGAACTCGGTGACTTAAAACAATAGCCACTTCTCATTCGCGGCATGTGCCTGCTCTTCTGCTACCCACTGGTCTGTCTCCAGGATCCAGCTGAGAGGGCATCCACTACCTCGAACCAGCAGGCTGGTGAATAGGGGGCCGGCACTGAAAACTTCCACCCTGAAGTGACACGTAGCACAGCCACTCTGCATTTCACTGACCAGCGCAGATCGGATGGTCACACCCAGCTTCAGAGAAGCAAAGAATTGCAACCCTATCTTGTGCCCAGGAGAACTGGGCATATTTGATGGACAGAACTTAATGGCTACCACATGTTCCCAGCTGCAGTGAAGCAGTGAAATTCTCTGATGCTCCTAAAATGAGTGTGCTCATAAAGGAACTAAGGGGTCCAGGCATTTGGCATTAGGGATGCCAGATAATCTCTCCAAAACACCTTCTGTTGGCCTGCTGCTAACAAAATTGGTGATGGATGTTATTAAAATTCACATTCAACTGGAACACAGATTGGGTGGGTGATGTGGGGAGAACTGCAGTACAGATTCAGAAGAAATCTAGACAGCCTTCCTACCCAGACCATGAAATCTTATTCACACCCCAAAGCTAAATCCCCTAAACTGAAATAAAAGAGAAATAGCACCCAGGCTTGGAAATATTTGGGGGAAAAAAGCAAGAGGGTGGTGGAAACAGTGACGATGTGATCCTGTTTCAAGAGCATGACTCAAAATAAAATTTCTGGGATTAATTATAAGCAACAGATTCACATGGAATAGTTGGGAAGCTAATGTGACCACACCTGGTTAACAGATTAATCATGGCTCAACCACTGAAAAATGCTTAGGTGCATGAAATGCTCCTCCAGAAGCCCTCTGCTGAGCTCAGTTCCCACCCGCCTCTTAGGGGTAGGGCTCAGGATACTGAACGAGGGCCACCAGGTCAGCTAACAGAGACTCATCCCATACTTTCAACAAATGTCCACTCAGCTACCAAAATACATTCCATATGGATTTAAAGGGCTAAAGGTTAAAAAAATGGAGAGAATCCACTAAAAAATAATTAGAAATATATAAGATTTTGGATGGACAAGAACATTCAAAGCAAAGAACCGTAAAAGTTATATTATGCATTAAATGGTCATTAGGTGTGGCTATAAAAGCAGGGACAAAACATTTTGTGGGGGTGAGAGGGAAATCAAGCAATATCATAGAGTCTATGTCGTTTTTGTTTGAGGAGCTCTCACAGTTCTAGAAATATCCGTTAGAAAAGGTAGGGGAGATGTCAGAATACTTGAAGAAACACATTCCAAAAGGCATTCCAAAAGCCGATACATATAAGACTTTTACCCCATGTAGCTACGCTTTTCATCTACTTGCTGTCCCCCCCCGCCCCCATTCTGTTTGACTTCTAGATGTTGGATTGCCCAGAGGCTCTCTGCATGGCTTCTTTCTGTTCTAGCAGGTCCTTCCTAGGTGACCTCGCCCAATTCCTATCTCTTTTCTACCCCCGAAAACTCCAGATATTTATGTCCAACTGCTGATTTTAAATCTCCACAAAAATATCCAAAAGATACAGTAATCAAAGTCAAAACCAAACACTAGCTTTCTCTCCCTACCCCATGAGTCTAACTTCCCTTAGTTTTTCTCCACATCAGTGCATGTCACTACTCTCACTCCAAGTTTTCCAAGTGAAAATCATCTATTAGTCACCTTAAATTCACCTTTTTCCAAATCTCATTTCAATATAACAGTAAATCCTAACAGTTCTGCTTCCAAAATGTATCCCAAACCTATGAACTTTTCTCCAACTTCACTGCTACCAAGTCCAAGCCGCCATCATCTCTAGCCTAGACTCTGGCAAGAACTTCCTAATGGTTCTCCCTCCTTGCAATAAAGCAATGAGGTGATCATTTTTAAAACATGTATCAACTTATTTCACTTCCCTTTTAATAGCATCCTGGAATTCCAATCATTTTTTGATTAAAAGCCCAACCCCTTACCATGATTTCTAAACCCCCAGGATATGACCCCTTACTTTTTCCTAAATCTTATCTCATAAATTTTCATTCGTCAGAGTTCTAGGCACTCTGACCTTTGACTCGCTTGAAGATACCAGTTTTACTTCTGTGTGGGAGTACGGGGCGTTAACATTTATTAAAGCTTTGAAAAGTGTAAAACATTTTGATTTGGTAATTCCTATTCTGGGATAATTTGCTTTGGTAAAAAGCATTAAAATTTTGTATTTATATTTAAGTATTGAATGCAGCATTTCTATTATATTGATAGAATGAAAGACTATTCTATAGATGGTGAAGAAATAAATTATAGCAGATTGAACGAATACAACAGCATATTTGAAGCTATTCAAAATTAATGCAATATTGAAAGAAAGAAAACAAATATAAACTGCAAGTTACCAAGCAGTACACTTTGTTGCAAATCACAGAACCCAGCCTGGCTATTTTAATGAGAAAAAGTTTACACTAAAGAATATTTTGAAGCTGACAGATTCTTGGAAGACCAGAAAGCAAAATTCTGAAACTAAGCAGCCAAAACCATTGTCCCGCCACCCCACGAGTAGACGGCAGTGCTGTTTTCTCTAGAAAAGTCCTCACAGCCTTTCTCAGCTCGAGATTCAGCAGCCAGGTGTTTATTGCACACCTATTACTCTATTATTTGTTGTTGTTCTTTCATGGCTGAAACCACCATTCATAGCTGCCCATCCTTCACCTTATCTATCAAAAAGTTTGCCAGGAAGGTGGAAAGGAAAAGTGTAGCTGTCACTGTGTAAACTCAAAGCTGCGGTCTACATCCCATGGAAACATGGGCACAATCAATTATCTGTCCAGCCTGACTGGTTGACTCAGTCTGTTCTGCTACTGACTTTTTATGAACTTAAAATAAATTGTGATCAATAATTTTAAATAGAAGAAAATGAATATTAACCCATTAAACATCAATAGTCTGTTAATATTTTTTTGCTATATTTTGCTTGTTTTTTTTCTCCCAAAAACAATGTCTATACATATATCTTTATAAATTAGGTTATGGCATAAGTAAGTCTTTTATTCTTATTTTAAAATATGTCCCTTTTATCATTCATATTTCATTTAATATTCTTTAAAATTGAAAAAATATTTATACACTATCTGGTAAAGAAAGATGACTGATCTTTGAAAAACTATTTGAAAAGCTCCTGAAATCTATGAGAACTGGGTAGAGAGGTTGAACAGAACACTCCACAAAATTAAGAAACCTGCAAATAACTAAGTGACATGAAAAAAAATCCTCAACTTCATTAAAATAAAATAAGTGCAAATTAAATATGATTCTCCATAATCAAACAGCTGAGTTTCTAATGGATTATGTGGAGCAAACGCAACTCAACAGAAGTCAACGCTCACTTTCAGTGGTCACATGCCATTTGTTTTAGTTTCTTAGGCCGCTCAAAGCAGATACCATGAAATGGCTTGGCTTTAAGCAATGGGAATTTATTAGCTTACTGTTAAAAACCAGGAAAATATCCAAATCAAGGCATCATCAAGGTGATGCTTTCTTCCTGAAGACTGGCTGTTGGCAATCCTGGCCTCCTCTGCCACATGGCAAGGCACACGGCGGCATCTACTGGTCTCTTCCTTCTCTGCTGGGTTTCATTACTTTCAGCTTCTTGCTCCCATGGCTCTCTCTCTCTCTCTCTCTCTCTCTCTCTCTCTCTCTCTCTCTCCCTCTCTCTCTCATTCTTCCTTCCATTTATAAAGGACTCTAATAAGAGGATTAAGATCCATCCTGAATGAGGTGGGTCACACCTTAATTGAAGAAGCCCCATCAAAAGATTCTACTTACGACGGGTTCACACCCACAGGAACAGATTAGCTTTAAGAACATGATTTTCTGGTGTACATACAGTTCCAAACAATCAAAATGTTTATCTCAAAGCTATCATAAAAGTCTACTAAAATTTTCCCAAGAGGAATGGAGAATCAATTCCCCGGTTGTTATAAAAATGAGTTTTGTTCCTTTAGTTCTTCCCAAACATTCCTAGAAAGAACTGGCTAATTTTGTTTGTTGTTGTTGTGGGGTTTTTTGTGTGTTTTGGGTGGGGGGGAGTGTATTTCAATTAGCATTTTCTGTAATTATATGAAATATAAAAATCTCCATTCTATTATAACTTTAAAGATGTACGCATAAGCAGTCCAGGCTAAGAATGGTTAAGTTTTATAAATTGACAGCAGCTTGTTGCTGAGATGAGGGATAGCCTAATGAAGCATATGGATCCTGTGGTTAAAAGACAAAGGAAAAGTTGGCAGGAACTGGCTATGCTATTTAACTTCTCACTGTGCACTAGCAACCCATAATTGTTATCAGATTCCATTTTATGTTCTGTGGATATGGTCCAGAACTGTGAAAAATATCTTCTCTTCTAGGAATGTGAGGGCAGTTTGACTCCATTTGTCATCAGTCGGCTGCCCTGGAGTAATGCAGCTTGTTAGGCAGGTGTCCCTGTCCTCTCTCTCTTATCCCAAAACTATCTGCTTGCTCACAAAACAAAACAACCTCCCCAAATCTACAGCAGAAGAGTAGCCATGACCTCTCCCAGCTCCTCTTCTTCTCCTAGTCTAATAAACACCACTTAACCATGATTCCCAAGTCTGTCTTTAGTCTTTGTGAAAACTGCTATTGAGAGTCAAGCAGCCATAATTTTTGAATCGTCTTATGATATTTAGCGAAAAGTTTAAAGCAAATGGTACCAAAAATCTTCATTTGAACTTTTGTTTAATACTTTATCCTGTATACATTTTTATGTTCAGCACTTTAATTTTATTGCTTCATTATCCTGTAAAATTGGGGGTTTTAAATCTGGTGTATCCAGACTTTATTTTCTGTTGTAGTGGAGTAAATTTATCTTTAGCGGTCTTATTTTGGATGAGCATGGCAATTATAATTTTCTGCTACCTTCAGCATTTTAATCTTTGCCCCTGATCTCTATCTCTGGCTCTCAACTACTCTGGAATGAATGTGTTCATCTAGATGTCCTACCCAGAAGTCAAAATAATGATTTCCTTCTCATTCTGCCAAACTTCTCTCTTCCCTGGATTTTCTCTCTCGGGCGACCAATTCAACCAGTAGCCTAAGGCAGACAGCCTGCCTGGTCTCATTTTCTCTTTTTTAAGCAGTTGGTCACCAAGCTTTGTCCATTTTATTATCCTTAATCGCCTTCCATTTTTCTTCTATTTTCTCTGCTATTGGACTAGAATAACACATCCTGGCAAATTGTCATTGTACTTGGCAGAATTGGAATTTGAATCAAATATTACTGACTTTTAAACCTGGCCTCTTAATCCTTGTTGGAAACTGAAGTGTGACCTACTTAATTAAGGTCACAGATTTTGGATTTTGGTCTATACATAGTGGGAGTGATGTTATTAAGCCAATGTTTTATAAGAGTAATTTGGAATTATTTTATAGGATGTATTGGAATAAGAGCATAGTACAGTCAGGGGAAGAGTTCTTCTAGTAATGAGATGAAGCGGATGTAGGTAGAGTAGTCTCACAGGGGAAAATTAAGGAAAGATGAATCTGAGAGTAAATTACTGACAAAGTTAAAGGGCTGGCTATTACATTACTTTAGTTGCATGAGTGTTCTATTTAAATGACAACATATAATAAAAGAGTTAGTTTTTCACTTCCCTGGAAAGTAGAACCTACTGAATTGCAGTTAATGACATTACCCAATTTCAAATGCAAATTAAATGTCACATCACCTGACAAAAAGGAACTCTACTTGGGCTGTGCAAAGATTTAGTTTGAAAAATACACCAATGCTTTGGATTCTCTAAAGCTCTTCGTACAAAGAGAATCACGCATTTATCTTCCACATTTATCATTTTGTTCAGTAAAAGTTTGTTTGGAAAATGTCTATGATATCCAAAAACAAAGTTCCAGATGGAGGAGGTGAAAATAGACATATGTTCCAGCTGTTTCTAATCTTTCTTTTTTTTTTTTTTTAGCTGTGGTTAAAAATGAAAGTACACCCTTTATAGACAGAATTGTCACTCTCTTCAAATGTGAGGGGTTCCTCTGGTGGCTTCTCACAACATGTTGTCTCTTCTAGTAAAGCTTGCATCTCGTGCACGCACATTGCATCTCGTGCATGCCCATGGCCCGTGTTCATATGTTCCTGTGGGGGTGTGTGTACGTGTGCGTGTCTCTAAACAGTCTCCCTGAGGAGAGCTTTTTCCATAGGTGGAAGGGTTCCCTGCATGTATTTCCAACAGCCTACATAAAATCCGAAGGTGAAAACTTCCTCCAGGTGTTATTATATTGAGGCAGCTGAAGGAGGTGGACCTTACTTCATTTTGGTAGCTTTCTGGTATCTTATAGTGTTCAAAACTATGCACGGAGCACTTCTTTTACAACGCCTCCTTAGCACAATTTTACAATTTTACAAGACACTACCATTGGGGAAAGGGGACATGGGATTATTATTTCTGTATTCTTTATTACAACTGCATGAGAATCTACAATTATTTCTATATAAAAAGTTTAATTTTAAAAACTCAGTCTATCCAAAACTAAATTAGGATGTTCTCTCCCAAGAGAACAAACTTCCTTTATCTCAGTATCTGCTGATGAAACCAGCATGTATTGATGGCAACACAGGAATCGTCCTTTACTCTTCACTCTGCCATCCACAGCCCTCTTCAGTCAGTTATCAAGTCCTGCAGATTTACTTGCTGTTTCTCGAAGACATCTATCTTTTCCTCTCTTCCTTTACCCTACTGTCAATGCCATTTTTCAGAGCCTTATTTTCTCTTCCCTTAGTTACCAAACAGCCTCCAAATTGGGGTTCCCATCTCAAGGAATATCACCCTAAAACAGTAGTTTTAACCCCAGCTGCATTTTACAGTCACTTAGAAGCTTTTTTTTTCTGCCAGGATCTCCACCCCAGGTCAATTAAATAAGAATATGGGCCTCAGTATTTTTCGAAAGCTTCCCAGATAATTCCAATGTGTGGCCATGGTTAAGAAGCACTGTCTTGAATATCGTTCCTCAACTGAGATTCTAGAATGATTTACTAAGAGGCAATTCTGTCATCATGAGTCATTGCATGCATTAAAAAAAACTTCTGCCTACTTGCAGACCAGATCTCCATTCTATGCTGTTTTGTCATATACTTTTTTGTCCCAAATTATAACAATAATCCAAAAAATTCATATATGGCCACTATCCAGCTCAGGCAGATCATCACAAGGCAGCCTCAACAAGGCCAGACCCTGCCTGGGAAGATGCAGGCTAGATATCTTCAGTGAGTCAGAGTGCAGAACAAGGCTCAGCACCAAGCCTACAGGCCCAAAGCAGCCCTGGACAGACCATGCAGGTCATGCAGCAGATCAGGACCATCTAGGAAAGATCTTGCAGATCCCATAGATGTGCTTTTCTAGCCAGTTTCAGGTACCCAGGTGGTGCAGGCGCAGATCAAGTCACTATCCACCAGTGCCCAACAGAACACACAGACCGAAGTCCAAGCAGGTCAGCAGCTCAACCAGCTCAGAGATAAACAGCAGCTCTCTGGGACAAAAGAAAGTCACCTTGACTGCTGGCCAGGACCCTGCCCAGTGCACGTTCTCCCAAGCAGCCAGCTAGCCCTTCCAAGGCTAAGCTCCGCAGCTGACTGGCTACTGAGGGCTAAACCAAAGCCCCCAACACAATTTTGTCACGAAGCCTCAGGCGTTAGGATAGTCTCCCTCCCCAAAGGAACCGGCCAATTTCAGAGTCACCGACTCTCTGACAGAAGGATGCCATGTTTTTTTGCTTCAGTTTTTTCCCCTAAAGAATCGATATTTTGTTGAAGGATTAATAAGTTGATCTGAATCAGCAATACTATAAAATGAAAATATTAAATATCATATTTATGGCATTTTCTTGAAGAGTATGGTTGCAGACATGTTTCTTTTCTTTTGTTTTGCTTTGTTTTGTTGTATTTTTGTCTTACTGACACTTTGTTTTAGGAAAAAAGTCTCCAGGGGTGTACATTACCATATCCTAATTCTTGAACAACTGCTGCTCTCAGGTTTTGCCATCTTGTTCCACTTTCAGATGATTTACATGAATCCATGGAGCTCTTTTACAAGTGGTTCATTCCCCTTGCACTAGAGCTCTGGCATTCACCTCAAAAAGTTATAGAAAAATTGCTTCATTTAAGAGGTGAATTCATTCTCCATGGATTTTTTTCTCAAACCATTTTCTCCCAGGAACCCTAGGAGACTAGAACTTTGTGCATCTTTCTTCCCCCAATTATTATTATTATTATTATTATTATTCTCTTCTCCTTCTTCTCTCTCTCTCTCTCTCTCTCTCACACACACACACACCCTTTCTTTATTTCATTTTTTAAAATGCATTAAAAATTGTGCTAGATGCCTTTATCACATGGACTTCAGATTACGAGAAATACAATAAGACTCCTATGTACACTGGATTATGTGGCGATAAATGGAAGCAGCAAAACCAGTTAGACATGTAATGGAATCTTATAAGCTTTGATAAAGGTTGGTGACAGCGGATATAAAGACAAATAAATGGCTTGGATTATATAAATGTTAGAGGAAAAATGCAGGGCTAGTTGCTGGATTAGATGTGGGGTATTAGAGAAAGATAAGCAGCAAAGCTGATACCACGATTCTGGCCTTGATCAAATGGATGGATGGTAGTGCCATTTACTGAAACTGGGAAAGTTGACAAAGAAATAGGTTGAGGGAGAAATATCAAGAGTTCTGTTTGGAACAGGCTACCTTCAAGATGCCTATTTAGAAACAAATAGTCCAATATTCTCCCTAAATGATGCCTTATATATACAGGGTTGAAGGTCACTAACATTGAACAAAAGGAAGCTGAAGGGGAAAAGTGTGATTAGCAGAGAGAAATCATGGGCTAGAACTAGGGGTGAGGGGTGAAGAAATTTGACTCTGTCAAAATGAGATCCTTTGGGCACACCGATGTCTTAATTCATTGGAAAGTGTTGTTAGATTAGTAAATACTTTGTAATAAAGAGTGACTCCATCTCTGTATTTGCTGACAACTTTCAAGCCCTACCTCTTCCTCTCTGCCCTACATCTGGGTAGGTAGCCTGGGCGTTCCCTCCTTCAGCACTAGTGGAATATTCAAGCCACACAAGACGAGGTCCATGTACAGGTACTCTCCCCCTAGCCTCACACCTTAATAAAAGCCAAGCCCGTCTCTGTCCCTGCTCTTTCTCAAGCCATTTTTGGAGGCTGTCCTGCTCTTCCCAGAGAGCCTCATAATGTGAGTAATGCATCGGTCCTGACATCCAAGCTAAACTGTGTGTGAGAGTGGAGGACCCATCCTGTTTCTGCAAGGGGACAACTGGCCCAGCGAGTGGGGTTCTAGCCACCGACCACCCCACCGGGGATCTTGCTTCCCTCGCTTTGGCTCGCTAACTGGCTGTGCTGCCCGCTGGCTAGCACTCTCTTTGTGTGTCTCAATTCCAGCATGAGCCATGGCTGACGTGGGGTCAGGGGAACAGCTCTTACCCTGTGACCGCCGGCTGTGTGTCTCAACCAGGCATCGGTCCTGCTGTAGGGGGCGCTCGGGGGAACCCCCGATACTCTGTGCAGCAGGTAGGCCCTTTGGGGGTCGCTCGTGTGCAGCAGCTGCCACGCAGCGTCTGGGGTGCCCACTTCTGGAAGCAGATGCTCCCCAGGACCCTGCACAGTGGCTTTGCTGCTCCCGCTGCCCGTGCCTTCATGTACGTGAGGAATACTGGGCTCGCCTCACAGCCACACCTAGGGAGCCCACAGACAAGGCAGCCTTGTAATCTTAGGGGAATTACTGAACATAAAATAAAGGCCTTACTTTAATCATTGGAACAACGGCCTTGCCTAAATTCCTCATAGTCAATCAATTGCCTTTTAAAGATCCTATGGTGGACATGAATGAGGAATAAACTAAAACTCAATTAAACCTTTGACACACTTAATAATAGGCTAAACAAATTGGGCCCCATGGGCCTTCTCTCCCCCATATTTAAAATAGTTAATACAGCCTACTATAAATCAAAACAGGGTCGAGGAGTGGATGTGGCTCAAGTGGTTGAGCACCTGCTTCCCACATGGGAGGTCCCAGGTTCAGTTCCCAGTGCCTCCTATAAAAAAAACAAACAACAAGCAAAACAAACAAAAAAAACAATTCAGGGGAGCTAATGTGGCTCAGTAGTTGAGCGCCGGCTTCCCCCATACAAGGTCCAAGGTTCAATCCCCAGCCCCAATACCTCAAAAAAAAAAAAAAAAAATTTTAGACAGGGTCATCAAGGATAGAAATCCATCATACCAAACCATTTTAGAGAAGAAGGGATTATCCTTATTTATTCTCCACTTAATAGTTCATTTGGGCCTATTCTTAAATTTAGATAAAATGAATGGTGCCACATGGTGGATTTCAGCAACCTCAGTGCTGAAGGTCCCAGCTCAAGATTCCCAAATCCAATATTATTGAAATTACTGACTCCACCCAATCAGGAACTAGTAAATATGTTGTAGTTGCTGGTTTTGCTAATATATTTGGTTCAGTGCCAATTTCAACAGCCTCTAAGCCACAGTTTGCCATAACCTTTGAAGAAACACAATACACCTTTACCTGGATACTCATGGGTATTTCAACAGCCCTACATTGCATACAATCTTTCCACATTTTTCCAGGAACACAGATATGACATCACACTGATGATATTCTCCTGAGGAAATTCATTTGACATACTCATTCAGGGCATACGGATACTCGCAAAGGACCTCACAAAAAGGGGGTTGGCATTGCCAACACAGTGCAAGGCCCTGCAGCCTTGATTATACTCCTGGAAATTATTTGGTAAGTTGAGGGCCTCTGCACCCTTGAAACTGTCAAGAAATAGCCATTGACCCTCTCAGCCCCCATAATGTTAAAATAAGCCCTTTGCTTGGGAGATGAAAGTAACACATTTCTCATTTACAACTTTCACTTAAGCCTATTTTTGCTGTTACTCACAAGTTGGCCCACCTCAAATGGGACTCCTACAACAAAAGTGTTTAGAAAATGTCCATATTTCAATTCACAGGCACTCCCAACAGTAAAGCAGTGAAGAGACTCCTTCACTGGAAAGGCTTTAGCAATCTCCTCCCATGCCTCCTGGATGACCTGCAATGGCCAAAAGTTGCCCACAGATTTCTGGTTCAAGAAGCTGCTCTCCTCAATCCCACACAGTATACCATTAGAGTGGCAGCTTCTGGCTATACTAGGCTCTCCTGAAAACAAAGGCTTTCACAGGCCCTGAGCCTATGAATCCCTGTACCCAGCCATGGGTCAGGGAAGTGGCACCCTGCAAGCTCAGCACAGCCACCATGTTCTCCTTGTTGAAACAGAAACATTGCCTACAAGATAAAAACCAAGCCTGGCTCCTCTGGAGTATCTCACTACAGGTAGAGGTAGCCTCCCCTGTCCTCAGTTCCTTGCTATATGGCAAGGTACTAGACGGGGCCATTCTCTCCCAGTCCCCTTAGTTACCTGGGGACTGCCTTGGGACCCACTTAGTGAAAAGCAAAGGGAGACATTTAATGGAGTGTGGTGGTTTGGAACTCTGTGTACCCAAGGAAATCATGTTCTTAAAGCTAATCCATTCCTGTGGGTATAAACCTTTTGTAAGTAGGACCTTTTGAATAGGTTACTTCCATTAAGGCATGGTCCTCATACTGAAGTCCTTTTTAAAAGGGATGAATACAGAAAGAGAGAGAGGAAATCCATGAAGCAAAAAACTGAAAGCAAGGAAATCTGGAAGAGAAGGGAGAGACCAGCAGATGCTGCCATGTACCTTGCCATGTGACAGAGGAGTCCAGGATTGCCAGCAGCCAATCTTCAGGGAGAAAGCATCACCTGGTGATACCTTGATTTGGATATTTTTCTCAGTCTCGAAACTATAAGATTGTAAGCTAATAAATTCCCACTGTTTAAAAGCCAGCCATTTCATGATATCTGCTTTCAGCAACTTAAGAATCTAAAACATGGAGTTTACTGGAGAGCTGCTGCTTTTCTTCCCTTAACCATGATGTCTCTGATGAAGGATGGGACCCAAGGGTCAGCAAAACTGGCTGAGCTTCAGGCAGTCATCTTAGCACTGGATCACCTGGCTTACGACTGATGCCATCTTCACATTTTTATACCCTCTTTGGCCACTGTCAACAGTCTAGCTATCCAGTCTGGCAACATTTCCTTATCCAACATTACCTCTTTTGAAGTAAAGAAGTCTGGGAATCTCTTGCCTCCTGAATATCCAAAATGTAAATCAAGGTCACACATGTGTCTGTGCACACTAAAGCCACAATGTAAAGCCTCACCAAGACACCTCCATTCCCTTGAGTTATATCTACTATTGCTAGTGACTGAGATGGTTAAGTTCGTGTGTCAACTTGGCCAGGTTTTGGTGTCCAGTTGTTTGGTCAAGCAAACTGGTCTGATTGTTACTGTGATGATATTCTGTGGATTTAAATCAACAGGAAGTTGATTGCATCTATAGCTGATTACATCTACAATCAGCCAAGGAGACTGCCTTCAACAATGAGAGAAGTCTCATCTAATCAGGTGAAGGCTTTAAAAAGAGAAGTGATGATCTCAGCAGTCAGAAGAGAGAATTTCCATCTCTACTTCAGCCAGGCAGCTTTTTCTGGGGAATTCATCAAAAGCCTTCATCGGTGTTCCCAGCTTGTGGCCTGCCCTATGGAATTTGGACTGGCCCATCCCCACTTGCCAATCCCCACAATCACATGAGTCAATTCCTATTTTTAAAAATCTCATAATATTTACAAAATATATACACATATATATTACATTCTGTTTCCCTAGAGAACCTTAACTAATGCAGTGACCAAGACATGCATTTCACTTCTCAAAATACACAATGCTGGGCTCTTGAACAAGGTATTCAATGGCACCTTCACCTCCCTTACTAGTCTCAGGCCACAGACTTCATAATGTGCCATTATGGCGTACTTTAACAAACTAAAATCCATTTAAGTGAAACATGGCACATTTCAGCCATCAGTTGAACACTGGAGTGAATTGCAATAAAGAGACATTTTTTTATGTTTACTGCTGATGGCTTTCATACTTCACCCTTTTGTCCCACTTATGGGCTAGCTGATAAGAAAGCCCAGGTACACAACTCCTTTGGTGCTGGCAAGAAATTCAAACCATGCAAGCCTAGGCCCACACGCAGAAATCCTCAAGACAACTCTACCTCGAAATCACAATAACAACCAAGCCAGTTTCCTTTTCTCACTCCCAAGTCATTTTCCAACCTGGTGGGAACCTGCCCTAATCTCCCCAGAAAACATTATATGAGTAAAAAACTTTTTCATACCCTTTTTGTGTGTACGTGGCATCATCAGTTTCAACATCCGAGGAAAATTTGGGTGGGATGACCACAACATACTTTCTCCTAAACCTCAATTAGTACCTCAACAAACAGTGAGCCCAAGAAAATGAAACCTTTGGACTATTTGAGCTACTCTGACAGAATTTTTAAGTGCAATTTTCCATGGACTTTGAGCCTGCTGCAAATTGTACTTTTTCTTAATTCTGTATTCCAAAGGGTATTATCCACTGAGAAAAGAAGTTCAATTATCATTTCCTAGTCAGTTCCTTAAGATTACCTAGTTTTTGCACATATTTTTCATCTGTGGATCCCAGACTGACTTGGGGAAAGTCCACACCCACATAGAGCCACATTCCCTACTTCTTTGTGACTTGTTTAGCTATGTTGCTGCAGAAACAGCCAAGTTACTACATTAGGCTTTATCATGAAATAAACTAACATGTTTAAAACTGGAGGCATTTAGAGCTGGATATCCCAAACGTTCCTAAACAGTTCTGAGATTGGAATTTAAATGACTCACATATCCATGACTGAACTTTCCTTTCTCTTATTCTGGCACATCACTTACTTCTGTTCCAAGGGTTTCATTATCGTAATATTCGTTAAATGCATAGATCTGTTTCTGGGTACAGAATTTTATGTGACTTGATATAGAAAATCTAGATGACAAAACAAATTAAACAAACGTGTATTTGTATAATTTGTATATTACAATAATATACATTGCATATTTGAATAATTATGTACCAAGTTACTAATTACAATTTTTGTGCATTGGGGAAATATGTAGTTTCTTGGCACCTGATCTGAAGGTCTTCCCATTCTTTTTAAATTTTATTTTATTTTTAAAGAAGCTTTAGGTTACATAAATCATGAATCAAAAATATAGGGGGATTCCCATATACTCCACCCCTCCCCTTCCCACACATTTCCCCATTAGCAACATCTTTGATTAGTGTGGTACATCTGTCACAATTGATGAACACATATTGAAGCACTGTTACCAACCATGGTCAAGAGTTTACATTATACTTTACACTTTGCACTGCATAATTTTATAGGTTTTAACAAAATGTATAATGGCCTGTATCCGTCATTGCAATATCTTTCAAACAATTCCAATGTCCCAAAAATGCCCCATGTTACCCCTATTCTTCCCTCTTCCTCCCCTCAGAACCTCTGGTGACCACTGCCTTTATATCAATGTTACAAATTCTTCCATTGTTAGAATAGTAATAATTCTACTTTAGTCCATAGTTGCATTCCCACCTTATGTTTTGTTCATTCCTCAATCTGGAGGATTTTAGGATGGTGATGCCCATTCTGTTTCTGATTGAGAGGGGGCTGAGATTCCCTGGGGCAGATGGAACTGTCTTGCTTGCAGCTATAGATACTCTCTTTTTTGGGGGGATGGTAGTTGTCCATCATCATCGTTTTGTTAGTTATCCTGAGCGAGTCTGGTGAACTGGAGAGTGGCTATTGGCTGCAACTCTGCTAAGATTCAGGGCTCAACCAGCATATGAACAGCCAGAAGATTTAAGTCTCTGGTACATATATTTTATGGGTATAGTGCTAATTATAGGTTCAAATAAAGGGCAGAAGAGCCCTGTGTAGGAAAATTATAAATGAGTTTAACTCTATTACATTGGGGAACATATATTCCATGGTAAGGCCCATTGACAGAGTGCTGAATTCCTGAGATTGTCTGCCCTGCCTATAGTGTCCAGATATCTCTAGAGCCCTCAGGAGCACCCCTGCTTGGGGCACTGTTTACTGTGGCGGTCAAGGAGATCCTTCTAAGACATGCATAAGCATAACCTCTGTAATGACCTCCCGACCTACTTTGAAATCTCTTAACCATAAAAACTCATTTGTACTTAATATTTCCCCTTTTTGGTCAAGGTCTTTTTCCAAATGCATTGCTAGCTGTATTGGTGACAATCCTTCGGTGCCAGGAAGGCTCAGGATTTTCCATTCTAGCTGTATTGGACTCCTCCTGGGTATAGGTGTAAAGAGTTTTCAGAAAGAATATTCATTAATTTTTAATGTTTCAGAGTCCAAATATTCTTTTTAAGTTTGAGCATCAAGAATGTTTACCCCAGGAAAGCAGATGTAGCTCAAGTGATTGGGCTCCTGTCTACCATATGGGAGGTCAGGGTTCAATTCCCGGGGCCTCCTGGTAAAAAGCAAGCTGGCGTGCACAGCGAGCTGGCCCAAGCGGAGAGCTGGCCCATGAGGAGTGCTGGCCAGCACAGAGTGCTAGCCCAGGCAGGAGTGCTGGCCCACGCAGAGTGCTGGCCTGCATGGAGAGCTGGCACAGCAAGATGCCACAACAAAAAGAAACATAGAAGAGAGACAATGAGAGATGCAGCAAATCAGGGAGCTGAGGTGGCGCAAGAGATTAAGCGCCTCTCTCTACTCCGGAAGGTCCCAGGATTGGTTCCCAGTGCCGCCTAGAGAGAAGAGAAGCAGACACAGAAGAACACGCAGAGAGCAGATAGTGATCGCAAAACAATGGGGGGGGCGGTAAATAAATTTTAAAAAAAAAGAATGTTTACCCCACTTTTGCAGAAAGTCATCAATTATTTTAAATTAATGATTCAAGTAAATTTCTTTTACCTGAAAATGTGATTGCATAGAAATATCTTTTTAAATCAATTCTTAAAAGTGAATTCTGTATTAATTAGTTGGATACTTGTTGGAGAGGTGTCTTTTCAAAATCTTTGCCCTAATTTACTACTGAGAAAATGAATGTATGTATATGCTAAAGGGGTATCCATTCCACAGAGAGACAGAGAAAAATAACAGAAAGAAGTACACAAAGAGAAAACATTGGCAGAAAACAGACTATTCTATCTTTTTGCTGAAAAATTATATATTAAATCTCATTGCTTGGAAGCACTTAATTTTTTCACCCATGAAACTTGTTGAACAGTATCACATGAGACACTTTGCTAAGCACTGTGGATATGGTGTAAGAGAGTCTCTACCCTTGAGTGTCTCACATCTGAGTAAGAGAGAAAAGCATATTATTGAAGATGCCAGTGTTGATGAATTTGTATTAATGACATAGGAGCATACAAGATGTAGCCTTTAATTCTTATTAGGGAGCTTTTAAGGGTGACTGGATGGTACAAGTAAAGGGAGGTCTTAGGCTGGATTTCAGAGTAACCATCAGAAAGGAAAGTTAAGAGAATTTGAGTCAAATAAATGTCTATATACAAACTCCATAATGGCACAAAAGAACAAGAGTGTTCAAGGCACTGCAAGTACTTCGTGTGGCCTAAATATAGAAGGAGGATAATAGAAGATGAGATTAGAAAGAAATTTTGGACCAGATATTGAAGACCCTCTAAGCAAAACTAATTAGTCTGAACCATTTTTGTACCACGGATAAACAGCAGAGGGTTGTTGTTGTTGTTTTAATCAAGGGAATTACTTGACCAGCTTTGTGTGTTCGACAAACAATTCTGATCACTGTATGTTGAATGAACTGAAGAGGAGAAAAACTAGGAGCATGCGGGCAAAGCTGACTAGGAGAGTAGCAAAGGATGGAAATATGGAGTCAAGGTTAGAAGATACTGAAGAGGAAAGATCTAAGGGTCTTGCTGAAAAATTAATTAGCTTGGGGGTGAGATTTATAAAAAGAAGGAATAAAAGATTTTGATCTTGGTTGACTGAAGGGATGGAACATTACCTTTAATGGGGAAATTCTAAATGAAAAATTATTCAGAATTTTGATTATGCAAAATATAAATATATTGAGGTAACAAAGATAAAGCATGACAAAATGGGTCTCCAAATAAAAAGTTATTATGAAAATGGTAATGATTTGTTTTCCATTAGGGAATGATTTACTAAGAGGAAATATGCTAAATTTTACAGGAAGAAAGTATCTTTATACATAAATGAAGGTCTTAACTCAAAAGGTAAGGCTGGAATATGATATGACTATTTTGTGCTGGTTTTTTAAAATAAATTTATTGTTGACTGAGATAGTTTAGGTGATAGACATGTAGAAAACTGACCTCTAGGTAATGACACTAATTCTAGGATTTTCTATTTTATAGAGAAAGTAAACAATAAATGGTTTCGCATAATGACTTCTAAAATTTTTCCCAATAAACGTATTTTCAAAATACTATGATATTGTGCAGAATTTTCAACAAGGTTGATAGTAAATGGTTGAAAATGGAAAGAAAAAAAAAATGCTATGATATTCTTCAGAGGAATAATACTGTTTCATCAGAATGGAAATTAGAAAAAAGTTTCATAAAATCTTCATGACCAAAACAGCTTTTTACATAATTCATCCAAGCATTCTTCCCTCAGCCCACATTTACTCCAGCTTTTCTTCTCTCACCAAAGCTAAACTTCTCAAGCTATATTCACATGTTTTTAAACTTCCTTACCTTACATTTATTCCTTCATCTACCGTGTCTGCCCAATTTCTATAAGTGAAATGGCTGCTGCTAAGGTCAATGGTGTCCAACACATGACTTGACTAAATCATCATACAAGATCTCAACTCATCCATCCTAAAATATCCTTTCCTTGCCCTCTATGATATTACATATTCCTAGTTTCCTTTACCCTTCTATGATCATTTCTTCTCATCCTACTTTGCTGGCTTATTCTCCACCCAGCCATTAACTGCTGGTAATTCCTCAGAAGTTGGTCCCAACCTTGCTACTTTTCTCACTCTACTCTCTTCTAGAAGAGCTTACTACCATCTATGGCTTCAATTTCCAAGTACATGCCAATGAGTTCCCTACCCTTCTCCTTTATTTCAAATCTCTAGACAAGACCTTTCCTCTAGACTACAAGCTCAAATAACCAAATGTTTCCTCAACCTCACAACATAGATGTCCCAAACATACTTTAAACTGTTAATGTCCAAATAATCACACATTTGATCATTCCCATCTATTTTAGTTTGCTAAGGCTGCTGTTAGCAAAATACCAGAAATAGGTTGGCTTTTACAAAGGGAATTTATTAGGGTAAAAACTTACAGTTCCAAAGGGTGTGAAAATGTCCAAATCAAGGCAGCATCAAAAATGCTTTCTCACCAAGGCCAGCTGCTGGCGGATCTTGGACCCCTGCCACATGGCAAAGCAAAATAGCGGTGCTCTGATCTTGGCCTTCTCTTCCAGGTTGCTTTCTCTGTGTGCTTCAAGCCTCTCTGTGGGCCTGACTTCCTGAGGCCCTCTTTCTGTGCCTCTGTGCTCCACTGATTCCAGACCCCAGTCTCTCCCCTCAGCCTCTGCAACTGTAGGCAGCCAGGAGGCCTTTCTCACATGGCAGAGTAAAAATGGCAGCTCTCTTTCTCTGTGTCTCTGCTTTCAATTCTCAGCTTATTTATGACCCCAGCAAGAGGGTGGAGGCACAACCTGGGTCATGCCTCACTGATGTAGTCCACTCAAGGTCCTAAAATGATCTAATCAAGTAATCTAATAAAAAGATCCCTTATGTGAATCTAATGCAATCAAGGGGCCCCACACCCACAGGAATGGATTCGTTTAAGAACATGATCTTTTCTGGGATTCACAAAAAATCTTCAAACTGTCACGTCATCAAGCATGGTTCTCTTCCAGTGCTCCTTTCTTAATGAAATGACTTATCATTCACCCAGATGCACATCAGAAACCTAGTAGCATTCTTGATATTTACCTCTAATTAAATCCCCTTATCTATATAATCACCAAGGACTGTCGATTATTACTTCCCAAATATCTCTTACACCTCTGTTCTTCTTTCCTTTGTACTGTCAACACCCTAATCCAAATTACCAATATATCTCTCCTGGATTCTTGTAAAAAGCTTTGTAACTATTCCAGCTTAAATTTCCCTCTATAATCAGAAAAAAAAAATGTTTTGGATAAAATGTCTCAGTCCTCAAATCAATAAAGGAAACAGAGTAAAATCTAAATTTGGTTTCCAAAATGCCTGTAGAAATGATAGCAATTATTCAAGTACACAACAAAGACATATATCCACATTACACACTGCCATTAATAAACACATATATTTGGTTTGAGTAAGCGGTTTGAAAAGTTGTAGATAAAAAGGTGAATGACAAGCATTATTTCCATCCAGCTATATTTTCTGCTCTGCATCTGACTTTTCAAAACCAGAGTATCTGATCTTACTTTTCTCATTCAGTCTTTTCCAGATCAGTCTGGGGTCATCTGAAAGCCTGGGCAAGCCCTGGTGTGCTTCTCCAATAAGAGTGAGAAAATCTTTGGTATAAAGATGTTCATCTATTTTCTCTTGGAGTAGAAATGACTCTAGTATAGTCTTCTTTCTTTTCAGGAAGGCATATTGGGCTAGTTCTGCTCTTTTCTTATTACAACTGGGACACTGAGAAGAAATGTGTTGCTTAACTGCTGCCACATGCTTTGGTGTTGCCCGCATGTTTTTAAAATAGATTCTGTTCAAAAGTTCATCAGGAACAGTACAGTCCAACATATCTATCGCTGAATCTTCTGCATCCAATGGAAGCTGCAGTTTTTTATGTCTGCTGCGCTTTGTCTTCTTAGAGTTCACTCTGTGATGGATCAAGTTTATCTTCAAGGTGCAAAAAGACTGCAGAGCATTCATTTCTTCATCTGATAGCTGAATGGTTTCTGTTTGAAGTTTAATGTCCAGTTGCTACTGTTTAGAGTTAGTTTCTTTGCTTTTGAGGAGGTTGATCCATTTTCTACTCAACTTGTTTTCACTGTTTTTGAAGTCTGAAAGCTCAGATTGTTTGTCTTGCTGTTTCAGGCTCCTAGTCTGCTTTTCGCTCTCCAGTTTGCTCTCAGGAGCACGAGGCCAAGGCTGCTGTCGCCCAGAGGAGCTGAATGAACCGGAACTCTCTGCCTCATCAGTAACGGACTTGAAGGTCTCGGAGAAGTCTGTCATAGCACTGCTGTCCGTTTGGGCCAGTCCCACTTGCTCTTGTTTGACCCCAGGGCATCTGAGCGGAGAGCCGTTACCACGCAGTAACCCGGCGTCTCCTTTGCTTCATCGTGGTTGACTGGCTCAGGGACAAGCAGCGCAGGCGCAGACCGCGGAGGCTGGGTCCGCAGCCCAGGGCGCAGGCTCCAGACGGTGCCCCCCCCCCCGCTGCCTTGGCAACGCGGCGCAGCCATGCGCAGTGAGGCGCTGCAGTGCTGCCCCTCCCCTACATCCGGCTCTGACTCCCAGGTCTGTGCGCAGCGGGTCTGTGGTGCCGCCCTCCTCTGCCCGCCGCCCTCCTC
>JAKSZT010053830.1:21683147-21772195 GCA_026826555.1 Tolypeutes matacus | reverse complement strand
TAAAAAAAAAAAAAAAAAAAAAAAAAAAAAAAAAAAAAAAGATTTTATATATATATAGTTCTCACTTGAAAATAAGTACAATTACCACTTTTTACAATTCTTTTCATATATTTTGATTGGTGTGTTTTGGCATTTTAAAAGTTTTTAAGCATTAAGCAGTGATTTTCCACTGCTCTCCTCTGAGCATCTGTTGATATTCAACTCAAGTGTAAAACATAAATATTTTATAAATAGATATGTGCAATATGTTTAAGGGCAGTAATGGCGATATTCTTCACAACAAATAATTTTATAAATGATTTTGAATTGTATGGCCTCCTTTGATACTTTGTCTTGAAAATTCATGATAGCAAGTAATATCTCAGTTTCTAGCACTGGTCCAGTGGATAACTGTCTTGTTTATTTTCACTTCACGGTAGCTCAAATGCAGAATGATTCTCATTGTCTCTTATGCAATTTTATGCAGTTAGGTGTTGGGCCTTTGAACAATATGACCCTGGAATCTAGGTGATTAATAGAAATAAGAACCTAAATATAAAGTATTTCTCTTCAAAGCTCAGAGGATGCATGCAATGAATTGCCTGTAATTTGAATCTGCGTTATAGAGTTTTGTGTTTTCCTTGAAAGACAGGGGTCTTATGCAGCAGAAGACGGTGGAAAAGATTGAAATTCACAGTGGTTTTCCTGAAAAACTATATAGAATTATTTTTCTACCACTCAGTACCTTTTCAAAGCATTTTAGTGTAATTCTGGTTACAAAGTAAGCTTTCACTGTAAAATGAATATTCATATGATTGCATAAGGTTGAATGACATGGAAATTGCAAATAATTTCATTTGAGACCAATATTTCTGTAAACTATTTTACTCAAGTGTTCAAAGTGATCATAAAAACATCACCATGCTCTGGAAGGACAGCTAATGTAATAAATTGAGCTCACTAGCTAAACTTATTTTATCTCCTTATTTTAGATAGGCATTTTCCAAAAACAAACTCTATCACTGAAAAATGTAAGACTGTTTCTTTAGAGCCTTCCATGCTTAACTTGAAAGCTGTCAACCCAGGGGGCTGAAATAGAGCAAGATTACGAAACCTGAGTGAATAGCTCATTCTTTGTGCCGATGCCCTTGCTGCCATGTGGTACAAGACTGAGAGGCATGCACTATGATAGCTAATGAAGAACTTCCTTTATATCGCACTGACCAGGACTTTTATTCGAAGCCCATATATTATGCCACTGCAATCTCACAATGTCAGCCTTTGTTCTAGCTAGCAGAGGCCGTTTCTTGTCCTTTCTGTAGCTAAATTTCGTGCACCAAACTTGTTAGGCCTTTTAAGTACAAATAAATGTAGTTATATGTCATTAAAACCACTGCTGCTATGCTTACAGAGTGTTTTCTTTTCTTTCTCCCTACTCCTTTTTTATGATGGTATCCCCAAAAGGTGAAGAATTTATCATTTCAAGGTCACTTGGAGATAAAAGGCTTGGAGGTAAAAGCCATTGGCCTTCCTGCAAGTCTTCCCACTGGGCCAAACATAATGATATAATCAACATGATAGGAACAGGGGACAAGAAGGAACTTCACCCAGGCTGAAGGGAATGCAGTCAAATGGATCAAAATTAATTCACCTACCTAATTCTCAATGCAATTGTGAAGTGCTAAGTGTGACCCATTTGTGACATTTCAGCAAATCTTTTTCATACCTGTGTTATCTGATTAAGTCTCTACTTTCCCTCAACAACTACTATGTAGATGTACCCTATGCAAACCCCGATAAAGTAACCTAAACAACAAACAATTGTCATAGCTCTGTGTAAAATATGGGCTTAGTTACCCTAAGTACCAACAAGAAGTGTTAAAAAGTTCATGAGAGCCTATAAACTTTGTAAAAACCTAGCAGCCTCCTCCCCCAAATTTAACTTGGAGCAGCAACTTCATTTTTGCTCCCTGTAATATCATGGGGACAGCAGTACTCAGGGGTCCGTGTGAGGTTAAGTGTCACAGGAGATAACAGGGGCTGTGACTGATTGCCCAGGACCTGCCGTTGCTGCCGTCACCAGAGCAGACTTGAACAGGGAACCTGAGGACTAAAACCTTTCTAATTCCCGCTCCAACATTATGAATTATCTCATTTTTAATAAGCTTTGTCCTTTTCTAATACTTATGTTTAGCATTTGTATCTAACCTATCTTGTAGGATCTGCCCAAAGTAGACGTAAATATGTAAACATACTTTGAACAACAAATAGCTACAAACTACAAGTTCCTTCTTCGTACGAAAGAATAAAACAAAATGATTAAAACACATGAGCTCCTTGGATCCTACTAGTTCAAAATTTCTACCATCTTCATATTCTCTCTGATTTTCTGATTCTCCAGTTCAGTAAGATTATCAAACTTTTAAGGTCAAGAAGATATAAATGGCAAAAAATAAATAAATCTTACAAGGCCAGCCTTTGTTCTAGCTAGCAGAGGCAGAGCCTTGTCCTTTGTATTGCTAAGTGTACACCAAATCTATTAAACTCTTTAGGTGCAAATGCATGCCACCACATAGAATTAATTTTGCTTTCCTCATTTTTCTTTAGATTTTTAGGTTAAATGTTTTCTACCACAGATTCTAATCTTTGATTAAGGAAAATACTGTTAGTATATAAAGCTTTCATCTGCAGCAGCTTCAGATTTTTATTTCATAGTAGGATATATGTAATAGTACTATAATTATTTATCTCAGACCTGTAATATTTCCAGTGATTGCTGAAATACTTCTCCCCACCATATATTACAGTATTTTTTAAAGTATACATAAAATAACAAAAACAAAAGCTCTGCTTAATTCTAACAGAAATTTCTGAAATGTATTGATGTCCTTCCCCCCCATTCCTGACCTCATATTTTTATATAAGTTTGAACTCTTTGGAGATAAAAATCAATTTGCAGTGGGGGTTGAAAACTACAACTATGATTTCAGTAAAACTTAAAAGAATTTTTTTATTTTTACAAACATTTTAATGATTGTGTATAGGTCCTCATTTCTTACTTATTTTTCTACATGCAAAGCATTAAATTGTTTAACTCTCTCACAGGAAAGATATCTAGGTAAACATCTATTTCGTGCCTAAGTATATATGAACAAAATGATTAGCCAAAATAAAGACAAATTTCAAAAGATTGGCATGCTATTTTGTCAATATGTTTGGTATTTTCTGCCTAAGTTCTAAATTCTCCTCTTGGGGAAGCGGCTGTGGCTCAATCAGTAGGGCTCCCGTTTACCATATGGAAGGCCCCGGGTTCGGTTCCCGAGGCCTCCTGGTGAAGGCAAGCCCACCCGCACGGCGTGGTTAGCTGACCCAGCGAGCACAAGCAGCAAGGGGAGGGATAAATGAATAAATAAATAAAATCTTAAAAAAAAAATAAAATAAAATAAATAAATAAATAAATAAATAAATAAATAAATAAATTCTCCTCTTGGCTGAATACTCAGGCAAGTACCACTTTTTTCCATCCATTTGGCATGCCCACACCCGCTTCGCACGCCAATGAATCTCAGAATGCACAGATTAGACCCTGCAGCAGTTCTGCTGTGGCCCACTGGCTCACACAAATTGTGTCCTGACACATGGAGCAAAGCAATAATAAAACTTGTGTTCAACAACATCTTTCAACTTATAGCATTCCATTTCCTATAAAGGACAGCAAATATCTGTGAAATTAAAAGTAATTTGAGGGGAGTGGATGTAGTGCAGTGGTTGAGCTCCCGCTTCCCAGGTATGAGGTCCTGGGTTCAATTTCTGGTACCTCCTTTTAAAAAAATGTAATTTGATTTCCGCCTCTTTTTTCCTAATTCTGCTAAGTATTTGGAGATACCTATGCCATAGAAAGTATGGAATAATTAACTATTAACAGTAATCAGACAATAACAGAAATTGAGTAATTGAGAGAAGGTCAAGGAATGGTGGTTATGACGTGAGAACCTCAATGGACCGTGGGAAGAAACGCTGGAAAGGGACAAGGGTCTGAACCCTGGGAGTCAGCCCTGCTTTCTTCCTCTCCCACACGCCATGCATCCAATCAATCACGAAGTATTGTAAGTACACGTTTTATTAACAGAACCCCTCTTTAACACCTAATGCCTCTACAAACCAGCTGCTCTGTTAGCCTGTCTCAGTGTTACTTCAGCTGCTGTGTAAATACCACACCACGGGTTGGTTTAAACAGTGGGAATTTACCGTGTCTGGGTTTCAGAGCCTGGAAGGCTGCTTCCTCCCAGCGTGGGCAGCATTCTGGGCAGGTCAGCAGGCCTTGGGGCGCTTGGTTTCCCCATCACATGACGATGTCCTCTCCCTTCTCCTCCTGGTGCCTGCTGACTGCCTGCTCCTGGTTCCTCCCCACAGCCTTCTCTGTGTCTGAATTCCTTTTGCTTACACAGGACTCCAGTAATGCAGATTAAGACCCAACTTCATTCGGCTGGGCCATACCCTAACTACAAATAACGTCTTCAAGAGATCCTATTTCTTTAAACTATATTTTTAAAAGATACTTAGATCACATAAAATGCTACATTAAAAAAGGGGGATTCCCATATGCCCTACTCCCCACACCTGCCACTTTTCCCCACATTAACATCTTTCATTAGTGAGGTTAGATTCATTGCAATTGATGAACACATTTTGGGGCATTGCCACTAAGCATGGATTATAGTTTACATTGTAGTTTACACTCTCTCCCACCGAATTCTGTAGGTTATGGGAGGAGACATAATGGCGTGTATCTGTCATTGCAATGTCATTCAGGACAATTCCAACTCCCGAAAGTGCTCCCATATTACACCTCTTTTTCCCTTTCCCTGACTTCAGCCCTCCAGTGGCCACTGTCTCCACATCCATGATATAATTTTCAAGAGATCCTATTTACAATGGGTTCCTGCCCACAGGAATGTGACTTAAGATTAAGAACAGGGAAGCGGCTGTGGCTCAATCAGTAGGGCTCCCGTTTACCATATGGGAGGCCCAGGGTTCGGTTCCCGGGGCCTCCTGGTGAAGGCAAGCTCGCCCGCATGGTGTGGTTAGCTGACCCAGCGAGCACAAGCAGCAAGGGGGGGATAAATAAATAAAATCTTTAAAAAAAAAAAAAAAAAGATTAAGAACATGTCTAAGCTGGGGTACATAATTCAATCTACCACAAGCCCCTTCCCAAATCCCTCAGTATAGGCAACCATCAACTTTCACCCACTCTAAGGCACCTGCTCTCGAGTTGTTCTCACAACCTCCAGCCTCTTCCCACTTCACTTCCTTTCTCCCACCCTTCCTCTCAAACTCCTTTTCAAATAATTATCCACACTGCAACCAGAATGATGCACAAATGAGACCGTCCTTCTCCTGCTTCACACTTGTTATTACTTCCCACTATTTTTTTCTGGTCTGAGACCATTAGCTGGTATGGATTAGCTTTCTCAGATTGAAAGAAAAAGTGGCACATCCAGGCTAACACAGTTACTAAAGGGTTTGTATAAGAATATGTGAAGAAACAGGGAGACAGGAAATTGTTTAAGCAGCTGAAAATTCTCCTGAGACATGGAATAGCTTTCAGAATTCCACAGCAGCTCCCCTCACCCCCTACCCACCCCCCGCTTCCTGCCCAGTTCTCCTAGTTGCTTCCTACTCATCCTTCAGCTCTTGGCTTGACTGTCGCTTCCTCAGACCCCTGTCACTCACACGCTCAGTACCCGGAATATTCCTAGAGCAATGACTACATTAGAAATAAACACACAACTGTGGAAGAAACTGTTTATTGACTGCCATAACTGATAAGAGTTTAAGCCCCACAGACGGGAAAAAGTCCGTCTTCTCTGCTATTAAATTATGAGTCTTGCACCTATCAGACCATCAGTAAAATTTGAAAATCATAAACTAATTACAAGATTAAATAACGGATTTGATGGTCTGGCCAAAGCTCTGGCAATTCAGCAGCAGGTCTGGCAGTTTCCTGTTGACAAGTAGGCACGTGTTTTCCTGCACATTTGCATACTTTATGGCAGTGATTCAGACCCCTGGAGGCAATTGTCCAGCCAGGCCTCATTCATGAGGGGTCCCACCTATGTCTGCATTTGGGTTTAATCCTTGGCACGTGGCTGCAGCATAGAAAGAGCCCAGCGGCCTCCATCCCCAACCCCCTCAAAAGGAGACAGGGCATCAAGGGGGAGTCTCAGAAGAGGCCATGTGTGCCAGGAAGGCACCTGGCCTGAACCCCACAATGGTTCTTAAAATTTGTTGCACGTTAGAATCGCTTTTTAAAATCCTGATGGCCAGACCACGCCCAGTGCCAATTAAACCAGACTCTTTGGGGGCTGGACTCAAACACCCGTGTTTCCTCTCACTCTCCAGCTGCAGTATGCAGCCACGTGGGCAAACCCGTCCCTGGGGCCTTGCTGCCAGTGCAAGAGCCAGCGGCATCCAGAGGGCAGAATCTCAGTGCAGCCCCAAGGCCTACTGGACCGTAATCTGCATTTCAGCAAACCCCTTGGTGACTCCTATGCACCCTGAGGATTGAGAAACGTTGCTCTAGGACATCTGTCCTAAATTGTCTTTTATAAAATGGCCACAATGACCATTAATTCCTTGTCCCTGTCCTCTGTCTTTCTCTTCTCTCCTTCCTCTGGCACCCATCCCGAATTAGTTACCCAGCAAGCCACTCTCTTTCTTAGTAAACTGTTGCTAGTAATATTATAACTATTTATAATACTACTACTGCTTTATTTATTTTTATTTTTTAATAAAATGTTATTGAAGTATATCATTCATACATGGGCATAGATAAACAATAAATGTGTAGCAAAATATGTGAATTTACAAAACAAACATGCACATCATATTAGACTACCATACACCTCCCCACCACCAGCACCTTGCATTGCTGCCAAACATTTGTTATAAACCAGGAAAGAGCATTGTCAGAATATTACTACTAACTACAGCCCATATCTTACATTTCATGTATTTTTCCCCCAATCCACTTGATTATTAAACATCCTGTATTAGTATTATATACTTTTCAGGAGAAAACATTCTCATATTTGTCCTGTAAACCACAGTCCATCATCCACCACTGGATTCCTGTCATACAGTCCCATGCTTTGTTCAATACTCAGTACCTTCTTTTAAAAAAAAAAAAAAATATATATATATATATATATACGCACACACACACATATATATTACAAATAATGTCACCTGTTTATTCCTATAAAATTTCATTCCACATGATTCCTCCTTAAATGTGCCCTCTATCCTGAAATTGCTATGTATCTTCCCAAACATGGCCTTTTTTCCATTTGGAATAATGCAGTGAACAAGCCATGCAAGAAAACCTGTCCTCATGGGACTTGTAGTCTAGTGTGTGGAGACAGATAATAGACAAAGATAAACACAGTAAATAAGTAAATTACATCTGAATATACCATGTGATGTGGACTCCTTCCCAGTGGTCAGGCAAGGACTCTAAAGAGACAGATTTTGAGCTAAGGCTTGAAGGAGATGAGGGAATGATCATGAAGTTACTGAGGAAAAGAGGAAAAGACTGCGGGACAGCAAGAGCACACGTCTTCGGTTGGGAGCACGCCTGGCACGCTTCAGGAGCAGCCGAGGTTCCTGTACGGCTGCAGCAAAGCAATGGAGGAGGCAGTGGGCAGCAGCGTTAGGGACGACCCTGCAGGCTGTTGCAAGCTTTTGGATTTTCCTCTGAATAAGATGAATCATCATTAGAATATTTTGAGCAAGTAATTGACATGATCTGACTTATTTTAATAGATATCTCCGGCTGCTACATTGATAGTAAACACTGTATAAGGGATGAGTCATGAGTGGCGGGGGCCGGAATAAGGGTGAGGGTACAAAGAGAGAAGCCAAAGTCCAAATAAGACTTTTGGACCAGAATGGTAGCAGTGGAAGTGGTCAGAAATTTTTCAGACATTTTGATGTTGGATGTTGGAAGATTTCTTGGTGAGCTTGGCCTGGGGTGAGGGAGAAAGAAGAGTCAAGGATGAGAAACTAGAAATATTGCGTTACCATTATGGAAATAGAAAAAAAAACTGTAAGAAAAACACTTGAGGGGAAGACTGAAAGTGCAGGGGTTGAACATTTTAACTCTGAGATGCCTTTGGACCCCTAAGTGGGGTTCTCAAGTAGGGATTTCAACACTCAAATCTTGTAGACCAAGAGGCGCATCCCACGTGGTGATGTAGATTTGGGAGTCATGAGCATACACATAGCATTTATAACCATACACTGGAGGAGGGCACTAGAGGAGCAGCTATAGGTAGAGAAGAGAAACAAGAATTAACTCTAGGGATCCTCCAGTATCAAAAGCCTGGGGATATGAGGAGGATCCAGCAAAGGACACTGAAGGAGTAGTAAGGGATCTACAGAGAAAACCAGAAGAGCCAAAGGAAAAGAATATTTCACAGCGAAGGAGGTGATCAACCATTTCAAATGCTGTCAAATAAGATAAGGACTGAGAATTAACCACTGGATTTAATAACGTGGAGGATATTGGTGATCGTGACAAGAGTGATTTTGAAAGAAGTGATGAGGGACCAAAGCCTGATTGGATTTAATTTTAAAGAGAACAGGAGGAGGGAAGTAGAGACAATGAATGTGGATGACCCTTTTCAAAAGCTTTGCTATAAAGGGGAACAGAAAATGCAGGCAGAGCTGCAAGAGCCCTGGAATCAAGAAAGCATTGTTCTTAAAAGGAGAAGGGGAAAAAATTTCTGCCTTTGGGCTGATGAGAAATCAAAAAAAAAAAAGGGAAAAATATGACAAAACAGTAGAAAGGGAGAAAATTGCAGAAGTGATGTTCTCCAGCAGGTGAGAGAGGAAGGGATTGAGGACATGCATGGAAGGACTGCTCGGATTTGCTTTTACAGTAACGGCAAAGTCGAAGGCCTGAGCACAGAATGAGAGGGTCCAGCAGGAGGGAAAAGAAAGTTCAAGGAGGTAAGAGGCCTGTGTGTCTATAGAATCATCTATGACTATTGGCATCAGAAATGCGGCAGGGGGGATGGGGGTGGGGGGTTATAATCATTGCCCTAATGAAACGGAGAAAAAGCACACCGGGCACATGAAGCAATAGATATTCTCTATCATCCACAATCTCACTTCCCAGGAGCATGATGGTTCCCATGGCAAACTCCCTGAAGAAAATCTGGCAAAGAGTCTAGAATAAGTATTTGTAAAATCCCCTCGGAGAAATGCATTATTTCCATTTCACATGCAAAAATGTTTTCTATCTTTAAAATGTTTGTCACCTTTATAAAAAGAGATTGCAAATTTTATTTAAACTATAGAAAATACATCATTTTGTAAAATTCAATGTTCAAGCATAGGGTAAAATAACTGCTGAAGAAGAACCAACACATAATTGTTCTAGCTTTAAATTTTTAAAAAAGGAAGAAGAAATAAGAAGAACCTTTGGTGTTCCTATGCCTTGCTGAGTCACTCTTAACGATTTCCACTAGCATCCCCACTCAGGGTCCTTGGTTATATTGGAAATTGCTTCCACCTTACCTGTAAGCGCCTGGAGACTCTTCAAGATTTTCTTTCCTGACCATTTAATTTGTTGGAAGCTTCAATGAAAGAAATTTCCAACTCAATTGTGCTTTAGAGGTGTGTAAACTCACTTGGATATATCAAGAATAGAAGCCCCCCTCCAAAAAAATCCAGTTAAAAGAGTTCAAGTGAAAGGGATTAAAGATGATGAACATTAAGAAAACACACCCACCCCCACACACACAGTCCTAGACACACAAAAGCACTGAACACTGAAGAACTCATGACCCTACAGCCTTGATTAGAGCCTCCTGTGTTTTCTGCTGTGATCAGTAAGTACTCAAGCAGATATGAACCCCCAGGTCGCAATGAGCTGCCTATGGTAATCTGCGTCTGGCTCTCTTTATGATTGGCCACTTTCTTATCCAGTAACTTAATTATGGTATTTACAAAGACTTTTGGAAGGATAAGAAAACTCCTGGCTATTGGAAAAATAGCATGAGAGGCAGAAATCTCCTCTTTGTAACATCTATGAGTAATGGGTCATATTATATAAATGTTTACCCTTTATTATATTTGAACTTAACAACTCATCTCCAAACAATACATTAATCTTTACTTGGACTTTTTTAGCTTCTGTTTGTTTAATTTGGAAACATAATGATTTATAACAGTAACTTCATTGATAATTAACAATAATGGCACATTAGCAGCAAATGCAGTCAAAGATTAAATGTGTTAATGCTCTGTGGGTGTTGATAATTATTGTATTAATAAGACCAACTTATGTAAGCTGAAGTACCAAGCTTTTTTTTAGTCAAAATACTTTATTTTTTTTTAATAATTTTTTTTTAAATTTTTTAAAAGATACTTAGATTACATAAATGTTTGAAGTAACAAGCTTTTAGTTTAATAACACTGTTCCTAATTCTGTAGTTCACCAATGCAAGCCAGATTCCTTACAAACATACTTTTCCATAAAAGTAAATCATTTCCTCCAATGTACCAAATAAAAAGAAGACTCATGATGATGTACCTACTAAAGGTCTCTAGAAAGGTGTCATTTGACTTTAAAAATATTTCATGTGCATTCTCCATGATCATTTTCCTTCATTTAGCCTTTACACTTTTTAAATTAAAAGTGGCAATTAATGTTACCATTATTTAAGAATGAAAAATAATTCGTGTTTTAATTATATTTCTCTTACATTTTCAAAATATGACAAAACAAAAAATTCTTTAAAGCAAGTTTTCTATAGTAATTTTGTTTTTTTTCCTCCAGCTGCATTGTTAATACTCTCAAAAACTAGTCATTTGTGGACTCATTTCTGCTGCATGGTACACAGCAATGGGCGACAATGAATTGTTTGTATAACTGCCCAAAAGAACTTTCAAAAGATGTATATCCCTTCACGTGTTTTTTAAGTTTCCAGCCAATAATTCTGTCATACGATTAAATAGTAGGGAATGATAGAATTTCTTATTTTTTTCATACTGTATGTATGCTTTGAATATATTTTCATCAAAACACTAAATGAAGATTTAGCTTATTCAATTATAAAGACCTATTTATTAAAAAAACGGGTCCATAAAAATTTTATTAGCAAAGGAAATATTGTCAGATCCGACTTTAATCCAATGTTAATATGGTTCCTTGACAATCATCTTGCTTCTGAATTCTAATTTGTATATAAGTAGATAGCTATATAGGTAGGTAGGTAGATAAGTATGCTTGTCCTGGCAAGAGTATTTCATCTGGGTAAAGTAAGGTGTCACATCTTCAGGATTTATTACTGAAGCTTTCTTTGATTTGCTGTCAAAGGATCCTCAACATGCTTTTTATTGGCACTCCAGAAGTCTTATGCATCTTAGTAACATTCCAGATGGACCAGTGATTGGCCTTTCTTTTGTAAAGTAGGAAAGGGCTATTGTGGAAGGGGGTGTAGGAAAAGAGTTTACAAACCCTGCCTGCATGATCAACTTACAAGCTTGTTCCTAGGCAGATAAATTTTAAGAAACCAATCAAATAGAGGTTAAATATCTGGAACGTGACCCCCTTTAAGCTCTCTGTGCCTACATACGTGTTTAGAAAATCTTTACATGCTCCTAGGGATATGGCTGTGCAAACCGCAGGCCATGGTATAGAAAAATGAGTGCTAGACTGAAAATCTAAAAGTTAAATTCTTAGTCTTGCTGGCTTTTGACTGTGCAAATCACTTAGCCCAGTGGGTCCTAATTTCATTTTGCAAAGTAAAGCAATAATTTCCAAAGACTTTTCAAACTAACATTCGCAATGAAGTATTCTTTTTAAAAATACGTGGTCAAAAAAGTTTGGGAAATGCTGCAAACTGTGCTCTCTCTGTGCAACGCTTATCTAGAGAGTAAATTCACTGAGGAAACTTGCAGGACGAAACCCCATTTAACTTTATTTAGCCCACTGATTTCTAGACTATGTGACCACACCGACTTTTCTTTTTGCATAATGGGTATTAGTACTATTATGAGCTAGTGTTCCAAAGAACACACTTCAAGAATCTCTGCACCTGGGCTGTCTGAGAGTCTTCCTAGCTGTGTGGTTCCAGGATTAAAGGTGAAACACGCAGCTAGACTTGAGTCCTAGTCGCAGTGACCAATCTGATTAAATTACTCCTTCCTTCCATAGGGTTGAAACGTCTTTTATGGTAGCTGAAGCTGCCCCCAGAAAGAGCTAAAAGAACAAACATATGTTGTTTTAAGATTCTTTGATATCATTTCTATTTCTAAATATTGCTTCTGCTGAAAACTGTATGTGTCCATTTTTATTCCTTCACGACTGGGTGTGAATGTTATCCTCCCCTTTACTTTAATTTCAAATTCAGACTGCTGTTGCTCTCAAGCAGATCAGGCACAAGCAATGCCTCGGTATTACGAAGTCAGGGTGGTTGCCCGTCTCTCAGCCTAAACTCCTCATGTTTTGAGGCTAGAGACACAGCTCGTTTCTCGACCCCAGTACCAGCCTCGCACATGGTAGGCACAGTAACCATTTCCCAAAGGAATACAGACCTTGCTGCCTATTCGTATTTTTAAAAAACGCCCACCTAGCCACCTTTTGAAAACGGTGGAAAGAATAAAAATGAAGGATAATGCATTGCTAGACTGACTCCTTAAGCTCTGGCTTTTTCATGTGAGCCCTGGAAATCCAGAAATCCAAATGGATTACCTCCCTGAACTGCCTTTGGCTATTTTGGCAGTAATACCCTGAGAGTTCTCTTGGAGATTCGTTTAGTGTGATCTTCTGTTCCTAAAACCACGCAGGCCCAGTTTAGTCAACCTGTTCTTTTCCAGATGTTTCTCTACCACATCGTTTCACCATGGTTTGAAAATTTAATTCCTCTGCTGTTTAATGTCTCAGGCTTTTTTGGACTAGTTTTGTCACATACATGAATTATGTTGTGGGTATTAGTTACACAGCCACATTTCTATGTGATTTCACTGGACTAGGTCATGGAAATGTGGAAGCACAGATGGTGTAAATGTAGTTGTAGTGTTGAAGCAGTTAAATTTCCTCACATCACCTGGTCCTTCAGAGTGTCTTAAAGCAATCTTCAGCGCTAGTAGAAGTGCTTTCTAATATAGCTTTCAATTTCCGCCAATAATTAGTGAGTTTGTAAAGAAAAGACTAATTTTTTTCGTAATACAGTTATTTCATGTGCCCTTTAATGTTTTCTCCTATGACTCACAGGTTTACCAGCTCACTAGGACTGGTTACTCACCAGTGGATACTGCCTGCTAACTGGCCTCAGAAGACCTGACTAAAAGGAATTTCAACTTAAGCTGCTGCTGTTTCCCTCCTGTGTTTTAACTGCTAATTTTTGCCCTCCCTTAGAGTCAGTTTTCTATCTTATGATTTTTATCTCATGATTTTTAATATAGTTGGTCAGTCATAACTGAATTTAATGGAGGAGGGGAAAGAACAGAAAAGAATAATTATAATTGTCCTTCCAGTAAATACTGGTCATCATTTTTCTGTAACTCAGAAAAATATTTTCTAAAAAGAGAAATTCTATTGTCAGAAATATGGAATCCTTCCCATGGCTCAGGAAAAGAAATCAATAATAATACCAATACAAAAAAATAGCTTGTGTTAGTTTACCAGCTGTCAGTATGTTGTCATGGAGATACATCTCTATACTATTAAGAAATGATACCTAGTGCCATTGTATAGCCAAATCTATGTCAGAGCTGATCAGGGTAGGAACAGTTCCCTAAATCTCCATTATAACTTTTCTATCAAACCTCACTTTCCAGAAGTGATAATATTTATACAAAATTTCACAATTATTGTTCTTAAGACAAATAGCTGACAATATTTATTAAGTACCTACTATATGTCAGGTGATGATGATAGAAATTAACTCAAGTTTCACTGAGAATTTCTTTTCTTGAAGAAGATATAAACAAGGCACATATACTTTGAAAAAAAAATGTCTTGGTAGTTCATGCAAGGCAGTTGAGTATATCTTTAATGGAATTTCAGTAAAGGGCTGGGAGTAAATTCATTAATTTAACAATTCTCTACCATTTTCATATGAATACATCTTTAGAGCATCTAAAGTAAAGGTCTAAGTAAATGTTTCAATATCCCTTCTTTCACTGAGCTGAATATGTGTTTTATATTCCTCATAGCTTTATTTATTTCTCTTTAAAATCCATCATCTCCATACCTGCTTCTATATCGTAGTCCCTCAGCATACCTCTCCAAATCCCACCTCTTATTTTCCCATCTGGAAACTATTTACTCAATTTAATAAAGGATGTTTGGTATACATCAATGAAAAAGATATACAAGGAGAGACAAATACTAATCAAGTTTGTAAGTGTTAAAAATGGTCATTGTGCAAGAACACTACAGAAATATAAAACAGGATTGGCTAACCTAGCATTGAGTGGTAGAGTGAGGGAGAGGATAGTTAAGCTTAACATGAAGAATTAACAACACCAACAAGCATATTGAACTTTTACTACCTGCCAGGTATGTGTGTGTAAATGTGTGTATACATATATAAATATTCATTTATTCCTCACAACAACACATCTCCTGGAGTCCAATGACTCAGTCTAAAAGAGTAGTCATACACACACACACATACACACACACGCAGATATTTACAAGACAATATTTAAGTGCTATTTTGGAAGAATGCATGCCAAATTATGGGGTGCTTGAGAAAATTTCAGTGAGGTGTTAACAAAATATTGTAGATGAAAAAAATTTTATCAAGAAGATAAGGAAGAGAGGGCCCAAGAAAGAAAACAAAAAAGTGCAAAATGGGTGAGAGATAAGAGTGTTTTAGGAAATGGCATGTATTTCAAAAGGACTAGACAAAGTATCTCTGGAGACGATGATAGGAGAAAAGATTAGAAAGAGTGTAGGAGTCAAATACATGAAAGCAGGGATTGAAGCAAGTGTACAAAGAAATACTAACCATTTGAAAGCTATAAATCAAGCAAACAAACTCTTAGAGAAAATATGCTGCATCTTCCAACCTTGACAAATATGCCTTCTTACTGCATGAGCATTGTCTGCCTGCTGTCGGCAGAGGCAAAATCCATACGCCTCCACGGCATTCAAAGCAACTGGATGGACCGAGAGCAAAAGACACAGAGAAGCATTTCCTTGGGGCTTGAATGGCTTAGGAGACTGGTATCTGTGGTAATGGATTGGGCCGTGCCAGTGACAAAGGCATCCATGCTCTTCTTTAATAATTTTATTAAATGTGATTTGTGATATGAGTGGCCTCTAAATCTGAATCCATGACAAGTCCATCTTGTCGAGGTCTTTATGAAGATTACGTCACATAATGCTGAGGGCTCTGGGTTTTTTTCAAACATCTGTGGAAAGATATTGATCAATAAATACTTTTAAGAATTTCCAGAAGGCTTGAAAAAATAAGTTGTCATTTATCAGAAGTTCTGAATTGAAAATACTATTATTTCCCAACAAATTAAACTGCTTTTGACACAAGTTGATACTTTTCATTATATCGACTTTCTGAATGTAAAATTTCCTTCATCACTTAAAGCAGTCATACACAATAAGAATAGCTGAGTTGTCAAAAGAATTTTAAGAAATTATTTCATTGATATTTAAAATATGCTTATAATTAAGCTAAGAGTATGTTTTTTACATACAACTTAATACACAAAGAAATAACTTCTCCAAAGTCTTCTGCACTCTAGGATATATAGAGTGCCTGTTTCAGGAAATGTAACATTGTTTTTTTACAATATACAGCATTCTAGAAACTCTTGCCAAGTTTTGACAGAACCCATGATTAATGAATAAATTATGGAAAATGGAAAGAAGCCTAAATATTGGGTATAATATTCCCGACTGATTAGGACCAATTATTAAGAGTCTGACCGTGCTGGAAGCACAGCCTATCTTATAAGGCTGGCTCTCATTATCACATAGCGGTACTGACTGAGTGGCTCCCACAATAAAAGATTCAAGAGAGCAGAGGACTTTGGAATTTCCTTAGTTTGCATGAACCTTCAGTGCTGAAGCAGAATGACATGTCGGTGATTCACTGATGAACCAGTCACAGTCTATAAACGAGACACCTGGAAGGTGCTTTTAAGTTGCACCTTAAACATAATCTTGTGAAACTTTGCAGCTAAATATGGCTTTTTAAAAAGTTCTTGTGTTGATTCCAAAGTAAAGGATGTAATTCAATCCTGTTATGGCTTAATAAAGTGCTCCAAAATATTTCATCATATTAACATAGTTTTTCAAGATCAGGATTCATAAATATTTTACATTGCAACTGATTAAAAGAAAACAGATTATCGAATTTTTGCTCTATTTTTAAGGCTTGGGCATTAAATTCCAATATAATTTCAGACCATGAAATTCCACGAGTATTGAGAATTTATGGTGGTCTGTGATTACTGCTGAAACAAAGATTAATGACCACTATGAGAAAACCATTACATCTGACAAGTTGACTATGGACCCTATAAATAGCGTATGCTTTCAGGGTTTAATTTTTTTTTTTTTTTTTTTACTTTATAATAGGTAATAATTCCAAGGTGCCATAAAAAAAATTGTTTTCTTAATCCCTTTCCCCATTCTATTCACTCAATCTTAGAAGCCAACACACACAACTAATACTGTACATGAGCTATGGTGCTTGGCTGGTATCCCAATCTGCCTTTAAAAGATTAATAAAATTAAAGATGCAAAAATGGTTCATTTTTAAAGTGTTTAATAAGGTTTGTAGTATTGTATTCGTCATAGAAAATGGAAAAATTGGATTCCAAATTACAGATATTTTCATGAAAATTCCTATCCATAATAGTATACCAATTCTAAAGGTTTTTTTTTTTTTTTTTTTTTTTTGGTCTTTTATTTTTTTACTTGATAGACAAGTAAAAGATGTCAAGCAAATAAGAAGTCTTTCCCCCCACCCAAAATATGATATCACTTATCTTAGCATAAATGGTTCAGCCAGATGTAGAATTTTAATCTCCAGATTCCAAATTCAATGCCTTGTCATCATAATCATCATCTGGCTAAATGCTCTCTTTATATGGCATTAAGTTAGAACTGACAAAGTGTATTAAAAAGACAGAGTCCAACAACCACAGAATCGAGTTGCAATAGCCTGGGGTTTTAAGAGCAGAGAATGAGACGAGTAAACACATGACGGTCCCATTCTGTGACTACAGGAGGCCACTCCAGCCCCCCACTTTTGATCACAAAAGAAAAGGCAAACACTGACAGGCACTGAAAGTTTAGGCAAAAACTCTCCTGTCAGTTTCCTCCAAGACATTAATGAAGAGGGAGCTTTCGCAGACTTTTCTTTCCTGTATAGATATCTATCTATCTATTCCTTCTACCAAATATCCTGCTCTGATTTAAACAGGATATCAGTAAAGTTTTATTCATATTATAAATGGACACTTAAAATGCAGTATTAGTTCCTCTGTGAACTCAAATATTTTGTTTCTAAATGTGGTATTTAAATTTAGTTATAGACTCATTCATTCGTAGTAAATATATATACATATTTACTGCACTTTCTAACACTGGAGCTACAACTGAACAAAACAGAAAACACAATGCCAGCCCCGTGGACAAGGCTGCCGAACTGCACATTTCCAGGGGTGCTATCAAACTTGAAGTCTATGTGGACAGCGCCCCCTGAAGGTGGCAACGTACTGACTCAGTGGCCCTTACACGGTAAATGCTCATAGACATAAAATGTGTCATTTAAGCAACATTACTGAACAAAGAGAACGTTGAAGCATAGTGTCCAAATGAATTTCCCGAAAGAAGTAAAGCTTACTCCAAAAAGTGACAGAAAATTTTTAACTATTATAATGGACTGCTTTTTAAAAATGGATTGTACACTTCCTTGCCTTGTTAAACAAAGTACACTGATCAGACTGAGTTTATTCTTAATGACTCCATTCCATCATCTCAAACAGAGGTTATGAGGCTCTGCTGAAATTCTGTGATTATTCTCAGGGGCATGAATCATGCTCAATAGTATGCAATCCCTGAGCAGCCCCAGCTGCTACACTTTTCAGTGCTTTTGTCTGCTTTCTGTAATCTCTCCCCTCATGCTGTCCGCTCTCACATCCTCCCATCTCTGCACCTATTCCTAAAGTTCATTTTCTCAGGCTAAAGTGCTGTGTTAGGTCCACTATGTACAGTTAACTCCATAGCCAAACTTTCTCCAAACAATATACCACATATTTTCAACATTAGAGTAATAAGACCATGAGTGAATACATAAGGGAAATTGCTGATTAAAAAAAAAAAAAAAAAAAAAAAAAAAGTTGAGTTTTGCTGCTCTGAGACCTTCACTTGGCCTGTGGATTGCAAATAGTTTAGCTGAGTTTGTCAATTAAGTGGCTAATGTGCTGAGTTACTTGTGTGAGAAAGAGAGAGAGAGACAGAGAGAAATTTATTGATTTGTGTGCATATATCCAATATATACGTCTATTATAGATAGGATACACAGGGTAGAAAATAATGAATTATAAAATAGTTATTTTGTCTTTGTAGGATTCTCCATCTATTTGTTTTGTTGAATGTATTGACTGTGGTCCAAATTTAGTATTTCTGAATTTAAGAGAATTTACAATGTAAAATATCACAACCCTTCAATAAGCTCCTACTTCAGGAAAGAATACAAAACTATATTACCTCTAAGTCTAGCCGTTCAAAATTTTCTTCTCTGCTTTACATTCGTTTTTGTGAAGTTGACTATATTTAAAAATAAATATTTAGTAAACAATCATATATTCAATCACTTGTCCTTATTCTTATCTATAGACATTCATTAAACCTTGTGGATTGAATGGATTGTTTAAGTATAAACCTTTTTCTAACCATAGCAAGATTTTACTAAGGAGGCAGTGAGATGCTTAACTGGGACCAGTTCATGGAAATGATCATAGTGAGTTTTGACCACATCTTCTCCAGCCATTCCTGTATTTCTGGACTGCCTCTTTATTCACTTAGCCCTGATGCCCATGTTTCTTAAGTTGCCACACCTGCCATTACACTAAATCAGGACTTTTACCAGCACTGATATATTAAGTACCAGCACATCCTCAGATTCTGTGTGATTACTTGAAATTCAAAGCCTCCTGCAACTAGATTTATAAAGTTCTATACAATTCTATTTGATGCTGCCCACATCTCTGTTAGCTGTCTTCTCTAGGTTTTTAAAGTATGCCTGTGGCCTCCTTTTATAAAAATATCTTCACTGTGAAAAAAAAAAAGGTTCTATAACTTATACTAGCATGTGAGATTCAATGTTGCCATTGATACTATTTTCAACAGTATCAAATGTACACAAACATCAGACGTATTGTGGAGGAGTAACAGAGCCAGAACAAACCTACAAAAAGTGGTTAATGAATGGAGTTTTTTCCTTCCTTAATTTTGTTTTCTTGATCTAAAGAGGAGTAAAACTTTTTCTAGCTTGAGCTCCCACTAATATATAGAAGGAAGTGTGTTTTTTTAATTTCCTGTTATAGTTTCTGACTAAACATTTAATATGCTTAAAATAGAAACTTGAAGTTCAGAACTGTACTACCTTCTTAAACGCATAACTCCCATTATTTATAGATCCTGTCACAGTACATTGGCTGCTTCACAAGTTAATAATTTTGGAGCTTCGGCATAAAATTCCCTCCTATCAAGCAATACGCAGTAACCGTGTGTTTTCCAAAAATATTGTATCTTTGGCACAGAATCTTGGATGGCTTGAGACCATTTTTGAAGTGTGGCATTTCATACTTAACAAGGATTAAAACGAAGATGATCGAGGATCTCTAAGGCCTTGATTTACCTCGTTGCCCCGCGTAGACATGCAATGTCCCTTCTCCAAAACTCACCACTGCCTCACAGCTTCCAAGGCCTTGCCCGGGGCGCGTAACCCCGGGCCTGCTCGGTACAGTGGAAGGAGCCGGGGGTGGGGACGCGGGGCGCGTGGGAGCGGGAAGCTGGGACGCGGGGCGCGTGGGCGGGGGGCGCGGGGCACCCGCGCAGGCCCTGCTGTTCGCCAGCTCTTCGCCAGGGCGCGGGTCCCGACGCCTCGGGGCCTCGCCGTCGAGGGGCACAGGGCCCGGGAGGAGTGGCCTGGCAGCTCCCCCGTTAGGGCCAGGCTCACTTGCTCTTCAGGGCCATGCGACCCCCCTCCTGCAGCCGCTCCTAGGAGGAAACCCAGCTTTCAGCTGTTCTGAGCCCCAGCTTGGGGCGCTGTAATTCTGCTCGGTGACTGCAGCCTCCGTTTTCCCCGCGCCCTCGTGCCAGCATCGCCCCGCGTTCCCACGAGGGAGCCTCCCGACTTCAATGGCCCCCCTGTCCCCCGGGTCACCCGTGAGCCTCCCGCTCTCTCTTCATTCCCCGTGACCTACTCCTACTTAGCGGGGCACTCGGTGCAAACAAAAGAGACGCTGTTTACCTTTCCTTGTTGCTACTGCCATTGGAGGTCATAGGAACCTCAATCCCCTTTCCCAAAAAACTGAATTCTAAGCTACCCGAGGACCAGACCTATGACCTCTGCGCAAGGCCCACTAGGGGCGGAGCATCCTGGATGCCTTAAGAGCTCAACAAGCTCTTGATCCTGGTGATGTGCGCCTGGACCTCCACCAATAAGTGAATGCGCGGCCTTGCTGACAGCTGGTTTCACGGGCCCAGAGGGAACGAGGAAGGATGCTGGGTTGTCAAAATCTGTTGCTTAGAGAAGCAGGATTATCAGTATCAATAAACATTTTATAAATATTAATATTAAACATTTTAATAAATATTAATTACTATTATATTTATAAATATAAAATTTGAAGTTAATATTAACTTCAAAAGACAATGCAAAATACAATTCTCTGGGATTTATGTCACAATGTAGAGTTTTGTTATGGGCAGTCATACCCATCACCTTATTTAAATCTTGATACAATCCAGTATGGTGGTTTTGGGGGACAAGTGGGTTTTTTTTAAACAACTATATCCCTGAGACTCACTTTTTGCAGGAAAGTATTGCTTCAATATATAGTTTAACTTCTCCATGTTAAAAATAACCCTTGTCAACATTTTCTTGAGACAGCAAATTTCATTTCTTTATAAATCAGTGAACGCCATATTGCAGGAGGCTCAAGATGTGCCTAAGGTATCTCTACTTGAGTTACAGAGAGACCTGGACGTGCCTGCTTCACGGCATTTATATTTGTTCTCCCCTGCCATATAAACCTCTTTTCCAAAATTTCATTCCATCTCTTTTCAAATGTCACTTTCTGATAGAGGCCTTTCTGATGAACCTGTGCACGCGCGCGCACACACACACACACACCACTGTTTAGTCTTTTGCTCTGGTTTCTTTTTCTTCGTAGTAGCTGCCATTATAAATAGTATACACTTTCTGTTTGTTTTTCTCAGACGTTTTTCCCCAAAAGGGAAGGCATTTTGTCTCATTCTTGACACAATGAACTCTCAATATATGTGTTGAATAATTGACTGAATTGTTATAAAAAGATAAGGAATCCCCCTAACTTATCAAAAGATGGGCAAAGCTCCACAGGCCAGCTCAGTTAGAGAAGTGGGGGGTCATGCTGCAGGGGCAGATGTGATGTCCAGCAGAAAATCATGAGCTTTTCCTCCATTTGCATCCTCAGGGGCTCATGAAGAGGTGTGAGAGTAAAACTATTTTAGTAAAAACTAACTCTATGGAAAACTAAGAGAACACACCGTTGGTAGCATCAGTCCTGCAGGCATAGAAGCCAAGGAAGAGAAGGCAGTGGCTTCAGTATTGACAGTAGCTGGCTCTGGCTGTGACAGTGACCGGTGAACATCCCCCATGCACATTCAGTGCCCGGTTGGCAGGAGCGTGGCCTCTCCTGGGCATCAGGAGCTTAACTTTCGCTAGGGAGCTATAGCAGAAATGGATGAAAATGGTGCTTGCCATATGGGAGCCAAGAGTTTGCAGGACACACACCACTTTCTGAGGACATCCACAACTACAGTGTTCCAGTTTTTATTCCCCAAATTGATAGAGTCTGAAAAACCCAAGTTACAATGTCACCTTCTATTGTATTACAATACGTGGCAGAGACAGAGAAACCCCGAGAGCCTGAGAGAGAGATCCTGGAGACTGGAATCATAGAGCACAGAGGCTCAATAACAGGCCCCCGAGAGGCTCAAAGAAAGGGGGCCTGGAGGAGAGGGAAGAGACAAGCCATATGCCTGAGGAGAAGGCAGAGACCCAGGCTGGAGAGCCGCCATCTTGCCTTGCCTCGTGGCAGGAGTCCAGGACGCCAGCAGCCGACCTTTGGTGAGACAGCATCTCCGATGATGCCTTGATTTAGACATTTTCACAACCTCTGAACTGTAAGCTTTTAACCTAATAAATTCCCATTGTAAAAGCCAACCCACTTCTGGTGTATTGCTCCCAGCAGCTGTTAGCAAACTCAAATAAGACCCAAAGAAGTCTTTTGCTTGATACCACAGAAATAATTGCTAACTGAGGCTTAATAATATCTTAACTTTCTTAACATGTACTATTTCTACTATATTTTAAATATATTTTGTCCTTCCTGTGTTGAAGTATTGCATACTCACTATGGAAATTTTAGGAAATGTGCAAAATTAGAGAGCAAAGAAAAGTGTCACCATGATCCTATCATTGAAAGACAATTGCTGTTGTATTTTGATGTATTTTTCCAGTGTTTCTTCCTATTATAGATATTTGTGTGAACATTTGCTTTTCAGTTTGTGGTGGTTTTATTGCCCCCAGCTTACATCAATTAGTATTCTAATGTAAGCCTTATTAGTGGCTCATGGCATTTCAACTAAAGTATACTCCAGTTATTCAACAGTGTATTTCCAAATGTTTGCATTGAGATTATGCTCTCATAAATAAGCTTTGTATATAATTTGGAAATAATTGGCTTTTAAAGAATTTATTCCTTCTTTTCACTTTTATGACTTTCGATTTATATAATTGGAAGACTCTGCAAGTGGTCAAGGCCAGTAGTTTACAGATGGAAGGATGAGGGTCAACAGGATGAGGAATACAACACAAAAACATCAAAAGGCAAGTGGTTAAGAGTTTGTCTTTTCAACGTGGGGACTTTGAGAAGTTACTTAAGGCCTCTCAATCTCAGTTACCTTATCTATAGAGAGAGCATCTTAATTGGCCCTACCTCATAGGGTTGTTAGATTTAAAGCACGATCCTAGACAGAACTGAGAATAGGGCCTGACACTTAAGTGTTCAATGCATGTCTGTTATGATTCCCGAAGTTTTAGTAACAAAGAAAGACAAGAATTGTGGTTCCAAACAGAGACAGGAATGACTGATGGTTTCCTTATTTTGGGAGAAGATGAAGTGTATGCAAGTACAGAAAGAAAGAAACAGATGGAGAGGGATGCTGAGAGATAGGTCATCCTTAAAATATTCTTTAAATAGTTTGGCAGAGACACATTCTGAAAGACTGTTTCCTCATTATTTCCTTTTGCCTTTCATTTTCTTATTGCCATTCCACCCTGTATAGCAGGATAGTACCTATTTCCTCAGGGAAGAGATGTGCTAGCCGAAAGCAGCGGAAAGAAGCCTCCTGGGGATTTTGACAGGGGGGAACCTCTTTTGGCCCTCTCTGGGCCTGAAAGAATTCAGAGAACAGGCAAAAGATTTTGGAGAAAAATATCATAGGCTAGAATTAGGTTTCTTCCCTGAGACGAGAACTTTCCCTCGGCTGGGAGGAGGTAGCCTTGCCACTTACTAGCTGAGTGTCTGGACCAGTTACTTAAGATAGAGATGTGTTGACCTCATAAAACTAGGAAGTTAAAACTATAACTGGATCTATTTTTTAGGTGGTAAAAATATATATTGCTTTTATTTTCCTTGTTTAATATATGATAAGCCTTTCTAAAAATAAGTGTGCAAAATGTTTTCATTCATCTTACTTATACATAGCTGTTCTGAGAATGACTCATGTTTTCACTGTACATAACACCAATATTTTAGAAGGAAGGATGAAACTTGAGCCCCATCTAAACTGACTCTCCCACCCCCCACCCCAGAAAGTTTGTTGGCAAAAGAGAAGGGAAAGTTCATCAAATTCACATCCTTTATTTTATTACTTTTATTATTATTTCTAGACACTGAATTTCTAATACCAATCTTTATTTAAATGCAACTCAATGAACATTTCAAACTTTCAAAATTTCAAAATACTTATATGAAGAGTTGTTTTGTTTTGTTTCGTTTCTTTTGGAACTAAGTAAGTTACATTAAGTGACTCCATTATTAAACACTATAATAGTTTGGATCGGAAACTCAATTTTGTTTGTATTCAAAAATCTTGATAGAACACACTCTTACTCTCCTAATTTACATATGGGTACTAATGTAAAATGGGAATAGTCTGTCATCAGATTTACTCTATTCTGTGTCAAGTGGTGAAAAAACTATTCAGACAACCTGCCAGGTTCTGTTAGGTTACACCCAGAGCTTCACGGTTTAAGACAAATGCAGGCTGAAAATCTGACTCATAAGCATGTGGTCTGGCTCAAGCATATGCTACATGTATCTGGAAACTCACATGCATACACACACAGCCAAGAAACCCAGAAATGTCTTCAGAGAATGAAAGCAAAAACCAGAAACTGAGTATCTTGTCCTACAAATTTCTGCCATCTCTTAGAGAAGCAACTAGGTATTTCCTTTGTGGTTTGCATTTCAAGGGATTTTTAAAACTCAGCAGTAAGTAATTTTCTTTCTGGATTATCTCATAATTCTATTTCTCTTTTTAAAAATCGATGTATTAATCTCATAACATTAGGAAGTTGGTAAATAGGCACAGAGAAAGCACATAAACATAATATGGGAAAAGAAAAGTAATACACTGCTTAGCACCAGGTAAGATTGGAAAACACCCCTCATTTTTCACTGTTACCTTTAATCCCTTGGGCGCCTCATGTTTCACTCCAGTTTCCATGAGTCTCAAAAGTAGCATTACAGACCAGCTGCTCTATCCCTCTCTCCCCAGACATGCCGTGTTCTAAATGATCCTTCTTTCTTCCTGACCGCCTCTCATCCCCCACCTCTACCCCTGCAGCCTACACTAATCCAAAGTCCTGTTCTTTCTACATAGGGCTAAGAGGAAATGATCTGACTAAACTGTGCTCCAATGTGATTTCCTCATAGTCTTCCATTCCTTCTGTCGTGGTTTGGAGCTATGTACCCCAGAAAAACATGTTCGTAAACATAATCCATTCCTGAGGTGTGCACCCATTGTAAATAAGTTCTCCTCAAGATGTTACATCAGTTAAGTGTGACCCAAATGAAGCAGTTGGGCTGTAATCCAGATTACTGGAGTGCTTTAAAACCAGAGTGAAATTCAGACACTAAAGCCAGAGGCGGCAGCCAGAAGCTGAAAGTCAGTGGAACCTGGAAGGAAAGGGAGAAGCCAGGACAAGCTGCCATGACCATTGCTGTGTGACCGAGGAGCCCAGGACCAAGGGTCACTGGCAGCTAGCCCCAGAGCCCCAGGATTCTGGAAGAAAGCCTCACCTTGATGATGTCTTCGTTTGGATTTCTCTTAGCCTCATGGCCCCATGAGCCCATAAATTCCCATTGTTTAAGCCATCTCATTGCGTGGCATTTGCTTTAGTGAGCAAACTAACACGTCTTCTTTCCCTACTCTTAGCTGTGTAACATTAAAAGTAGAATTTTATGTGTGACATGGCCACACAATAAGAGAGACAGATGTGATTCAACGTAGGGTACAAGATGGTAATACATACTTAGGATACAGGAAAAACCAGGGCTCTGTCTCCCTTACTCCATCAATTTCTAGGACTTAGTCATTTGAGCTTTCTGGCAGGACAGGTCCCTCTTTTCTTTCTTATCTAGTCACTTTCTTCCATCCTGAAGGTCTTCTTTCAGTTGCAGATATAAGAGATCAGTCTTTGGGGTCTACCTAGAGCTATCTTGCTTACGAGATTCTCCAAACAGCTTCCAAGTGCCATGTTTGAGAAGAGGTATAAATAAAATGTTAAGGGAATATACAAAAGGGAAGAACTAAGTATATATAATTTGTGAATCTTCTGGGAAGGTATTTACAGAAAAGCAGCTGTTAGAGTTGGTACCTAGGATAACAAGGGGTAAGAGAGAAACATTAAAATGACCCTCAGTTAAAATAGAAAATAATACAATATCAATGGTTATAGAGTGACTTGCCTGTCTACATATTTATAGAAGTTATCAGATTATAAGGTTTTTGAAATCTGTTCTTGTTATAATTATTTTTAAATCCCTATTAATTAAGATTGTGTCTTACACATGGTAAATGCTCAAAAACATTTGCTGTGTTTAATTGAACTGGTTTTATTTCCCTTATCAGCACTTGAAAATAAAAGAGACTAATGTTGACAAAACTTTTGGGCCCACTTTAAGAAAAGTATTTCTTCTTCTAATTCACTTATTCCGTTTACTTTTACATCTTGTACTTTCTCTGGTTTCTGTCTTCTCATTGTTTAGCAATAGGTATCATTATTATCATTTTCCCATCTGGAAGAGAAGCAAATATTCCAACACCAGTTGAAATCATTTTGTGCATACATGCTAGTAATAAAGCAATCTTCTCTTATAAGCTTCGATATCATCAGAATGGCTTCACTGCTGCAGAACCCAAAGAAAACAGAACAGCCATCGAGACCATTCTCAGGGGATCTCTCTGCAAGTTCAATGGGTCTGTTGCTCAAACTGATTTTGCATGTGGAGTTGTTTTTGTCCTAAACTTTAAAGTCAAAATGTCTGTTTTTGATAGTTCACACCTTCTACTCACGACCCAAAATATTATTTTAACTCATTAAAAAACTTGCAGCTCAGCAAGGCCCCAAGTAAAATAGCTACTGTGCTTCTGTGATTCATTTGTCTACATAGGAACTTGGCAACTATAATCAATACCCTACTTTAGTCCATGAATAACTAATATAAGTAGAGGACATTCTGCTATATTTTATTCCACAACAGGGTTATTTTAGTAGTGGAATTCAACCTTCCACTATAAGGATGGAAGAAACCCTTTATGACACATGTTGTACAAGTTTTTTCAAAACTTTTTTTCTAACATTTGAATTTTGGCAAAGTTTTTGTTACTTTCTGGCCAACATATTTTCCTCCAACTTAAAATGAGATATGTAATTTCACAACAACTTTAATTTAAAAGTTTTTCTTCATATCCATTTTCCTTACTAAAGGGAAACCTGGTCATTGAAATTCATGAAAGAAAACATTGTTAGTGTGTTGTTCTTCTATCCAAGAAATAATTAAGACCAGGTTATGGAAGTGATACTGTACAAATGTGAATATGTCCTATTGAATCCTGAACAGAATATCGAAACTCTCCAAGCATATGAGAAAGACTTGCTAATGCCCTTTCAGTTCTAATCATGTCCTTTGTTTCCAAAGTTAACACACTATGTCTCTTAAGGCTGATAATCTCTTAGAAAAATAAGGATTTCTCATGGATGCCCAGTCAGGCATATGCACTTCTTTGAAACTAGACCAGATGCCTCATCTATAAAATCATTACAAGGAAAAATAATACACATTCTTTTCCAATGCCTTTACCAAAATAGGACATATGTTTGACCACAAAACAAGTCTCAATAAACTTAAAAGAATTCAAATCATTATAGTATGTTCTCTGACCATAATGGAATTAAATTAGAAATCAATAACAAAGATAACAAGAAAGAAAACAACAGACCATTATCCCTTTGGAACATAGATACAAAAATTCTTAACAAAATTTTAGCAAATCAAATTCAACAGTATATAAACAGATAACACATTGTAACAAAGTGGAGTTTATTCCAGTAATGCAAGATATGTTTTAACATATAAAAATCATTTAACAATAATTTCCATATTGTCTTAAAAAAAACACTATAAGCAGATTAAAAAAAGAAAAAGTCATATTCCCAAAAAAGCATGTTTTAAATTCCAATATCCTTTCCTGATAAAAAATCTCAGCAAACTAGAATTAGAGCAGGGTTTCTCAAGCTAGGCATCATAGTCAATTTGGTTCAGATAATTCTTCATTGGGAGAAGCTGTCCTGTGTACTGTAGGATGTTTAGCATCCAGGAGCACCCTCCCTCCCAGCTGGGACAACTAAAACTGTTTTCCAACATTGCCAAATATCCCCTGGGGATAAAACCTTCCCTGGTTGAGGACCACTGGAATAGAAGGGAACATCCTTAACCTGATGAAGGGCATCTGAAAAGAGAAAGAAAAGAAAGGGAAGGAAGGAAGGAATGGAGGGAGGGAGGGAGGAAGGAAACTTGCAGCTAATGTAATAATTAATGGTGAAAGACCAAATGCTTATTCTGTTAAATTCAGGACAAAGTAAGGATGTCCACTTTCACCAGGTTAATTCAACATTGGTAATGCAGGTTCTAGCCTGTGGAATAAGGTGACAAAGAGGAAATAAAAGGCACTCAGACTGGAAAATAGAAGAAAAACAGTCTCACACACAACATGGTCATGTAGAAAATCTTATGGATGTGCAAAAAGCTACTGCAACTAGTTAGTGGGTTTTGAGGGTTTTGGAGATACTAATCAATGTAGAAAGACGGATCGTATTTATACACACTAACAATAATCAGAAATAGAAATATTTTTAAAAGATCATTTGCAATAGCATCAAAAATAAGAAATACTTAGCTATATCTAACCAAAATACATACAAACTTATATCCTGAACACTGCTGAAGAAAATTTAAGAAGACCTAAATAAAAGAAGAAATATATTGTGTTCATGGAACAGAAGATCAATGTTATTAAGCTGCTAATTCTCCCCTATTGGATCTAAATACCAAATTGACTAAAACTCCAACAGGCTTTTTCTATAGAAATGGACAAGCTGATTGTGGCAGTTTGAGATATTTAAGAATCCCAAAGAGAGAAAAATTATTTTTGTAAACTAATCTATTCCTCTGGGTAATACCCTTGATTATATTAAATTCAGTTGAGGGGTCTTTGATTAGATTACCTGTTAAGATTGCTTTGAGGGCTTGCTGATTCAACCATGTCAGTAAGGCGTCACTCAGGTTGAGTCCCCACCCTCTTGGTGGGTCTGATATAAACGGACACTCACACAGACAGACAGACGCACAGGAAGGGAGAGCTCTGTCATTGTTGATCCTTTCATGTGACAGAAAGGAGAAGGCTCACACAGCTGAGGCCCCAGGGAGAGATGAGCCATTTTGCCTGATAGCTTACAGCTGACCTTGGGAAGTGAGCAGGACAACCGAGACTGATATAGGAAGCCCTGAAAGACAAGCCCTGTGCCAGCCTGCAGCTGAAATCGGGAAGTGAAGCAGCTGAGCCTGAGAGAGGAAGCCCGGAGGGGAAGGCTGAAACCTCATGGAGATGGCCCACCATCTTGCTTGGACACGTGGCAGCTGGCTTGGGTGAGAAAGTACCTCTTATAATACTTTTAGTTGGCCTTTCCATGACCTTGGGACTGTAAACTTTTACCCCAAATAAATATCCTTTATAAAAGACAAAATATTTCTGGTACTTTGCACTGGCACCCCTTTAGCAGACTAATACACCGATTTTAATATTTATATGGAAATGCAAATTTTCTAGCATATGCGAAACAACTCTGAAAAGGAATAACAAAGTTGGAATACTTATAATCACTGATTTCAAAACTATTGTAAAGCTACAATAATTGAGACCATGAGGAATTGCATGAGAGTCAGACAACAGATCAATGGAACTGAATAGAAAGTCTAGAAATAGATCTGCAAGTATTTGGTCAATTGTTCTATGTTACAGATACAAAGGCTTGTCACAAATGATGTGGCACAATTGGATATCTGTAGGAAAAAAAAAAGAACTTTGATCCATACTTCCACCAAATAAAAATAATTAATATATATCATAAACTCAAATGTAAAACACAAAATTATAAAGCTTTTAGCATAACATATAGGAGAAAATCTTTGTGTCCTTCCATTAGACAAAAATTTCTTAACTATGAGACCAGAAGCACGATCCATTAAAGAAAAATCTAATTATTTTTGCATGAACAAAATTAAGGACTTCTGCTCTTCAAAAGGCACTGTTAAGAAAATGAAAAGCCGGGGAAGCGGCTGTGGCTCAATCAGTAGGGCTCCCATTTACCATATGGGAGGCCCCGGGTTCGGTTCCCGGGGCCTCCTGGTGAAGGCAAGCCCGCCCACACGGCGTGGTTAGCTGACCCAGCGAGCACGAGCAGCAAGGGGGGGATATATGAATAAATAAATAAAATCTTAAAAAAAAAAAAAAAAGAAAAAGAAAATGAAAAGCCAGGGAGTGGATGTAGCTCAAGTGGTTGAGCGCCTGTTTCCCATGTTCAAGGTCCTGGGTTCAGTCCCCAGTACCCCCTAAAGAGAAAAAAGAAAAGAAAATGAGAAGCCAAGCTGGCCTAGAGGAATTATTTGAAAATCATCTATCTGACAAGGACTTGTATGCAGAATATAAAAAGAGCACTCATAATTCAATAATAAGAAAAACAACAACCTAATTAAAATAAATAAATAAATAAATAAGCCAAAGATTTGAACAGACACTTAACAGATATACTGATGACAAATAAGCACATGAGAAGATGCTCAACATTATTAATCATTAGGAAAATGTGAATTTAATCCACGATGAGATACAACTACACATCTATTAACATGGCTAAAATTTAAGAAAACGACACATATCAAGTGTTAGCATGCATGTAGAACAACAAGAATTCTCAGAAATTGCTGGTTTAAATATACAGTGGTACACCTGCTTTGGAAAACAGTTTGACAGTTTCTGAAAAAGTTAAAAATGACACTGCCATTTCCCTCTTAAGTATTTACCCAAGCAAATGAAAGAATATGTACATAAAAGACTTGAACATAAATGTTTGTAGCAGCTTTATTTGTAATAGCCAAATATTTTTGTCTCAATATTACTACCCAAATGTCCATCATCAGGCGACTGGATAAACATATTGTAAGATATCTGTACAATGGAATACTACACAACAATAAAAAGGAATGGACTTGATAGATGCAACAGTATGGCTGAATCTCAAAATAATCATGCTAAGTGAAAGAAGCCAGAAAAGAAAGAATAAATATTATATGACTTGATTTATATAAATTTCTAGAAAGTGTAAACTAATCAGCAATGACAGAAAGCAGATCAGGAGTTGCCGGGGGGAGAAGGACAGAGAGGAGTGAAAGGAAGGAAAGTTTTGGAGGTGATGGCTATATTCATTAGTTTGATTGTGGTGGTGGTGTCAAAGGTGTGTGCATGTGTCGAAACATTCCAACTGTATGCCTTCAATGTGTGCACTTTATTGTGTATCAAACTGTGAAAATACATATTAGAAATGCCAAAAGCAGCCGGAATCTGGAAGAACATGAACAGACAAATAAAATGCCGAAGTTTGCAAAAGGGCTCAGCTAGAAAATATACCACGAAGTATATGCTAAAGGAAATGAAAACTCTTTAGCTTTCTTTGCAATTTTAAGGGATAGAGCTGGAGTGTACAGCCTGGGGGAAAAGGTTGGTTCTGCCTCTGGCTGCACATAGATTAATTTAGAGAAACAGCGGTGGTGGGATTATACAAAGATTCACGCAGACAGACATATTTGCAAAATTGTTGCCGTTTTGATGCTTCTAATTAATTCACCACTCTGTTCCCTGCAACATTTTTTTTTTTTTGGCGTGGAGGGCGGAGTGTCTTTGGAAATACACCATATTGATTTTTAAAAATGTTTTTCCATCCTCACAAAAGCTTCTCATGACCCCGAAACAGTTTCTGTGTCATTTATTGTCTCCCCTTCGCAGTCTAAACTCTTCCAGAGTTGGCTCTACTTGCTGTCTCCGGGTCTTTTCCTCCGATTTACTTTTAAGCCTTGCTAATCAGGCTTGTGACCACACGAATCTCTGAAACTGTTACTATCATTATCAACAGTGGCCTCCAAATTGCTAAATCCAATAGCCAATTCGTTTTTGTTCTCTTCTTGCTCCATTTACATTCACTCTCTTTGGTGATCTCATCCAGTCTTGTGTAAATTCCAACTATATGTTCAAGACTCCCAAATTTATTTCTTCAGCCCAGATGTCTCTTCCAAACTTGAATTCATATACCAGCTGCCTATTTGACATTCTTTTAGAATGTTTAACAGACATCTCAAATGCAATATGTCCCAAACTAAAATCTGGATCTCCACCCAAAACTCTTCACCTCCAGACTTGTCTTTTTCAGTTGATGGCTTGAGCTTTAGCTGCTCAAGAAACATTTTTGACTCCTCTTTTCTTCTTACATAACAAATTCAGTTCTTCAGGAAATATTTTTGGCACTAAACTTAAAAAAAAATGTTTGAACCTGACCCTTCTCATCACCTTCATCTGAGCCACCGTCTGTGTTTCTCACTTGGATTTCTGCTTTAACCTCCTAACTGGTCTCCCCACTTTGGCCCTTATCTCCTTCCACAACAGCTCTTAAAATGCAAAACAGATTCTGACACTCCTCTGCTCAAACCCTTGCAATGGTCCCTTTTCCCTCAGTCAAAAGCCAAGTGCTTAGGAAGTGCTCCTCCTTACCGCCCTGACGCCATCCCCTGGCTTTTTCCCCCTCCCTCTTTCCATTCTAGCCACACTGAATCCCTTGCTGTTTCTGGAAAGTACCAGGCACACACTTCCCTAGGACACTGCACTACTGCTCACGCCATCAGGAACTCTATAAATGGCCATCTTCCTCACCTTTTCAAATCTTTACTGAAAAGGCATCTTCTCAGTGAAGCCTGCTCTGGTACCTCTTATTTAATTCTGCAACAATCCTCCCTCACCCTTCACTCCCCACACTCTTTACGAGGCTCTGCTTTTTCTTGCTTCTGTAGTAATATACTAGATAATTTATTTATTATGTGTGTTACTTATCTAATCTCCCACCCTATACCAACCCAAGGTGAATCCCACAAGGGCAAAGCTCTCTGGTTCTTTGTCTGCTTGTGTTCATTGCTGTATCTCTAGTTTATAGAAGAGTGTCACGTACACAGCAAACAGGCCAGAAATTTTATATGAATGTGTGAGTGATTATTAGGCACGCTAACGTGCTACATATTGTGAAGCTCAAACCGCTCCATTTATTTATTTATTTATTTATTTTTTATTGTGGGTAAAAATCAAAATTTTCACAATACATACCACTATTTGTAAAATGATATATAAATATATATGCATATATGTGCATTTGCTTACAAAAATGTTGTTTGTTTATATATATATATTTTAAGAGGTGCTTAGATTACCTAAAATATTACATGGAACCTACAGGGATTCCCATGTTGCCCACCTCCCACACCTCCCACCACATCCCACACAAACATCTCCCACAGTGTGGCCCACCACCCTCAATGGACTTACACATCCTGGGGCCTTGCCACCAACCATAGACCACAGTTCACATCGTAGACCACACTCTCTCCCACACAGTTCTGAGTGGTGTGTGCTGATGTAAAATGACCTACATCTGTTGCCACAATGGTACTCAGGACAACCTCCAAATCCCAAAGAAGCCCCTGTATTTCAACTGCTTGTCCCCTCCCTGCCCCAAAAGTGTCAAGTGGCCACTGGCTCCACCTCACTGTTATAATTTCTTCCATTGCTAGAATCACCATATGTGAACAACAGAATACCATCAAGTCCACTCTAGTCCATAGTTCTTCCCCCAATCCTGAGGGGACTGGGATGGTGATGTCCACTCCACCTCCAAGTGAGAGAGGGCTTATATCCCATGGATATGGTGGGTGGGATGATCCTGCCTGCAGATCCAGGCCCTCTCCATTCCCTGGGCTGGCCGTTGCCCATCGTTGTCTCCTCGCCAGGTGACTTGGATGAGTCCATTGAGCTGTAGGGTAGGAGTTGCAGCTCCACCGAGATTCCACGCACACCTGGCACATAGGCAGGCCAGAGGCTCCAGTCTCTGGAAGTACACCTAAAAACTCCAGCATCACATATAGGTTTGAATAGAAGGGACTGATGAACCATGTGCAGGGAGGACTTATTTGAGTCCAATTCTGTCACTCCCAGGAGCACAGATTCCAAAATAGAGCCCACTGATAAAGCATCAGTCTCTGGGGCTATCCCCCCTTATATAGGACCTGGGTGTCTCCAGAGCTCTCAGGAGCCCCTCTGTGTGGGGTGATATGCACTTTGATGTTTTATGAGCTCCTACTGAGGTGTGCGTAAGAGTTAACTCTGGGATGACCTCCCAACTCTCCCAAAGAGAGTCAAACTGTTCCATTTTAAAGGGGAAATATTTTTTTAAAATTGTATTTTAACAGAAATAGAATGGATATTCCTTTGAGGATGTAAGCTTTTGTAATGATGGCATAATCCTCCCCTCCCACCCCCCATGGTGGGCTGAGACTGCTGCTAAGTGCTCTGTAGTAGAGTATGGGATATGGAGCCAGGTGGAAGGACACTTAAAGAGCAGAGATTTAATGGGAGCAGAGAGAAGGACTCCCTTCTCCCAGGTGAGCACAGGATGTGGGAGAGAATGTGCAGCTACCATTTGAAAGGGCTACAGGAGAAGCTAAAGGAAGTGTGAGCTCTAAGCCAAACATGAGGAAGGAACACATTTTTTAATAGACTAGAGATGTAGGGACATTTTTTGGCCTTGAAAAAAGAATATCAGAGAATATTATGGTAAAGCTTTGAAAGCACACCTGGAGCGTGGCATACGGTGATGTTAGCTTAAGCTTTCATAGAGAATGAATCTATCTTTTGTGTGGCGCTCGAAAGAGCCACAGCCTCTACTGGATGCACACAATCAGAACTCCACAAGACGAGCCTTACAACCTCTGCACTTCTGAGCACACCCTAGTTCTATTGTACAAGCTATGAGATTCAGCAGCTTCTAAGACTATGTACTCTCTAGTGACTGTGCCAATATGATTTTTAAAAACCATTTGCTAAGATTATTTTTCAAAGCATTTTGAAATTCATCAAAATATCTTTTATTCATAGCCATTCTGGGATTGTAATAATTTTCAATGAAAAGGAGCAGTGAGCATAATAATCTAAGAAGCAGGTAAAATTGTTTTAGGAGAGTTTACAGGATTTTGCTGCTTTTGTTACTTTAATATCAAACAATTGTGTTCCTTTGATAAATACTTTCAGATGAATAGCTAAATAATTAGATAAAGTGGAGTATCAAAATTTTGACACAGTTGATCAAGAATCTAATCATACACATGTAAGTTATTAAATATAAACTACAGAAGTTTTTCTACCTAGGTGTGTGTTTCAAGATGAACTGATTGGGAGAAAGTACATACAAAAATTACTGAAAAAATTAACTAGAAATCTTGTCAAATAAATTCTAATTTTATTGCATTGAAATATATGTGATAAATTACAAGCAAAGTCTTGTTAAATAGAGATTTTTGGAGGATTAATTCTCATGGACAAAGTGCTCCTACATTTATTACACTAATGTACATATGTGGCCCTTTCTAAACTGATTTAAAGGCATTTATTCTCTCCATATGTATTAATTACAAGTCCATTATTATGAAGAAACTATTATTCTGAAATATGGAAAAAATGTTTAAAAGACAGTTCAAAATGTTAGCATATCACAAATGTTGGCTCTGGGTACTAAATTTATGATGTTTGCTACTCAGTTCATAAAAGAGTAAAATATTATTTTCAAGGGATAGTTCTCACTTTGCATAGTAGAAGTGTTATTGAAAGTCTAAATTCAAATTTTCCAAAAATAATTGTGGAATTACTAGATAGACTGTCATAAGCAAAGTTTATTACTTAAAGTATCATACATGGGAAGAAAGTTGATCTTCAAAATAACTTTTCATCCTCCTTCTACTAGTCCCTTTTCTCCCCTATGAGTACCTAAATGTCTCCAGCAACAAACCTGTAGCAAATGCATACATTCTACTCAGAATTCAATAGCTAGATGAATAGATACACGCATGCATACACATACACACACATACACACATAAAAATATCATTGCAGAGAAAGACGCAAGGGTCAAAAAGAACCAGGATTGAAATGGTAAATATAATACTAGCCAACATTGGACACTACACCAGCTGTAAAGTCTAATGATTTTACATGGACTATTTCCTGTAATTTTGAAACAATCTTAGTACAGAGGCTGAAACTGAAGCTCAGAGAGGTTAAGTAACTTGCATGGGGTCGCGCTGGCTGTTCGTTTTAGAGTCCGACTCCCATCCTGACCTTCTGTTTTCAAGTTCTTACGGGCCTTGATATGATACTTTATTAGCTAATCTAGTGTAGAGTAATTACCAAAAATTTAAGGGAATGAAATATTTAGGTTTACAAATAGAAAGGAGAAGGGGCAAATATTTTTGAACTCCTTCTACATGTCTAACAGTATGACAAGTATTAGGGAAGTTATCTCATTATTTATCTTTATACTCAATGGCAAAGCCTCTATGAGAATATAAGTTCTGAAACTTGTACTCAGGCAACTGAAGGATGAAAAATAAATAAGAGTGATTAAAGATTTAGGAAGTAATTCTTCTAATAATAGAATAAAGCATGAAATCTTGCTTGTTAAGAGAAAAGAATGTTAAAGAGAAACTACTACTAAGAATATCTAGATATCTAAAAAGGTATTTGATAAATGTATGTAAGGCAGCGTTTTATTGTTTCTTAGGGCAAGAGAAATAGAAACAAAGCTAAATTATATAAGGGAAGGGGATATTATTCATGAGGAGAAGCTAGCTAAGAAGATTTAGCAGGATGCTAATATTTTTTCAGCTTTTATTATATATGCCAGGGCTAGAGAGAGATAAGGTAGAGATAAAGATACAGATAGAGAGACAGTGATAGAGATAGAGAGAGAGAGAGAGAGAGATGAGAGAGAGAGAGAAAGAGAGAAAAAGAGAGGGAGATACACAAGTTATTTTAGGAAAAATGTTACATCAGTTCTCATTCCATTCTGCTCTAGTATTTTCCTTAGGGAATAAGTACAAATTTATAAATATATGTTTATAAAAACTCAGTCTTGCTTTCCAATTGTGAGATGCGTAGAATTATCCCTGCTTTTAAAGAGGCATCTGAAACTCAGAGAGTTTAAGAAGTTTTCCCAATTTCACACAGCAAATAATTTGGAAGTTAAGAGAGAGTTGAACTATTCTAAGGGGGGAAAGCACAAAATTTAGGATTATAAGACCTGGGTTCCATCTGGAATTTGCCATTCTGAATCATTTGGCTGTGAAAAAATTATTTCCACAAATTTCTCATATTCATCTGTAAAATAAAGATAAGAATATCCACAAAGGTTGTTGAGCATAGGCTGTGGAAGTACTTTGAATATGAATATAAATAACTCTAAAGAGTTTATGAAAGAATGGACTTCCTTCTTAGCATATGTTTGAAAGTTAAATTAAAAGAATGTAAATGCCCATTTTTAATCAGGAATGTTTGATCAACACTTATAAAAACTGCTTCTGCCTCCTTATTTTTATTTGAAGACTTCTCATCTTCAAGCTCATGCATAGCATAAATCATTGTTGCCACTCATCACGTCTCTAAAATAGTCCATGCTTTGTATTAATTTTGAGAGACTTCAGTTATCCAATAAGAAAAGTAGTGGCTAAAATGTCCTTCTTTTTTGAGTTATCACCACCCAATATTCTCAGGGAGTACCAAGGAGATGGCCATTTGTGACACCCAGGTGTCTGCCAGCCTTTGTAGACATTAGACCTGACTGAGAATAGAAGTGAGCAATGGAAGGAAACTACTTACAATTTCAGAGAAGTCTAGGACAAATGGGTTTAATGCTTCTCGTACCTCTTTCTATGTTACTCATTTATCATACTGGAATTGCAACTGTTCTTGTGCTTGCCACTATTGGAAACCCTTAGAAATCTGCAAGTTGCACATAGACCGGACACTTGGATTAATCTGATCACCAATCACTGCAAAAATGTTTGTCATGAATAGCAAAAGAATGGGTTGATTGTAAACAAAGTAGCAGGGGGACATTACTGAGCAATTTCAAAGGAGCAAGATAATTAAACTCAGGGACACTGTTTCCTGCTTTTCTCCTGTAAACAGTGAAGTCGCTCCACTGGCCCCATCACAACCTGGCTGTCCCCAGCCCATGCCCCTCTTCTTTTCTTGCACTTCTCCTATGGAGAATTCTGGGTCATAAAAGAATGCGTCTTGGTATAACTTCTTTCCTGAAACGGCTTGAGCTTCCTATGCTTTTGCATTTTTGACATTTCATTGCAGGACAAGCTAACATCTATTATTAATTGATGTGCTAATTAAAGCCATGCTTGCAGTTTCCATTAGCTTATTCCCTAAATTCTCCAGAGTTGGCTGTCTGGTTTTAATCAAAACCAAATGGTAGTCCAAGTTCCCAGCCTGGAGCAGCTAGGAGGAAGCCATTCAGTGGAGGCACAAGAAAGCAGAAAAGATAAACAGATGATAGTTGACGAAATTTGTGTTGGACAAAGGCTGTAGATCCTGGGAGCTGCTTTGGAGACGTGCTTCGGAGACTCTGTCATGCTAGATGGAAGTGGTTAATGTCAGCAAGCCTCTAATATGATCAAGATGGAGTCTGTCCTGTGCTTCTCCAGCGCTGGATTTGTAGAGCTCTGGAGGACTCGACTGGAGGTAAAGCTGCATGTGCCATAACACAGACGACTAATTCTCTGAAGGGTCTTGGGGCCAGAGAGTTCCAGTAGAAAACGTCCTATTGACTGGATTCTTGGGATTTCACGGACAGATTTTCTCAGGTACAATATTTAGGGCTGAGGCGTTTTAAATGTGAAGCAGTGTAAAACGATTTTTAAAATTACAAGAATCAGTTTATTCGAAACTCAAACTTCGCGTCGCTCTCTTAAAAGATCTTTTGAAACGAGAACTAGCAAAGGTATTTTTGATTAAGCTGTGCACATCCATCTAACATAGTGGAAAAGTTGTAGGGGGGGGGAGAGAACTATGTTTTCTTGCTTTCTTTCTCTTTCCATCAGCAGTTTGGGGCAGGAGAAAAAAAAAAAAAAAAAACCTCTAGGACTTTATGACTCTGGAGCTAATCACCCCGAGAGCTGTGGGCCAGTCTCTGGAGTCTGTGTACAGCCAGGCCGCCTGCACCGCCCCGGCGGGCCCTGCCTTCCCGGGCTCCCCTCCCCGGGCTCCAGCCCCTCTCACTTGCTCCCTCCTCAGAGGCAGGAAATACTTTCCAGGCACTCTGGGCCTGCTGTGGAGGCCCCTTTCGCAAAACAGCAGCCGGAGCTCGGGAGCTGCAGCGCCTAGGGCGCCTCGGCACAGGCTGCGGGCGCCCAGGCTCCCTCCAGCTGCCGGCGCTGTTTGGGGCAGCGCCACACCCTGCGTAAAGCTGCTCAGAAAAGCCACGGTCTCGGCCACGAAACGTGAGCGTCGACTCTGCAGAGACTAGCGGGCCGGACTCCCTCCCCAGCCCCAGTGCCGACCGGGGCATGCCTGGGTGAGACAGCGCCCACCAGCCACCTCTGCGCTCTGAGGTAATGCTTGCACCGAGCGGTGCCCTCCCAGGGTGCAGAGCCAGGAAATCAGAAGTGGGAAATGGTTAGGAAGCAGAAAGCCCTGAGCCAGTTAGTGTCAGCAACACATCGGTTTTAAAGTAGCCTCCCTCTAGAGTTTACTCTTTTCCTCCATAAAGCAGCATTTTCTTTGGATCCCTTTTTACTCGTAGCTTATTCATTAAAAGAACTATAAGATACGTTTTCCTGTAACATGGCATAAAATAAAACAAATGCACATTCTCACACATCAGTGGGAGATGTAAGTGAATTCTTCTTCCTTCCTTTTTTTTTTTTTTTTTTGTTTAACCCTTTTTTGCCAACAGGGTAGGTAGCTATTTATTACCAGAGTGACTTTTCCTTAATAATGAATCTCCAAAGAAAGAGATTTTGTGTCACATTTAAAATTATGAATATTGGATTCCTCAGTATTTCCCTCAAACCAGTTTCGACTACAGGTCAAGTTGCTAACATACAGATTAAAAAGTTCTTTTTTTTTTTAAAGTAACAAAATTTCAGAACTCATTTTTTTTGTCCTGGCTAGTATTTAATCTGAGTTTCAGAAATGAAAATATCAGAATTAGAATTTAACTTACATTAATCATCTTGGAATGATGAAAATTTTTGAAAAATGGAAGCAAATCTCATGACAATGATGTTCATTATGACTGTTTTAAGGCATCTGGAAATCACTACAATCATATGAAAAACTGATCGTGTATCCATGCTTCATGGAATCATAAAATTACATTTTCACTGGGCTCTAGCCTCTTTAAGGTATCTTAAATGTTTAAATGTGTGATATATGAGGAAAGAAACTTAGTAGTTACTGAAACAGCATGGACTTATAATGCTTAGCATACGTTATATTTCTGAAGAATGGAATTTATTATTTTATATTTATGCAGAGGAGACAATCATGTATGTGTATTTCCAAATCTATTAGATGAACACAAAAAGTACTAAATGAAAGAGACTGTTTTGACAGCTGGATCATAAGAAAGCAAATAGGTTTTTAATTATAATCTTTTACATTGTACAAGGTGACCATTGCTGCCTTAGCTAATTTATTCTTAAATTCTGTGTTAGAATAACTTATATCGACAAATGTTAAACTGTTCACTAACAAGTTGTCATGTTGAGACTTTTAAAACATGACTAAAAGAACTTATTTATTTGTAAATATGTTAAAAATAATTTATGGACTTACCTAAATTATGAGTTAATAAAACCTCTGAAGAGAAGTTCAGGGATGGAAAGACCATTAGAAGCCATGTCTTCTATCACTGCCCCCAGGTGCTCAACCAGGGAATGAGGAGTGGCATTCTGAAGTGACCTGTCCAAGATCACAGGCTAGCTAGTACAAGAGATGACAGTGCCAGCACCGTGCTATTCGTAATTCTGTTATCACTGTGCCACATCAGAATGCTTTCATATAGTAATTATACACAAGAAAGTATGAACATGTCCAGTAGAAGGCTACTTTGCAGACAGAAAACTGGTGTGCCCCTTAAAAAAGAAAAATCAGAGTTTAAAGCTGTCACCAGTGTTGCTTATGTGGGAAAAAAAAAATTACAAAAAAAGAAGCAAATTTACTAAATAATGCAAGTTTTTCAAATGCAAATGTTTTCTTAAAATTATTTAATATACCTTCAACAAATACTTTAAAGGAGTATCTTTTGTGACTATCATGTTACAATTCACGTTTATGCCAAGAAAAATCAATCCGTATGATAATAATTATGTTAATTTTAAACTGGTGTTTCTTAGAATCATAAGGCTAGAAAAGAGTGTGTCTAATTCATATCTATATTCAAATGGTATCTTAATAAAGCTATCCCAAACAGTGACTTTTGGAGGAGGTTTTACTACCCTCTTTGGAAGCAGTTTAAGAATCTAAAGTATCCATACATTCTTTCATCTAACCAAAATCTCTATTGCTGCAGCCAGTTTTCAGTTCTTTGAGTTTCTTCCTCAGTAGAAATACAAAATGCCTCAATGGACACATGAAAACATAAATATACATTTCCAGGTCAAATAAACCCAGTTTTCTTCATCCTCCTTTCTACAGCTTAATTTTCAGTCCTTTAATTGGTTTGTATGTCTACTCTGAACTTGTCACAGTATTTTTTAAAAATGCCTGACAAGTGTAGTGTTAAATGGGAGAATTAGCTGTTTTATCTGCAGCACACCTTATATATGACAATACATGCTGCTATGCTTGTGGCAACACTGCACTCCCTAAGGCAGTAGTATTTCTCATAAAACCAGTGTATCCCATTTCTAATATAGGCCACTTCTTTAGGGAGATGTGTGTGTCATGATGCTTTCCCCCGCCCCCATTTGCAGGAGACAGACTGAGTTTCCTGATGTTATTCAGCACTTGCAGTGTCCCCCACTTCACGTTACTGGAATGAGGAATAAATGCTGCAGAACAGTGCCTCTATAACCGGCTACGGGATTACCAGAATGCCTAGGAAAAAAGAGCACATCATTTCTTTTTTTTTTTCTCTTAAGGACATTGTAGTAGAAAAGAGAATTATTTCTGGCCCTGTCCAAACTTGCCCATATCATATACCTCACTACTAATACTTCAGGGATAGTTTAATCTCATTTATAGAGGATTAGGTCTTATAGGCTTAAAATAAATATAAATGGGCTCATATAAAATTTGTCTTTTGTTTTTATTTTACTAGTTTCCTCTCAGAGAGTGAGCTAATTAGTGTGGGCACTACCTTGCAATGAGACTCTCTGTAGAAACCAGTGCAGTGCAGCAAAGTTCCAGAGAGATGATCTACATCTGGCTCTGGGTTTTACTATGAACATAAAGAAATGACAAACATGTACACGAGAATGCAAAGAAGATGAGGCAACTGTGCAGATCTCCAGATTGAGGGAAGTGGCATGAATATTGTGCCTGCATCCCCACGAGTGATAGACTCCTTCTGTGCACGACTTGAACTAAAAGGTTTCGCAGAGAAGCCCAATTCCAGATTGACGATGGTGTGGAGACAGAAACGCAACATTCACTTCTGTGGAACAGGGGCTTTGTGTTTCTATTTTGTCATTAAACTGATAGTCAGAGAGTAGAGTTTAGAGAAAGAGATAGGCTTAGTTTTTAAATAAAAAATGTTAAACAGAATAAAGGTGGCATGGACCTTGGGACCTAGTTAAAAAGAGGTTGTTTATTTTGAATTCAGTAGATTAGAGAATATATGCATGAACTTAAAAGGATTAAACAGGGACTTAAATGCAAAATAAAATAAAACTGAAGGCAATTAAACAGCATGAATAGGAAGTCTTCTCATTAATTGAGATGGATGGGTGGAAAAGACAATTGTAGCTGGTTGTATCTGTGAAGAGGTTGTTTCTTTATGAGACTGAAATAACAAAGTGTTTTGTTTATTTAATTCAAATAACTCAAAGAGAAAAGCAGTCCTAATAATGGAAAGGAGATTGCAAGAAAGTAGGAGAATTGGAGAGCAGGTTTGGAAATTTAATTAGTCTTTCTTTTTATTCCCAGCAATGAGCGTAATACCTAGCATGTCTGATATTGTCAAGACTTGTTTGTCAATAAATATTTGTGGGATGAATGGGAAAGAAAGAGGAAAGTAAAATCAGGATTGAAGAGTGGCAATCTGTGCGAGATATGGGATTTTTTCCCCTATTTTCAGACATCCTGTAATGATTTAATAATGATTTTTAAAGGGAGGGAAAATAAGAGCTTGGCAAGAGTCACTAGATCCCGAGGCCAGAGGTTAATACCATTCTCAAATAAGGTGACATTAGAAGATCATTAAGAACCAGAAGTTTGCAGGAATATCCAGAAATGGTTTGACGTTAAAGTTGCATGAGCCCAGTGAGAGCAGAGTACTAGTGAGTTTTCCACAATATAAATGGGGTGGTGTACTGAAAACATCATGATCAGGGTCAGAAAACCAGCTCTGATTTGTGTCTTTACCACGTGAGCCTCTGTAATTTGAGGCACGTCCCGACCCACTTTAAGCTTCTGCTAGTCACTGGTAAAGTGGGGAAGTGGATGAAAATACTTACATCACCAGGTCATTTTAAGCATCAGATAAGATCTTGTATGTGCAAATGGTTTTGTTTATCGTATAACAGACGAATCTTTTTTTAAAAAAACATGGGTTAATCAATTAAGAAAGAATAAAGAATCATAGCATTCAACATTTTTGGTCAAATAATTCATCAATGTTGAAATAACATGGGCAGACCAGGGCTAGTTCCAGCTCACGGTCAACCATGGATTCCACAGCTAGGAAGAGGAACCAAAAGCAGAGTAATCATCGTCATCACTGTCATCACGTCACTTAGCATCTATTGACGTGCTAACAATGGGCCGTGTACTAAATCCTCTACACATATTATTAGCTCATATTTCCCCTTAACAACCTTTTCATTACTCCCATTTTAGAGATAAGAAAACCGAGCCACACAGAATTTAGAAAGTATCACCAGAACAATGGCTCTTTACTAGACGTCTTGCTTTCGTAAATAATGGAGACAATAACCCCTGCCCATCACTAGGTGTTTGACCTTGAACTAGTTACTTTGTCCTGTCGAGATTCCATTTCTCCCTATAAAATTGGGGCAATAATAGACCTACTTCTGAGATTATTTGTGAGTACTTAGATTATTTGTGAGGAGATCGTGTAGTCACACACCAAATATGGTACCTGATCCACAGGAAATGCTTGAGAAACGGAAGCTTTTTATTATTGTAATTACACTATCATTATCACCAAATGTTTCTCATGCACTTACTATTAAGTATATAGAAGAGCACCTGATGATAAAAATAAGCTCAGGTGTACATAGGTAAACAACAAAATAAGATGAGAATTAAAGTTGCTATCAGGGATGTCAAGCCCTGGTAAGGTACCCACCTAATAGAAATAGCTAAGTACCCAATGATTTCATCTTCTTCCTGGTTCCGGTGAAAGCTGTACGTGTGGAATGAGTGAAAGTTCCGTTCCCAGCGGCCCCTTTGCTATCCCAGCCCCTGCGACGATGAGGCCGTATCTGTCATTTTCATGTGGTATGGTTACTGTGTCTGTGTCGGAGTGTTCTTGGAAACGATAGCAAAGCTGAAAATAGAAAGCGGCCACTTGAAGCAAAGCCACAGCTCACCATGCTGAGGATAAAGCGTTATCATCTATGTCCCTTGTTTAAGAGAAATGTTTTTAATAAGGCAAAACCAGATTTTAATCGTAATGCGTTGCCTTCCCCCCCCCCCCCGCCCAAAGGACAGCCAAATTTAAAAAAATTAAACTTAGCTGTAAGCTATTTTTTTGTTGTATGAAAAATTCCAACTGATTAAATTCAGAGCAAAAGCATATTTCTTACTCCATTATGGGGGATTCTGTAGGAAAAAAGACATCAAGGCAAAACATCAAGTGATTACTTATTCATGAATCGGCTCATTTGCAGAACCCATCCAAGATACATGCCCATCACCCAAAATACAGATATTTAGAAATTGCTGTATCCTTGATGGGTTACTCTCCTCCAGGACTGTGTTAGTTCTGGGCTCTTTCAGAAACCAGATATCTCCAAGAATGTCTCAGTGTTATCAGGAAAAATCACAAAATGTTTCAAGCTAAATTACACCTGGGCTGCTAAGAAAATGTTGACAGAATCTGCACACCTGGTTGACCTGAGCTATAAAGTGGGTAGTGGGTCAAACCCTGACAGTGACCGGGCTCCTCCCTGCAAGAAAATTAGATATTACTGGAAACTACATAAAATAGGAACTGGATGTGAAAATGGGCCACCGCTGAATCGGAAACTTGCAGTTCTGCAAGACCCTGCCCTTTTTCTGATAAGGTGATTTCTAGTGGATTGAAGGAGTTAATTAAAACATTTCCCCATTTCCTGGAATAACTCTGATTCTGAGAGCTAAGAATGAGAAAAAGGTTTTCAAGCTCAGTAAAAACCTCTGAGCTACACATAAACATAGGTTAGCATTAAAAGAACTTTTATTTTTTTGAGGTACGGGCGTTGGAGATCAAACCAGGACCTTGCATATGGGAAGCCAGTGCTCAACCACTGAGCCACATCGGCTTCCCTGAATTGGTTTTATAATTTGTTTGCTTGTTGTTGGTTTTTTTGTTTTTAGGAGGCACGGGGGACCGAACCCGGGACTTCCCATGTGGGAGGCAGGCACTTAACTGTGTGAGCTACATCCGCTCCCAGAAGAATATTTTTAAGTTGAATACTTACTTCTGTTTTTCTTCTAAAGACCGAAAATGAAGGAATCTTGGATGTGTCTCTCAGAAAATGTGATATGCTCCTTATTCCACTAATTTGGTTCATTATACATAGCTTATTCTTTAATTTACTAAAATTTTTTATGATCCGACAGCTAAATACACAGAATCTATTTCATATATAATATCTTAAGCCCCATTAAGCAATTTACCAGTTAAGTATTTTAACGGGAGTTTGTATTTTTTTTTCAAGGACAGCTGATGAGGCATAATGAGTAAATCCCAACATTTTTCAAAATATGTTAAAAGTAGATGGATAATGATTTTTTGGTGGATGAGGAGACAGATTGCTACTAAAGAAAGGAAATCTGCATGAAATCACAGGGAGATAAAGTCTTGCCTCGTGTTTTGAAAAGTTTCTCTCTCCCACGACCTAATTCTAGCCCTGTCTAATTTGGATTAGATAGCATGAATATTTTAAAGGAAAAATACTAATTGTGATTTACTGAAAGTTGGCTGTCTTGACTAGAATCATGGAAATGCTTTTAAAAACATGTGTTGTTATCTTCTGCTGTTTGTATTTTTACATAAAGGAGTTAAGAAAAATCCTATCTGCTTTAGGCATTCTTGCTGCTCCCAAAAGCCTGGCATATATAGCATCAGTTTAGCAATGAAAAGCATTCCTTTTTATTTTATCATTGAGTGGGGGGCAGATGCCCAAATGTGCACAATTTAGTTTGCTAGATAATTTGTTGTTTGATAGCTCCATCAAGAAAATGAATTGCATTTTGACCTCCACAAATGCTCACGGTAATGAAGATTTACTTTAAACATTACTTGAGCACACATTTGAAGAATCATATTAAGCTGTGATAGCATATGTTTATATGTTGTTGATTGTTCTAATTTTCTAATTCAGTTCAATAAGGATTTTTTTTTTTTTTTAGTGCTTACTATGTGCAAATATGACTCCCTAAGAGGGGGGCTGGGATACATTAAGATTCAAATCACTAGAATGTTCAATTCCGAATCTCCATATCATCAATCAGACTCATACCATATAGCAACAAAATGGGCCAATGTAGAGAGGTCCTATCCTTGGTTCAGATGCAGTCTATATTCTTGCAATATTATATTTTAGGGAGAATAACCTACTTTTAATTAAAGGGAGATTATTTCCCTTCTATCTTCTCTACCTACCCACAGTGACTAAGTACATAGTCTGTGGTGGATATTACACGCATATATGCTTTAAAGCAGGAGGAGGGGGAAAGTACTTAGAAGTGTAATATGGGATGGGTAATTAAGATAAAATTCCTAAGGGAAAGGAGAAATGTCTCTGGCCATCTAAGAAAAAAGAAGGGGAGAGTGGCAGTACCCAAGGTGAAAAAACTGATGGAGTTACCCAAAGCAGTGGACTACACGCCTTTCTTCTCCCTTCCGTTGAATATGCAGGATCTGCGTCAAGGTGTTTAAAAACAGCCCAGGAGTGAATCATACAATCTTCTATAAATTGCCTGTGTTCTGAAAAGACAGAGTGGTATGTTAACATTTCAGGGGATGAATCAAAAAGTTGCCCTTCTCCCCAGTGCTGTGAGTGAGGTGTCCAGGAAAAGTCGGGAGATGATTCAATGGAGAATTCCTCTTTCCATGTACTTTTACTGACTTAACGCTATCTATAGATTAGTTTCTGTATCTTAAACTTCTATTCATACAAATATTTAGAAAGGCTATTGCTAAGAGGATTACCAAGAATACTTGCACTGAATTTCAGGAATTCCCAGAAGGAATGGGAGAGGAAAGGACACCATCTAAGAGTCTCATAGAAAATGTACTGACATTTGTGGCCCGAGGTAAATAACCAAAAGTGACTCTCTTATTTTGCCAAAGACATGAGGCTGGTATGTGTGCGTGCGTGTGTGCGTGTGTGTGTAACTGGAAGGTGGGGTGATGAGTGAGGAAGGGGCAAAGGGACTCGTTTAGTCCTATCAGCTGTATTGTAGTGGAATTGCAGGCATATTCATGCACCAACTCAACCTTAAAATTATTGCTCTGAAACATTGAAATTTTAATTATTATTTAACATGTCTCCAAGATTCAGAGATAAGACATTTTTTCTCTCTCAAGCAAATGACACAGAATCATAACACTAAATTATTTTAGCTATTTCTATTTACCTCCATATTTATAAATATAATTTTTCCATTTAAACTTCATCTATGAACTTCTTACTACAGAAAATCTCTTAAACCATTTTCTCCACAGTCCCCAACCCCATCCCCCACAAAACCCTATCCTCCAAAAATAACTATGTCATAATTTTTGGTTTTCAGTATTTACTATTTATATTATTTTGATTACACGTACATTTTCACAGCTGAGCCAGGTAGTGTTCTATGTTTGCATTTCTTTGCTTGTAAAACTTTGCTTTTCCTGGAGTTAATTGATTTCTCTGGTTTTCTAATGTAACTATTACTAATTCTTCCACCCAAACTGCCTGACATTGCTATAAAATTCCTCTTAATGTGGTAACATATGCCATATAATATTTCCTTTTTTTTTTTCTTGGAGACTTCCCTTAAAGAGAACTTTAAGGTTCATGTGAAAAGATTTCTTACTAGATATGCAACACAAATTTCATCCTGGACATTCCTTTCCCTGGGCTTGTGTGCTGGATTCCTTGCTACTGGTTGTCATGTCTTTCCCACTTTGTTTATTCTCTCATCTGGGTGGAACAATCCCACCAGTAGTGTCTTGAGAATGAGTACTTGAGAGATTAAAAAAAAATTAAGAGTCTTCATATAATTTTAAGGCACAAATCATTTCCTTTCAGAATTTTGAAGGCATATTCCCTATCTCCCTGTTTTTCCTGTTGGCTGTTGAGAAACCCAACACTATCTGATTCCCAATACTTAATGTATATTCTTATTTGATTCTCCAACAACAGTAGGGATTTTTGCTTATCACCTAAATTCTGAAATTTCATGGTGATATTTCTTGATCTGGTCTGTTTTTATTCCATGAACTGGGTACTCTATGGTTCTCTTCGGTCTGGAGACTTCAGTCATGAGTTCTGGGAAATTTTCTGAAAGTTTTTTTCTTTGACAAAACCCCCCTGTAATTTTCTCTGAAACACTTGCTATTTGAATGCTTAATTTCTGGGTTGATTCACTATTTTTAAATGTGGTGGGAGGTGTGGGAGGTGGGCAACATGGGAATCCTGGTGGGTTCCATGTAATATTTTAGGTAATCTAAGCACCTCTTAAAATATATTTATATATATATAAATAACATTTTTGTAAGCAAATGCACATATATGCATATATATTTATATATCATTTTACAAATATTGGTATATATTGTGAAATTTTTGATTTTTACACACAATAAAAAATAAATAAAAAAATAGGGAAAGAGGTATACTACATTTACTTAGCAATTATTTCTTTATTGATGGAGTTAAATTATTGGAGGTTCATTAGCCATTTACTTACTAAATTGCAAATGGCTGATGTCTTGACTTTTTATACTGCTGCCTCAATATTTTTATTCATATTATTGCTTTAAAATTTAGAATTGCAGTTTTTTCAACAATTTTGCTGGTTGCAATTGGTTTCTTTTATGTCTTTTTAGATGTTTGGGGAGCATTTGAATGTTTATAAATTTTGCATGGAAAATCATTCTTATTACATATTCTGTTTCCCTTATTGCTTTTGAAACCTAGAAAGTTCTTTAGGATTATATGAGTTAAAGAATATCCATTTTATAAGTATTGCCTTTTTGTTTTTATGCCTCTATTTTCCTTATACAAATTTTTCCCTTTTGTGATTTGATCTGTATCTAAAAGTTGCATCAACCTCTGCCATCATTCAGATGGCATTCTTTAAATTGGGCTACCAGTAGATTTTATTTTCTTTATAAGCATATTTGAATCAATATTCCCTTTATGAGACTAAATGATACATTTAGAGACTCTTTCCTCAATGCATTTTTAAAAAGTGTATTTGCATATAATTTTATTTCCATGTCTTTACCAATTTAATTATCTATATTTATGTATTAAATAATTTAAATATTAAAAAATATATATTTTCATTCTTTCTTCCCATCCATTTGTCATTTTGTTCTCCTTTCTGGGATATATCCTCAACTCTATCCCCCAAGCCTTTTATCAGTTTTTCTTTAATATCTGCTATAATAGTTACATTTTCAAAAGCTCTTCTTGGTCCCTGTTCATTTCTTAATGCTATTCTTTCCTTCTCTAATAAATGCAATATCTTCTTTCATCCCTCTTCATTTTTTTCTTCTCCCTGCATTGTCTCTACTTTATTTTAATATATTCATTCTGTTTTTCCACCCCCTACACTATCTCTACCTTAATATGTTTTCCTCAGTGTTCTGGTTACTGTCTTCCATGTTAGAGCATTTCCTTAAATGTCTTGAGTTCTTTGGCTTTCCTTTCATATTCAAGAGTAAAGAAGGCATGAAAGATTTTGTTGGAAAACTGTGTGTGAGTGTGTGTGTGTGTGCACACGCACAGGGCCCTTCCTTACATCCCTGCTATTGAGTGGATATTGTTGTTTCATTTGGTACCCTCTAAATGTCATTGTCTGTGACTCTTTTCTCTTGGACCACTGTTTCTCCAGAAAGCCTCCAATCTTCTTTCTGGGGGGTTAGGCCTGGCTGGGAAAAGAACGGAGCCTGATCCGGAGGAAAGGCTTTCAGACTTCCACAGCACCCCAGACCTGTCCTACTCTTAACCTAAAATCTCCAGTCTCCGCTTCTGGTTCAATGGTGTATAAGCCTCTGGTCCTCTCCAAGAATTGAGTGAGGAATAGTTGCAAGATATCTTAAAGTTGGCAACCAGAAATGCTCCTTTACAGACCTTCAACCAATCTTTTTATCAATCCCACTTCTCTCCACATCATCTGAGGTACCTGGGTGATTCTATGCCGCAGACTTTCTGGAATTTTCTGATATCATTTTGCTTCTTCCCCATAGAAAGCTGAGTTTCAGCTTCTTGTGCTCCTAAATTAGTTACCATCTACTTCAGTAGTCTAAAATTTGGTTGGTAAATCTTGCCTCATGTTGTCTCCTTTCCTATTCTCTCTCCCTGTAGATTTACATTTTTATTCCTTTACCCTCATTTTAGTGGGGTTTTGGAGAGGAGAAGGAGCAAAGCTGGATCTGCTAAGCCATAAAATATTAGATGATGATAAGGCATTAAATTGCACCCTAAGAACAAATTCATTTCACATCAAAACTGCATAGTGTTTAATGAAGGAACCCAAATTCCAGAAGTCAACAAATTCCTCAATTCCTCCTGTTGTTTAAAGTTCAAGATTACACAGATAAAATATACCAAATGTACGCTATAGACCATAGTTAGTGATAATAGTCTGATGATATTATCTCATAATCTGTAACAAATGTTCCACAACAATGTAGTGTGCTGGTGGAGGGGTGTTGTATGGGAATTCCACACATGTGCGTGATTGTTTTATAAGTTCACAACTTTACTAAATATATATATATATATTTAAAAAGTATACAGACAAATATACAAATTAAGCTGGATTGTTCCATAGGCGAAAATCTTAGCATAACCAATGAATTCACAACCCCTCTGCTCATTAAAAGATAGCTTTTGGGGGGAAGGCATCTCGCTATTTTAGATGGTGAGCATTTTGTAATCTGACACAAACCGTGAACAATGCAGGAACTGGTTGCTTTGAACTCCAGAAGCGCGGGGTCTTGACAGTAACTCCTGTGGCCACTCCTTTCATTCTCTTCTGCAGATGCCTCCCAACACTAAGAGGCTGTGTTTGTTTTGTTTTCAGGGTTCTGTCCTTGTCCTCTTCTCTTATTGGCATCTACTATCTCTCTAGTTAATCTAATGTATTTCAAAGAGTTCATTTATTACCTCTGTGCTCCTCCTAAGTCATCTATCCAACTGCCTATGGACGTCTTAATTTATAACTGACTTATTGCATCTCCTTCCTTCTCAAGGGTTTCCTATGTCAATAAATCATACGAGTATCCACCATAATCACACCAGAACCCTAAGAGTTACCTTTGACTTCTCCCTTTTTTCAACTCCAATATCCAATTGATCACCAAATCCTATTCATTCTATTACCCAAAAGCCTCTTAGACATGTTAATGTCTCTCTAATCTCCTGCCACTTACCAAATTCCAACCATCAAAATCTCTTGCCTGGATTACTTCGACTTGATCTCCTTACTCTTTTGGCTTACTCATATCCCTTTTTTTATTATTATGAGATCGGGCAGAATGATTTTTCTAAAATGAAAAACCAATCATGTTATATTACTGTTGGAAAGACCTCTAAAATTCTCCATTGCCCTCCAAAAAGAATCCAGGCTCCAGACTCAGAATGGTGTGTCTGTGATCCCAGCATGTTTCTATCACAGAGTCTACTGCTGTGCTCTAGTCACACTGAACTGCCAGCTACACAAACATCCCATGCCCCTCTCATCTCAAGGCTTTGGAACATGCTTGGAATATGCCTTTCACTTATGAATTCCTGATTATCTTTTAGGAGAGTATCACTTCCCAAGGAAGCGTTCACTGACTTTCTTGTGTGGGTCCACATCACTCTGGGTTTGCCCTATTTTCACAATTTTGTGTCTTCCTCATTCTGCACTAATGTATCTGCCTCAAAGGTTTGTTAATGGGGATCAAATAAGATAATGTATAAAGTGTACCTGTTATAGGCCTAGCACACTGCGGAGATCAACAAATGTAGCTAGTAGTAGTAGTAGACATTTCCTTCTTTGGACATTTTTCTTTTCCTAATCTACGTCTCTTCAAATCACTATGCCTTTCTCTGACTCTCTTATTCCCTTTCTTTTTCATTTATCTTCACTGAAAACAGGTTCAAGGATGAGGGATGTGAGATGGGGAACAAAGGTCAAGGTTCTCCAGAGAAACAGAACCAACAATATATAGATGATAGATAGGTAGATAGATAGATAGATAGATAGATAGATAGATAGATGATATATAGATGATAGATTATAGATAGATGATAGATAATAGATAGATGATATATAGATGATAGATAGATGATAGATAATAGATAGATAGATAATAGATAGATGATATATAGATGATAGATTATAGATAGATGACAGATAATAGATAGATAGATGATAGATAGATGATAGATAGATAGATAATAGATAGATAGATAGATAGATAGATAGATAGATAATAGATAGATAGATGATATATAGATGATAGATAGATGATAGATAGATGATAGATAATAGATAGATAGATAGATGATAGATAATAGATAGATAATAGATAGATAGATGATAGATAATAGATAGATGATAGATAGATGATAGATAAATGATAGATAGATGATAGATAATAGATAGATGATAGATAGATGATAGATAATAGATAGATAGATAGATAGATAGATAGATAGATAGATAATAGATAGATGATATATAGATGATAGATTATAGATAGATAATAGATAATAGATAAATGATAGATAGATGATAGATGATAGATAATAGATAAATAGATGATAGATAGATGATAGATAGGTAGATAAATAGATAATAGACATAGATAGATAGATGATAGATAGATAGGTGATAGATAGGTAATAGATAGATAGATGATAGATGGAATGTGTGTTTATATATACATATGCATATATATACATATTAAGAGATTTATTCCAAGGAATGGGCTCACGAGATTCTGGGGACGGCAGGCTGGAAGTGCTCTGGTTAGAGTTGGAGTTGCAGTTTTGAGTCCAGACGTTGCTGAGGAGGCCAGTGGGCTGGAAGTCCAGAGAGGACAGATGAGATGGTCTTGGGGCATACTTTCTTCTTACTGTGGAGCCCTTAGTATTTGTTCTTAGGCCTCCAATGGGTTTAGAAGAGGCCCATCCACGTTATCAAAGGTAATTTCTTTTATGTAAAGCCAACTGGTTTTAGAAGCTAATCCCATCTATATAATACCCCTCCAGTAACATCCAGGCCAGTGTCTGACCAGACAAATGGATACCATAACATAGTCAAGTCGACACACAAAATGGACTATCACAGGGAGGAAGAGAGAATGATGAAGGGGAGAGGGTTTGTGAGATGCTAACAGCTGTGGCTGTAACAAAAGTGTAAAGTTCATAAGAAGTGGATTTTCTGGGGAGTGGACATAGGTCAGTGGTTGAGCGCCTCCTTCCCATGTACCGAGGTCCTGGGTTCAATCCCTGGTACCTCCTAAAAACAAAAGCAAACAAATGGAAAGCCTAACTCTCATTGGAGAGCAGCTGTAGCTCAGTGGCTGAGTGCCTCCTTCCCATGTACCGAGGTCCTGGTTCAATCCCTGGTACCTCCTAAAAACAAAAGCAAACAAACGGAAAGCGTAACTCTCATTGGGGAGCAGCTGTAGCTCAGTGGTTGAGTGCCTGCTTCCTATGTGCGAGGTCCTGGGTTCAATCTCCGGATTTTCTAAAGTAGTTCATTTGTCACACAGTTTTATTTTTCTTGAGTAGCAGTGATTTGTTAAGTGTAAGACCAGTTATTATTTCATATTATATGATTATTTGTTATCATTCATCATTTGAACTTCCATAAACTGAATTCAAAAACCAGGGAAAAATAATTTGTAAGATGAAAATTCAGAAGTTGACTAGATCAATTATTAGTGCTTTTCAAAAGTGTGGGTGTATAATGAGATAAGCAGAGGAGGGGAGGGGAGGGGAGGGGAAGGGAGAGGAGGGCAAGGGAGAGGAGGGGAGAGGAGGGAGGGAGGGAGGGAAGGAAGGAAGGAAGAAGGAAGGAAGGAAGGAAGGAAGGAAGGAAGGAAGGAAGGAAGGAAGGAAGGAAGGAAGGAAGGAAGGAAGGAAGGAAGGAAGGAAAGTAGGAAAGATGAAGGAAGGAAGAAAAGGGGCAAAGAATAAATATGAAATAACTTTTTCTCTAAATATCCTATGCATTAATAAATTCGGACATTTCACAAATATTAACCGGAATCATTGCATAATTACAGGTACACATGGTTGCTTGTAATATTAATACAGTGGTGTTTGAACACATTCATTTAAGAAGTGAACAATCCCCACGGAAATTCACTTCATAAAAATCAACACCCTGGAATGACTTACACTTTTCCAGAACCTCTGTCCAAATCCCCAGTGGCTGAGCTCATTCTGAATGAAATTGTAGGAAAAGGATTACAAAAGAAATGTAATCGAAATTTGCAAAATAAGTGGTCAGTAGTTTAAAATATGCTAAATAAGGGACCTTGGTGAGGAGGCTCATAGGAAAAAGGAAAAGCCCAGGCTTTTATGAAGACTTCTCTAGTTTTTACAGGGTGGGATTTTAGTCAACTCAAATATTTAGGAAAAGAAGCCAGCGTGCTCAGAAGTGATGGTCAATAATCTAATGCTCCCATTTATTAAAAGTCTGTGCAGCCTTTAAATCATGGAGGCAGATTAAACTATAAATCTTGCTAATCAAAATTTAAATAGGATGTGTGGAGAGGGAAGCTCGTGGAAGTAAATTTTAAAAAAAAATTATTTTGACTATTCCAGGCCACAGGATATGGGATGAGCTCTCAAAATGTAATGATAATGGTCATAATGGTAATTGGAAAAGTTTAGGCCTTAAAAACAAAGACACTGTACATTCACGGAAATGACTTGGAAATGTCAAGGAAACCAGAATAGAAATGAGAACAAAAAGAGTTCATGTGTTGAATCTACCTAACTTAAAATCTCTCTTTGTAATTAGATTGTCTCAGAACTTGCTAAACTGCCCTCCTTTGACATTATGGAAATATGTACTCGTCAAGGTTGAGTGACTAAGTTAATTAATATTATTGTAAGGTCTTAAGGGTAAAATTTTTATGTAATCTGGTCCCCAAAGGTTTAAGAAAACCATATTTCTCCTTCATAAAAGAAATGGAAGCAGAATTCAGGCTCAACTTAAATGTAACTGTGGCTTAGGAATGATACAGTAATACCACTTGTCATTTTTTTAAGTTAGCCTGCTCTTTCTACACTGGATAAAAATAAAGGAAAGAAAGCATCTAAAGCAGAACCGCCCTATTACAACCCAAATTTGCCCAAGAAAGCAGAATTTTCTGGCCTGCATCTGTGCGTTTTTTCCACTTTCCGTAGCCTCCCACACTATAATGACTTATGCATGGAATCCAGTGACTTTATATTTTCTTTTGAGTACAAAGTGAATGCCAACATGGAAAATGTGAATGCTCACCATTTTTCAAAGATGGTCACAGACCTTTGAGGGAAACAAATAGTATCTAGGAAGATATTTGGTTAGACCAAAATTCTAGTACATTCCTCTGGTACTTCACCAGTATTTACAGGGGTGGGAATATTTACCTTTTGGGCATATGCTTAGTCAGATAGCTTGAAAGTTTTGGCGACAATCAGCGTCCTTTTCAATAGACTGACATGACCCAAAACGAGTGCAGCAGTAAATCTTGTTTATTGCTGAAAAATAAGCCAGGCCATGTTGTGTGCTGACAGCTCTTGTGAGGAGTAAACTAGAAGGGTCTCCTCTTTGAATGTGATTTTCTTTTACAGCCTAGTAATTTGCTTTCATTGTGGGGCAGCATTTGGGTGAGTAGATTTTACGAGGTTGAGTTTACGTCGGTAAAATCGGTTTCCTTCAGCTAAGGGTTTGCTAATTCAAGGCAAAATGGATGGAAGCATGGAATGTGTTTATCTTTCTGACCTCATCTTATGCATGGTTTTCTTGTTTACTTAAATTTTTATGGGCAAATTCTAGCATGTATACAAGCCAAACTTCTTAGTAACCAATGAGAAAGAGACTCAGATTTCTAAAGAAGAGTCCCAATTGTTTTACCATGCTCACATCTTCTTTGGTGTATCTGAAATTCTGCCTGAAGGGTTTAGAGACTATACATAATGAAGATATACTGGGGTCAGAGGTAGAAGCTCTTGATTCCATTGAGACAATGAAGTTTGTTAGCTAAAAGCCTGGGCCTTAGAACCAGAGCTTAGGCTTAATCTGAATCCTGACTCACTTGCTATGAATAAATTTGAGCAAGTTGTTCAATTTCTCAAGCTTCAACTTAAACTTGAGGTTAGAGAAACTACCTCTACAGGTGTTAGGATTAAATGAGATAATATATGTAAAGCGTTTATAAACTGTAATCTGTCTCAATAAATGCTTGCTAGCTAGTAGTAGCAGCAGGATGAGTATACAAATGCATTTATCCTAGGGCATTGTAAATGATATGCATTATCCTTTCTCAGCCACAAATTATGTGTTCATATGAACTAAACTGGATTATTCCCTGTTGCTTAATCACTCTCTGGAGTAAATATATCCTGCTAGCTTGGACTCTGTATTAGCTCTTTCACACACTAATGCATCCCAAGTGCTGTCTCCAACTCTAGCTTGAGTTTTGCATGAACTGTTCCCTGGTGGCCCTTGTTGCAGCTGAAACCAAACAGCGAATAGATTTCTTCAACGACCAATATTCACAAAAGCAAATCAGGAAAGCATGTGAGTTAGAGCAACAAGTTTCTTTGAGTGATTTTGATTAAGTATTGCAACCAAAATATTTTCTTAATGGAGTTTTAAATGTTCAGCATTTATATCTTAGACCAATCCAACTGTATTTGAAGTATTTTGATGAATTTTGACCAGATATATTAAGTGTAAAACTTTCCTCTAATTTTAGGCTGCCTCTTAAAGAAATAACTTTAGCAAATTTAACGTGGCTAACTTTCTCATGTTATAAAATTTCTCCTTTAAAATGACAACATTATGAGGTTATACAAGACATTTGGCATAAGGTAATGTCATTCTAACAAAACTTTTAGATAATAGTCTGAGATCTTCATTTGGTGAACTGGACAAGCTAATAACTTCTTTCATGAGAAAAAAAAAAAAAAAGAGTCACAAACACTGATATCCACGAATGCCATTTTCATGTTCACTTCTTACTGAAAATATGCAAAGAAGGCAACGCTGTATGGCTCTGTGTAGGTAAGCACTATTAACGATATTAAACAGAAGCCTTACAAAAATCTCTTACCTAAACTTTCATAGCACAGGTAAGTGTTTTCCCAAGATGTATTTTGAGTTCAGAAATCTATCAGTAACTACATATTTCTGAAATTTTTTAATAGATGGTGAAATGACAAAGCACTCCTTTCCTCCATCAGTGAATTTGAAGAACTCTCTCATCCAGTTCCATCTCCTTTAGCCTGGTGTGGATTATATCTCTCTGTCTGTTGTTAAACTACGATGACATGTCTGTAGCTATCAGGAAGAGAAGCTGGGAAGAGCATGTGACCCAATGGATGGGACTGCCTTTTACTTCTGCTAATTACATTACAGCATGTCATCATGGACTAGGAGCTGACAGCGTGCAGGCAAGTATGGAAAAAGATGCAACTCGAAATGTGGACCGCAAGGAGAGGTGTGTCTCACTACCGGACTGCTGTCATGGATCAGAGCTGGGAGATCTCCCTGGGAGGCCAATGGGTGGCATTTCAAAGGAAGCTGATGAAAGTGACAGCCGAGAAGGTGACGAGCAGTTTCTTTCTCTGGAGGCCAGCACTGAAACATTAGTGCATGTTTCTGATGAGGATACTGATTCTGACCTATATCTTATGGATGAGAAACAGGTTTTAACGACTCAAGGGTATAAAATGTCAGATCAATGTAGCGTCATAAGCGCCGGCTCCTTAGCTAAGGTGCTACCCATCGTGGAAAGTAACCAAGAGTCTTATAACTCCTGGGGAACTTTAGGAACAGCTGGTGAACCTGATTTATCGCCGGTGGAAGAAAAGGGGGAGAGAAGAGTTGTTGGCGCTATAAGCAAAACCCTGGAGCTTTATAATGATGCAAGCCTAAGTGAAATAAAAGATGCACCCAAAATAAATGCATGTGATTCTTTGAATGTGAAAAATATTATGCCTGAGAAGCAACTGCTTAATTCAGCTGTAATTGCTCAGCAAAGGAGGAAATCTGATTTCCCTAAAGATGGACATGAAAGAAACACCTTCAGTGTAGTGCAGGATGAATTTTCGGCTGTTCCTTGTACAGAGAGAGGACAGCCATTATCAAAAGCAGATTCTGGAAGCTGCCTTGTGCAGCCTCCTCCCTGCTCCAATGGAATGTCAGCGGAGAATGGCTTGGGGAAGGGTAATTTCTCAGAACATCAAAACAAAAGTCTTCCAAAGGTCAGCACAAGAGATGGCATGCAGTGTTTACACTTCAAGGAGACTCTGGCCACCCAAGAACCCTCAGATAACCAAGTCAGACTTCGCAAAAGAAAGGTAAGGCACAAGTGCAGATTATCTGGTTCTTGAAATGGTATGCATATCCTGGTTTTCATCTCTTATTCTTTTCCTTGGATTAAAGAGATATTGAGCTGTTCTCCTTTCTCTGTAGCACAGCTGCACAACTCAAAGAACATCTTCTTGATGAAACCATCAAAATATGTAAAAATATTCATTTCACTAATAATATTTAGTATGTTTATGAACATTCTATTTTGGAACTGTACCGTAGGACAAAGTTTGTTTTGTTTTCTTTATTTGGAATTTTAACAGCCACCAGATAGCTCGTCATTACACATTATACAGAAACTTACAGCTCTAGGACTACCTGAAGATGATCTCTGAGAGTGTTAGAAAGTCATGGTATTTTTTATTTTATGTCATTCTTTTGGGCCTGTTTCATTTTGCCTTCAAAAAGTATCTTTTATCATCATAAAAGCAGAAAAATTCACATATTGAAAGCAATCCGTTTATATGTACAAAGGCAACAACCCCTCTCCCCAAAAAGGCGCTGATGCCGTTTTAAATGATGTCCTGCCAGGTTCACCATCGTTAGGTGCATCGTGGTCTCTATTTCATGCCACAGCTCTTCTCTTACTCTTGACCAAAAAGGGGCCAGTAACTGAAATTATTTTTTTATGCGGAGGCCCCTTTAAATAATCCTATAGATGTCATGCTCCCACAGGGAGTTTCCAAGTAAGAGAAGCAAGTACTGGGATGTATCTACATGAAGCATGGTTTAGCTAGTGAAACCTTGGCCAAAGCTTGTCTCATCTTTATGATTTTTCCAAAATCCTCATGACACTGTAGTGCTCTATAATCCTGATATAAACCCCAGTAGAATTTCTTCTCTCCCGTGGCTATCGGAGTTGAATAAAACTTGTGATTAGACGCTAAGGTGCAACATGAAAATGTACTTCTAAACCCTCTCGATATAATATTAATCCATAATTGCAGCCCTAAATACAAAGCTAATGTTCTTAGTTGCATTCACCTGGGGCTGTCTGCAATGGGGAAAATATCTCCAACACTGTTTGGTCTGCGGTGAAGAAATCTGGTTCCCATAAACTGTGGTTTTGCTAACAAACTAGATCGGTTGTGTGTCATGAGTTAGTTTAAGTTGAAGTAAAGGATTTTACAGCAAAAATCAATGTGCTCAAGCTATATGCCAACAGAGCATCCTGAGCTTCTGGCAAATTCTCCCTACCTTGTATAAGTTGTATTAAAATGTTAATGCTCCATAAGGTCGTTATGATTGGAATATTCAGATCACCTTTTCAGAAATTTCCATAGAGTCTATAAAACCTGTTGGAGGGAATGCGATAATGGCATAAGAAAGTATTAACTGCCCCGTGACATAGCCCCCCTAAAATGAGACAAAACCTGCCCCACTGCCGACAGAAACATTAAACATTCCAGAAGCATGTGCTCACCACTTGGACATTTATATCAGTACTAAGAATGCCGGAAAGAATTTACTCTTGGATATGTCACCGTACCACGGTTGCATTTTGAGAACTGTAATTGTATCTCATGTACGAGTGCTAACTTAAATATTCTATTTTAAGAATTTTGTCATTTTAAAGTGTTGTGGCCTGGTCTGGTGGAGTATTTGCTTTGATTCTACAACTCATTTGGAATGCCTTGTAGTTACCAGATTAACTACAAAATTTTAGGTTTGAAATTTACTCTGGAAATATATGGTTATGGGGAAAGCCCCAGCAAGTGGAACTTGAAGACATTTTATTGTTTTATTTGACAGTGAATAAGGGCATTAAAATACTTTTGAGTTGGCAGTTAGCCGTTTTAGAACGTTACCCAAAGAAATAAAAACACAAATGCATGAAGTAGTATGTTTAAAGTTATTCATCATTGCATTGAGTGTTACTGCACAAAGGAAACAGTCAAAATTTTCATCACTAAGAATTTCTTGTTTTTGTTTAGCCATAATATGGAATGTTATTCAGCCTTTAAAAAGATGGGGAGAGACCCATGTGACCTAACTTTGAAAGATGCTCATGATACTCGTAATCTGGGGGGAAAGTGGAAACCAATATGTGTAATAGCATGCTACAGCCTTATGGAATAAAGCATATATGTATATATAGAAATTGATAAACTATACAAAGAAATATAAAACTCTCTGAGTTAGAATAAGCACAATTCTTGATAAAAAGGCACAAAATTGCTAACAGTGCTTACTTTGAGAGAGTAGCATTAAAAGGTTAGAATCAAGGGATTTTCACTTTTCCCCCTATATAACTTTTATAAAATGTGATAGAGTTAAGGATGAAATGCATATAAAACTAAAGTAGTATTAGATAGATACAGTTTTTCCAAATGTCAATAAGAGAGTTACAATCAACTACTATATTCCTATTACCGGTGTAACTTGTTTAAAACAGGTCAGTTTTTGGAAATACACACAGGCCACGTTTTCATGTCTGTAGGGTACAAGGTGCCAGATACTAGAAAGAGTTTGCTCAATTTTATATATGCTATGTCTTTAAAACTGTCAGCCATGGCAAAACTACAAGATGAGAGCTTGAAAAGTGAAATCTAGCTAATTAAATTTTATTTAGAGGACTTCAGTCAGTTCATCATATGATGATCTTGTGTAGTGTATACAGTCCTTCATTGAATTTATGAGCAGAGATTTCTTTTGACCAAATATAATCAATATTCTAAGACTTTTGAGTAAAAAACAAACCTAATGGGGAGTAGATGTAGCTCAAGTGGTTGAGCACCTATTTCCCATATACGAGGTCCCAGGTTCAATCCCTTGTACCTCCTAAATAAAAAAAAAATTTAAAAAAATAAATAAAAAATCCTCATATAGTGATCCTGAAGGGGAATTGGCATAGGGTTCTAGAGATATCATTGTATTTTAGATTTGAATTTTCATCCTTTGAGACCCATACATTTTGGCAGGCATTCTTTGATTTGCATGATGATTTTTTTGTTTGTTTTCCAATGACATTTTTGGTCATCTGCGATAGGCACACATCTATTTATTAGGAGTTTCAATTGGAGAGGACTGCATTTGTTAAATAGAAGTTATTAGTTTCTAAGCTAATAACGTCCCCAAAATATGATGAAGTGTATCATGAAAATGGAGCTATTGAATCAAAGGAAAACCAAATGGTTATGGGCAGACACTAGAGAATGAATGAGAATGCCCAGTGGCCTCTGCCAATGCTCTCAGGCTGGGCAGGTCCCTGGGGTAAAGGGTGTGGTTAAAAGCAGTTCCCAGAGGCATATTCCAAAGAAGTCTGGAGGAAGGAGACAGTCTAAGAAGTGGTCTCTTTAAACCAAATGACAAGTGAAGTTGGAAAAGTATGTAGGGAAAGACTCGAGGTTAGTTAGATTCTTTTTTAGAGAACTAGTTAGTATATTTGTTTATGATGGTGGTTTACTAATTAAAGAGAGTCCAAAATTCAGGCTTGTCTAGAGGCTATTTAGATATTTCCCCAAATTTTGAATAATCATAATAGTTACATAAAATTTATTGACATTTCTATTTGCTCACATAACCAAGAAGTAATCCATATTACAAAGCAAAATAACTCCAAAATATGTTGCAAAATGATCTGAACTTTGAAAATATACCTAATTCCACACCCCAACAAAAGCGCCACATTCCAACAAGAAAATATTTTCAGGAATGTATTTTATCACCGTCCGTTAATTAGGAAGTGCAGTCGGCTCCTATAACAGAAAGTCAAAGTAATAGTGGCTTAAACAAGATATTTCTCTCACACATGTTTTAATCAGGGTATAAGAACTGACCACTCTGGAGACTAATTTTTTCAGATCCCCAGCCTGCGTTTCTCAAAGTGCGCGGCCATCCTGAGCCCTTACTCCACGCAAATCAGTGAGAAGGGGAAGAGGGCAGGGTGGCCACCCTGCTGTGGAAAACCAGGGCCCGGGTGGTGCCCACGTCCTTCTCCCTCATGTTTCACGGCTACAGGATGGTTACAGGGCCACACCTAGCGCGAAGGGGGCTGGGAAAGGCCGTGTGCATTCCGAGCCAGCGGAGACTTCTGTCACCATACAGAAGGGGAGGAGGCCCATTAGGAGACGGCCGCCGTCTCTGCCACGCACTCTGCCATAAAGATATTCTAACATACCCTGGTTTGTTGTGAAAGGAATAAGCAAGCTGCATATATATGCTGTGATATTCATAACCCGTATAAATGTGTGGTGCTTTAATTTCATACGACAGAATACCTTTTCACGCCAGGAAACTTTTTTTTACATATTGAAGTGATGTTGATCAAATGCTGTACTACTTTCTATGGAAAAACTCCCTGGGAGAGAAACATTATACTCTATTTTGGATCTCTGGACAAAATTGTACATTAATTAGCTATGACTTGTACAAATCAAATGTACCTCCTTACCTCATCTTGAAAATATATGTGATTTGGTAATAGCACACCTAAACCTGGAATGGACTTCTCTTTCCTTTCCATTTCCTGAACACCTATGTGGGGCTTTATAGCAGCGGGAAGTGAATGTAGACCAATGGGTTGACATTAAGATGATAGCAAATTACACAGAACATGGAATGGACTAAGGTAGGAGGCTGGCTTGAAGAATCTGAAAGGAGAGGAAAAATTGTCCAACAGATAAAAACTAAAGAGATGGTTAAGCCAAAGCCATATACCCAGCTAATGTAGCAATAAATGTTGAGTAAAAGCAAGGATTAATAGAGAATTAAGGTTTTTTAATAAGCCCAGTATCAGCTGACGAAGAGGGGGGACCTGGAAAACTTGTTAAATATATATAGATCTGCAGGTAAATTTGTAAGAATAGTATGATTTTGCACTAGGATTGCACTGGTTTTAAAGACATAGGCCTGTTGAGCTGATTGTATTTCCTACATCCTCTTGTTTTTAAACATTGTTTCACTAAGTCAAGGGTTAGAAAAGTTAGCACCAGGTGGAAAGTTGGAGTACAGATGGACAGCACATTCCCGTGACAGTTCTTAGCTCTATTTTTAGCTGGGTTTGTGCCCAAGGTAAAGCTGGTAGCTTTGTGAGTAGCTGATCCCGTGATTTGTTAGGCCACAGAAATGTCAAAATTACTTCATGCCATTTAAACTGAAGATTTTTTGCCTTATAACCAACCAAAAAGGCAAAAACATATTTGCAGATACGTTGAGTTCATGTATTTTGCTTCACAACAAATATAATTCCCCTAAAACCAACTAGAAAGGCAAAAGCATTTAAGTACAAGATAAAGGATAACACTAGATAGAATGTCTGATAAATTCCATCAGGAATCAAGATTGAGTATTTTTGATATTCCAGGCCCTGTCCTGAGTGCTTGGTAACCCCCATGAGCCAGAGAGCGGAGGCCGTCCTTCCATCCTGAAGCATATGGGCCCCAGATTCTTGCTGGGGTTCCCAAATAAGGCTTTTGCTTAACTCACACCGAAGGGGGGCGCAGCATGAGAGAGAAAGGCGAGGGCGGGAGAGCGAGGGATGAAGGGAAAGGAGCAGGAGGATGAGAAAAGAGAGGGAAGAGAGAGGGAGAGAGAGGGAGAGAGAAGGAAAGGCTAGAATAAAATAGGATGTCCACAGGAGCATCGGTCAATTGCAAGCAAAAAAAAAAATACAAGTCCTGGAATGGAGTAGATTTGAGACAGGCTGGAATCAGATCCCATATCAGCATGATAGTTGATATCACATCCAAGCTGACATGAATAGAAAAATCACCTTAAGGCCGAAGCTGTGGTCAACACCAGTAGAAGTTTAACAAGGACGTGAATTTGGCTCTGGCAATTACAGAGCAGGTGGAGACAAATTATCGTCACTCCCATTTTACATCAGGAACTCTGAGGACTGGAGCAGCCCTCATGGACTGTGTCTTTACCAGGCTAACACCAAAGTCCAGATAAGCTCATACTTCAAGATCCTCAAATGTTCTCACTTCCCCAATTTCCTCTGTAAAGGTAGTTGCTGATTCTCTCTGCGCCCGTAGAGTACATATCCCTGTTATAACATTTACCACAAAGCCATTGGCATTCAATTGCTTCCACCACTGCTAATTAAAATTGTGCTCACTGAGGGCAAAGCTATTCCATTTCATGTCTGTACATCCAGCACAGGGCCTGGAACCCTGGTCATAAAGATTTAGATAAATGCATACCCCAAAAATGGTACAGCAGCTATTTTCAAAAGACAGCATCAGGAGTCGAGAGCCCAAGTTATAAAGATGCAAAAGAAATTAAATCATATAAAAAAATCAATGATGACATTTCATACTTTATACCACTATCTCCTCTCTATTCTCTGTGTTATTTCTATGCCATGGCAGTACATGAGGGAAGAAGAGAAGAACGAAAGAGATAAGAGCTCTGCAGAATTCAGGTCCCTGAAGTCACTTTAGATATTATTATTACCCTTTGCCACAAAACAACTAATCAAATTATTTAGCAATAAAGTTAATAGCAACTAATTATTTATTTAGCAATAAATAAAGTGGCAAATGTTAGGGACTGGGGATTGAATCCGGGACCTCGTATGTGGGAAGCCTGCACTCAACCACTGAGCTACATTGGCTCCCCTGAGTTGTTTTTTTGTTTGTTTGCTTGTTGTTTGTTTATTTGTTTTTTAGGAGGCACCGGGAACCAAACCCAGGGCCTTTCATGTGGGAAGCAGGCGCTCAACCACTTGAGCCACATCCTTTCCCCCAGATGTTATTTAGAATCTATTCGTTTGTCTCCAAAGAATGAGCAAGAATGGGTGTAGAGGAAGAAAATATTAGAATGTCCATTCATGTTTATTTTTAATGTAACCTTTTAAAAATTTTGTATATGTTTTATAACATATATGATCTATTAATACAAAATATTTGTTGTAGTTTATATATAAATATCCACGTAGCCACTGAGGGAGGGATACACTGACGGAGGGGTACACAATCAAAAAAGTCGGAAGACCGTTGGTCTAGAAAATCTATAGCTTCGCTGAAGAAGGTAAATTTGAGTAAGCTGGGGATGGAGTGGAGGAGATATGACAGGGCTAGCAGAGAAAGAGACTGGAAGATGAGTGGGTAGGGCAGGTCGAGGAACACTTGTTTAGAGAGTGTCATACAATGGTGATCTTCTTTTTAACTTCTTCTGTGACAGCCACATAAAGCAGGGACATTTGCTGCTAGTTGCCTTTAAGGCAGAGAAGTATATTCCGAAAGAGAGCAATTGGATTTGAACATCTCTTGCTCCAGATATTGTTGAAAGTAGTTACGTGTGATGTGCTTCTCATGCAAGCAGTGAGTTGGACCAAAATTACTAAGTTACATTAGTTATTAACAAGATCATTAATAAGTTCGCATTAACCCAACATCAGTCTTTATTGGAGCAAGTATTAATATACTTTTATGATGTTATTATAAATAATTAATGGTCGTTTCAGAGCCAGTTGGACACTAGAGGCTATCGTAAGAGTGAAGCTGATTTAGTTTCTTCCTCATGGATTTATGTTACTGTAAACCAGGACCAACTTATTAATCTTTTAATGCCAACAAAACCACCATCGGCTTTGGCTGCCTCTTCTCAAAGAAACGCCAATATCCACAAAAGTTTGGATAGCTAGCATTGCCTACATAACAGAGGCCTGCCTCTGTCATCTGGGCATTAGATACATCGGTGCCAGCAAGAGCTGTTCATTTTCTGCTCGCATTTATAGAAATAAAGTACTCATCCCTTACTGCCAACAAGATCTCGATTCCATAGATAATTTTCTAATTGTAAGGAAAATTAGAGTGCTATTTAACAGATAACCTGACAGTTTTCAAAGGAAATATAAGTAAATAGGAAAGGCCACTTTTATTATTTTTCCACTTCTATGTCCACATTGGCTCAGGAATAAAACTAGTGATTAATGAACCTCTTCAATTTTTAAGTTCTATTTTTGAGCCAGCGAAACTTTCAAAGGGTTTATTGCTGTTTCATACACATTAAAAATTAACTCAGAAGTTTAGGAAAAAATGTTGAAATAGCATCATTATTTGGTCTAGAAAATGGATAGCTCGCTCTGAACTTGAATTTCTAACTCCGAGAGTGAGCCGTGGTGAGGGGACAACACAGCCTGACTGTGGTTGTTAAACCTTTAATATTTCCCACCTCACAAGGCTGTCAGCAACATTGCCTGAGATACAAAATGTGATTAAATATCCACATAGCACAGTGCCTGGAGCAATCCATTTTTTAATCAAAACTTGAGGTAGGTAAAGCCCTGATGTCAAATAACGGAAGAATTAGAAAATAATTATATGTGAGAAAAAGCAAAGTTCTAGTGGCAACCATCTCCATAGGATGTATAGCTAGCGTCAACAGTTACTTCCGTTGGAAATTTCTGAAATGCTGCATGGCCCGTGGTGAACCTCCCTAGAGCACTATGCATGTAGCATGTGCATCCTGCACATGTTAATCAAACTCTCTGCACCTTTGTGTTTTCATCTGTGCGATGGGGTGCTTCACTCAGCTGGTAGGAGGATAAATGAGCTAATTATATGAATGAATCAAAACAGTGCCTGGCACATAGTAAGTACCATGTGGCTTTAGCTATTGTTATTATTAGTTGTTTTGTTTGTTTTGGCAAATTGCACAGATGTGAAAGTGAGCTGGCCTGTCTGGGAATAATTGTATGTGTGGTGGGGGGTGAGGTGGGGAAGGAGATGGGGGTACAGACAAAGTTTGAGAAGGAATTTAGAAAGAAGTCAAAAACCACATGGACACCTTTGTCTTATATTTATCGTTATAGAGTACAGCGTGGAATAGCCGTTCATTCATTCAACAAATATTTTTTTTGTAGTATGTTTTTTTTTTTAATATATTTTTTATTTTTTCTAAAAGATACTTAGGTTACATAAAATGTTACATAAAAAAATATAAAGGATTCCCATATATCCCATTCCCCACATCTCCCACTTTTCCCCACATCAACAACAACTTTCATTAGTGAGGTACTTTCATTTCAATTGATGAACACATTTTGGGGCATTGCCACTAAGCATGGATTATAGTTTACATTGTAGTTTACACTCTCTCCCACTCAATTCTGTAGGTCATGGGAGGATATATAATGGCCTGTATCTGTCATTGCAGTGTCATTCAGGTCAATTCCCAAGTCCCGAAAATGCCCCTGTATTACACCTGTTATTCCCTCTCCCTGCCCTCCTCCAGTGGCCACTGCCTCCACATCAATGATATAATTTCTTCCATTGCTAGAATCACCATAAGTCTATAGTAGAACACCAGTAAGTCCACTCTAGTCCATAGTTCATTCCCCAATCCTGGGGATTCTGGGATGGTGATGCCCACTCCACCTCTGAGAGGGGGCTGTGATCCCACACGGCCGATGGATGGGACTCTCTTGCTTGCAGTTGTAGGCTCTCTCGGTTCCTTGGTGTGGTGTTTATCAACCCTTACCACCTTGTTAGTTGTCCTGGGTGAGTCCAACGGACTGGAGAGTAAGTTCAACAAATATTTCTTAAGCACCTTCTCTCACTTCTGCACTGTGCTGTGTGGGATGGAAGTTCTGAATAAGAACCGTAGATGCATCCTCACCTGAAGGAGCTTAATCATTAGGAGGGACACAAATAACTAACTTGAATATCAAGTCAAACTAACTTCAAGAATTGTTAGTATTAGAACCTATTGTAATATTAGTTTCTTAACCACAGGAACAACAATATCATGATCAACAAAATTCAAGAGAGAGTGGCCCAGGGCTGGGAGAAGAACCTCTGCCGGACGAAGAGGGCAGAGAAGGGCTCACTCAGGTGGTGCTTGAGCTGAGCTTTGATAGGTGCAAAGACTGGATTTGTGGGAAAGAGGGAAAAGGAGGCTTATTTTAACTGTTCTTGTGGAATACTATTTTTTTTTTTAATATACAGACTTAAATCTTAGGGAAAAACTGAAATAAGCAAAAATTTCAAGGAAGCCATTATGCAAACGAATACTTTTAAAAGCTAAAGGTTTTTTTGATCACTATTTCCTGGTGATAAGTAAATCAAAGGGATGGCAGTACTTCATATGCTATACTGTAGGCAAAGCAGCTTTCCATTTCTAAGAGCTTTTCATTCCAAATTTCGATTTTTAGCTAAGCTATGTCTGGCTTCACTTTTTATCAAAGGAAAATAAATAATCTAGATTTCCACATACTAATGTGTCCTGAAAAAGATGCTGTTACTTTGTTCCTGGGCTAGAATTTGATTAGTTAGCAGAAAAGTGAAATGAAGATCACGGAATTTCCCTTGATGAATAAGACATTATTAGGAGTTATACTCAAAAAACAACGTTCAACTGGTTAAATTATGATGATATCAGATTTCCTTCCCCCGAACTCTCAACACCTTTACTGACACCTAAGAATCACATATGGAATACTATTGCTTTTTTATAATTATGAACGATTATAACAAAATGATTTAACAGCATCGGATACAGAAAACATGAGAAGGAAAAAGGCCAGCAACTAATTCCTTGCTTGATAAAAATTCAGTTCTGATTATGATAGTTCATCTTCCACTCATGTATTAGCTAACCCACAATTGGAAATTTTCTTTAGAGTCATACTGAAAAAGCACACAAAGATATTTTCATTAGAATGCAACACACAAGAAATGTGTTTTGTAAGTATCTGAGAAAAGATAAGATTTCAGTTACCATCTTATGTAAGTGTAAATCAAGAAGTTCTTTAATTATCAGAGCAAACAGTGGAAACCCATGGGCCCAGGTGTGACGGGGACTCCAGGTTAGCTGACCTGTTCAGAGGCCAGCAGTCAGCGAGCATCCTGCACCTCGTGCGATTACTGAGCCAACTCCACGTGGGAAAAGACTGTAGGCTCAGTGTGCGCTATAAGAGCCTTCATTTTCAACATTAGCATTTACATATTATTTAGATTAAATGATCATTTATGTAACAAGTATTTATGAATTTCTGAATGAGTTAAAATTTTTCTTAAGAGAATTATGAAGTATATGAAATTCAAGCCTGTGACAGAGATGCGAAAGATAAAATAAGTTAATTAACAAAAATGCCATATATGTTATATATCTATATATTTAATTTTCAGTATCTCTAAATCAGGCACAATCTGAGATGTGATATTTGGCTTCCTACAATAAGTACAGTCTTTATGTGAAACTTGGAGTAGAGGAGGTGACAAAACACACAGGAGCCAAGGGGTGGCTGACTGTGGGCCAATATCAGCAGGTCTGCTAATTGTGTGCTGCCCTCACATGTTTCCAAGGGTGGTAAGAATGGAAACTGGAAGTAAATATGGGATGAAGGAGAATTTTCTTTTCATAGGTTCATGGAACGTTCCAGCTGGAGGAAACTTTAAACATCCTTGCATTTCACTCTGACTGGGATAATGCGTGTGTGTTGACAAGGCCAAGGAGCTGTAATTTAGGTCACTAATGATCGTATGTAGTGTTACCAATGCAAAGTTGCTGCCCCACAGAGAAGATGCTGAGTTGCATATTATCATGGAAAAGGTATAATTTAAAAGTAATCAGAAAGAATTGGCCAACATCAAAATGTAACACAAACCTAATATTAAGGGTTCTTTTTTATTTTTTTTTGAATGATGAAAAGAAATGCTTTATCCCTCTATATTAGACATTTGTCCATTTTTTGTGCAGAAAAACAAACAGCTTTGAGAATTTTAACTACCGTTTCAGGTATATGCTGAAAAAAAGTTTGTAAAGTGAATTTTTAAAAACTCAAAACAGAATCTCAGCTGAAGTTTTTCTCAGCTTTTCTGGATGTCTTTTCTAGTTTCATCATAAAACATTGCCCTTTCCTAAGGTATGAATTTTCATTTAATTCATTTATTCTGTTCTCTTTCCCTGTGATCAACATAGACTTTTATCATAAATATTATCTCTGTCCACTTAGAAGTTACAAAGTGCTTTCTCTCAGATGTCCACAGTGTTTGGATTGAGGCATGATAGATTTTAAACAATCTGAAAAGTATTTCAAACAAGTTCCACAATGTGAGTAATCATTAAGGAGGCAGCAGGAGAAAGGAAGTTAGCCAACATATTTCAGTGTAATCTTTATGCAAATGTTTCTTTTAGTTAAACATGTTAATGATCAAGTAAAGCAATAAATTTCTATATTTACCATTCTGTCTAGACTAGAAACAAAAGGATGCTAAATTATGCATAAGGCTATCCTGGGCAGCTTAAAACGGAAATAAACTATTTCTGACATTCAATACTATAGAGGCAATCTAACCCTAAATTGCCCAACCCAAACACTGAGATCGTTTATTTTTGTGATAGAGGAAAAATGGGTAATAGTTGTATTGATTACTTGAAACCAGCTGGTCATGAAACTTAACTTCTAACTATCACATAACATCTTGTTTTTAAGAGGATCAAATTACTCATTGACATAGGGAGTGATGCACATGAATGGCTGGCCAATATGTGTGTCTTTCTGAAGAAAGAGCTGCATAACATAGAGTCAGCTTCAGCTACTGTCCAGGCGTCACAGCAAAACTTGGTGCCCACAAAGTTGTATGAGGTAGGGGAGGAAGAAGTGGGGAGCTGCAGGCTCAAAGAAGGAGCATTTTTATGCTATTATTTGTTCCAGTCTATACTGAAAGATTTTTTAGCCTATTGTTTATGATGAGAGCTTAAAACAATATCAGGAATAATGAAAATGGCCATGTTAGGGTTTCCTATACCATATGGAAGAAAAAGAAACATCAGTGTCTACCAGGAAGAACCTCGTGGAAGTGTTCTGATAGAACTAGGAGCCCTGCTATTAAAAAGAAAAATAAAGCAACCTCATAGTCATGTTTTAAAAGCCAAAGAGATGCAGCCTTCACACTTAAGGAAAATAATAACCTTGTCTAGGGGTTTTCTTGGTTCTACGTTTCAAATCCAGCGGAGCTATACTTGACACAGCATTTTCAAGTAATTGTCACCACATCAGCTACTTAACAACAAGCACTTAAATCTGGAAGAATTATTAGCAAATAAGCAAACTGTTCCCCCTGAAGTTGCTGGGCTGGCATTTCTAAACCCAGAGGAATCTCTCTGCAGGGTGCCCATCATTACCCTCTCCTTCTGCCATGGTCAGTGGACACCCAGGTGAGAAGGAGCAGACAGGGTTTTCCTGACTGTCTGCCTCAAAGCTCTGCTTATGTTCAAAGTGACATATTTACCTCCTCCCATTGCCACTGCCTTCAGTTCTCTCTGCACAGAATTCCATTGCCATTTGGATAACACTGCTCTGCATTCCTAATCTTCTTGTACAAGGATATTGTGAAACTTTGAAAACAAAAGAACTAAACAAGTCCATATAACTGAGGGTGAGTTGTAAGCAGTATCCATCACTTAAATGTACAGAGCCATCCTTTCACTTAAGAAGGAGTTATAAAATCAAATTTACTCTGAAAAAGCAATGCAAATTCAAGTATTTCCATAGCTCCAAGAACTAAAAGGAATTAATCCATGTATAAAGACTTGTTTCGGGAAATTCAAAGTAGTTATTTCCAACTTCTGTGATTCACATGCTCACAATCCCATACACCTGTGGGCTAGCCTTAACTCCAGAAAGTTCGCTGACAAACTTAGAGACTTGGAATCTATCTTCACTTTAGCAACACTATTTCATTGTTATGAAATAATGATTCTACTTCCTAAATATTTCTCATCTTCATTGCCTTTATCCTACCCCCCATCTCTTGCTCCCATTACTTCACCATCATCTTATCACCTGGTCTCTTTGCCTCCAATCCTAATCCCCTCAAATCCAGTCTCTACATTGCAGCCCAAATGATCTTTACATAATGTAAAGCTATCACTCTGCCCTCCATAGCTTCAAAAATTCCAATATGGTTTTCAAGGACTCAAGTCCGGGCCAGGCTTACCTACAAGGTCGCATTTTGTGCCTCTCCTCATCTCCCATTTCACAGCCACGTAAAACGTCTTCCAGTTACCTGAGCTCTCCGGACTTTCCCTCGCCTTAAGTCTCTCGGCGGGCACTCTCCTCCCAGCCCACCTCCCTGCCCTTGCCCGGCTCATTCAGTCATTCTTCAGATCCCATCTTACATGTCACTTCACTCAAACAGCCTCCGCTGACCCCCTCAGACTGAATGTGGTCCTCCTCCTGGGTGCCCTCAGAGCGTTCTTCAGCCCGCTGTACATACGCTGCCATAGCTCTTATCACACTCTGCTGGGATGATCTATTTCTTGTCCGTACCTCCACTTCAAACTCTGCAATCCTAGGCGGCAGGGACCAGCCGACTCATAATTTAGTTACCATTCTCTCTTTGTGCTTAGCACATCGCTGGCATACAGTGAGCGCTCACTAAATTTCGGTAGAATGAATGACTGAGTGAAGATCCTCACAGAATTTCAAGCCTTATCTTAATGCACAATAATAGAGAATACTGTTCTTTTTACTGCACTGACCTTAGTTCTAATTAAATCATATAACCACCCCACACGGTTTCATATTTAATTCTAGCCTCTATCTTTTGCCAACTATAATTTTAAAAAATAGTAAGATAGAGTGAATAATGTGAGGCTATTTCTACATAAAATATACCTTATTATATTTGTATAATGATTTCCATAGCTATAAGTAATTATATGAAGTCAAAATTCCAGAATGAATTCCAAGCTTTAAATTGCCTGATTGTGTGGTCTGGAAATAGACACCTCCAGTCAGAGTGCATTGATTTATTGATTTTTATCTCTTTTTCTTAAAGCACTAGTACATGCACATGGCTAAAATCAAAAGTTAGATTTCTTCCTTTACCTGTCCCATTCTTCTGAAGAACGACTGCTAACTGTTTATGTTTCCAGTTCTGGTATATACAATATGACTATAAATATGTGTGCTTCATTTCTATTTATTAATTGACATTACACAGAATCCAGGATGTATTCCTTTTATATATTTAACAAATACGCATTCACTACTTAATTTGTACCAAGCACAGTTCATTGCAATGAGCTAGAACAAATTTTCTATCCTCAGGAACTTACATGTCAAGGAATTTAGTATTCTCATATTGTTTCTGAGCTTCTCCCTTGTATCTATTATTTTTCTTACTTTTGAATTTTTAGTTCTGTTATTTGCTGCCACGAATTATTATATATAAAATGTCCATTCTTCGATTTGTTGATGTATCCATTTTAAATTGTACTTCTCTTTCTATTTCAAAAGTTTAGAAAGTTAGCACTTTCTCCTTGGTCCATCTCTCCTCCCCTATTCTGTCTCCTGATTTTTTGGTTATACTGTTTTATGTTTTCAAGGTTTTTAGCATTTGCATTCTTCTTTGTGTCTATAATTAATTTTTCTGTGTTTCATCTATAAGTTAACTATAACATTTGAAAGGCCGTAAAAATTGCTTACAATATAATTATGTAACCAGATTTAATCTTCCTCAGGAAACATCATCATCAAGTTATTCTTCTTCATAAAGAACTAACCTACTCTCGTGGTCTTTATCAGCTGAAGATTGCATCCCCCAGCTTCGATTTTAAGGACTTGTGAAAATGGCGGCCCTTGCTCTAAGAGTCCTGTAGAAGTGCACTAACGCCAGTGCCCCCCGGCCTCCCGTGGGCTCTCAGAGCCCTTTAGTAATCACTGTCCCTACTTGCTTCAAAATCAGTCTGCTTTTTCCAAGGCCGCAGAGCTACATCTTCCACCTTGTCTCCCAGAAGATGTCCTTGCTGAGGAAGGAAGTGAAATGAATGAGGATTAATGATTCTTTTCATCTTGTTTGAAGGGGAATCTAGTAACTGCCCTGATCTGGTGATGTTACATGCTCACTGAGGCCAGCTCTTTGTGGGCTGCTGTATGACTCCAGTGAGCAGTGAAGCGTAGTGGGAAATAGGAAGTTGTCTAGCGCAGGGAGGGAGGGAGGTGGGAGGGAGGGAGGCAGGGATGAAAGGGCCAGCAGATGAACAGATGGATGAGTCCATGTTCCCCCAGCCACAGCTGAACCACTGTCTCTACTCTCACAAAGGTGGATGTAGGAGAAAAGCATAATGTCTTTTTCTATGTGCCTGAAAAAAGAGAAAAGAGATTCACTTGGCCTTGACTCTGATGTTTTAAACACCTTCTTTAGATTTCATGTGCATGAAGGACTGTCCTAGGATGAAATAAAAATTGTTTTATAAATATATATATATGTTAATCCAATCAATCAATCATGAATTAATTCACTTAGCTTTGTGTTAAACCACCTAGCCATGATGCTAGTTGCTAGATATTCAGAAGTGAATAAGTTACTGCCATACTCCATAAGAAACAAAAAACCTGTGGAAAAAACATTCGTAACTCAGATACCTTATGGTACATGCCCACCGCCTGTTATCCCAGCTTCCTGCCTGATTAGCTCCGCCTTTCACTCCCTGACGTGTTCCATTTAGATGACAGATCACATGGTCTGCTTAAATAGTAGCTATACTAAGAAGTATTGTACTGTAGATGTGTATATATAAATGAAAATATACCTTCTTTCCTTGTCTAAAGTTTAAACTTCTTAGAGGGATAGGAAAATCCTTCTGAAATTATGATAATACATTTGCATATGTTTTTAATTTTCCTAATTTGAAAATCTCAATCCAGTCATTTTTTATAGAAAATGAGCCTTGGATCATTGGTATGATGCTTTAAATCATCCCGAAAAATAAAGCTGTTGTCTCTGGATGGCCACAGAAAGTCATGGGAAGAGCTAATATTCACAAGGCAATTAATAATACAATATTATTTCAGTAATAATATTGTATTATTACAGTACAATGGTAACTATATATTTTTTATTTATTCTATTTAAAGCTCAAAAAAATGCAAGTACTTTTTGCATTTAAATGGATGCATTTCCCCCATCACACTTCACCTCTGTAACTGCTTTTTGCTTCAAGAGGCAACCTACTCACTTTTACTTAATCCCTGGAAAATGGTTAATATTCTGACAACTGATTATCTTGAGAAATTTTAGCACCTCCAGTTCAGATTTCAATGGAGAACTGATTATGAAATAATGACCCAAGAGTGTGGGAACTACAGAAAATACCAGGTTGAAGGAAATGATGGGAGTTTAGGTTTATTCTCTTTTTAGAGTCTGAAAAATTTCACTCAATTCTAATTAGTTTTTTTTAATTAGTTTTTTATTCTTATTTTTAAAGACGCTTTAGATTACATAAATGTTACATTAAAAAATAAATTCATCTCTAATGAGTTTTTGAAGATGGCTTCTGTGGGCTCTTTCACATCACAAGTTCAGTTCTTGACTCCACTTCCTAATACTTGCTAAATCAGCGAGGCTTAATTTTAACTGCATTTACCTCAGCCCACAGTCTGTTCTTCTGAGGATCTGATATTCAGCCTCAGGGTTTGTATTTCTCCCCATTTGCCTCAGAGCTGGAGCACACCAAGGGGTCTCCCCATCTCTGAAAAAGAATTTGTGGTTATGGTGTGTCTCTCTTTTCATTGTGAAGCTACTACTGTTTATAATCTTTATTTTCTATGGTTGCTACATATAATAGTGTCTTTTATTCACTTTCTTTCTTTAATTCACTAAGTAAATTCAAAAATCTCCATTGCTTCTGGGCACATGCTGAGAATAACAGGAAATTCATTATTTTAACCACTGTTTAGACAAAGTCCTGATAGAAAAGACGGTCTTTTGCTGCGCTTTCAAAATCACAATATCAAAGTCCTTTTGAACCAATCTTAAAAATCAAGGTTTTCCAAAGTAAAGATTTTCAAAAACAAACTTTAATTATTGAGATATCTATACTTTATTAGCAGAAACACCTTTCTAAAAAGACTGTTTTAAACAAATTCAATCCTGGTATTCAAATTTAAAGCAAGCAAGAAAAACTAAAGATATAAATATTTAGAACTTTACTTTTAAACTGAAACTGTAATTTTGTTTTTCTCTATAAAAATTGTCATTTAAATTATATTTATATTGAAATGTTTTTATTAATTCTTAATATCTACACTTTGATTTTGTATAAAATTAGAGGAAACTTCATAACCAAAAAATAAAGAGTCAAGGAGTAAATCTCAGAAGTCTTTCATTCTTAATAAACCATGCTGACCCATATTCACATAAATACCACAAAAGATTGTTTCTTATGTGATGATGGAACCAGCAGAGTTGGCTTATGGCTGTATGTGGGCCCCAGCTCAGCTCTGCCACCATCTCTGAGACCTGAGACCTCCTCAGCTTGTCTCCTTACTATTCAAGGGAGGGTGTTAAAAGAGGAAATCTTGATGTCCCTTTCAGCTCTTCATTTCTCTAATTCCCACATACTTGCATGTAAGTAAAGTGTGTTTAATCTCAGTGTAATGATCATTTTTTATTTGTCAGTGTTTACTCTCCACATTAGAATTGACCACACAAGAAAAGTTGTCCTGGGAACAGAAAGGTTATAACAGTGTCACTAAGAAAAAGGACTTCAAAATTTCTCTTCCAAAAATCTGTCTTCCTGTTTTCAAATTTGCCTTCATGCATAACCTCTTTAAGACAACATGATGGTTTGAGGCTTTTATGACCCCAGAAAATCATGTCCTTAGAGCTAATCCATTCCTGTGGGTGTGAACCTATTGTAGGTAGGACCTTTTGATTAGATCACTTCAGTCAGGGCGTGGCCTAGGGTGGGTCCCAGCCCTCTTCCTGGAGTCCTTTATAAATGGGATGAATATGGAGAGACAGAAGCTGAGAGAGAGAGAAAGCCACGGAGAGCAATGACACTGGGAAGAGAAGGGAGAGACCAGGAGATGCCGCCATGTGCCTTGCCATGTGACAGAGGAGTCCAGGATTGCCAGCAGTCAGGCTTCAGGAAGAAAACATCACCCGATGATGCCTTGATTTGGACATTTTCACAGCCTCAGAACTGTAAGCTTGTGAACTAATAAATTCCCATTGTAAAAGCCAACCTATTTCTGGTATATTGCATTTCGGCAGCCTAGCAGACTAGAGCAAAGACACGTTTTTATTCTTTCCCTTATTCCCAGTGACTAGTATTCAGGCACTCAGTAAATATTTATTTGTTGATTGAGATCCTCTGTAGTGCTGATTGAAATGTTTTACCTAATACCTCATCAAAACCATCCCCAGTAATAACTATTCAATTATTTAATAGTCCATTTTTTGTGTTTCTTATGACTAGAGAGTTCCTGCTACTAGAAGAGATGCTTGAATCTCCCTCATTTGGCAAATGGCAGAGTTTTGTTTAAGAGACCTGCATTCCCTGCCAAATGCCTCCCAGGAATGGCTCTCCCCATTGAAGTATGGCCCAGCAAAGCATTAGGGGGTTTCACTTAAGTCCTGAGAGACTGATGGTGAAGGCTTCTGGGGACAGATGCCAAATCTAACAGTGAGGAATGAGTTCTCAAGGATTAATGGTCATTCGTCCAAGATATTAAATGTAGTCCTAAGCAAGAATGAGAGTCAATTTCATACGGTTTCAAGTAGGTTATAGAAAACTAAACATTGGGTGAAAACATCCATATTTCTTCAAAATTCCCGTCTTTCCCTTCTCCTCGCCCAGGAAAATGAACAACCGCCCCCTTCACTCACTGTGCGTATGTGTGTACAGAAATGTATACGGCTGTGGTGAAAGCAGCGTTCGCTTCTTCTCCTGGAAGCAGACTTGGATTCCAAAGGTGAGGGATACTGCTCCCACTCTCTCAACCATTCCCTGGGAAAGTTAAAAATAAGTCCCGCTGAAAAAACAAATTGGCACTTGTTATTTGAGAAAATTGCTTTATTCCAGGAACTGCCTCATGTAGCAGAAATTTATTTACCATCTGTGTGGACTTTAAAAATTTTCCATCTTAACTGATACACAACTGAAATAGAAACAGACTTTCCGTGCATAGGTTTTCCACAGGCCTCAACTTTTTAAAGGGTGTTTGCTAAGAAACTTTTTGGGGATTTTTGTGGTCCCCAGAGTGGGAGAGCGCCGTGACTATGCCTCACCCCTGAGAGTTGTCCTGAGGAAGAACCCCAAGCTGATGTCACCCCAGTGGGTGGGAGTGGATGGGAGTGGCTGCAGGGCAGGGGTGGAGGGTAGTGGGAGGGTCTCTCAAGGAGCATTCCTGGGACTTGGCTGAAAAACAGTTTTTAAATGATCCTTACAATAGTTACCCAATACATTATGCTACAAAAGTTAAAAACTGAAAATAAGAGGTCCTTGGGCAATAAATTGCTTTTTTCTGAATTGTTTGTAACTTATGCAGTCAGATAAGACAAGAGTACTTTCCTCTTTTCCAACTGTACCAGAGAATTATTTTATTCAAATGTTTTATTAAACTCTTCCTCAAGAGGAAATAACTTTGTTCACTGAGGGGAAAAAATGTGGTTGAATGAGAGGCTGAGCACAAGTGGATTTATTGTTAGGCAGTGCTTTAAAAAACTACAGAAAAATAGAGGGGAATCCAGTTGCCAGTTTTTATACAAAATAAGCTGCCCTGCCAGGATGTTTTCACACAATATTGAGCTATTTTATCAGAATCTGGAGAGTAAAAACTAGTGTTGCTTATATATTTAATTATCTTTGAAATTTATACTTTCCCTTCAGGAAAACTCAAGAGCTTTGGGCCATTTGAATATCTATATAGACTTTTAGCAAAGCAATATCTTATTTCTCGGGACATGGAATTTAGACAACTGTTAGGCCAATGCCATGTCAAATTGTGTAGGTTATATATTTCAAAATATCATCATACTTACCTGGCAGGGGAGATACCATGAGCATGAAGGTGGTTTTCCCAGGGCAAGGCTTATCCATTGCACTCAGATGTGCTGACCCCTGTGATTTCCCCAAATGAAGGAAACTTGACTGCATAATTTGTGGTAGTGGGGCACTGCGTTCACACTCTCCCCTTTAAGAAAAAAATATGATCAGTCATTTTTTTTTTATTGCACATTTTTAAAGTTAATCTTAACTTTCAAATATGGACTTCAGTAAAGTTATTAGGATATGGAAAATTACATAATCTCCCTATAATTTACCTTTGCAAATACCAATAACTCCTACATTTGAGCACTAACTATATGCCAGTACCAGGCTCAGGCTTTTTCTACGCATTATCTCTTTTATCAGAAACTATATAAATTAGGTGCAAATCGAGAAGTGAAAAAACTGAGGCCCTAACAAATAAGTACCAGAATTCAGATCACAAAGCGATTAAGTGTCAGAGCTGCTACTCAGAATCCCATGAGTCAGAGCTCCAAATCCCATATTCTGGATTTGTCTTGAGAACTGGGGATTAATGTTAAAATGTAATCTTAATGGACTTGAAAGGAGTAAAAAAAAATCAAACAGTACTGTTCACAGCTTTTAAGACTTTACATAAAATATAAATTTCAGAAATTCCAGGACTGTTGCTTATTTACAGGATCCAAAAGAGAGGGGCTTTCCCTTTTTGACCTATCCATTGGAAAGTGGGCCTATGGAGAGCTAAAGATGAGTGTTACCACTCAGAACAAAATCACTGCTCAAATTCTCACTCCTTCCAGAAAACACTGCTGCTCTACAAAGACATTTCCTAAAGCAGGGAGAGAGTGAGGCAGTTATTTAATCCGACAGCCTCGATAATCTACCTGTAGAGTTGGAGTAACAATGAGAAAAAGTATGGAAAATGCATACCATATCTATCAAAGGAAACAAATAAATGGTAACAAATGGTAGCAACTAAATGGTACAAATAAAAGGAAACAAATGGTAAACAAATAAATAAATAAATAACTGTCAAATAAACAATAAATGGTAGTCGTTATCTGATGATGATAACGACTCGTGGAAACTGATGGTGGATGGGGCCAAGCAGAGCTAAATAGGGGCAGAAATAGTACACGTGCAATCATGAACTCCACCATGTTCTTTAAAAGCAATGATTGCCTCTACAAAAACAAACTCTGATCACATCCTTGTTCTCCCCTCCCTCTGCATTAGTGTGTTTCAGCTATGTGTATTATTTTGCATCTTGTTCTAAAGCAACATGAGTATGGAGCTGAAGTACAAAAACAAAAACACAAAAACACTCAAGCCCAATTTCCTCCTCAACTTGCTGTCTTGGCCAAGCAAATGTCCTTTACTGTGCTGCTCTTGTGACTGAAAGGAAGACTTTCCTTGCGGTATTAGGTGCCCTGGGAAGGACGGACTTGTTCAGATGCCATTGGTCTCCCAGTGTTAGGGGAGATCACCAAGGCATCTCCCTTCTTAAACTCTGCAGCAATGGACAAAAGGAAGATCTGGGACCTTGGCAGGAAGCTGAGTAATGGACCGACAGAAAGAACCTGAAGGCGGGCGCCAGTAATACCACTGTGATGGGGAAACCGAGTTTAGAGCCAGCCTTGGGATGGAGAATGGGAGCCTGGAATTCCTGACTGAGCTAAGACCCTGTGTTTGGTGGTTTCCTCTCACTACTGCAAAAGCAAAACCTCCTGGCAAAAAGGCATTTGCCATCCCACAGAATTCTCACCTCCTAAGATCAAGCAATGGGACACACTACAAAACCAAAAAAAGGCAGATATTAAAACTAAAGTTAGGTCAGAAGAAGGATGATCAGAATTTAAAAGCTGTTTTAGAAAAGTGGGAGTTGAATCAAGATTTTAAGTTTATATTTTATAATATAAATTTGCCATGTAAAATATACATGGAAAAATGTCAAGAAAAATCACTACTGGAATAGAAATAGAGTGTATAAATGCCAGAGAACAAAATAGAATACAACAAACAAACAAACAAACAAATAAAAAAGTCAATCCCACAATAAAGGCAAGAAATGTTTCTTAAATGAGATAAATAAAATTAAAAAAATTTTAAATGGTATAACCAAGCCCAACTGTATCTATAATTACAAGTGTAATTATATTTTAATCACCAGTTAAAAGAGGAATTTATTTAAAATATATATATATATCCAGCCAAATGCCCTTTTTACAAAGAAATACATAAAATGTAAGAACTTGGAAATGTTGAAAGTAAAAGGATAAAGAAAAATAGTAAATAAAGACAAATGAAAGCATATATTTAAAACAAAAATTCTTTAAATTGGGCCACCCCACAGTGGTAAAAATTTCAACTCATGAAGCAAATATAACAATTCTAAACTGGCATGCAATCAATAAAATAGACTAATACCCAAACATTAATATAACCAGATAAAAATAGAAAAATTCCCCATTTTGGGGAGAGATTATCAGATCTTTCAATGAGAGAGCAAAAAATTTTATTGAAGAAACATGATTTAAGCAATACAATAATCAAGCTTGATCTGAACCACTTACAGACCTGCACACAACAATTAGAGCATACATGTTCTTCTCAATCATTTGCAGAACATTTTCAAAATTGATATTGTAGGGCCATAAAATATGTCTTGACAAATTTCAAAAAATTGTTGTCACAAAGACCATATACTCAAACCACAATGCAATTGTCAGACAATTAATAAGAACTTAATAATAAAAATCCCCATATGTTTGGAAATTAAGACATATTCACATTAGTAGTTCAAGAGTTGAAGAAAAATTCATAATTGAAATTTAAGAATAATAACTGAATGATAAGTATATGGCGCTCATCTAGATTTGTGGGATGCTTCAAAAGAGGTGCTATAGGAAAATTTAAAGCCTTGAAGGCTTACGTTACAAATGAAGAAAAAGCTGAAAGATAATAAGGTAAGTGTCTAACTTAAGGAATTAGAAAAAGAATGATATGAACCCAATTGAAATAAAAAAGGAAATACTTGAAAACAAAACTCAAAGTGATAAAAAACAGACATAAGATTTGGAGAATAACAAAAGAAAAAGTTGACTCTGAAAAAAACTAAATGTAAATATACAAACTTCTATCAAGATTAGTCAAAGGGACAAGGCACAAAAATATTAGAAATGAGAAGCGTAACATAAACAGTGATAAAGATTAAGAAGATAATAAAAAAATTCAATGAAAAACTTTAGGCCAATAAATTTGGAAAATTAAACGAAATGGACAAATTTCTAGAAAAGTAAAATTTAAGTAAACCTAATCTACAAAAAAAAAAAAAAAAAAGACTTATAACACTCTTTAAAAGAAAAAAAGGTATTAAAAATCCTTCTACAAGGAAAACACAAGGCCCAGATGATTTTACAAGGAAATTCTACCCAGCTTTGAAGTAATAGACCATTTCAGTCTCTTGTAAACTCTTCTAGAGCAGGAAAGAGCAAACCTTATTCATGAATACAGATGCAAAACTAAATAAATATTAGCAAACAGAATTGAACAGTATAAAACAAGATAAAACACCTGAATCAAATTGAATATATCCCAGGAATAAAAGAGTGGTCTAATATTAGAATATCTATATGTAATTTTAAATCTGTATAATATCCATTAATAGATTAAAGGAGAAAAATTGGATGATCATCCCAAGAGATGTAGAAAACTCATTTGGAAAAAATCAACACCTATTAATGAAAAACTACGCAGTGGGGAAAACAAAATAGGAAATTGGCAATAGTTAGCAACTAAATATAACAAACTGATATCTATAAAAACAAATCCAATGGAAAATGAGAACACATTGTCATTACTTCTTTTCAACTTTGTGGTGGAGATCCATGGTAGTCAGGAGAGAAGGGAAAGTAAAGTATAAGAATCAGATTTTTAGCAGAGAAGATGACTATCAACTCAAAAAATCCCCCCAAAATATTCAGACAAATTATTAGAAATAAAAAAAGAGCTTAACAAACCCACAAAAAATATTTTTAAAATGCATATATTTTTTAAAGTTATATGCAAAAGCAAGAGAAACTTGGCGTTCTAAAGAAATTCATGTGTTTCCCCTTTGCATGTTATACCTTATTTTATACAGGATCTTATAAAACTTTTTTGAAAGATATTAAAGAAAATCTAAAATAGAAGCATATATCTTGCTCACAGATAGAAAGACTCAATATTGTAAAATTATCAATTCTTCAAAAATTGTTCCATAGAGTCAATGCAATTAAAATCGCAATTCCAGCAGTATTTTTCAAGAATTTTGACAAGCCTATTCTAAAATGTACATGGAAGAGCAAAGAGATACGGCCACCCAAATATCAAAACCTAAAAGGTATATATATATTGAAATTAATACAATATGGTATTTAGGAAGGAATAGACAAGTTGACTAATGAAACAAAAGAGGGTCCAGAAAACCCCACAGAGATAGAATTTCGGTATATGATAGAGGTATCTCTGCTGATAAGTGAGGGAGGGGGCTGTTGCCTGGAAAATTGGTTACAAAGGTAAAATTAAATCAACCTCTCTCCCTCTCTCTCTTTCTATCTCCCTTTCTCACACACATACACAATTCAAGATAGAGTAATGATTTAACTATGAAAAGAAATATTTGGGCTATTTTAGATGAAAGTCTAAAAAGATAAATTTCAACCTTGGGGCAGGTTGGTAAGGAGCTCTTAAATGAAATAGAAAGAATGCTAATCATGTAATCATAAAAGAAAAGACGGATATATTTAAACGTGCTAAATTTTAGAATTTCTGTTCATAGAAAGACTTTATAAAGAAAGCATTAACAAAACTCACCAAGTAGAAGAAGAAAGTTGCAACATAGAAACAAAGTATTAGCATCCAGGAATATATAAATAATTTCATAAAAATCCATAAGAGAAAAGACACATAAAAAAGATAAGAATGACGATTCACAGAACAGGAAACACATATAGCCATTAAATAAATAAAAAGAATCTTAAACTCCTTTGAAATCAGAGAAATGTAAAGTAAAGTCACAATGATATACCATTTTACAACCTCTAGATTGGTGTTAATTAAAAAGTGTAGCATACGAAGTGTCAGGGTCGATAAGGGTCTTTGGAAATTCCTATACATTCTTGGTGTCAGTATAACTGGTATAACAATTTTAGAAGACAAGCTGGTATTATATCTTAAGTTAAACATTCACATACTCTAAAGCTCAGGAATCTCACTCCTAGAAACATTCTTGAATTTGTTCTCCGGGGAAACATGTACGAGAATATTCATTGAATTAATGTTCATACTAACAAAAAACTAGAAATCATCCAAATGTCCATTGATGGGAGAATAGATGGATACATTGCAGTATATCAACAAACTGGAATCTATACAGAAATAAAATAAGTTAAAAAGCTTAATGCACAACCCTAGATTTTTGTAAAATAAGGTTGTAGAGAGTGGAGGAGGCAAGTTTCAGAAGACTACACTGAGTTGAATTGTTACAAAGCTCGAAAGCAGAAGTAAATAATATCTCATTTAAGCATGCATCCTTTTTAAATTTAAACCTCGAGTTTTAAAGAAGCAAGGGAACAAAAAGCAAAAACAAAAACATTTAGGAGAGTGTAGGGCCTTGGAGGGAGGCAGGGAGGGGCTAAGAGAGGGCATATAGGTAGGAGAGTGCCTTTGGTCAAGCTGAAGTTCTCAGGTGGCAGGGCAGATTCACAGGTGATCATTGTATTAAGCTTCATAACTTTCATATCTGGAATATATGTCTCATATGACCAGTCAATGTACTCGAACACAACAAAGAGAACTGTTTAGATATGGTAACAAATGTGAATAGGTTTTAACTTTAAAGCTTTAGCAGGATTTTTACTGCCATGCTTTAAATTTTTGTTTTTTTAAGATTCATATCCCCCCCTCCCATTAGACTGTAAATTGCTCAAAGGCAAGAATTTTTTTTTTTTTTTTTTTTTTTTTTTTTACTAGGTAAGCATCTAATTTATTTCTACTGAATCCTGCTTAAGAGGGGCCCTCACCCACCAAGAGCTTTCACTTAATAGGCTTTGGACCAGCCCTGCTCAGAGGAAAAATTTAGGTTCTCCTCACCCCAGCACCTCTCTCTGAAGTGGGTGCTGTGATCCTCATTCCAAATTTAAAGAACCAAGTCTAGGAGTTGTTAAATGCCTCACCCGTTCATCCTCATCTTTCAACAATGCAAGAATTTTGTCTTAGAATTCTAAGTAGCACTTGGTAAACATGGCACAGGAATTCGTTAAGTCGAGGAAGAAAAGAGAATGTCTGCAGCTTTTCTGCTGCTTGTGTGAGCCTAGATTTTATCTGACCTTGTGTACTTGGTCTTCACAACGCGTGGAGCCCTCCCGATTGAGGAGTAAAGGTCCCTCTGCCTAAGGCTCTTCTGGGCTTTGTGGAGCATTTTTTCCCTCTGAGTCCTCCAAGAAATCCATCACCAACTCCATAAACTGCCCCAAGGCCTCAGCCATCCCTGTCAGTGTGCCCTAAGGTTTGCATTCACTTTTAGCCTGAAAGCTGCCCTTTACTCCTCAGAAGAACTTTTCACTGTGTTCAGATTTCATCTTTTTCCTCTTCCTTTTATTATAGTCTCTTTCTTTCATTTATCCTATGGACTGCAAAGATGGTAAGTAGGTTAGCTGCCATTTTCCCGCCTAGCTGGTCAGCGCTCCTCCAGGTTCCCCATGTTACATGGCCTCTCTGGCCCCAGCTGGTCCTCGTTCCCTAATGGACAGTCCTCTAGGGAGGGTTGATAATCCCAGCTTTTAAAGACATAGGTCCTGGGAATCCAGCAAAATGTCAGGTTCCTGTTTCCTCATCAGAGAATAATAAGCCAAAAATAGCTGCTGGGAAGCGCTACTAGAACAATGCTGCTTCCTCGTGAGCAGGAGCCACAGCCCCGGTCTGAAGACAGCCGAGCACAGAAAGTACCTGTATCTGCTTCATGGGAGATCTTTACCAAATTCGGAATTTTCAACTGGCCCAATCCAGAGGTAGAAAAATAAAGGCTTTCCATAAACAAACACCAGTAGCTAATGAATGTGAAAAACATAATAGTTAATATTCACTTAATCTGAATGTTATCAGATTACTCTCTTCTATTCCTTGAGTAGACCTTCAGAAACTACCTATGTCCTATCAGGTCATATTTTTAAACCATTCTCTTTCTGTGATATCTGATAGCAAAGTAGTAAATATCACAGATAACAGGATCTGGAACTATCAGTCATAATTAAGGACCAAGATCCAGGAACCATATTCCCATAAGAATGACAAACCTGATAACATATGCAATCACCCCAAGTTTCCATGCTAAATAACAGTCTTTTGTGAAGGTCTTTGAATGCTGGCAACCAGTTAAAAAGCATCTCCTGAAAGCCTTTGCTTGTTTTTCTAAGACTTTACCAAAAGCCACCATGGATAGTCTCGAGCTATTTCAATTCAAAACTGCCAGATGTCTGTTGTCTGACGAAGGAAAAAGGTTTGTTGCTTCTGATTTATTTTTATTCCTTTGCACTAATGATACCTATTCATCATAGTGATCCACAAAAAAACCATCGGGTTATGGGAGCTCCAGGAGCAGCTGTAGCAGCTAATAAAACATGTGCTCAGTGCTCTTCTCTCAAGACCGCTGGTACACAATGAGCTTAACCGCCTTGCAAAGCTACTTGGATTACAACCCTGTTGCTGTCTTCTGCTTTCAAAAAGGAGTTCGATGTAGAGGTCAAGAACAGATTCGTCTGCACCAGGCACATGAGTGGCAAGCACATTTCATTCCTCTTGTGGAGGACAGAGTGCCACGAGGTGAGGAAAGAAAAGTTCCCACGTGGACCTGGGGTTTTTCAGATCTTCCAGCCCACAGATGGTAGCCGTCACTAGAGGCTACAGGATGAAATAACAAATGAAGACTTGGTAAAAACTGTCTTGAAGAAATCTGGGTAGAACTGCACGGACCAAGTTGAAGATGTATTTGCTGAGCTATGAGGCCTACGTAGCCCATGGCCTTGCAGCAGTAGCTCTGTGCCCTTCTGGGGAAGGACTAACACTGAAGAACAGTAAGAAACTCGCTCTACACTGCCTGCGCCTACAGAGTGGCAGTCCTCCCTGCAGTGTGGACGTGGAGCAGTGTAGGGAAAGAGAGCTCGTAGGGCTGCACTTCCTCGCCGCTGCTGCTGAGGTGAAACGAGCCAGCAGTTCCCCATCCAGAGACAGAAGCCCTGAGCATATAGTGGCTTCTGGGTGTGCGGGAGCATCACGCGTACACAGGCGCACCCTGAACACGGTCTGTATTTATATGCATGGAAGATGTGGTGGGCACAGAGCACTGGCCTCAGAGAGAGTCCACCAACTGACTCTGTGGTCTGGGGCATCACTGAGCCTGCTCCTTGACCTTAAGAAAAACGAGACTGAATGTGACACTTCACATGGGTGGAGTGGGCAGGGAGTGGGAGAAATGCCCCCTCTGAAGGAGCATGCATACCCCGAAACCAGCACTGAGTATAATTTTATCTTTGGGGAAAAAAGGGGGAAACTTTTTAAAAAAGAAAAACTATGGAAAATACACGTCACAAAAATCTTGTCTGATGGAGCTTGACAGTATACGCAGGGATTCTCAACTTGAGGCAGAAGCATGCCCTGGGCAGGGAAGATGATGGGAAGGGAATGGAGAGGCTGAAGATTCTGATGTTTGTTAAGGGCGTGGAGGGAAATTACTGTTGAGAAACACCATGTGGTCTGATGTGCTGAATCAACACATAGAGATGGTGACATCCTCCCAAGACACACTGGTGTGGTGTGGTGTGGTGTGTGTGGTGTGGTGTGGTATGGTGTCGTGTGGTGTGGTGTGGTGTCATGTGGTGTGGTGTGGTGTGGTGTGTGGTGTGTATGGTGTGGAGTGGTGTGTGTGGTGTGGTGTGGTGTGTGGTGTGGTGTCGTGTGTTGTCGTGTGGTGTGGTGTGGTGTGGTGTCGTGTGGTGTGGTGTGTTGTCGTGTGGTGTGTGTGGTGTGGTGTGGGGTGTGGTGTGTGTGGTGTGGTGTGGTGTGGTGT
>JAKSZT010053830.1:21311852-21683047 GCA_026826555.1 Tolypeutes matacus | reverse complement strand
TGTGGTGTGGTGTGGTGTCGTGTGGTATGCTGTGCTAGTCCACTGGCATGGCCCTCCCCTTCATTACCACACCATTTCTATGCACAGCTTTCCATCCATACCCTGTTTCCCCCTCACACTTTGAAATGAAGCCACCATAATTCCATACAAGAAAGGAATCTGTCTTCAGAACTGCTGTGCCTGGGATCCGTGCCTGTCATTTGCCTCATGACCTGATCCCTAAGGCTCCCGGGCCTTCGTGGCCCCTGAAAAGCCCGCAGTCGTCTCTTTCACCATCAGTGGGATTGCACGCTCAGGCAAACACAGGGGGAGAGTCTTTCCTTGGCTCCACAGTTTTGGTCCACACTGTCCTCCTCCTCAAGTCGCTCCATCCCGTTTGTCCCTTCTCAGAACCCTGCACTCCGTGCCTTTAAGGCGACACTGGGGACCTTGAGCTACGTTTATTTACCTGCCCCTACCCGAGGAGATCCCCCCGGGTAGAGACCATTTGTTAGATGCCTTTGCAACTCCAGCAGACAATCAGGTCTAAGCATCTGTTCTAGGACGACTGAATATGCAAGCGTGGAACACTTGCAGGGAGCTTGAGGAAAATCACAACGAAAGTCTTTTAATCAGACAGCCAACATTTGCTGAGCTTTTACCCTGAACAAGGAAGCCACTTGGCAAGGACCCATGGGAGATTAAAAGTTGCTACCAAGAGGAAACATAGCCCTCTAAGTGTTCCAAGACAATTAGATGGGCCCTTCCCGAGGTAAATGAGGACCAGGTGGCATATGTTTAGGAGACATTTGAGTGATACAGACAATATATGCCAGGCTGGGGCAACCTCACTGTCTGCCGGGCTTTACTTGTCCATGCACTCAACAGCTCTTGCTGAGCATTCAATGATTGCCTCGATGCCAGTCCTCCAGCGGTGAGCAGGGGAAGATCCAGAGGGGAAGATGGGAAGTAATTTCAATTTAATTGAAAAGACGATTAAGCTTCAGTGATGGGCAGAGAGGAATCTTGATGTCATTCCAGGCACGATATACACAAAGCAATACTGGGTGAGTGGAAGGGGGTGTTTCCCCAAGCCATCCTCCTACTCAGAAACTTACAGCAAGAGCTGTGCACAAAAATCCTTTTATGGAGCATGTTATGTGGCATTTGTGTCCTTCCAGTTTTATGATGCCTATTCACAGGAAGCAGTTTTTCCATAACACTTCCTTTTTATAAAAATCAAAGGGGTCACTGTTTGGACCAGATGGGAAGGGGAAGTCATAACAGCAATCCTTCAAAGAGCGTGCGGTGCTGGAGAAGTAGAGCCACGATATTGACACAGAACACGCTGATGTGGGTGACCTGAGTGTGGCGTGGTCCAGAGCAGTTCCTCTCACCTCTCAGCTCCCGCCCCCGCCCCGTCAGTTTCAATGAACAAAGAGATAATACTTAATTCTCTAAGAGAGAAACTGAAAAGGCCAGAAATTAGCCTCAAAGGAGTCACTAGATCCTTTTAGAGCTAGGAGGAGAAGAAAGCAAACATTTAGAACTTCCTTGTTGATACAATTATCTGAAAAATAAAATCAGGAAGAAATCCGCACACTTGGAATCTTTTTGAAAAGACCACCTTCTGACATTGGGAAAAATCCAGATGCGGTCAACACCCTCAACTTCCTGTCTCAGAGAAAGAGAAAAAAAGGAGACAGAAAATGAAAGGGGGAGGGAAAGAAAGAAATCTGAAAAACAGAGCTTCACAGATCTTAGAAATTCTCCAGAGATAGAGCAAGAAAAAAAGGAACTTTCAAGAGAACCGTCCTTTAAAGAACATTTATTAGAAGAGCTACATTTAGAAAACCCAAGTATAGTTTGTTGGTTTATTTTCAAATAATATTCTATTACGAAAGAGTTATCATTCATTAGCTAGATCCAAGAAATGGCTTGATGTGTAGTAATGGAAATGGATTAAAGGCTAACACTTTTGGCTAGTTAGTGAGTGAGTTGGATTTTATTCAACAAAATAATACTTGGTTTTATTATATCATATGAGGTTTTCTTTTAATATGCTATTGTTCAAAATCAGTTACCAAATTAATGATAAGCAAACTTTTTAGGGATTTGAACCCAAAATTATAAGTACAACTTTTGTTTAGATGAAGAGAAACTGGGGCTTAGATTTTAGAATTCATTGCACATGGCAGAGGTAGGGTAGTGATGGAAATGTGGAAATTGCAATTACAGATTTAGCCCTTGTTTTAAAAGTTCATTTGAAGTACTTTCAGCTACTGTCATATGAGGTGCTGGCAACATCTGTGATTTTAAAATAGTGGTAGTGACATAATTTCAGGCAACAGTTTTCATGTATTGTACAGTGTGATCTCTGTGGACATAGAGAACAAAGTAATCTTTTGGAGTTTTCTCAAATGCCAATAATGCATTTCAAATAGCAAGGGAATTCTTTAATGGGTCCGTTCATCTTAGAACATTTTTTTTGACTGTATCTTATCAAGGCTTCAAAAAAAGCAGCACTTCCTGAGGTTATATTAAAAGAAATAGCAATGCGTTGGGACTTAGGAGCTCTTTGTTTTAATTCTTACCCAGTGTGACCCTGGGCAAATCATTTCATTTCTCTGGGCTCTATGCCCCTTATCTATAAAGCAGGGGGGTGAGGCTAGATGATGCATTAAGATTCCAACAGTAACATTATGGATCTTGCCCAAATTGCTCCTTTGAAGTTCCACACCTAAATAATGCTCAATATTTTGGCTAGAATTAAAATACTGAACTCTGTAAGAGTTGATTGTTGTATTTCCACATATGACTTAAACTTTTTGTTCTATAGTTCCTGGAATCATTCTGCTTTCTTTTTTTAACAAATAAATTTTATTGATGCATATTAACAAAATATAAAACCAACCAAAGTATACATTCAATGGTATTCAGTATAATCACATAGTTATGCATTCATCTTTCCATTTTTAGACCATTTTCATTATTCCAATAATAATAATAATAATAAAACAACAAACAAACAAAACTCATCACCTCTCGATCTCTCTATGCTTCCCCACCTTACATAGCTGCTATTCTGTTTCCTTATCTCTAGTTTATTTGTATTTATATTTTGTAAAAACTGTCTTATATATGCAATATCACCCATATCCATATTTTTCATGAGGTTTCACTATGTTATACAGTCCCATGTTATATTCTTTGGCTTTCTTTCTAGTAATATACATGTCCTTAGGCTTTCTCTTTCAACCACTGTCATACCCATATAACAGCTCTGCTAGTCACAAACAGCATGATGTGCTTTCACCATTTCCATTCATTTCCAAAGATTTACAAACAACTTTTTTTACCAATTCTGCACAGATTAACAGCTTTGTGACTGACCTTTTGCAACATTCAGAGGATTTTTCCTAGGGTCCACTGAGGACTTCAGTGTCTCGCACCAAAAGTGTGCGATGACTCTCAGATACTCTAGCACTTTTTCAACTCTTACTTTACTGTCTAATCTTGTGGTCGCTGTTGGTTGTCCTTGAACCTATTCCATACTTTAATAAAGTGTTTTGGAGAAGATAAATGGTAAATAATTCCTCTTTCTAACTATTTCCACACTGCACCTTAAAGGCTAATTTAAAAAGTAAAGAATTTAAACTTCAGATTTTTCACCTGCTATACAAGCAACAGATTTGATTGTTTCATTGGAAGTAGGGGGTGAGTGTCACTAAACTGCCCTGCTGAACTAGCTATTGTGGCATCAAGTCATCACAGGCTGCCGGGCCATTTTGTGCTCCTACTTCCCACTGCAAAGTTAAACCATGTGCCTCCCAGTGAGGGTTTGCATCAACTTTGTTTTTACTTTCCTAATCTCACTTAGCGTTATTTGTTTATTCATTGGCTTTCACTAAAAACTGCTCGTGTTTTGTTCTCTTTAGTATCCTTAACATTTCCTACAATACCAAATTATTTAATTATATTAACAATGAACTTCTTTGAAAGTAAATATTATACTAGTTTCCTCTTTTTCCTTTCATGACTGATATCTTTGTGAAATAATTTTCTACTTTATTTTATATCTGTTTCTTCTAGCTTTATGTCTCCTGATTTAACTTCCAAGAGCCTTCTAGAAATTATTATAATAATATACTATGATGGGAGCATATTTTATAATATATGATAATATTTTTGACAAGAGCATGTTTTAAACAATTCAGAAATAGGCCCTGCCTGATGCTGAACACTAGAGCAAAAGAATTGAGAGGAAAGACCAGTGTGAGCAGAGATAGAAGTGGACTGCAGCCTAGAGCAACCACCTGCAGATGGGAAAAAACAAGCATTTTACAAACTATAGATGTCAAGCAATGCTTTCCAAACTTCATTTTGCCTGGTTACAGCATGGAGTCTGTAGGTGAGGTTGGAGATGAGGAGGTGGGGGGCGTCCTGGGGACTTGAGGATCACCGTGACCCTCTGGCTCTCACCCTGAGGGAGGTGGGAGCCATTGGCGGCCTTTGAGAAGTGTGACATGATCATAGGCGAGTAAAGCCTCTGCCTCTGCGTGTACAACACTCCACCACCTCCTTTTCTTTACCATAGGTAAATATTCTCCACGCTTGTGAAGGGTTATTGGTTTGCAGTATTTGCTTTGATAAACAAAGGAATCATTTTGATTCTCGCCCTACTTGGCGGCAGACTGTCCACACATCATGATTTCAAATGAATTCTCTCACCTCTGTCTAATCTAGATTTTTTTTACTATTTACTTATTCAATCTTTCAACAACTATTTGGTGAGAGCCTGCCATCTTGGCAGGCTCTGTGCTAATGGGGATTCAGTGGGGAACAAAACGAACAAGATCCTAGAGTTCGTAAACTTTACCACCTTTATACCCTAAACCAAACTGTCCCACATACTACACATTTTTAAAATACAAGAAACTCTTTTCTACCCTCTTCTCTATTATGCACCCATCAGACACTTTTGTTCCAAGTCTAACCGCTGCCTTCTTTGCTAGAATTTGATCATTACTCTTTGCCTTCTCAGGGACATGGTAGAAATGACCTGTTAAGAAAACAATGTACTTTGTGAATGTGTTTTGCATATAAAAGATAGTATTTTAGGAAAACAGTAACTTATTTTTTTTCTTAATAGATGTTTCTACTACCAGAATTGGATTTTTTCCCCAACCACTTCTTTACTTTCTCATATTACATGCTGGTTTGCTTCACAAGATTGTTTTTATGCCCATGAAACTATGACCTTGTATAAGTTTCCCAGGAGACACGATTCTCAGCATTTTGTTGGACAAATATTTGTTTTTTTTGTAACTACAGGAACAAGCCAAACTGCACGTAGTCCAGAGAATAATTCTGCCCTTTTCACTACACTTTTTAAAAATGGACTTTTAAAGAATATTAAAATTAAATTTTACCCTTTAACCATGAGGATGATGTTGAGCCTTGGCACATATAATAAAATAATTTAACCTTCTGAAAAAGGTGTCACAATGTCTTCTCATTTTACATGTCAGCTGAGCGGACATGAAGAGAAAAGAAGGCAGTAATATTTTGAAACTTCAGAATTGAGTTCTTTGCCTAAACTATTAGCATAAAACAGTATTTTTGTATGCTAGCACAGAATTTAGCAGATAAAGAAGGTGCCCCTATAACTGAGTTTAACTGCAAAATAGGAACATTTTTACAATGGTGACAAAGTACTGTTGACTTTCCAGTTCAGTAAGTTGCATAAAAAAGCAAGCTGGTGTCATTTCTATAAATCCTTTTGAGGACATTCGTGTGATACTTGATGAGAGTACTTCCTAGGCCAGACAAATGAAGTGGCTCTTCAGTGGAGGCTCATTAGACATATTTACCTGAAAAAATAAAATAAAATGCCTGTCCAGTTGCCCTATTAGTAAACATCTTAGGAAGTTCTCAATTTTCATAATTATAACAAACAAAAACAAGACTTGTCAGAAATGACTCTGTTTTTTTGGTCTTTTTTGATAAAGCGAATCTCTTTTTATTTATTGTCCTCTTATTGCCAATGTATTACTACATCACATTCCTCTTTTTTTTTTGATGAATAATTATATATTTAAAAATACTTTGTCTTCTAAATAATTCATCTTTTGGTTCTGGAGAAAATCCTGAAGAGACTCCTGTGGCTTTGGGCTAGTCACTCATCCATTTCTCGTTTCTTCTGTAAAATAAGGGGGAAATGACCTTATAGGGTTATGGTGAGAAACGAGCCGAGGGATGACTGAGCACTCCTGAGAGTCACAGGGCTGGGAGCCGTGAGCTGCTGCCCTGCCTGTCCTGGCCTCCGGACCTTAGACTGTCCAGCAAGGAGGCCCACCATCCTCAGAACCGGGGGCCTGTGTGACCATGCCCCCAGGCTAACCCTGAGGCCAAAGAGTTGTCAGGAGAGAGAGGCATGGTTTGCATTGGTCAGATGTATAGAAAAATCAACGTTCTCAAGTTTGGTTACCGATTTTGCTATATGTAAGGGTGCCAGGGAAGACTTGTTTTAATTCTGAGGCAGTTTGAGATTACTGTAGTATACAGAAGCACTCAAGTTTGAGAAAGAGCAATAATTTTAATTAGTCGCTTTATTTTGTTCTCATGATTCTATGATGGTTATCTGTACCTAATGACTCAACAAGTGACGAAAAGGTAAAACTTGGTCAATGATAGCAATCCCATCGCTGACTGGGTATGAGGTTGCCTGGATAGTTGGACATCAAGTAGAGACTGATGCAGTCTCTCCTCTGGCTGCCTCCCGCCACAGCGCCCGCTTGGGCCCCCAGCCCCCACCCACCTTCATTGGAGCCCCTCTGGAGCCCCCAGCGCCCTCACTCTGAGCCCTGAGGTCCTCCTCCAGCCAGAAGGCTCCAGAACCCCTTGGCTGGACGTTCCTGGGCACCTCTGACTTCACCGATGACAGAAGGGTTTGGGCTTCTGCAAAGACACAGAGCTGCGGATTGGCACAGCCTGGACATGTGGGGCCTGCATGTGGCCCTGCCAGCTGAGCCCGGGGCCAGGACTGGGGCCCTCTGCGCTGGCCTGAGGCCTGAGGCCACTCTGCTTCCTGGCTGGGACTGGAATGGCTGCCTCCCCTTCCACGCCGGGGCTCTGCCTTTGGGCCCTGCCCCTTGAGTGTGGGTAGTGGTGGTAGTGACCGTAGCGAGGGGTAGGGGAAAGGACAGTTTGGCATGGTAGCTGTTCTCGCCTCTTTCCCCTTCTTTTAGCAATAAGTCTGCAGTGAGATGGGGAGGGAGGCTTGAGGGCAGAAGCCAGCAGAGAGGCTGGGGGCTCTTGTCTCCAGGGGCCGGGTTGGAAGTGCCAAGGAGCTCTGAGGGTGCCTACTATACCCTCCACCCAAGCTTGGAGAAAGAGGGGTTGGGAATGGATACAGACCTGGGTTTATTTTTCAACTTTTTTTTTTTTAAATAAATAAAAACTCCAAAAAAAAATTTTTGATCTAGAACAATTTTTAAAAATGAACTAACCTTTAATTTTATGATATATGTTTATAAAGAAGTATATCTCTTTAAAGAAAATTTTATTTTTAATATTAAATTCACTTTAACTTTTTGTCATTAGATATCTCTTCAAATGGTGCTGCGATCTTATTGCATCTTTTATATCAGATTTTTAAAGACTTTCTCTCAAATGAAAGTGGATGTCGACGCAGCTATAAACAAGTCACACTTAATGTCAGTCATTGTTAAGTGGGTGAAGAAATAGCCAATAAATGAACTTAATGTGACCTAAATCAGACAAAATATATTTATCCTCAATTTTCCTTTATCTCATAGTTACCTTAAGAAAAATTGACTCCTATTATATCATTTACTTTTTTTGTGATGATAACTTTATTTGGAAAAATTTGTTTATGGTCATTAACTTTGCAGGACATTTATGAAATCTTTTCAATCTTAAAATATGAAATTCTCACAATACCATTGTGACAAAGAAAAAATATTCAGAAAGTAAAGTGTACAATCAATTTTCTTTACTCAGCTTCTAATTTTCTTTTCAAAGGAAGTCCTCTAAGTTTCCTTACCCTTAACTTTAATACTATGTTGTAGTAGATTTTCGTTTTGATTCTTTAAAATCAAAGTTTTCCAAAGTTTATAGGAAAATACATCAAAAGAGTTATGAATTAGTGTAAGGCTCAGGGACTAAAAACTGACAATCCCGGTGGCACACATAATTGCTGAGACTTGCACAGTATTTGAGAAAAATTGTAATCTGATATTACAAAGACATAGCTGCCACCAAGTTAAAGATCTTTCCTCAATTGGATAATATGACTTTGAGTTCTTGATCCAGATTTTGATTTTCCTTCAACACTACAACCTGCTACTAGCATGCAAAAGGGCAACACAGATTCAGTTCTCCTGGGTCAGAGTCCTCCACCCTGTCCTATGCTTTCCGGTGACATATACAATATTCAAAAAAATAATAGATGAAAGATGAAAAATTGCACTTCTTGGGAATTATGACAAATACCAACCCAATTGCCTCTTTGAAAGAGAAGCTGTACCTCATTTGACACTGAAAACAATCCCCCAGGAATTACAAAATGACCTTTCCTTATTCTTCCTCTTGCAAAGGCACAGGTAAAGGCTATTTCCCTCCATTATATCAACTCCCCTGGGGAGGAGATATGTGCCAATCTCCACATTTCCAAAGACTATTATTTACTGAAATCCAACAGTATACTTATCTGTCTATATAAAAAGAGTCTTTGTGAAGCCCAGTGATCTCTGATTCTAGGTCATTTCACAATAGTGGGATGATTTTTCTTAATTGCTTCAGAATGTTAACCTCTGGAATGATTGTGGCTTGTAAGGTACAAGATGCTCATTAAGTTAGCTTCCTCAGTAATCCATGAAATGCCTGCGAACTGGCCTCAGTTCTTTGAGTTCATCCTGGTCTCAAAACAAAATGGCTGAAGGGACCTATAACAAGGAAGCACAGATACCTCAAAACCTCCGAGAGCTCCCAGGAAGTTGTCAAAACATAGAGGCGTTTCCCTTGTTGTCAAAACTGCTTATTATACATTTGTTGACGAATATTAGAAATGATACCAACTGTACCCAAGGTATTCTAAACAAGATATAATGATTCTGAAGCTAAAAGTAAAAATTAAACACTGGGCACTATTGAAAAAGGAGGGTATTAATTTTAAGAAGGATAATGTAAACATAATCTTGAAAGACATTTCAGGAAATGCTAGAGAGAAACCTTTCTTTTGGCCCTGGGAAATCCCATGAATGTTGCTTGAGAACACACTTCTGGCCCAGGGTTTCATGACTCATTACTAACCTTTTTTCCATGTGAATGTAAGTGGATCCCCATGGTGACATCCGTGGACTGAGCAATTGCAAAGGAGTGAGTCACCTGGGTTCAGAGGTCTTCCCAGCCAGAATCAGAATTGTAGACCACTCGACGACAAGTAGTTTCCAAGGTGATTTTTGTTTCATTTTTTAAAAATTGCCCTCTTCAGAGTTAATTTCTTGGCATTTGTTGAATCTTTCAGAAATTTCCCTCTACTCTGGACACAGTTGGAGGACGTAATTATTTTCTGTATGTGCACACACATATACACATGTGCACACATACACATACCCTTCTAAATCAGGGCCTGAGAGAACTTGCATTTTGTTTTCTCAAATGTTAGGTCTCCAAGTAGGATATTTTAATGTTTGAGATTCATTTCTAAAGTATTCTCAAAGTGTCAGGAAAACCAAATCAGCTGGTCTAAATGAAAACAAAAACAAAAACATAAAAATAACAAAACAAACAAAAACAAATAACACAACACTTTCCACACCAGAATGGGCAGCAAATATTAGAAAATGGTTCTTATATGTTCTTGTATCCTTAATCTTAGTCTATATTCTGCAAGACCAAAACTGAAAAAATCTTAGCAAAACAGAAATATTGTACTGGTTATCATGTAGAATTACAGATGTACTAGCTAGTAAGTCATTTTTTTTCTTTTCTAAACAGTGTTAGGTAGTTAAGAGCAGACTCTGGAGCCAGGTTTTCTGAACAAAATTCCCATCTCCACCACTTACTAGTTCAGTTCACCCTAACAAAAAAGATAAAATATTTGAAAATGTAGGCAAGCTGATACTTCACAACCACATACTCAGCTGAATCAAATCCAATTCAAAGAGACAAGTCAGATAGACTTAGTATCACATGCTTAATTTAAAAATGTAAGAATCATATAATATTAACAATGAATACATAAAATATTTTGTAGGAAAAAACCTGCATATATTTTAAACTTAGTACTGGAGATGAGTAGACTTCAAAATGATTATTTTATTTCTAAGGAAATTACCTATATTCTGATTCCAAGAATCCACATTTGGATAACAACTTAATAATACAGAGAGATCTATGCATGCGTGTTAATCAGTGCAGTGAATTCTAGAATCCTGAACACAGTAAAGGTTTGGAGGAATGATTTGAAACCACAAGAAAGGAGCCCTAGAGTTTTCTTTTCTTTTTTTTAAGAGCCACAGAGCCAAAGGTTTCTGCCTCCAGTGTATGATGATTTAGTACTTAGTCACAACTTAATAACATGTCCAAGTTGTAGCCTCCAATGTCGATTTTTCCTACTGGGGCGGTTTTGTGGAAATCGGGAGGAAAAAAAAACAAAAGAAGAAACGATTGTTATTTTTTACATTTCTCACAATTTAAAATGTCAAGGAAAGGGAAAGAGCAGACTGATTTAAATGTCCAAAGGTAGTATACTAGTCGAGTAAATTTTGTTAGTGAAATACATTATATCATATATTTTATATCCCTGAGGGCTGGTCCCTGAGTGACACCATCAGCAAGATGAATGTGATGGAAACATCATTAATACTGGGGGCAAGGATTTTCTTCCGTCACTTTTCATGCTTCTTTGCTCTCAATTACAGAACATTTGTCCATGTTATTTTCTATCCTTTCCAGAGGGAATTACTATTCTTTACCGGACCACATAAGGCTAACTGATGGGATCCTTGAGGAACTAAATTTGCCATTGGAGCTCTTTTATTTTTATTTATTTAATTTTTAGAAAACAAGACATTTTTTGGTTTTCATTTGATTTTTCTGATTTATCATTGATATGCTACTCAATTTTTTTCCACAGCCCTTCAGGTAGTGACCATATTTATAAGGAATTTTACCAAGAGGCAGATCACTATTTCAGTAACAACTATAATGACTTAAACCATTCCCTAATACTTTTCTCGCTCTAGGTAATTTTTCTTCGAGATGAGGGATGATTACGAAAGGCACAAATGTCTAAAATGTGTATTTCTCTGTATCTCTCAGGAGCCCATTTATATACTTCAGTTTGACTCACTGGAGACTTTTTCTAGGGACTGAGCATACAGATTCCTTAGCTTTTGAAATGACAACTAAACTGGGGGAAAAAGAGATATGTCTGGTTTATTTTTGTTTTGCTCTCCTTTCTTTTACAACTGTTGCACCTCAGGGTAATATGATATTACTCAGAAAAAAAAAAAAGAGGCTTCCCTACAATAAAGTTACGTTAAGTCTGTAGTGACTGGCCTTGTCATAGATATGAATTCTGAACCTACTCATTACTGTGCATTTGCAAAATTAACCAGGTGTTCTACTCTTTGGGATTATTATAGGTGACAGGTTTAATAACTGGTGTTTCCTTACCTTGTGCGTCTGTTTATACATTTGGATTTAGGGTAGAAAGGTAGATTCTGTGGGCTCTGCAGCTGTTCACTTCTCTGGCTTATGAACTCCATGGACATAGACTATCTGAGCTTTTGACTCTGAAATACAGGCTTGTGTTTGTTATTGCCTGGAGCTTCCTGCTTCTTCCTTCAGATGACCCATTTAACCTCCCCCTTCCCTCAAAAACAATTCTGCTCTCTGTTCCTGGTTAAAGATGTGATGAATAAAGCAATGTGTGGCCAACTGCCCACTGGCTTTTGCACAGAAGTGAAAAGATACCAAGAGCATGCAATAATGTTGAAATACTTCTCTCTCTCTTCCTCTCATTCTCTTTCCCTCTCCTTTCTTCCTCCTCCCTGCTTTCTTCTTTCCTTCCCTCTCCTCCCTCCCTCCCTCCCTCCCTCCCTCCCTTCCTTCCTCCCTTCCTTCTTCCCTTCCTCCCTCCTTCCCTCCTCCTCCCCTTCCTTCCTTCTTTCCTTCATTCCCTCAAATATGGAGTTTGGCAAATACATGAAATTATATATGAGTGTCCTAGCTCTTTTACTTTTAGGGCATTTGTGAAGTGTGTGATTTCATTACATTTGGGGATGTTTTATATCTGCAAATTTCATATTTACCTACATAAATAATAGCCTTAGATGGATTTTCTCGCCAAATTTGCTTTATGTTGCATTTAAGACAAGTAAAATGTTTTGCACAGCATTTTCATTTGTCAGACCCCAATGCTTCTTTTACTCTCCTCTGTGCCTTATCACGCTGCTATTCTAGAGACAGGCCTTGACTTACATTTAGTTTACATACTGTAGTTTCTGCTTTTTAAAACTTTTTTACACCTTTACTGATGTTTAGAAGCCCATCCAAAATAAAGAAGTTGAAAAATCACCAATTACATGATTATGTAAATTTTCAAGCCAATTATTCTCTTCTCTAGTTGTATTTCCACATATTTTTTGTATCTTGTCTGTTCTCCTTACAGTACTAGTTTTTCGTTAATTTTTTCCCAAAGATATGATTTATTTGTTTATCTTTTAAATCCCCTTTTTACCACATTTTGGGACACAGTATGTATGTGTTCTTTTTAAATGTCAGATCAGTATATCTATGGAATTGAATGGTCAGAAGGCTTATTCCAACTTTTTCCAGCACTACAGAGAATTGAATTTCTCAAACTTTCAAGGAGTCTATAAGAATCTACCAATTTAAAATCAAATAGAGATTTCAACTTCCCAATGCTCTCCCCAGTAATATACTCTTGCTGGAAAATAAATACCCAAAACAAAACAAAACCCTGTCTTGGGAGGTTTCGGAGAACTACTGAAGCAGACAGGATTTAGAGTCCTTGACATCAGGAAGAAGGAAGCTGCGGAGAGGAGACCCTATATTGTGAGGTGCCTTCCTTCTCAAAATGTTTCCTCATATTTTCAGGGAATTCGTTCAAGGGATAAACCTTACAGACTCCTGGAAGAGGGTCATTGCTGAGAGGCAGGAAGCCAGCACAGCTTTCAGGAATCTTCTAGTGGGGAGAGACAAATATTAGGGTTCAGAGTTGCCGACAACAGGGAACGTGATCCCACAAGAAGGAGGCACAGAGAAGAAGGTTCTGCTATTCAGAGATTTTGCATTTAAAGGATTAGTGAAATTTAAGGCTTCCCAGGACCAAAGGATGAGAAGTCACATCTCATCCTTTGCAGTCACATGGTGCGGAGAAGACAAATTTTGGAGTGCTTGGGTCCAACTAAAGAGGAATCTAATAAAGCCCTCACTCTCTTGTCTGGGACTCCTGGAGGGGCCCACAGTTAGAATGGGAGTGAAACAGGCACAGTGAACCTTGCAGAGACTTCCACCCAGCCACATGTTAGCTAGTCCCTAATTGAATTAATGTGACTTACTCTCACTGTACTGCTTACCAGGGAATAGGCTAAATCATTTCTGGAGGAAAAAATATCATCCAGAGTCTCTACAATATTTCATACAAAATGTCCAGCAGTGAGCACAATTATCCACGCATACCAAGGAGCAGGAACAAAGAAAAACAGGTAATAGACCGCAGATAATCTAGATAAGAAGAATCGCAACAGAGAGTTCCATAATATGCACCAGAAGAATCAAACGGAAATTCTAGACGTAAAACAATGACGAGAATTAAGACATCAGTAGATAAGCTACACAAAAGATTTAACCAGCAGAAGAAACTCTTAGTGAACTGGAAAACCAGTAGTAGCCAGACTTATGCACAGAGGAAACTACAAACAAAAAAGAATGTAAATGATATGGATTCAGAGAAAATATTAATACTCATATAATTGTAATTCCAGAAAGAGAGGAGATTGAGGGGGGGAAAGGCAGAAGCAATAGTTGAAGAGAAAATGCTCATGAATTTTCCAAAGCAAGTAAAAGACAAATTCAAGAACCACAACAAACACAAATAAGTATAATGAAGCCACTTTTAGGGAAGTAATAATAAAATTCTTAAAAAATAAAAGCCAAATTCAAAAAGCTAATTTTAAGGGCAAGTTGAGAAAGACTAACAGTAAGACCTACAAGAAGAAATGTTCAAAATGAGTAACTGCTCAGACTCCTGCCCCAGAACAGTGAGATGCCGTGGAGTATACAGTGGAGGAGAAATGAGAGAAGAGGCAAGAGCCATGCGTGCATGTTAGCCCTGCTGGCTTGATAATGCCAACTCAACGAAGAAAATAGAAGTCGATCCTAGAGAGCTCTACTAGCTCACAGAAATGGAGAAAGTGGAAGTGTACAAACCAATAGAAATTTAATTAGAGAGATAAAGCTAAACTCAGTTATTAATGAAATAAAACTTAACTATTTTTCAAAATGCATTGAAAATGTCCATGAAGCAAAATTTTTGCTAAATACCATCATCACCCTGAATCCCCTTTGACATTGATGGCCTTTGCTTGTATACTTGATTTTAAATGGAAATGCAGTGGAATAATTTATAACACATATTTATAATAGATATTTTAATTTATAATACAATTATAAATTCTAATAGAAAGCATTTATAATTTATAATAGACATAATTTGTATTAGAATTTATAATAGAAAATAACTGAATCAAGACAAAGTTGTAGGGAAACGGATGTGGCTCAAGAGGTTGGGCGTCCGTCTACCATATGGAGAGACCGGGGTTTGATCCCCAGTACCTCCCGGAGGTTAAAAAAAAAAAAAAAAAAAGACAAAATTGTGAGAGGAGAAAAACCATAGCTTACATTAATAAAAAAACTTAGTATTATTTTGGTCTTAGAAATAATACATTAAAGTTTTTATCATAGTAATTTTCCTCATTCCTTTTGAAGTGTAGAATGCATTAAACTTGCCATAGTGGTGATTGAAAACTTCTCTTTGTCACTCATTTGATAAGATCTTAAGATCAGAAATTCTAAGCCCATGCTCTGAGCTTATGATTCTGAAATATTTTTGCTTTGCTTTTTTTAAAACCTGTGGTAACATATATATACGTGTAATATAATATTTGCCATTTAACCATTTTTGTGTACAGTTGTCATTAGTTACATGCATAATGTTATGCAACCATCACCACCATCTATTACCAAAACTTTCTCATCACTCCAAACAGAAATTCTGTACCCATTAAGCAATAACTCACCATTCCCTGCTCCACCCAACTCCTGGTAACCTATAATCCATTTTCAGTCTCTGTGAACTTGTCTATATTTGCTTTTCTTTTTAAGGGGAACTTATGCATTATAGATCCACCCTAGAACTAGAACTAAAAAAAAAAAATTGGTTTATTTACATCATTGGCATGATTAATGCAATTCTTTGTGGATCCTGGGAGAATCCCAGGATACTGTTGGTTAAACTTGCACCTAAATAATATCAGTAAATCCTGAGTAAAAGCAATAGAGAGAAATGCCAAACATTTGACATGTGTTCAAGGAGCATAGCCACACTTTTAGCAAAGACATGTTGAAGAAATGCTGTATATTGTATCTTCCTTTTGAATATTCATAATGCTAATTATCATACAAAGGCTAGGAAAAATATAACAACAAAAAGGTCTGTTTAACCTATGTGTAACAGTTTTCTTAACTAATTAGCACCCAGAACCATTTTATCATGGAGGACCTATTAACAGTCTGTGAAATTGTTTGATGGAATGTACTAGTCTAGAACTTAAACTGCCCTCCAAGCTTCTAATGTCCACGAGGGGTGATTTCATATGTAGGTCACCATAATTCAACAAACCATGGTGGACAGATGCAGCTAACAGACAAATTCTGGATTTTGGAACTAGGACATTCTGATATATTCTTTCTCTAATTTATTTTAAATACCAAAAGGACTATGGGTACTGAATGTTAAGGAAAAAACAAAGCTGGTCTCTGTGCTAGACCAAAGGAAGATGAAAGAAATATACACAGAATACCATTTTCCTCTGGTTTTTCAAACCAGACACAATTGTCCCAGTGGAGGTTTTTTAAACTTATTGAAGATGGATAAATCTCTTCATAACAGTAGTACAGTAGAATTATCCTAGTCTATATTTCAAGTTTGAACTCTTTGACTGTTACATTACATATCAAAATTAGAATTTACTTTTCAAATAAGTGAATAAAACTGTGTTATTCACAAAGAAGTGAATAAAACTATGTTCTTACAAACTATTTCTAAGTATGTATATAAAGATAGTAAATAGGGAGTAAAAATAGTTCGACACAAAAATGCTAGGTAGTAAAGTGAAAAGGATATTATTACTGGAAAGAAATAGTTATTACTCCTGCTGTCTTTTAAGTCACTTCTTTCTATTAGCTGTAGTAAAACTTAAGTGTACTTTACCATCTAAAATCCCATGAGCATTACTCTCTTATTGGTCTTTTCTTCTTGTGTGTGTGGTTTTTTTTTTCAGCATTCACGACTATGGCCTACTTTGAAATATACCTATGTTAAATGGAAAAAGAACTACACATTTCATTTCAGAAAAATGAACAGGCTTCCAATACTTTTTTTTTTACCAAAGTTGTAAATTTATAAAAGCAATAGCATTCTCACTACACACTCCGTGAAGACAGGTAGCTAATCAGCGAGTGCTGAGACAGGAAATTTGAATTTTTACAGGAAAACTACTTTATATATTTATTTATATTAAACATGTTTTCAAATAATAAAAGAAAAGAAAAAGCAGTTTGTAACCGTAGCCTTTTGTGAAACTCAGTAAGAAGATACCAAAGAAACCCCCAGAGATTATTAAGTAACTTTTAGGGGGTCTAAGGATTTAATTCTGTTTTTCTCAAAGTGGATCCCCTGGAACCGTATTTTTACAAGATACACTGGGTGGGGGGAAGGGGCGCGGGAGGCGGGCAGATAAAACAGGTTTCTTTGATCAAAAGAGAATGAGAAACATGTACAGAGCTTACTCTACCTTTTTCTTAAAACTTCATGATGAATAAGAGTATAAATGTTCTGAAAGTCCTGCCATAAATAAACTGATATTGTCAAAAACTTTTTGACCAAAACCCCTTTTCCCCCCTAATACCTAGTTTGCTAGCGTCTGCTAAGTGAGGTATTCGCACATATTTGGGTTTGGGTCCTGCATGTCCTGTGACTGATGCAAGCACTCCAGCACGCCGAGCCTGCCCCTCTGCGGCTCTGTAAATGAAGGTTTACTAGAGCCCACCCCATTCTCTCTTAAGTATTGGCTCTGGCTGATTTTATGCTGCAGCCACAGACCTGGGTTGTGACAGAGGCACAGCCTGCAAAGCCTAAAATATGTGCTACCCGGCCCGTTGCAGAGCACGCTTGCTGACTCCGGTTTGCAAGGGGAACCACTGTGTGTGCTGGTCAGTGCGGTGGGTGGGCCGGGTAAGTGGGTGCAGAGAAACCCTACTGCCGTGAACACGCATGGACTTGAGAACACGGAAGACTTGAGTAGGGACCTGAAAAAAGTGAGGAAGTAGTCCTGTGAAGATCTGGGAAGGGTTTTCTTGGCAGAGGGAACTAAATATTCAAAAAGCGTGCGGGAAATCCAGTGGGAGGAGAGTGGTGTGAAGGAGCGCACAAGTGGTAAGAGACGTGGCCTTAGGTATGTGATCAGCCAGACTACAGCAACTTCTTGGCCAAAATAAATTCGGATTCTGAGTTAAAGGAAGCTTTTGAGTTGTTTTAAGTTAGAGAAGTAACATGATCTGATTTGTTTTAAAACAGTCATTCATTCTGTGTAGTTGAAAACTGACTGCAAAGAGACAGGTAAGGATGAAATATGACAACACCAAATTAAAAAAAAAACAACTATGATATTCCCTCTGCCACCAGACTACACAAATACTCTTTGTATTTGTTTGTTTGTCTCTTCTGTTATTATTGGAATAATGAAAATGCTCTAATAATGATTGAAGTAATGAATGCACAGCGTGATTGATTATACCAAATAGCACTGATTGTGCATCACTTTGGATGGATTGTACACTTTACACGAATACTCTTGAAAACGCATCTATCACCAGCAGAGGCTGTACATGAGAGCAGTGGTTTTCATCTCGGATTACACATGACAATCTTCTAGGCTGCTTTTTAAAGTGCCAGGACTGGGTTGCACAGAGATTGCAGTTTAATTTATCGGTATGGGGCTTGAGCAGCAGTTGTTTGCTGTTTGCTTGTGTGTTTGTTTGTTTAAAGCTCTTCAGATTTCTCTAATGTGCAGCCAAGACTGAGAACCACTGCTTTAGAGAAAAATATTGGAGGAGAAAAATGTCAATTTCATGTCATAGCTAATTTTATGGTAGTGTAAAAGAAGCCAGCACCAATATGCAACATAAATCATCACATGATTTCACTTTTCCTGGGGACCTTTATAAGACTCTCAAATTATTCAGTGTCCTGAACAGTTTTAAAATCAGATCAGGGACCCATTTATCTGAGGCAGGCACAGCTTTTCTTAGGAGCTGTGTCGGTATCAAATGGTCTTTAGTGATCCTAGCAGCCTCCTGATTCAGTTATTTGAATCAACTTGTGTCACATTTATGACCTGATGTGCTTACTGACAAGACAGTTCCTAGGCTGGGAGTTTTAAACACATCATCTGTACCCAGACCATTTCCTAAAAGATAGCCTGCGAGCCCCTGCAGTCCCGCCTACACCGTGGGCCCTCGGAGCCAGTTACCAGAGTAATGCAACAATATTATTTGGTCTGTATAAGCTTCTGGGCCTCCTAAAACCAGGCATAGCCATTACATGAGGTCATGTGAGCTGATGTGATTTGTTGAAAGAAATAAACATAGAATTCATCATGAGAAAGGAAACTTTATTACTTAATGTGAAAATGATTCACTTGGCTTAGATCATGTGTAAGATAGAGTTCTGTGTTCTGACTTAGGAAAATAAAAGACATATTTCAACTTTGCAAAGATGCTCAATTGACTAAGTGTTCATGTCCTGGAAATAGAAGAAATCAGCAGGGACCTGAAAGAAAGCCAGCAGCACAGCTTATGAAAATCAGGCAGCAGGCCTTAAATACACTCTCCCTCCTTCATCTCCTTCTATTTTCACTTCTCCTTGATAAATGTTTGCAATCAAAGAAAAACTGAGACCGTTTGCTAGAGCCTTCAGCTTTCAACTTGTCAACTTGAGAAACAGTAGGAATGGATTAGACAAGAGGAAAATGGCAGCAAGAGGTGAGAACCGTGAAGTTTTTGAGGACAAAGCAGAAGTTCAGTGAGCCAACAGACTTTTGGGAACATCGTTGAGAGGTGACTGCAAGCTATTTAAATGTGTTAGGGTGTGTGACAACGTCAAATACTTATAGATCCAATTTTTTCCAGTTCCTCTGAAAAAAGAAACATGGGTGGGTGGAGTTCAATAGAGAAGGAAGATTAGTCTGCCGCAAATTAGACAGGCTGTGATATTTAATCCCTGAAATTTGTCTGGTATGTTTCTGGAGGTGGCCAATTCAAAATTATGTGGCAACAAATTAAAATTTATTCTCTCATATTTTCCATTTTAATATACATTGTTAGAAAAGCAGGGTTTTATGGATGTTTTTTATACAAGAAACCCTTGGTCTTCTTTAAGCACAAGGAGTGGATCACATAAATCTTGTTTTCCCCCAAAAAAGTACAACGAAAGTTCATTTTTTCAAGCTTCAAATCTGTGAGCATCTAGTGACCAGATACACTCTATGTTTCTAATACTAGAAGATTTTAAAAATATTTTATACATTTTGGTAATATGCCAAGTTAGTAGATAATTATAAGCATCAAGCATTTTAAATATGGCAATAGATCTTAAAAGATAGAGCCTTAGACTGAAGTTCTGGGAAAGTACAGTTTTCTCCTCAGCTTATCTGCTTTCTACACTGTCCCATTGGCGAGTGTTAAAATGCTGTTTTAAAAAAATTTTTAAGTTTTTTAGTTACTCCTAAAGGAACTTTTAAATTTGTAAATAACGTTAAACAATAACATTTTAAAAATCTAAGCACTTCTTTTACGGGAGAGTCTGGAAAAGTGAAAATAATAAAGATTGAAAATGGCTCAGTGTTTTTGGTATACCAACATGGTTTCTCATTTCAGGGATTAAATCTTGATAAGTGACTGAATACTGGTCAGTAAAATTTGATATGATGTTATTTTCAAGAAAAGTGTAAAACCTGCTGGACTAGTACACTAAGGCAAAACCAAGGGATAGAAATGTTCTCTTTTTCCAATTTTATATTAAAATAAATGGAGTGGGAAGCAGAATACCTGGGTTCTTGTCCCTGCCCCCCATTAATTAGTTTCAGAAATGTGGTTATTTCTGTATTCACCCATTTATAATTAAGAAAGTTGGACTAAAGTACTAAATTTCTTTATCTATATCTCTGTCTTGATCACCTTCACCTTTGGGCTCTTTTGGTTCTTTCTAGGGGCTTATCAGAACATGTGTATAAAACTGTCAGCTACCTAGGAGAATGTTTAAGCATGAAATAATCGCCATATTTACTCTCTGGGATATTTCAGGCCAGTTTGTTTATGTGTTCCATTAAAGCAGCCTAAAAACTCAAGTATAAATTCAAGAAATATTCTGATTGATGCTGATCAAAGTGTATTCTTTCACAAATTCAAGAAGTTTTCCTCCTTGTGTCCTCCTTCCCCATATTTGCTCATTTAACATCTCCCACCTCTGATGCCTGCCCCTTTCTCTCTACTTAAGGACATCTTCCAAGACTCAAATAACCTCATTTAAAACAAACCGCTCAAGTTCACTATTACCTACTTTGACAATTTACCAAATATTGCTTTATTTTTTTTTTTTTTAATTTTTAAGTAATTATATTTTGAATTCCCAACTCTTTTAAGGTATTACATCTTTTTCTCCCTCCTCCACCTGGTATAGATTCTTATATACCACAGATATTCAATAATGGCTCAAATGCTAGAGTATCATAATAAGGGGATTAAATTCTGTCCTTCACGTGAATTTAATGTCCTTAAATTCTGTCCAACATAACTAAAAGTCCTCAGACATATCTTTCTTCTGTCCATCCATCTCTATCACCCTCTCTTATACACACACACACACACACACACATTCTCATTACTTACTCCCATGCTAGCATATTTTTATATCTCCAAAGAAAATGCTAATAAGTTTTGTGGATTTATATAGGTGAACTTAAAATACTGATTAACGTGTGTGTGTGTGTGTGTGTGTGTGAGTGCAGTGACATCTTGGATTGTGGAGACTATTGAACAGAAAGAACAGTGGCTTAGAAATCACTATTCTATCTCAGCCCTATTGCTAGCTAGCTAGGGGAACTTAAGCAAGGATCCTGGCTCTCTGGAATATCATCCTCAGTTTTAGAATTATAGAATTAAATTCGAGTTTGTTCCATTAATATCAAAGCAGTGATTCCATAGGAACATCCGCTTTTCTTGCTCCCTCTGATGGGCACAGGGTAACTGGGGAAAACTCTAGCCAGTATTTCTTATATTTGTTCCCAGAAGAGAGATTTTTTTGAGTCAACAGAGCATGTCATATAAAATTTATAGGATAAAAGTACTCTGACATCATACATATTGAAGATAACAGCCTACATCTAATTACATAATCTCATTTTAGCCTGTCGATTAGAGAGATAAAACAAAAATCAACCCCTTGCCTTTCTGGGGAAGAATGCTTGAGACTCATGCAACTTATAATTAATTGTGTTTATCATTTAGATATTTGAAAATTAGTCATAACTGTAGACTTTTCATATATATGGTAGGCATTTGTGACTGGCTTCTATGAGAACAGCTCTGAATCCATGTTTCTTCCTGACTGGCAGCTACCTTCGTAGAGGTCTCCTCTGTGGAATTGTGACACCCCTCCCCAACCTTCTGTGGCTTTTCCAAAGATTCCCTCAAGCCTTGCTGGACATGCCTGCCCCAGAATTTCAGCAGCTAATCTTGCCTCTTTGTTCAAAGAGAAAATAGACAGACACATCAGTCAAAAAGTTCCTTCAAGTTCCTGTCCTTTCTCCACAAATGTTCATGTCTTTTCATGAACTCTTCTTTCAGCTTTAGGGGGATTCCCATCTCACTACATAAGAACCCCCTTCCCGCCTATAGCCAGTACCTTCACCTGTGCTCTGGACCCCATCCCCTCCCACCGCCTCAGTGTCTTTGCTCTGTCAGTTGCCCTAAATGTCTATGGTAGCAACAACTTTTCCCTCTCAACTGGCCCTTTCTCCTTAATTTATAAATAAGATTATCTCCCCTATCTTTAACAGGGAAAGAAGGGAAAAGGAAAGAAGGAGGGGAGGGGAGGGGAGGGGAGGGGAAAGAGCCTGGTTTAATAGTACCTTACCACATGGTAGCTACTCTTGAACCCTCTTTCCTTCTCAGACAAGAGTCTGGTAAAACCAGTCTTTCCAGGTGTTTCTTATGCATTCTCTAATTTGAGACCTATTGATTTAACCCGATACATTGGCTTCATTTTGGAATTACTTGGGGAGTTTTTTAAAATACTGATGCCTGGGTCCCACCTCCAAAGGTTCTGAAGAAATTGGTCTGGGGTGTAGCATGGCTATCAGGAATTTTTTAAAGCTCCTCAGGTGATTCTAATGTCGAGTCAAGGTTAAGAACCACTTATATACTCATTCAAGCATCAGGTAGCATTTAAATATATGAATAATGAATAATAAAAGGTATCAAAGCAAATGGGGATTTGGCCTTTAAATGTTCTGCTTCTCAATAATGAATAAAAGTGTTTATACCTTAAGTTTCAGCATATTTTCCAGGCAAGTATTTTGGCAATATTAGAGTTAGACTTAGCAGACAATGTTTTTGTGTGCCTTTTTGAGTAAGTAGAAGAAATATTTATTTAGAGGATTTATCCCCCGCCCCCCCAAAAAAGATATACCAAAAGAAATGCAAGATTGCTTCCAATAAATAAAAATATACTTAGTGAGTATTATTCTGTGCCCTGCACTGTGATGGGCAGAGCGAAAGATATATAAAATAAAGCTCTCCTAAATTGAAAAAAAAATGTAATTATAGATTCTGAGTATTTGGATGTTTACTGTACAAGTCTTTCAACTTTTGTGTTTATTTAAAATTTTTCATAATAATGCTTGGGGAAAAAAAGTTTCCCTCCTTTACTTTCACTGCTAGGACACTCAAAGCTAAACTTGCTGCATAATCATAGTCCACTGTGTACATCTAAGCTTTAGTATTTTATTTTCCTGTACTCCATATTAGTGATAGTTAATGATAGATGCACATTAAAATCATTACTAAAAATTTTTTTAAAGTACTGATGTCAGGACTTCATTCCAGATCTATTGAATCAGAACTTATGGGGATAGAGACTAAATAGTCGCATTCTACAAAACTCCCAAATTGATCCTTATGTGATCACTGCTCTACATCATTGATTTTTTTTATTTATATTTGTAAGAATCATCTAGGGGACGTTGTAATCTGTAAATATCCAAGCCTCACTCACTCTGAATTATTAGGTCCTGGAGAGGATTAATGATGTACATTTCTAAGAAGCAGCACAGATAATTCTGATGCATTTGTTCTACAAACCACACTATGAAAACCACTGTGTGGTATGGATTTTATTTTATAATTCTATTTATTTGCCATGTTGTGTTTGTCCATTTTATCATCAACTAATAAAGTTCCTTTAAGATTTAAAGTCAAAATCTTTAAAGACATAAAAGATCTTAGAGATGATTGAGCCCAACGGTTTTCAAACTATTGCATGAAACTTTAGGATTTGGAAGAAATTCTACAGAGAATAGGGCAATAAACAAGGGGAAGGTCTCTGTTTTCCTTTATCTGCACCCCTATATTGCCTTACAGCCATCCCAGAGTCTAATTTATCTCTTCCATATATTGGGCTTCATGTAGTAGATTCTTTGAAGCAATGGTTCCCTGTCTTCAAGAAATGTGAAAACCACCAAGTCCAGTGTTTGTATTACACAGATGAGATAACTATGTCCTTAGAGCAGTTTTCTGTGTTGCCCAAGACTACACAACTGGAAAATGTTAGAGCCTACAAAAGCAGAAAACAAGAAAATATGTGCTTTGGAGCAGTTAGGAGAGGCTTTATTAAGAGGGCAGAACTTGAGCTGTGTTTGAATTTGGGTTAGAATGAGAAAGGAAGGGGGTCTGTGGAAGGCCAACCTGAGCCCAGGCATGGAGGAGGATCAGAATATGGCAAGCGAGTAGGTCAAGGAAGGGACTAGATGAAATGAGCCAAGGGACTCTGTGTCAAAGAAAACAAGTCTGAAGAGATGACTTAGGATGGCTGTATGGAGGACCTTTTGAAGAACAATATGAGTGGTTCCCTCCTCATCTATTTCCTAATTTCTTAAACTTCCTAGTACCTCTTTGACCCTGCTTAGGAAATTTGCAATAAGAGATTATTGAATAAGCAGAAGCAAATGACCAGACAGGCCTTGTTAGATGGCATGAATTGGTGAAAACGCAGAGAGAGGAGTGGCAGCAGATGTGTCTCTCCACAATGGCCCATCACATTCAAGTGCAGCACATTGGAACCCAGTTGGAACAGATGTCAGATCCTGGGAAAGATGGAAATGGAACCAAACCGCAGTGTGACATTGCAGAACCTTGGCCTTCGGTCCTATTCTATCACCTCAGTATTCCTTGCTAATGGGGTTGGGGTCCATGACGGCACAGTGACTCCAGGTCTTGTCCACTCTACTGCCTTGCTGCTCAAAGGACTTTCAAAAGGTCAGCATCATCATGGCGTTTGTTAGAAATGCAGAATCTCAGGCTTTGCCTTAGATCTACTAAACCAGAGCCAGGATTTTAATCAGATCTCCAGGATATTCGTATGACCATTAAAGTTTGAGAATCATGCTTTATTGGAGTGGGTTTGCCTTAGCACTTAGTCGTGACTGGCGTCCAGGGAGCCTTTAGCGGCTGTTTTCACCTGGAAGGCTGACCCTGCAGGAAACCCATCTTGGACAAGCCAACCCTTACCTCTCTGATACTCAACAGATAGAGACAGGCTACTCTACAATCTCCCAGGGAGTATCTTATCTTCTCAACTCAAGGCAGCCTGGAGGAGTTGGGTCAGCATTCCCCAAACTGGTGTTCTGTGAAAAACGAATGAATGGATAAAAGGGTCCCATGCTCAGATATGGTTGAGAAATTCTGGGTTAAATAAAGCTAAATAATTTTGTTTACTTCAGGAATTCACTAAAATTGGGTGAATTTTAGTGAATTTTTCACTAAAAAACTTTAGTTTTTATATACTAAACATAACACAATGTTCGAGTAAAGAATTATAGAATGTAAAAATCATAGAAAACAGAATTTTTGCAAATTTATTTGATTATTCAAACATTTTTCGCATGTTCCTATTAAAATCCCAAGTGACAAATCCCAATTAAAATCCTCAGAACACAAGTCTGAGGAACATTAAGCTATGTCCATGTGTGTGCTTGAGACAAATCTACAGTTAGAGCACAGAGGATCACTTGCCAGTGCCATCTTTTCTGATCCCTTCTTGACTTCTGTGGACCCAATGATGTGTTTGCATCTGCTCTTCCCATGTTCTCTTTTGCCACCTTATCTTTTTTTTTTTTTTTTTTTTAATTTTTATTTATTTATTTATTTATTTTATTATGGGTAAAAATCAAAATTCTCACAATACATACCTTATCTTTTTACTCCAGCACACACCCATACAAAAGCCAAGAAACGCCTGAGATTAAAAGACTAACGAGTAAAAGCTAAACACCTTTCCTTCCTGAGCCCTAAACTTTACTCACAGGCTTTCCCTTATTTCCAAAGACCATCTCCACACAGGGCTTTTTCTCTTGGTGACTGAACTGGAAACTCTGCTACTGGATTTCTGGCCAGACGGTCAAGCAGTCAATATACTGAGTGTTCACCACATACTCAGCCGTTTATTAGGTGGCTTGAGGAATACAAAGGGGTAAGAAGACATCCCAGAGCATCTGTGTAATAAAGAAGTTAAGAGTTTGTCTCTACCTGGGGCAGATATTGAGAAATGCTCTAAAGAAACACATACAATTTAAAGGTTCAAGATGTATCCATCATCTCAAGGAGCTCATAATGTATTTGGGGAAACAGACAAAAACGACCATAGCAGCCTTGAGAACGGGGGGCCAAGGGTGCTGTGTGAAGGGGTTGATTAACTCTGGAGGAAGCAGGCACGGGCGGGCAGTCGTAGAGAGGGTGGCATGTAAAGGAGGCCCTGGAATGAATGGGATGTTTCCTGGTGGATCCAGAAAAGAGGTGAATTCGGAGCTAAAGAACATCGTGGTTCAAGCAGAGAGAGGCAGAAACAGAGGAAAATTTGCTTAAGCTTCACATGTTTTTAAGAAAGTCCAACTCTGTACAATGAGAAACAGTTGGTGTGAAAGTCTATGGCACTCACTAGGATGGCAATTCAAGCTCATGGAACATGCTGAGCTTGTGGTCTGTGTGGGGAAGCCAGAAGGACAGAACAGAAGCACCCAGGGTCAGGACGGAGCCTTGAGAGTTAGGAGTCAGAGGGAGAGCGGTGGGAAAAACTTGGCAGGCAGCAGCAAGCTGAAAGTTGATGAAAATTTGTGAAAACAGCTGGAGACCTGGGGCTTTAGCTGTGACAGTAGGTGCTGAATTGAGTAGACAGGAGAAGTCCAGAACCTTCTCTACAGTTCAAGGGTGTGAAATCCAAGCAGGGGCAGGTGCTCACAAATATATAGATTAACTTTGGGGTCACACCTGCATCAGACAGAGCAAGGGTGTTTATACTTAGAACTGGCGAGTCTTTGATAAAACTGGACAAAACTGGAAAACTCACCATATGACAAGGCATTTTAAAATAGGGTCTTTTTGTAAGTGATCTTGAGGTCAGTTCTCCTGACTCAGGGAGAATTGGAGGAAATCCTAGGGTGCGATGCAATTTTTAAGGAGGGGGTGGGGTGGGGAACATACAGAATTAGGCATTGTAAATACTGGAATCCCTACAAGATACAAAGCACAGGGATACCTGGAAGGGGCACAGATCTGGAAGGAGGAATTTCTGGAACTCTCTTGTCCTTGCTGTGCCTTCGTAGCAGGGATGAGCTAAATGACCTCAAGTTTTCCCTCTGGCTTAAAAGTCTGTGGTGCTCAGAAAGAAGATGGCACAGGTTTTGGGAAAATGAAGGAAGACACTAAGCAAGAGTTTCACTTAAATGTAGTCTGAGATTTAAAAGAGGGCATTTATTAAAACCTAAAGGTAAATATTCAGGTAATTAAAAAATAATTGGTATGCAGTTACCACTGAAATTATTACTCAAACTACTAATGGAAACCCTAGCAACTCTATAGCAAGATGTGACTTAGAAAATGATATTGAGGCTCTGAAAATAAAGGAGAAGAGAACTGTTTGGTGAGTGGCTACTGCTTGGCAGCTTTGATGTTAGATGTTTATATACAGAATAGCTGTAATTTCTTTCAGGAAAAAAAGTGACTCTCACCCGACATTATTAACATTATGTTAATATTAAACATAGCTCTTCAATTTGTATACCATCATATTGGCCTTAAAAAAGGAAACAGTAGTTGGTTTGTTTTTAATTTGTAAGGGAGTTGTTGTTTGCTTTATATGCGTTAAACTACAATCAACTTGACCATGGTAATAGGACACGTTTTTGCTACAATTTATTATCATGGTGGTATCCACCCAATACTTCAAAAGCCTCAGCCAAATGCAACTGCTTCGTTCTCCAGGAGAACTTTGTAATATACCATGTCACCTTCTGCCCAAACTGCCCCCCTGCCTCCCAGGGATTTCATTAAATGAGCGTCTGATGGAAACAGGGAACTCCTTTCCCACTATACATTAATCTAAACAGATCAGACTGCTAGTGTCACCAGTATCATCCCCACTGTCGTTTGTTTTCTGAATTTTCCTTTCTGTCTAAATAAAAATACTCAGTCCTGTGAGCCCCGAGAGAGGGATGTGCCATTCTCTTAACCCGCCACACGGCTCCATCAACATTGATTTGAAACAAACCCTCCAGGGTTGTCTGTGTTCCTGGCAACATTTCAATACTAACATGTGGTTAATTTTTCAGGAAGATTTTTCTTTTCCTTCCTGCACTCAAGAGAAGCCGTGGCACTTGTGGGAAAGAGCGGCTTGACTCGCGCATCTGTGGCACTTGCATATTTCCCTCTGAGACAGTGACCCTCTTTTTCTGACCCTTCTTCGTTCACTGCACGTTGTGTTCTAGGAACTCAGAAGGAGAAGCATCTCCTAAATATTTAGGGAGTTTTGAAAACAATATTTCTAGAGACATGGTATGTGAGAAAATTCATAGAGTTCTCAGCATTCACTACCCTCCAAAAGTTAGTGTTCAATCCTCTTTTCTTTTTTACCGGGAGGCCCCGGGGATCGAACCCAGGTCCCTCCATATGGGAGACGGATGCCCAACCATTTGAGCCACATCCGTCCCCATCAATCCTCTTTTAATTGTATTTGCAGCTATTTATATTTCATCTGCATTGGTGCATTGTGCTACTGAATGCAGAGGTTGTTGTCAATAAATACCCACTTAGTGTATGTCAAGTCTATTAAATAACCAATTTCTGGCGAAGGGCACAAGGAATACCTTCAGAATATAACAGAAAGCCGATATATTTATTTACCACTACTGTTATTTTTTCCAAGTAGGACAATGCGTTGTTTTGTTTTATTTTGTTTTCATTTCCAAAGTTCATGAGAACAGTCTGGCAGAAGTCTTTCTGTATTTCTATTTTCAATGACATAAGGAAATATCTCCTTGAAATTCTATTGAAATGGAATAAAGATATTTCTTAGGATTGTTTAATTTCCTTTCTATTTTTATAGCCCCAGCAAATTTCACATTTGGGTTATATTTTGCCAACCAAATAACAGAATCTTAAAAATAATGAGATCATAATTTGTATTTTCCCCCTTGGATGGACTTTCTGAGTCTGTAATGGATCAACACTTTCCATCCAGAATGAGGCATTTAGAACAAAAATATTCAGTTCTTCCTTTAACTTGCTCTCAGGAGAAGAGCATGTACTTTGAATTATTTTATCAGTAATGGTGACAGGTTCTGCTAAAAGATCTATGCTTTGGCACATATTTGACCTTCTAATCATCAGCAAACATCTGTGGTTTAGTAAAATTTGAACAGAATTTTATCAAATTGAATAATGGCACACACCAAAGCAGAAATTGTGTAAAAATGCCATTTCTGATTAAATAGTGACAAAATGCTCAGGAAAAGCCTAGCAGTTTGATATATGTCTAAGCATTAGCCATAGTGTGTTATTAAATACCAGGACTCATTGTTATCCATAGAGAACAGTGAAGTGAAACTTCACAAACTTATCAGACTACCCTCTTCACCAGTTTATAAAACACGTCTGCTTCTGCAAGTCACTTACGTGGCAGATTTAGGTTCACCTGGAAACAAATAAGGGGAAATAGTATGCCACTAGAGGTCCAGTTCATAGCTGACTCTGTGAGCTGTAAGGGATGGAGGGAGGACGGAAAATCATCAGTACATATTTCTCCTTTCAATATATTTTTACAGAACCTCATTTATATTCCTCATAAAAATATCATGATGAAGACTTGGTGATGGGGAGTTGGTGATTGAAGGGAAAAAGTAAAAAGGTACATATGTGCTAAGCTTCGAGGACAGAGCAAACTTAAGCAGTTCAATTCAATTCAACCACTCCTGATGTATGTTTAGTTTATATCTCTTATTGTACTTTGCACAAGAGCTCAGCCAGAGCTAGAGTCTTTGGTGGCCCCCCAACTCAAACAGAATCCAACCTTAGTTTCTTATGACGTCTCACGTCCTATTATATTCCCAAGAGCCATGTACTTCCTTGTCTTGCAACCTTCCCAATCTGACTCAATTTTCAGTTTAACTGCTGTCTTTTCTATGAAGCTGTCCCCATAACATCCAGTCAGAATCTACTTTTCTTTGCTTTCATAGCACTTTGCTTTAATATTAGACTCATTGCATTTTGTTTGGCTGGTATTTGCATATCCGTCTTCCAGGTGAAATATAAACCCCTTAAAAAAGAGGAATTTTTTAACCTCTTGTACACAACACAGTGTTATCGACATAGTAATTGTACAATAAGTATGGAAAAAATTTAAACCATAGCCCCTTCCTGGTAAACTTAAGTATTCAAAAAGAGGAGATTTACTGTACCCTAAACATTCATTTGTCAATTACTGTATGCAGTAAAGGTGTGCAATTTTCTGGGGTGTATTTTAACCTTCTCCTCGGCCACTCTCTCTCACAGCCAAAACCTATCAAGCCAACTAACCGAAGACTGTTTTTTCAGTGGTAAAAAGGAGATGGTTAAGTTACGCAGACCCTAAAGTCCTTCCCTGCCTAAAGTTCTGTTACCACTTTGTGGTCTACTTCTTTCAAAATGTCACCATGAACGTAATAGAATTTTATCGCTAAGCACAATTCTGTCTGCCTTAGACTTCTGAGAAGGGTGATATTGAAATACCTGAAACCCTGTCTTATGAAACCACAGAAAGTTACCTTTAGCATTGGTTCAACCATTATTATATATATGTTATAGTATTTTAAGAAAACCTGAATCTCAAGACTCATTTTAAAATGCTATTTAATGTTCTCTCTAAGCCTTATCAGTCTATTTTTTATTTGGATTTATTTGTACTTATACAATAGATGGCCAAAAAAATTACTAGAAATTATAGGAAATACGTGTGTCAACTACATAGGAGAATCATTTATTATTGATTTTGATCATTTGGATAGAAAAACCATAGAAATGCATGGGTCCCTTTCATAGGCCCATGGTTTATATGAAGAACAAGCAAGATACTCATATTTAAAGAAAAATTTTTCTTCAGTATGCTCTAGTGCAGGAGAAATTCCCAAGGCAGAAACATGGGTTGAGTTATTTCCATATTGGGAAAGAAGAAGGCATTGTTAGGTTTCCTTAAGCACAAGAGAAAGACAAACAAACAGGTCTTAATGATCTCTGGGAATTGGAGGATGAGTAACCTCAATATTTTGGAAGCAAAGGCTATTTTTCAAATGTCCCTTTCCCTCAGAAATAGTATACCACAAAGACGTTTTTGAGTTTTTACTAAGTCCTGTAAGGGCACAAAAAATGAACGACGCTCCTGCCGGCACATTTTCTAATCAGTGCACTTGAAAGTTCTCTTTGAAATTTCCCCTACTAACTGATTATGCTTTCTTTCTGTAGAAATGTTGGCTCACAGAGATTGACAGATCTTATCTTACTAAAGACAGGGACTTGGTAGATAACTCATTGTTAATTAATCAGAAAACATTTCTTGAGTCCTACTATGTACATTCACTTTGCTGGGTAATTGAGACTTTACAAAGAGGCATGAGGTCTATCCTTTCTCACACGGATTTTAAAATTGATTGAATAGACCATATATGTATGAAAGCTTCATAATATAAGGCAGCTATTGACTAGTTATTCCTTTTCACATTAGTAATGGTCAGAAAAAGATCAATGAAATAAATAGTTTTGTTAAAAATAAATGATATACATCCTGGAATTTAAATTGTTATCAATTTTCGAAAAAGTTGCAATGGTGAGTTTTCAAGGCTAGTAAGTAAAGGATCATTTAATCAGGAATTACTGTTATGTTGCTAAATAATTTAACTTTTTAATTAGAAATATGGTGAGTTACATATTAAAGAGACCCATCCAGCTTTCTTAATATAATCTGTTAAGATTAAAATTGATGTTGGGGGTCTTTTTTATATAGAATATAGTGTTCTTTTTACCACATGGAACTTTCTGTGTAGAAACTGGTCATTCACATGGCCTGAAATCAAACACGCTAGGCTGTGTTGCCATTCCATTTCTTGTGTTGAACCATTTTATAGATCAAAAATGGTCAGCTATCAGGAATTTCCTATGGTTCACTCATAGCTGTAGCCATTGTCTCTGTCAGTTTCCTCCTTACTTTCTCCTTTAATCCTATTGTGAGGATTTAAGGAGAATCACACACTCCAAATATGTTCCAGGGCTAATAGATAGACACCAGAGAGAGAAGTAGGGGCCCTTGGGCCTGTTCTCTGGTCCTTCTGTTCCGACAAATCTAGCTCATTGCTCTATCCTAATAGACATTGATCTATTAGAAATCAGTTGAAGTGGAGCAGGTGTGGCTCAGTGGTTGTGTGCCTGCTTCACATGTACGAGGTCCCAGGTTCAATCCCCGGTACCTCCTGAAAAAAAAAAAAAAATCAGCTGACCTAGGAAGCACTGCTGACACATTTCTCTTTCCTTTTTCACTGATCAGTGATTTTTACTGCCCTGCACAGACAACTCTCAAGAAAACCTCTGTCTCATCTACTAACTTAAAGAACATTCATATTCACAATTTCAGTAGAGCGGTAAAGGCTCTGCAGTATGTACAGAAGTAAATGGGCGGTGGAAGTAATTAAATTAAGCCTGTTATTTTTTCAAGATATTCTTTATGGAACACCTACATTAGAACCACTGGGGGTTTATAAAAGACAGATTCCAAGACCCCATCGAAAAATAGCAGACTAGAGTCTCTAGAGTGGGACCCAGGAATCTACATTTACTTTTTTGGTCAAAAAAGATTCAAAATATACAGAGTGCTACACAACAAACACCTGTGTACCCACCACCTGGGGTTATAAATCTTAATATCTTAGTTTGTTTGATTTTGGTCTGCCTTATTTTGTTTTCCTTAACAAATGAAAGATTGCGGAGCTCAGCGTATGTGCATGACCTCTCTGACCCACTCTCCTCTCCACCCTGTGGAGATAACCACCATCCCGAATCATCACACCTGCTCATAATTTAGACATATATATTTAATATAAACAATAACACATTTATGCATGAATTGTATATTTTTAATTTTATATAAATCACATCAATCTGTATCCATCACTTTGCAACCTTTTTTTTTTTTTTTTTGATTGCAGAGATAGTTCATTGTTGGTGTATGTAACTTGAGAGCAATTATTTTAAATGTGTGGTGTGGCATCTGTGTATTTAAGAATTTCTATGGGTTATTTTTATGTATGGTAAACTGAAAATATGGGAAACAGTGAGTCAGGCCAAAGCCATCAAAGACTCTGGAGGAATGACAGGGAAATCTGTAGACATAAGCACTGGGACGGATGGGTGTGTACCCTCTGCATGTGCCCCATTGAACAGAATCTACCCTCAACTGAGCAAGTTTAGATGAAAAGCACATGGAAAGGGTGGTTTGTTTTTTGTGTTTTTTTTTTCAAATAAGAAACATTTTTAGGGTTTGCTGATCCCAAGGCATAGTTTTGGGGGTGATCCCAGGGGTTGTTTGACAAGACCTACAAGAACATTGGTCTCACTTCTTGTAGGAAAATAACATATTACTATCTGTCTTAAATACTTTTTGTTTCCATATTTTTGATGGTTCTTTTTTTAAAATTTACAAACACTCTATACCCACCAAGCTAAAAAAGTAACTATATTTTAAATTGGTCCATAACTATTGTTTGTTGCATAGAAAGAACAAATGACCAAAAAAAAAAAAAAAAAAATCACTATTCAGTACTTCTTGCTAAAGTTATTAAAAAGCTCTCAATAGTAAAAATAAATGAGATAAGAAAGAGCTTTTAGCCTGTTTGAATGTCAGTGAGAAAATGCAGAAAAAATAAACATATCTTCTTTTACTTTTTCTTGAGGAAATAGTTTTTCATGACAAGTTGTATAATATCTTCAAAACTTTGAAGTGTATTTACTTAAATCACTCTTTGGGTTAAGTGTTTATCAACATTATCAAGTAAAGAATTTTATTAAATTCCATCAAGTTGCATTGCATGGAACTAGTCGCCATTTGATTTAAAAAATCAAAATGTGTCAAGAATATTTGTCTTAGTTCATTGCAAGTGTTGTATAGCTAATCCATTGGATGTCTACCTTCCAACAACAAATGTGGAAACTTCTAAACCATGTTTTATATGCTCGCTTACCAGATCTCTTTAAATCTTAGCTTTCTCATACAGAGTTCCATCATATCAATTTCCACAAAATGACAATTTGGCATTATAAGAGTCAAGGTCATAATAGTATTTTTTTCTACCTTTGAGCTAAATGAAACAATATAAATATTCAAGAACTTGTCCGATTTGTGAGAAGGGAAGTGGAATTCTGATGGAGGAAAGAGGAAGAAGCCGGTCACAAATCAAGTTGGTCCCAGGCAGGATTCAACATATTGAGCGGGACATCTCAGAAAGAGATTACCAGGCTCTCAACAGACCTGGCTGTGGAAGGTGGCACTCAGGTGGTCAGAAGTATGGAGAAATTTTCTCTACACATATGAAAATGGAAATGTCACATGTGCACAATTTAGTAACCTTATTTACTGAATATGTGGACATCTCCTCTTTAGGGGTTTTCAATGATCATTTAAAGTCTTCAGAGTATGCCAATATGTGGAAAGACCAGATTTTTTTTTTTAAATGCTCATGATGCGGAAAAGGCAGGGGAAAAGAATCATAAAGCTGTATTAGGCAGTTAACTAATAAGATTTGGAGGGGGGAGGCGTTCCTGCTTTGTGCCGTTGTCAGCTTTTTAAAAGCATAATTCATAGTAATTTATATTTTTGTTTATAATAAACCTTGATTTTAATACCTAAGAAGTTATAATAGTAATCACTAATGTAACTCGTAGTCACATTCTTGTATGCTGTCTCCCAACCCCCCACCGATCCTCAAGGCTGGCCTCTCCTCAGCTCACTGGTGTCCTTCCGGATTGTTCTCCATGCCTCGACATGCACACATATAGAAACACAGACCTGTGTGGTGTGTGCATGTGTGTGGCTGTGTGTTTGTAGAGTTTCATGCAATTCGGCATTGTTCTTCACCTTGCTTTCCTCACTCCACATACCCTTTTGGAGCGCTTTTCCTGTGAGAAGCAGGGCCCCAAATCCAGGTGTGCAGTCTGTGCCCTGCACAAGGACTAAAGAGCTGAGGAGGGCCTGCTGGCAGCCTTTATTCAAGCAGTGGATCCTGGCCCAGGACGAGGGGTGGGGAGCTGCATCTATCCAGAGGGGTACATTTTGCTAAAGTGCAGTCCAGGCTACTCCTGGCTCTGTCACTGCATGTGAATCTACCTCCTACTTAGCAACTATTGCATAACCATCCAAGAAATAAAGGTATCATAATGTATTCATTTATTTAAACAGTTTTCTACTGATGGCCATTTAGGGGAAAGGAAAAGAAAAAAAACCTTCATGAGCAGTATTGGTGTATCTTTTTGGTTTTTGTTTTGTTTTGTTTGCCCTGGTGCAAGTTATTCTCTAGGTTAGACATCTAAAATTAGAATTGCCAGGTTGAAGGACATGCCCTAATTTAATTTAAATAGCCACTGTGAAACCTTCCTCCAAAAATGCTCTATCAATTTTCTTTTCCAAAGGCATTTTCAACCCTGAACGAGGTCGAGATTTTTTTTTTTTTTACAACCTGATAGATGAAAAATAGTCATCCTCATTTTTAAATTTAATTTACATTGCCTTGATTACCAGTGGAGTTTTGAGCTTTTACATCATTAGTATTTCTTCTTCTATGAATAGGCTTTTTTCAATGCTTTGACCATTTTATCCAGTTGTCTTTTATAATATCCTAATTTTTTGTTATATATTCACTAAATATTTTCTCCCTTGTCAATTGCCTTAACTTTTATCAGTCTGTTCCTTGGTGGATTTTTAAAATATAAAGTCTTATTTCAGAGAATGCTTGGATTGTTTTATTTTTAAAAGATTTTATACTAATTATTATTCCTTCCCTCTTTCAGATCAATTTAAAAGTTGGTTATCATACTGAAGTATTTGTGGGCAAAAGTACATCATGTTTGGGATTTGCATAAAATACTGTTTTTAAAAAGTAGGGAAGAATAAGTAAAAAAGCAAAATTGACAAATTATTTTTCATTTTAAGCTCGTATGTGTCCCGGCCGGCGGGACAGTCAACTGGGGCTCCAGCTCCTATGAGAGAAGAATGGTATGGGACAAGAGACACGAAGAATGACAGCAAGACAGGATTCTGATCAAGCTGCAAAAGTTCATTGAAAAGGCAGGGTATATATACTCTAAAGGAAGAGGGCGTGGCTACTAAGGACGGGTGGCAGTTTAGGATTGGTGGGGGCGTGGCTACTAAGGACAGGTGGTGATCTAGGATTGGTGGGGGCGTGGCTACTAAGGACGGGTGGCAGTTTAGGATTGGTGGGGGCGTGGCTACTAAGGACGGGTGGCAGTTTAGGATTGGTGGGGGCGTGGCTACTAAGGACGGGTGGCGATCTAGGATTGGTGGTTGCTGTTGCTAGGGTGTTGTTGTTTCAGCCCCGGCGGCCATGTTATATGTTACCGGTATCGCTGAAGGTGAACATGCTGCCATTATCGTCCCCAGCAGTATGTAGATGGGGGTTTATTATACTAATTTTCTCTACTTTTGTGTATATTTGAAGCTATCCATTCTAAAAAAAAAATGTTGCCTGCTCTTCTGGAATTTTTTTTTGTCTTTATTTTTTGTTTTTTTATGAATCAGTTTTTTAAATTCCCCATGAAGCTTTGATTTGGACTCCTTTGGATTTCTAAATTAAATTAAAGAGAATTAACATTTCTTTTATTCATTAATTCATTCAACAAACATTTATTGTATAATTGTCCTGTGACAACTACTGCTCTAAATTTTGGGGTTACATCATTGAATAAAACAACAAGATTGCAGCCTTTGTGAGTCTGACATTTTGGAGGGAAAACAGACAATATTCAAAATAAATTAGTTACAAAGTATGCTCAAAGTAGTTTTCCTATCCAAAACAATCATATATCTCTCTCCATTTGTTCAGCTATTCTTTAATATCTTTTGGTGACCTTTTTGTTCTCCATAAAAATCTTATTTCTTTTTCGGTCACTCCTGGGTATTTTACATTCTTTGTCGTTTCTGTGGTTTGAATTACTTTTTCTTTTCCATTTTCTAAATGGTTAATGGCAGTGGATAAGAATGTTCTTGGGTTTCTCTTTGTTGATCCAAATTCTTTATTAGTTCTAACAGATTATCAGTTTATTCTCTGGAATTTTCGAGGTATAGGTTCTCTGCCTTCATAACAGATCGTCTCCGTTTTGTTCTTGTTTTTGTTTTTGTTGCATTGGGTAGAACCTCACGTACAATGTTGAATAGCATATGTGATAGGGAGCGCTTACTTTTTCCTTATTTTATAGGAATTTTCCAATGTTTCACCATTATCCTCAATATTTGTTCTAATTGTTTCATACTTTTAATCAAGTTAGGAAGGATGCCTTCTAAGTCCTTGGAACCTAAGAGAGGTTTTTTAAAAATTCATTTGTTCACTGTTTTAGTCATCAACAGGTGACACACACTCCACATGTCAGTAGTAAGGAAATGAACAAGGGCAAAAAATTTACTCTGAATTCAAAGATTCATGGACAATTTAGTGCAAAACATTAATAATTTAAGTAGATTTAGTATTCCAACACATCACAAGAGCACTGTCTCGCATTTTCACAATTTATCTTGCTACTAAAGAAAAATCAAAATGGCAATTCTTAGATTTACCTGGGATTATAATACTAAGCAAGAAAAAAGAGAAAAGAAATTTTCCATTCACTGAAGTTGGGTAACTAAACTTAAGAAACAATGACTCATTCATTCATTCAAGTAATCAGTCCTGTGAAAGCCTTCTTCATTAGAGGGACATGGTGCTTGAAACCAACAGTTTCCTATGATATACCCAGGTAGGAGAAAAGTGCGTTATAGCCAAAGGAGCAGCATTACATGGATTAAACAAAAAAAATTACGTGGGTTGTCAAATAAAATACAGGATGCCTGCTTACATTAGAATCTCACACAAACAGTGAAAACTGGTATAAATATGTGTCATGCAATATTGGTCCCATGAAATGTTTGGGACATGTTTGGACTAAAACATTACTTCTCTCTCTATTTTTTTTTTAATTCAAATATAACTGGGCATCCTTTTTTTTTTTTTTTTTTTTTTAATTTGCTAAATCTGGTGATACTAGTCACAAATGGGAGAAAATATGGCATATTTGAAAAACCAAAAAAAGATTTTACTACTAGCATAGTACTTCCCAAAGCATACTGTGGCTTACATGAGATCGATGGTTTACATGAAACTACATAAGGATTTTTTTTTATTTTGATAATTTTGTATGTTCATATGTATTAGGGGAATACTAGATTATAATTTATATATTATATACCATTTGTATATAAAAAACAATATATTTTAAGTGTAAAAAGGTGAAAAACATATTAAGGCAGATATAGTATTGGTACTTGGGATGAATGACTTAAAAATTTTTTTAATTTTAAAATTACTTAATATTCTTCCTTTGGAATACCTTACACCTTCATATATATGTCTACATGTATATATATATATGTGTATTAGTCAGCCAAATGGGTGCTGATGCAAAAACCAGAAATCTGTTGGCTATTATAAAGGGTATTTATTTGGGGTAGAATCTTACAGTTACCAGGCCATAAAGTGTTCCCTCACACCAAAGTCTGTTGCTACATATTGGAGCAAGATGGCTGCCGATGTATGCCAAGAGTTCAGGCTTCCTGGGTTCCTCTCTTCCCAGGGCTTGTTTCTCTCCAGGCTCAGCTGCTCTGCTCCTCTGTGTGCTTACTTCCCAGGCTCCAGCTCAAAACTCCAACTAACTCTTCTGCCATGTTGTTTTCTCTGTGAGTCTCTGCCCACCAAAGGGGCAGGGATGCAATACCCTACTGATATGGCCCAATCAAAGCCTTAATCATTATTTAATCAAGTAAAAGTGAAACCTCTGAATCCAATATAATCTGTCTGGAGGACAGACCAGTTTACAAACATAATCCAACATCTACTTTTGGAATTCAAAAATAGTACCAAACTGTTGCAATATGCATATATATAATGGCCAATTATACATGTATATAGGTATTTATATACATATGCATATATAATATTCAAAAGGAGAAATTAAGTAAGTGGGAAATTTTGTTTTAAGAGAGAAGTCTGCCTATACTAGAAGTGAGATTTTAGCACTGCTTGATTGGATGAAACAGGCACACATGCTGTACCTGTGAAAAATTCCATTTTCTGGTTCTATGTAAAGCAACAGCTAAAGCAGCAGAGAGGAGAAACAGTTATATTTTCAAAAATAGTTACACCAGACTGTTTCCTGGAGATACTTCATTTACTTTTCATTTTCAGATACTATGGCTATTTTTGGTAGGGCTAGACATTGGTACAGACCAATTTACTTTCCTTGCTGTTAACAAACTACCCCACAATGAAACTGCCTGCATGCTGAAGACATTGTGGGGTTCCCTTACCATATACATATGCTCAAAGTAAAAAGATCCAAATTCACAAGATTATGAAATTTTTATTTTAAAAGTCATGCATCAGATTGTACAGTCTATAAGTAAAAGAAGATCCAAATTCAGTAATAAAGGTAAGAGCAATACTTGCTATAAATATTAAAGAAAGATGTTGGACTCCCAGAAGGTCCCGGAGCTCAATTATCCTTCTCTGTTTGCAAAAGAGCTGTAGCCAGAGCAACAGCTGTGACTGGCTGGGCAATTCCATGGAGCTGCATCGTTGGAAATTTCTTCTGTTCACATTCTGTGACCAAACGGTTCAACTCTGCTGCACTATATCCAATAAGAGTCTTCAAGTCACAGACAAACTTGTACACAAATCTCTTGCCTTGAACTTTACAAATCATATCCCCATCATAATAATACCTTAATGCACGGCTGAGTTTCTCATAGTTCATTGTAGGTTTGTTTTTACATTGTCCCCATTTCTGGGCAAACAGTTCAGGCTGATTTAGCTTAAACTCACCTTTACCACAAACCAAAGAAATGCACTCTCTAGCATCCTTGTCAGTAAGAAGTTCCAGGAAAAATTTCCATAACTGGATTTGGCCATTGTTTCCTGCCCTGTTCCCACGTGTACATATATCTTCTCCTGAAATCCTTGGAGCCCTCTGTACTTTAGCTGCCTTTGCACTACTGTTTGGAACTTTAATGGTAGTTGCTATAGCAGACTGCACTGATGCTGGAATGATTTGCACAGGTTGATCAATTGTAACTATCTCGTTCATCTGTTGCGCTTGGCTTGACAATACATATTTTCGAAGGAGCTCCAGATGGCTCCAGAGAATTTCTCCCTGAGGGATCTGCTGAAAAAATCTTCTTGGATAAGACTACAAATACTCTTCCCGAAATGCTGAGGGAGGTGAGGTCTCTATCAGTCATGCTGAATTCCTTCATTAACCAAACCACCCAGTGCAGAACTTGGTCTGTGGACCACTGTAGAGGGTCGAAGGGTATCGCAAGGCATTCTTGCTCTTTCCTATAACCTTCCAGTGCGGCAGCCCATCTTGTCTTTTGTTCTGATGTTTCATCTGAAACGGTTGTGATGTTTTTTGTGCCATCAAGAGTTATCACTTGAGCTTCCTCTACAAGATGTGCTCCAGCCTCAGCGTGGCGGGCATCTGGATCAATAACTATTTCAACAGTTTCCGCAGGTTTAACAATTTCAAGTAGGTTTAACTTTGGCTCAATTCCTTGGTAAAAAATTACCTGTACATTAAGTTGTACAGTTCCACCTGTGTTTACTCCTTGGTCCGACAAACTTTGTTCAGGATCCAGCTGGATGTCATGCAAGCAAATTTCATGAGCATCCAATGAAAACTATGGTCTTGGTTCTAGTAATTTCTTTAAATTATCTCTTGGCTCATTAATGTCTATGGCTTGGCTTACACATTCAACTGGGATGTAGATTGGTTCTACAATGCTTTCTTTTATGTCTTCTGGTTTCTTTGTTCCATTAATCTCAGTTTCTATCAGCACCTCTGCTTCTCTTTTAGTCACAGTTGACTTATTTCAGAGGATCAGTTCCACTCCAGATTCAGCCCTGTTGCCCTCGCCAGTGCTCCTGACCTGGCTGAAAATGACAGCAGTCCTGGCTCCACCTGCAGCCTCTCTCTGGACAAGATTTGAAGCTCCTGCAACTCGAGTATGAGGCCCCAGGCCCTTCCTACAGAATCAGAGCTGATTATAAATAAATAAATAAATAAATAAATAAGAATCTGGGTTGGCTTTTATAATGAGAAATTTCTTCGAGTAAAAGTTGAGTTTCGAAGCCATGAAATGTCCAGATACACAAAGCACCATCAGTGATGCTTTCTCACCGAAGTCAGTTACTGGGGTCCTACCATGTGGTGAAGATGGCCACCGAGCTCTGCTGAGGTCCCTGCCCTCCCCTCCAGAATCTACTGTCTCCCAGAGCTCGCTGTGTGCCACAAGGCGGGCTTATCTCTTACCTGGCATCCTCCCTCAGTCTCTGCTTTTTCCTGTTTCAGCTGTGAGCTATCAGGCATATGGTTTGTCTCTTTAGCCTTGTGCTACTCCATGGGCTCAACCTCTCAGGGGCCTTTTTCCATGCTTCTGTGCATTGCTGGTTCCAAACTCTGGGACCTCTCTCACCCTCGGGGCTTCTTTGTTTTCCTGAAGTCCGCTCTCTCGCATGACAGGATCAATAATGGGGCTCCCTTTCTCCTGCTTGTGTGTGTCTCTCTCTTTGTGTCTCCCTTTATATCACACCCTGCAAAAGAGCAGAGACCCAAACCGGCTCAAGCCTCACTGACACAGACCAGTCAAAAGCCCTAAATTGATCTTATTAAGTAATCTAATCAAAGGCTCTTTTAACTGAATGTAATGCAATCTGAGGGTACCACACCCATAGGAATAGATTAGGTTAAGAACATAATATTTTGCTTGGATTCACAGATGGAGAACCAGTGCCAAAGCCTGGTTAATGGATTTTTTATTGGGGTTTTGGATTAATCAAAGTAACCTAATCAAAGAGTTGATTTTTTTTTTTTCTAATACAGAACTATTTGTTTATTATTTCTTTTTTTTTTTCTTTCACTTAACATAATGTGTTTTTGTCTGATATTAACATTTTGTAACATTAACATAGAGTTGTTCAGTTTCAAAGAAAAAGTTTTATATATGCAATATTACCCATATCCATATTTCACATGAGGTTTTACTATGGTATACAGTTCCATGTTACTTTTTTAGCTTTCCTTTTAGTAATATACATGACCTTAGACTTTCCCTTTCAAACACTGTCATAGCCATATAATAGCATGGCTAGTTACAAACATTAAGTTGTGCTTTTACCTTTTCTATTCATTTCCAAAGATTAATACACATTCTTTTTACCAATTCTGCACAGATTAACCCTCAGCTTTCCAGTCTCTAACCTCATTCTATTTTCTGGTGACCTATATTCTAATTATTAACTCCATGAAAATACACACTATTTAGTTCATAATAGCACAAGCATACTGTATTTGTCCTTTTGTGTCTGGTTTGCTTCACTCAACATAATGTCTTCCAGGTTCATCCATGTTGTCATATGCTTCATGACTTCATTTCTTCTTACAGCTGCATAATATTCCATTGTGCATATACACCACAGTTTGTTTATCCGTTCATTAGTTGATGGACACCTGGGTTGTTTCCAGCTTTTGGCAATCATGAAGGATGCCACTATGAACATTGGTGTGCAGATGTGTTTTCATGTCACTGCTCTTAGTGGGTATATACCCAGTAGTGGTATTGCTTGGCCACATGGCAAATCTATATTCAACTTCTGGGAACTGCCAAACAGTCCTCCACAGTGGCTAAACCATTATACATTCCCACCAACAGTGAAGAAGTGTTCCTATCTCTCCACATCCTCTCCAACACTTGTAGTTTTCTGTCTTTTTAATAGTGGCCATTCTAATAGTTATGAAATGATATCTCATTGTAGCTTTGATTTGCATTTCCCTAATCATTAGTAATGTTGAACATTTTTTCATGTGTTTTTTCATTTGTATTTCTTCTTTGGACAAATGTCTATTTGAGTCTTCAGCTCATTTTTAATTGGGTCATTTGTCTTTTTATTGTTGAGTTGTAGCATCTCTTTATATATCATGGATATTAAACCCTTATTGGGTATGTGGTTTCCAAATATTTTTTCCCATTGCTGCTTTTTCACCCTTTAGACAAAGTCCTTTGAGGTGCAAAAGTGTTTAATGTTGAGGAGGTCCCATTTATCTATTTTTTGTTTGTTGCTCGTGCTTTGGGTGAAAGGTCCAAGAAACCACCACCTATCACAAGATCTTTAAGATGTTTCCCTACATTTTCTTCTAGTAGTTTTATGGTCCTGGCTTTTATATTTAGGTCTTTGAACTATTTTGCGTTGATTCTTGTATAGGGAGTAATGTAGGGTTCCTCTTTCATTTTTTTGTTATGGATATCCAGTTCTCCCAGAACCATTTTTTGAAGAGACTGTTTTGTCCTATTAACTTGGACTTGGTGGGTTTGTCAAAAACCAGTTGGCTGTAGAGGTGAGGGTTTATTTCTGGATTCTCAATTCTATTCCATTGATCTATGTGTCTATCTTTATGCTAGTACCATGCTGTTTTGACCCCTGTCATTTTGTAATATGCTTCAAGGTCAGGCAATGAAATTCCCCCCACATTGCTCTTCTTTTTTAGAATGTGTTTGGCTATTCAGGTGCACTTATCCTTACAAATAAATTTGGTAATTGTCCTTTCTATATCTGTAAAGTAGGCTGTTGGAATTTTGATTGGTATTGCATTGAACCTATAAATCAGTTTGGGTAGGATTGACATCTTCATGATATTTAGTCTTCCAATCTATGAATATGGAATGTCTTTCCATTTGTTTAGGTCTTCATTGATTTCTTTTAGCATTGATTTGTAGTTTTCTGCTTATAGGTACCATACTTCTTTGGTTAAATGGATTCCTAGATATTTGATTTTTTTTGTTGTTGCTATTGTAAATGGAACTTTTTCCCTGACTTCCTTCTCAAATTGTTTAACACCTAGGGTATAGAAACATTACTGATTTTTGCATGCTGATCTTGTATCCTGTCACTTTGCTGAACTTGTTCTTTCTGCAACCTTTGCTGGCAGTGCCCTCCCTTTTTCCAGGTAGAAATAATTCCACTTCCCTCTGTGTCCTCAACAACCAGTCCCGGTAGTAGAAAGTGAGATTGAGAGGGTCAAATCTCTTTATTCCCATGCCGTCTCCTATGGCAAACAATGATGCAGCCCCACCCTCCCTGGAAGGGTTCCTGGGACACAGCAGACCAAATTTGTGGGTCAGAGGCTGAATCCCTCTCTTTCCTGGGGAGGTGGATCCCTGCAGCCCCCTTTGTCTTCAGCCAAAGGCCCGGAGGCCTGGGAATTCAAAAGTCTCTGTAGGGTGGAGGAGGGCGCCAGCAGCGGTAGCTGCAGCTTACCTCACAGTTTTGCCATCGAGATTCTTTTTCTTTGCCCCTTTCTCTTCTGGGCAGTGTCTATCCTTCCCATGGTGTCCTAAACCCTAGAACATTTTTTTTCCAGGCCGTTTCTGCCTGTCCTGTAGCTAATTTTCTGGGAGAGGAGATAGTCCCGTGTCTTTCTAGTCTGCCACCTTCCCAGTAGTCAATCCAGGATGACTGACAATTTGAGGAACCCTTGACAGGATCAGGGAGCGTGATGAGAGGTAAAAGGTTGGCAGAAGCTAGGTTAATACAGGACTTCTTTTTTAAGTTGTGTTATATTTTCATAGAAAAGGAATAAATTTTCACTTCTGTTTTTCTGTGTTATCCACACCTAAGGAAAGTCCATCATAGTAGTCCTGAAAACAGCTACAGGAATTTTAATAGTAAATAGATTTTTCTCATATATTTTCAAGCAAGGAAAAGTTCTGTCTCCTTTAAAATCTGAGTCCCAGCAAAGAGTTATTGAAAATTATAAAAAAATAAAATAAGAAAAAGCTGTAGGGATTTGCAGATGCCACATAGGCATGACGACACAATAAATAATAAACTGGGAATGGCTGACCTTGAGCCTACAAATGTATTAACTGATCATGAATGTCAACCCCCAACCTTGGCACTTAAAGTGAAGATTGATTTCAGATTGTTTACTAAATTATTTAGGTAGAAATTATATCCAAGTCCCAAAAATGGGCCTTTTAAGTGAGTAAAGGAAGTCATCCTTAGAATTCCCTGGGATAGAGAGGAATTGCTACCGACACAATTCTCTCCCTGGTTTACACCTGCCACTTCTGAGCACTCCTCAGGACCAGCTATATATATGCTCTTTGAAACCGTTTAGAAAGCTGTGTAGGTAATTTACAAAAGGTCTAGAAGAAAGCTCTATTTGTAGTCTAGAGTTTAAAAATCTAGCAAAGAGATTTATTTTCTTCACTATGCCTTATAAATGGAAGGAGATAAATCAGGAGTGAACATTAAACACTTACAATAAAGCCATAATCATGGCATAATGGTTGCATGTTAAGAGATTCTTTATAGCAATTTTAATTGTGGTTATTATTCATCATTCTCCACTATGTATTATTATTATGCTATTGACACAAGTTATTATTAATTAAGGATAATATACAAAGAATTTTGAGTTGAACAGAATACATCTGGCAATTAGGGACATAATTGTTGGTTGGTTGGTTTTTCCCTTCCAGTCTAAATAAGTTTTATATTGAAATGCAGCAGAGTAAAAATGAAGTCTGACTCATTTAACTTACTTAATAATTCTGACATAGTATAATTACATTATCTTTAACTTCTGGCTGTCAACTCAGATGAAAATACTCACTGCGTTTGAAGAATAAAAAAAAGATTTAATGACTTTCTGTTGCTTTAAGCTGGATATTATTTTAAGAAAGGAAAGTCTAACATGAGGAATTTATTGTCAAGTGAAATATATAACATGAATATGAGATTTCATACTAGTCCAGCTGGCTGCAGATCAAATAACTCAGGATGTAGTTGAGCCAAGTCTTTTCCTAAAAGGTCCCTTTCTTTTAGGGGTGAGCACAGAGTACTACCCACCCAGAATTGCCAGTAAGATGCATACGGAATTGAAGTCAGTGTAGGGCCAGAACCTTGGATGAAGAATCAGGAAGTCTTAGGTCTATTCCCAGCCTAGCCTTTCATTTATTATGGCTGTCTATCTGATGCCACAGCTCACTGACAAGCAGAGCATTCAGGCAACACTCTATTTTCTGAGCCAAACTTCTACTATTTGGAAGCATCCGGGTATTTTAGTGAATGTTTTTGGTTCTCTCCCAAATGCTTGGCATTAGGAAAACAGAGCTTGTGTGTCTCTAGGGGAGGCACCCTTTTCTCAGGGCTTCATATTTCCCAGTCTGTATAATGTCCAGTACCTTGGAGTTTGTCCCCACCACTTTGTTTGTTCTGTGTTTTGTGCTGTTCAATTAAGAGCATTTGGAGAGAGAGAAGGATTGGCATTACCTTTCCACAAAAGGAAAGAAGGGTAGTGGAGATTCCTCTTGCATAAGCTTTATCAATTCAAAACCTTTTCTAGAGAGAATGACCCTAGAAACCTCTGTTTTTACATTTTTTTAATTTGAAAAGTTGGAGGTTTGTAGAAAAATCATGTTAAAAAAATGCAGCTTTCCCATTACTCTTCCAGTGTATTTGCTTACATAATTCCCTTCTTTTTAAAATCAAGGTTGTATTTGGAAGAATGATGTTCTTTGCATCTCTATATCCACATATGGTTTTGTATGATTGTCTTTTATGTCTCAGTTATAACATCCTCAAGGACAAAAATATATTAAAACTGCACTATTAACTATAGTCCATATTTTACATTAAGATGTATTTTTTCCCATCTACCGCTGTATTATTAACACCTTGCTTTAGTGTGGCTCATTTGTTATAATTCATGAAAGAGCATTTTTATAATTGTATTATTAACTATATCCATTGTTCAGAAGAGAGTTCACTGTGTTGTACAATCCTGTTTTTGAATTTTTATTCTAGTAACATATATGACCTAAAATTCCCCCTTTTAACCACATTCACATATGTAATTCAGGGCTATTAATTCCACTCACAAGGTTGTGCTAACATCACCACTACCCATTTCCAAAACTTTACAGTCAACCCAAGTAGAAATGCTCTACAAATTAAGCATTAACTACCAATGTCCTACCCCCACCCCAGCCCCTGGTAACGCATACTCTAGATTCTGACTCTATGAGTTTGCTTATTCTAATTATTTCCTTTCAGTGAGATCATACAATATTTGTCCTTTTGTGGTGGCTTATTTCACTCAGCGTGTCTTCAAGGTCCATCCATGTTGTCATGTGCATCAAGACTTCATTCCCTTTTAATGCTGAATAATATTCCATTGTAGGTCTATACCACATTTTGTTTATCAGTTTATCGGTTGATGGGTACTTGGGTTGCTTCCATCTTTTGGGAACCGTCAATAATACCACTGTGAACATAAGTGTGAAAATGTCTGTTCAAGTGCCTGCTTTCAACTCTTTGGGGTATATCTAGTAGAGGGATTGCCAGGTCACACCATAGTTCTATACTTAACTTTCTGAGGAACTGCCAAACTGTCTTCTACAGCGACTGCACCATTTTACACTCCCACCAGCAATGAAGGAGTGTTCCTATTTCTCCACATCCTTTCCAACACTTGCAGTTTTCTGTTTTTTTAATAATACCCATTCTATTGGGAATGAAATGGTATCTCACTGTGGTTTTGATTTGCAGTTCCCTGACAGTTAATGATGTTGAGCATCTTTCCATGTGCTTTTTTAGTCATTTGTGTATCTTCATTGGAGAAACCCAGCTCCTATGGTTTGTTTAAATTCTCTCCCTCACTCAGTGCCCCCATTTCCTTATACTTTCCGGTTCTGGGACCCGTCATGTCTCACAGCAGCTCAGTTTCTTCGCCCTGCCCCCACCACCCCGTTTTTTTCCATCTGTAATGCTTTTCGGCCTCCACATGGAGCTCCCCATGGGCTCAGTCCAGAAATACGGGCCAGTCCAGAAAGGTCTGTTCTGCATTCAGGTGGTTCAGTGAACAGAGACCGGGTTGAGCGAGCGCGCTTCTTACCAAAGGTTCCGCAGAGCCCACCGCTCCCCAAGGGCGCTTTGTGCGAGGCACCGCTCGGTGGCTTGTGCTCCGCCCTGGGATCCCTGTGCCTGGAAGTGCCCGGGGTTCTACCTCGCTGTGAGGGGCTCTAGAGTCTGCATCCGGGGCAGGAGGGACCCGGCAAGCTGCCTCTGCAGGCCCCTCTAGCTGCGCCTGCCCGAGCGAGGGGGCAGGGGTCCAGACTCGGGGGCCTGGGAAGGAGATCTCCTCTCTGATCTTGGAAATTATTCCTCTTTTTCTTGGATTCAGCATTTCTGGAGTCCTTTTCCAGTCCCTATTGTCCTTGAGAGTTCTGAGCAAGGGTCCTTTTATTAGTGGATTCTGAGGGAAGACTTTCCCAGGGGACATCCTGCGGTGCCATGTGGCTGACGTCACCTCCCCTGGATGCCGTCAGGAGTGACGTCTTCACAGCCTAGGGCCCCGTGGGTATCTGGGAGAAAGTAGGCCCCTGGGCGGGTATCCGGATGAGCACTAGGGGAGTTGGCCATGTTAGGTTTGTGACAACAAATCAAAGTGAATAAAGCTTTCTCTTCTGATTTGGCTATCTGCTGGCCTAACTGTGTGAGAGAGCTACAACAGGAAATTTCTTCCACAGCAGAGACATATATTATCTATACTTTGCCAACAGCTGGTTGCAGTCTCAAGGCCACAGGATGTTTCTGTTGTTAGTAGTACAGAGGCAAACATTTTGGGAAAGGGAGACTTTATCATGCCGTTGACAAGTTCAGCTCCCAGTCAACTTAAGTACTTTTCCTCATTAGGAGAGCAGTTTGCTGCTGCCCCATTAAGGATAGCCTGTTCGTGTTCTAAATAGGCATTTATTTCTTAGGTTGCATTAAAGGGGATATACAGAACATGCCTTGATCACAGAACATGTACAGTAATATATTAAATTCTGGGCACTATCCTGTCATTGAGTCACTACTAGAATTATGTCATATCCAAAGAAAAGTGAACAGAATTGATGAGGACTTGAAAAACTGTCATATGAGAAATAAGTAAATCACCATACTTAGTGGTAATAGTTTGTTGATCTTATCTCACAATCTGTAACAAATGTTCCACCATGGTGTGGTGTGTTGGTGAAGGGTTGTATGGGAATTCTACACATGTGCACAATTGTTTTTGGAAGTTCACAACTTCTGTAATAAAAATATAATAATAATTTTTAAAAGAACCGAGGGTAAATCACCTAGAAAAGCAGAAAATGGGTACAACGTAGTTCTTCAGTTAGTTGAAAGGCCGTTTCTAGGTGCAGACACTACATATTCTGTGTATTTCTGGAGGAAGAACTAAGACGTTAAAGGAGGGTAGAATTTGACTCCAGGACATTTCCATAAATTATAGCTATACACATATGGAATGGACTGCTCTTAGGGAACAGTGGAAAGCACATAGTGGGGTCAATGAACATATCTTGGATGATTGTTAAATGTTTAAAGACATAGGCTGGATGACTTCAAAGGTTTCTTACAATTAAGTGCTATGGGCATAGCTGTTCTTCAGAAACAGTGCCTTTCAGTGCACTGGAAGGAATGAAAACCAGGCTATAGGAGATGAGAGAATACATGATGCCTATGGGGGTATTAAATTTAAAAAGTTTGCCCATGGAAGGAAAGCAAAACGGAGTGGTGAAAAGAGACAAGGACAGGGTCTCTAGGCTTTCCCAATGGAGGAGTGACATGGACTCCTGAAGTGGAGTTCAGTTTCCTTATCTGCAAAGTTAGGGCACTAAACTGATGACTGCAGTTCTGGGCTTCTATATTTCTAAATTCTTAGGTGTTGAGTGAAGTATCCAAGACATAAAGCAAGCAATTTAAAGAAATGTGTTTTGTGTTTGTGTAAAAACATGTACATAAAGATGTTTTAATTATAGTAAATTTTAGGGAAATTTGCAAACATAAATTAATTAATAGATGTGCAAGGAAGGCAGGCAAAGGAGCCATTACTAGAAGAAAAGAGAAACCTCCAGATGAAAACTAAATTTAAATCTGCAATTTATACTGGACTTTACCTGGGTGACAAGGGTGAAAATTAAGGAAAATAAATGAATTAAATAAATAAAATACATTGTTTCAAGATGCTATTATGTCGAGTGAACCATAATTACAACTATTGGTTTAACTTTGGTGTTTCTATTTGAGTCAAGTTTTAAGAATTATTCTCTATCCTGCTTGGCCCCTCCCCCATTCCCTGTGTGTATGCTGGAGACACCAGGCACCAGCTCACACCAGCTCTCAAGAGCCAGTTGTGTGCGTCTCTCCCGAACTCTGCCCTCAGTAATACCTAGTCGAAGCTGGAAAGCTGCCATGGGAGGATTTACACCACAGAAGTTGGTAACTACTACAAATCAGGGCTTACTTTTTATTCTGTATTTTTTTTGGAAATCCAGTTGCTAAACATTACCAACATACCACTGCCTGCCCACCACACCCTACTTCTAAGCAATATGTACCCAACAGTGCCCTCTTTGATCTCAAAATATATAGTGACTTGTTAAAAAAAAAAATTACCTGTTCTTTCCTTACGTCAACATAATTTGGGTCCAGTTCAAACTTCAGCATAAAAAGGAGTATGACTAGGATTAGAAGAATAATCTTGGGGTAAATAGAACAGTCTAGCATGTATTAATCATGTGGCATTGATGGGTATAAATTATGGTAAATTTCCAAACATCCTTACTTGCCAGTATGTACGGAGAATTCTGAAAGTCTAAAAACGAGGGCAAGTTTTATGTTGCTAGTCAGATTCTACCACTCCTTGGCTTAGATCCTGCCAGTTGTCCCCATTGCACAAAGAATAAAATAGTCCTCTTAACTGTGGCCCTCAAAACCGAATTGTATTTGACTCCTATTTATATCCAGCATCATTTCATATTAGCACTCATTTACTCTTCCTTTCACTTTCCCTCTTTCCACTTCCCTAATCTTTAATCTGATCCTTGTATTCTCCAACTTACTCCTACAGCAACAGTTGTATTTATTCTTCCTTTTTGTCTGTCTCCTCCTCCTCCTCTCTTCTCCTCCTCTTTTTTGCGGCTTCTTCTTCCTCCTTTTTCTCTCTCTTCCTCCTCCTCCTCCCTCCCTCACTTCCCCCGCCCACCCCCTCTTGATCCGTCTCTTCCTCTCTCTTCTATATCTCATTCTTTCCCCCTCATTATGCAGAGAGCTCATCTCTGATCACCCTGTCTAATTCAATACCTTACCCTGTAGTCACTGTATTTCTCATTACCCTATTTCTGAAACTATCTTATTTATGAATTTGTTTGCTTTCATCGTCTGTCTTATGTTGACTATAACCTCCAGGAAAAGAGGGGTCTTATATCTCTTGTTCACTGATGAATATTTAGGATCTTTAATAGTGCTTGAATTAGAACAGCTGTGACTGAAGGAAGGCAGGAAGGGAAGATGGAGGGCAGATAATCTAGCATCTTGGCCTTGATTTAAGGGGGTTAAGTTACTGAAATACCAAGGACTTCATTAATGGGCAGCTTCACTTATTAATAAGTTGTTCTTCATGGGCTATAGTGACAGCATGAAAGTGAGGCTTTGCTGTAGAAGATCAACCTTGCCAAATCTGCAAATTCACTGCTCTTTAGAGGCATGAGCTATTTGCTGGAGTGTAGCCATGGACATATGAGAGGCTAGAACTTTGTGAAATATTAATACTTGGTCTTTAAAATCAAGGACAATAACTTTATCCAAAGAATTAGATTTGTAGTCACTCTATTTTGTGAGGTTTTATAAATAAGTAACATAAGATACTGGCTTGTGTATTGACACTTCAGGCTAACTGTAATGAATGGTGAGTAAGTAAGCATCCATGGAAGAAAGGGGGAAAGGAAGAGGTTTATTTCTTAAAGGAATATCGTAGAGTGAGGCCATTTGGTTTTATTCCTTTTGGCACATCATTTGAAATAACTTGATGCTCGGCCCATGGATTTGAAAGTGTTTTTAAATTACAATCTTAGCATCCAGTTAATTCAAAGACAAATTGTTTCTGAAACTGTTGCTGTTAGGTCTGCAGGATATACTGCTTTATCCAAAATTAATTTCATAGTTGGAAAAATATCAAGATATATTTTCTAAGGCTTTGGGGAGGTGTTATTTTACTGGCTCCTATTGATTTCATTATTATTTTTCCTTAAAACATATTGCATGTGTAGGATATAACTTGACTCTATGCCCGCCAGGAGGAAAAACCGTATTCTTTGTCCTTGAGGATGTTATAACTGAGACATAAAAGACAATCATACAAAACCATATGTGGATATAGAGATGCAAAGAACATCATTCTTCCAAATACAACCTTGATTTTAAAAAGAAGGGAATTATGTAAGCAAACACATTTGAAGAGTAATTAAGGGACTTTGAGTCTTCCAATCCTTCAGGTTTTTCTTTTTTTCTGGAATATTTAGAAGAGGACTAAACTAATTGCTAATATTCCTGGGATTCTATTTTAAGTTACAAGGAGGATTTTATGATAAAAATCACTTTTGAATATAACAAAGTTCTGTAGCATTGAAGGATATGATCTATAATAAGGTTCCCGTCTGTTTGTTTGCAAATATCATGGAGGCCTATTAAGTACAACAGAACTTTACCATGACAAAAGTTCTCTGATCCCTTAAGTCTGACAGAGTTTCATTAAATGTTTTAGATGCAGGGACAATGGAAGGAAACTGAAGTAATAATAGCAACATAACATTCTGAAGAAATTAACACACCTCAAAAATAGTTTATTCTCAAAATTAATCTTTGTGGAAACAGGACTAGTTCTTTTCATTTTACTTCTTAAATGTGTCTAGCCAAAGACAAGTTCAGATTACTCATCTTATCTAATGTTAGCTTAATTGATTGATTCTTTGGCCAATTTAACTCAATAAACCAATTATTTTGACTTCTGAAAGCTAATGTCTCTGTGATAGTAACAAGCTCCTCTTTCCATTTAGGTGTATAGCCCCCATGGAATTAGAGGAATCAGGGGCATTCCTTTAATCACTGTCCTTTGGTGGCTGGAAAACTTAGGGGAATAAGAAGAATGCCAAAAACAAAATAAAAGTGCAAAATAAAATAAAAGGCTGTTACCATATTCATCCCACTGCTAAACAAAGCTCCCAACCTGCTACTCTCGCACTGACCCTGCTCAGGCTTCTGTCATGATGTAGTTTCCTTTTGGGGTCTGCTATTGGTGATCCTTTAAAAATTGAAGGGAAGAAACAGATGACTATCTAGACAGATGGGAAGATGGCAACATGAGCCACAAATGATGATATGCTTCAAAAGGGCTGGCCCTGAGTCTGCTACATGCCTGAACAGATTTTGTTTGTAAAGAACCTAACTGTGATTCCCATGATTCCTTATTTCTCCCCACCTAGTACCCTACCCAAACCTAACATCTTGCACAAGAGAGGGAATTTGGAAGATCCTAGTACTAGTGGGCTTTATTTGAACGCACAAGAGTAATACATAGCCATGCCCAGATAACTCTATATGGTCAGTGACAAAGTTTAGTTACTCCTGTAAGCAAAAGAATTTCCATAAATATATCCATATTATAGGGAATTCAAAATAAGTAACCATGGTCATTTAAGACAATATATATTCTTGTGAAAGATTTGTTCAAAAGAGAGTAAAAGAAAAAGAATTTTGAAAGGAAAAATGGTGATGATATAGTTTGACGCAGCAGTAGAGAAATAGTCCCATGCAAGGAAAACTGTCCACTGTACAAACTAAAAACATATCTTGCCCACTTTTTATCATACTCAGAAATAGTTGGGGGTCGGATGTGGCTCAACTGGTTGGGCGTCCATCTCCCATATGGAGGGACCCGGGTTCGATCCCCAGGACCTCCCGGTAGAAAAAAAAAAAAAAAAAGAAAAGAAATAGTTTTCCAAAAATATTCTCATATTCATTGGAAACTAGTGAATATGCATCAACATTCACTGGTGTTACACTTCTTTTAGCACACTTTGCTCCAGGACATATGTATTTAATATTCATGTGAGATGCTTTCCAGGCAGTAGGTCAGTATCTTCCCAATGAAGAGCCTATTGATGATACAGAATAGAGCTTCCCTTCTATGCTATTATTCAGAGTCCTTTTTGTCACATTGAGGAACAGGGAACTTTTTATTTGTTCTAAGAAATGGCCTTTCAAATTCAGTAACACCATGTTCTGTTCCTCAGGAAATAAGAGAAGATCGAGACAGGGCGCGGCTGGACTCCATGGTGCTGCTAATTATGAAACTGGATCAACTTGATCAGGACATTGAGAATGCTCTCAGCACCAGCTCCTCTCCATCCAGCACACCCACGAACCTGCGGCGGCACGCACCAGTGAGCTTCCTACTTCCCACTCTTTCCCCCAAGAAAGCGATATCTCCCTACTTGCTCCTGTCCCTCTTGCAATGAAGCATCATTGATGGCAGGGTCTATAAGCTTCCTAGTTTTCAAATCTTCTTTGTTGTAGTTGTTTTCCTAATTGTCAGTCTTCTCTGAAATTATATAAACCCCATTAGCAAGTACTATGTCTACTGGGTCTAGTGATTTAATCCCAGTGGCTCACCAATTTGCATTGCATGTAGAAGATGCTTAATAAATATCTGTTGCATGGATAGATGGGTGGATGGTTGGATGGATGAATGGGTGGATGCTGGTTGAACTAACTCAGCACGCTGCAAGAAATAATTTAGATGAGAACAACTTGAGAGCATTCTAAAATTCGCTCAGAGTAAGTAAAATTCACTCACAATTTTATTCTACCATCATTAATTTCATATATGCCTGAGATTTTTTTTTAGGCTCACAATAAAATCTGGAAGTCCTAGACTGACTATACACTCTACATATTTAATATTCACTTCAAATTAAATGGCTTAATTGGTGCATATACAGCAAATGTGATGGTGGAGCTTATTTTTAATTAAGCCATGAAGTCCTTTTCAGTCCATCTGTTGAATTACCTATGCTATATCTTTAAAAAAAAAAATACATTAAATCAAGAAAGTATGTATTTACCGAAGATCAAAGAGGTGGAAATTTCCTTATGTATAAATAAATGTGAGCACCTCCTGAAATAGAACTATTTTCTATCAAATTCTTTGAGTAATATAGTTCCACCATTGATTCTGAAATTATGCAAGAATTATTCTGACTGTGGGTGGAATATTTCCAAGTAAACAAACACATACTAGTAATAGCTAAAACAGTATATGCTGGTGCACTATTCTAAGTGCTTTACATGGGTTAACACATTTGTTGTTCACAGCATTTTTCAGATGAGTTAAAGGCATAGAGAAGTTAGTAATTTCGTCAACCACCCAGTCTTGATGCCGAGCCATGTCATTTAGCTGCTCTACCATACTCCCCTTCTAGGTGACTGTAATTAGAATGTGATAGCTTGAGAAAAATTTAAAAATAATAACAATAAAAATGGATAAATATGAAATTAAATTCTTGAAGAAAGCCAGTAGAAATGGAATTTTTGTCCTTGTTTGTAACCTTCTGGATAATTTTTTCTTATCCTTCGGGATTCTTTCAAATGTTTTCTTTACAGTGAAGTCTTCCCTAAGTCTTATTCTATCTTCCCAGACAGAGTCAGTTACTTCCTCTGTGGTGCCACCATAGTGTCTGGCACATTTAGGTTTAGCATGTATAACAGGCGTCCCAGTGGAGGAAAGGCAACCAAAGTTATCTCCTAAAGACAAACATTAAAGCATAGTTTAAATATTTTTAGATATGGAGGGTGTATGGATGCGTCATACGTCATACTCGTTTTCATCAACACTGTTAGAGCCAGGAATATCCGTATTTGTCAATAGGAGGTCCTTCTTGGCACTTCTTTGCCATTAATGTAGGCCTGGGATAATGCTGCTCTTTAAAAGTTTCTGGTGTGAATTACAAATCTCTCCTTATCTTTTTAATCTCTCCCCCTTTTCTCTCTACTGTCAACTTTCATGAGTCCTCTCTACCTAGGAGAAAAGATACAGCCCACATTACTGCTGAATACAATTCCATCTCACATCTCAAACAAAATATTCTTAATTTAATCTAAAAATTAATCTCCATTTCAGAAAGCAAGATAGACTTTACCTCCTAGCCTCGGCTGTTTGTTGAATGGTAAAGGCAAAACAAAAACAGGAGCTAGGGTGAGTGATGATTTTAAGATTTGCCTCCATCTGCACTTCTGCCTCCAGTTAAACTGTAAACTCAAGTGTATGTTACATGCACTGTCTCATGGAACATCATCACCACTGCTAACCAACTGTTGGTTCTGTAAATAAAGATCTTCTTCTAAGCTCTCAGGTCAATACATAACTTTCAAAAGGCAAAATAATGCTGAGGAAAAGTTATGAACTTTGGATTCTGACAGGTTTGGGCTCAAATGCCAGCTCCATAACTGACTGCCTGGGAACATATGAAAAATATTTAAGTTCTCCACTTCAAGCTCATGTAAAAATGGAGATATTGCTTCCTCTAACGAATGGCTTCTTGGGGGGAAGTAAATGAAAGAAGCGTGTAAAATATACTGCTCAGGTATGGCACAGAATACGGTTTAGTAGTTGTTAATTCCCTTTCCTTTCCCCCTTACTCACTCAAAGCAGACCCTGGGCTAAAGATGAGGCCATCCCACAACCCTCAAAACTTCTTTTTGGACTTTAGGTTTGTCCAGGTCCTCTCTCGTTCTTTATTTCTGTTCTTAAAAGCTAATTTAACATTTCTCCTCAGCAGTTTTCCCGCGGGTGCTCTCCACTCCTGTTGATAACGCCCCTTACAATAAGATGATTGTAACAGCGTGGTTAGACTCTGATTGCCCGCCAAAGAGCACCGTCCCAGATGCAGAAAAGAACCCCCTCTGCCCCATCCTCACCCTCCACAGTTTAGCAGGGAGGACAAAACACCCAAAGAAACAGTGACCCCCACTTTGAGATCATTTATGAGAAAATGGCATAATGAGTTCTACATATAATAAAAGATATAAAGAATAATAAATCCTGGCATCTTTAAGAATAGCGTTAAGGCAAAAAAATATTAAAATAAAGGCAGAGATAAAGTTTTATGGAGGCTGCCTAGATGGAGCCTTATAAGATAGTTGGACCTTGGTGGATTGGTCATAGCCCAGGGTCTGGCTTTCTTTGCAGTTCAAAAACTTGATTTTGTCCAAGCTCCCACAGTGTGCCAGTCTGTTAGAGCTGGCTAATATAGGCATCCTCACAGGATGGGTGGTGGAAGAGGGAAGAAGAAAAAGACAGTAATATTTACTGAGCATTTGCTGTTTATATATGTGACCTCATGTATCTTCTTGACGATCTCAGAATTAGAAACCTGAGCTTCAGAGAGGATAAGTCATTTATCTAAGGTCACATGGATACCAGGCTCCAAAGTCCATGCTCACTCTACTAGATTATAAGCCTTCTCAAGATAAAAGTTGCTCATTCACAATGAGTTAAGTACCATTTCCAGAACCAGAATGCTCTTATCAGATATTCAGGGCTTTTTCTTCGCTGTAAGAAGCTAATTTGAAGTTTGAGTTACAAATTGTTTCTGAGTTAACATGTCATCTAGGGGAGATTGATAATGTCATTGGCAATTTCATCCACGCCATAGAGAAACTTAAGCAACATGTGGGCCAGTACCACTTCACTACCGTTAAGTACCAGTACTGTTCTACTGTATTTTTTTCTGTGTCTCTGGACATTCTCCCATTTTGACCTGAATTTTAATGCTAGCCCTGCCCTGGAGTATGACTTTAGTCAAGCTACTTACCTAAGCCTTGGTTTCATTATCTACCCAGTGATGATAATACCATCCACATAAGACTGGGATCATTGAGGAAAAGAAAGGCTACAAAAGTATTGTCTGTAAATGATAAAATTTTAATGAATCATATTTTTATTCAGTGAAAATGTGGTTGTCTTTTCCAGCCCCCCCTCCAAAAAAATAGATGGCCCCTGTTGTGAAATCACTTAGGGCCTAAGAAATTAGGTTAGAGCTATGTATTTTACACATGCACATATTTAAAGAATTTAGTAATAATTTTCATATTCATTATCATTGTATATGTCAATTATACCCTTCCAATTGGGAGAAAATTTAGTTTCAATGCTATTGGTGATTTATAATTTCATGACAGAAACTAAAAATCTACTTCTGTTGTGAGCACCAAGAAAGGGGAGAGATTAATATTTGTTAATCTAGTTCTTTCATAAAACACTAAGATTTAGTGAGCATGTTTGCTGTACCAGGCTCTATTCAAAGTTCTGGAATATTTCAGTGAACAAGACCAATGAAGTTTCTGCTCTATGAAGTTTAGGTTCTAGTAGAGATAGACAAGGATTAGAAAAAGAGATGGACAGATTAGATAGATAGATAGATAGATAGATAGATAGATAGATAGATAGATAGACAGATAGATAGACTGACAGACAGACATGATTGATTGATGGTAATAAACAATGTATTAGATTTGCAAAATCGAAAATGATGATACTGTGGAGGTTGAAGGGTGGATACTACCTCAGCTTGAAGTGTCAAAAGATGCTTTGTAGTGCTAATCAGGCTGAGACCGTGAATGACAAGAAGGGTCCAGCAAAGGGAAATTCTGGGACAAGGGCAGACAAGCCTGATGTATTAGAAGAACTGACAAGCAACCGATATGGCTAGAACATAGAGAGAAATAAGAGAATGGGAGAGCATAAGGCCAGAGAGTTGGGATGCAGGGCGGATGACTGAGAAAGAGTTGACATAGTGACATTTAACTCATCATTTCCTCGGATTGCAATTGCAGAGTGAGTGATATTGACCTTTGCTCCCTCCCCTGTGCTTCCCTCACCCCACCTTTCCTCTGTGCTCTAGACCACCACCGGGTAGCCCTTGAAAACATTGCTGAGTAATTGCATCCACTCAGAAGACAGACCTTGACCACATACTTTGTACTAATTACTAGGAACATAATGATAGTAATACCACTCACATGTGTAATACAATATATTTATACAGTGCATACATTGATATGTGGTATAGTTATAGTAGCTAACATTTATTGGCAATTATGATGCTCGCTTTGCATGTAATAGCTTGCTTAATCCTCATGGACTCTATAAAGCATGCTATTATTATACCCAATTTCAAATAAGGGAATTGCTTTACACAGCACAAAGCATAATCCCTGCCCTCAAATAATTCATAGTCATTAGATAGACACTTAAACTAAATGACTCCAGGCCGCTGTGGTAGACATCACAGGGAAAAGCTAATGGGAACACAGAAGAGACTGAGGTAGATTGAAGTGAGAGCTGTCTTCCCATCTGACACCCACAATGACCCTGTGAGGACACCTGGGCACACAGAGTTGCCTGAGGGGTGATACCTGAGTTGCTGGAGATCACACAGCAGGCAAGGGGTGTCTGTGGACTTGTGCTTCCTGATTCGCTGCAGTGCCCTAGCTAACTCCCACTCCTGGCCCTTCCAATTCACAAACTGTTAAATTACTAAAATGGCCTCTTACCTCTTTCTTAAGTATTTGCATCTTCAAAGAGGACCCATTGAAGAAACAATTGTTATTACAAAACAGTGCTTACTTGTGGGTGCCATGTCAAGGTCAGTTGTCAGTGTATTGGGAGTGGGGGAGGAAGAAAGGTGCTTCGGGAATATTCACATGCCTATTAAGCAGGCTGTTTTTTTTAATAGGATGTGGAATCAGGATCTGAAAGTGGAGCTGATACCGTTTCAGTAAATCAGACACAAATAAATTTGTCTTCTAACACCGAGTCTGCTGACCTACCATCTCCCTCCCCAGTGGCCAACTCTGGAACCAAACCCAAGGCTATGGTAAGTTGTAAATAACAACCCATCTGTACTTTCAGGTGTTGATGATCATCAGGTAAGTGTTGATATCTTGGGTTTTTTGCTGCAGTGACTGATAGTATTTATGTACAACCCTAGAAATATATGTTTAATAAACGGTGATCACACAAGTGTTTCACCAAAAAAGGTCATGGATCCTTAACTACCCAAAATGTGATAATTACATTTTGCTTCCTGATAGCAAAGCTTTAAAGAACTAGGAGTACAAATTCTGGCTCTCCCTGCATTATTATCCTGACCACACCACTTACCATTTGTTTGACCTTGATAAAAATTGTCTCTCTAAGCTTCCGTGTATATATATATATAAAATCACCCACGTCATACATTTTCTATAGGCATTAAATGACATAACGCATGTAAAGTGCTTAGTAATGTTTGGCCTAGTGTCACTACTGAAACAATGTGAGCTGTTATTATGATGATGATTATTCTTCCTAGACTTTACGGAACTACCAAGACAAATGAGAAGGGACTCATTCACCACGTGGAATAATAGAGCATGGTTTCCATTGTGAATAAAAGCCATTTTCCTTTAAGTAAAAAGTTGACCTGCAACAGGAAAACAGTATTTGACTCTAAAAGGTAACATTTATGGAGGAAGTAATTATTACTTCAAATAGCTAAAGCTATAGTAGCTCCGAAATAGCCTTTCCTAGTTTAGTGAAAATCATAGTATGATATTGTTTTTTAAATGCCTGTGTTAGCTTAACACAGAGAAACTAGTTTGGATTGTTTGTTTGCCTAACTTTAAAATAAAAGGCAGAGGCAGGTCTGAAATAGGAATCAAAAGAAAATATTCTGAATTTGAAGCAAGTTAGATTGCTGCAATTGCAAGAATAATGAAAGTATAGCATTTAAAATACAAATATGCCAGCTACTGTCTAAACTCAGACTTCAATATTTTAAAAGAAATTAAAGCCCCTGTTATTTATATCGATGGCGTTGTTGATGGAATAAACATTTATTGAGCTCTTACTATACACCATGTGCTATGCTAGATGAAAAAGAAGACTCAGAGAGGAATAAAACATATTCCCTGTTTTTAAACAGCTTACTCTAGAAAAAGGAGGCAGGCATGTAAACTGGGAAATGCAGGGTAATGCTCTAGGGGCTCTGCTAGTTCTGTATATACTGGGAATCGGAGGAACTGATGGCAGACTGAATAATGCTATTTCGGGGTGTGCTGAAAAAAATAGGGTTTGAAATAATGTGTTCCAAAGATCCGATTGCAGTGAAAGGATGCTTTTCTTTTTCATAAGGGATAAAGGTCAATGAAAAATTAAAGTGTGAAACCTGGAGTTTTCATTTTGCTGCGTTCTCATAAAGGAAAAGGATAAAGACCTCTTGTGGCAGTTTGAAACTTTTGTGGACCCCAGAAAATCCTGTTCTTAAAGCGAATCCATTCCTGTGCACCTATTGTAGATGTGACCTTTGGATTAAACAACTTCAGTTAACAGCCTTTGATTAGATTGCATGACCCAGGGTGGGTCTTAATCCTCTTACTGGAGTCCTTTATAAACAGAGGAACAAAAAACCACAGGTACAGAGAGAAGCCTCTAGAAGTTGAAATAAACGAACCTGGGAGAGAGAAAAGCCTATAGCTGAAAGCAACAGGGCCTGGAGGAGAGGGGAGAGAAATGGGAACACTGCCATGTGCCTGATCACCCACAGCTGCATCTCAGGAGGAAAGCATCTCCTGATGATGCCTGCACTTGAACATTTTCACAGCCTCAGAACTGCAAGCTTTCAACCTGATAAACCCCCGCTGTAAAAGCCAACCCATTTCCATATACTACTTTGGTAGCATTTCACAAACGAAAACACCTCTCAGTAGTTTTCCCTCGAAGGTTTTGAGAATCCTTGGAGTATTGTCTTTTTGAACATCAGGGAAAGATATGGGGCTGGCATGTAAGAAAGACTAGAAAGAAAGGTCAACACACTTTTAGTGTCTGCAGGCAGTTCTTTCCACCCTGTTTGTTCTATATTAATCTTTTACTCTAGAATAATTATCACTGGTATCCACTATTTCTCCCTTGGAAGATACATATTTTATTGTGCAACCACCTTATAATTTGTAACAATTTATACAACTGTATGTGCAGTTCCCTAGACTTTCTTTAATATCCCCATGTTTACAAATGCAGTCAATACAGATATGTAGAGAGGTATACATATGTTGTATGGTAACCATCTTCAATAACGTTTTAGAAAGAAAAACATAAAACTGTCTATTTTCTCAAGATTTAACCCCTTAAATCTTTTAACCCCTTAGGAGTACTTTGCAACATATTCTTTCTTTAAATTTTATGTTTTGCCACATCAATTGACCAAAATATCCGTTACACAGGCACAATTAAGAAATACTAAAACCAATTTTTGAACAGAAAAATCATAGCATGTACATCAAGTCAAATATTTACTGAAAATGTGTCGCGTTTGAAATAAAATGGGGTGTGACAGTGTATCCAGCTGTTCAGGTGTGGCTTGTTATCTGGGAGCACAATCCCGGCTTCGTCCTCGCAACGCACATCACCACCTCCAAACACAAGGCTCCACTCGAGGACAACGGAAAAATGCTGGACACATTGTGACTAACACCACAAGTCAGGTTAGACAGCTGGACACGCAAATAAAGTTTAGCAAAATTCTCTAACAAGTTGTGACAGTTACTCAGAAAGAAACCCTCCACTGTCAAAGGAACTGATTTTAGTAAATTTCTTAAAGGATATGGCCAATGAGGAAAGTAGCTTGAAAAATGGGCTTTGGTTTGGAGGGAAGAAGGGAAGAATTGTTTTAAATTTCTGTGTTTTTGCATTTTATTTTTTGTTGTTATAGGTGATATTATTGTTTTGAATATTCTCTTTTTACTGCAGCTTGAAAATAAGTACTGAGCTATGAGTTTTTAAAAATTATGTTTTTTAGTTGCTCCTGGGTTAGAATAAAGGAGAATTTTATCTGTCTTATAAGAGAATTTTAAAAAGCTCCTCACTCTGGAGCTTGGGGAATAGATGATGTGTAATGACAGTCTGGATATTTTTGTGAAAAGGAAGAAAATCCTAGTATTTTGCAGAGTCATTCTCCTCAGCCCAAACTAAAAATTCAATTTTAAGATCAAGTAGAATTTCTAACACCTGCTTTATACAACCACCTATAGAGAACGAGCCCTCCGCTTCATAATGTCACATTTTTACAGAAGGCCAGCTTTCCTTTCAGAATTATTTCATCTTGCATTTGGTTTCCTGCTGTGAAATCTATTTATAATGGTGACTAACTACCACAAATATTTGGTTTTCCTTTTGTATGTAAGGTCTCTGGGTTTCTAAGTGCCTATTTTTAAATAAGATTTCATCTTTTAAATGTATTATTAGAATGGAACCAATGAGTAACAGTCAGATTTTTCATAAATGCCATGTATACATCACGCTGAGCATTAAGCATTAAAGTAGATTTCTGTGATGTATATCATGCAAAAATGAAAACGTTTAAAGGTAGATAAACCCCCTATATTTTTTGTGTAACATTTATGTAATCTAGGTATCTTTTAAAAAATTAAAAAATTTAAAAAATATAAAAATAAGGGTAGATAACCTGCTGCCACACAACAGAGAAGATAAGAGAGAGGCCTCATGCTTCGTGGCAAGAAGTGCATCAATCTCTCTCCAAATCTGTTTTTTCCCTTTGAAACAGTCTCACAGAGCCTTTCATACTAGACACTCCCCCAAGCAACCCTGAGTAGTCCATCACTTCAGATGAAGTGCTCTGATTGTAGAGCAGTATCCACAGCACTCTGCCGTGGTCTGCGGCAACCTGACTTGTTCCTTTGTTAATTAATATAGGGGTGCTACATGAAAGGTTTAAAGAGCTGGGCACTGAAACCTCAGAGGTGTATCACTGCTCTCCCGAAAGACACATCTACGTTTAGGTGTTCATTTAATTACTATTAATCATACATTTATTTTAAAAGAAACCAAGACCCAGATAAAAAGGGAAACGATATTGTATTTATAAAATAAATAACTGGCCAAACAGGGGAAAATCTAACATTCTGCTGTGTAGAATAAGCGAGAACATCATTTAGGAGCAGTACAAAGATATGCCTTTAATGTAGTCTCAGTGCTCGCTATCCCCCACGCCTGGCCAGAGAAAATTCTTTAGCTGTCTTGTGAGAGAGATGTCAGTCATTTGGACATGACATTTGGGACCACAGCTGCAGAACAGCTTTGAGAATCACCTAAACTACCTAAAGTAATTTTGGAGTAGATGGCATTCGTATTGGAATGTACTGCATACTGGAGTAACAAAATAACCCCTTTAAAGGCATTGGATACAGCATAGATTAGTAATCGTCAATATTTGTGTTTGCTATAGGGTGAAAAAGACAAATAGGTCTTATTCCAAGTTCAAAATGGCAACAGTAGCTCTATTTCCACAGATCGAATGTACCCCTGATCTTTTGACCATTGCTACCAAAATAGAGATGAGACAGACGGGGGTCAGGGGGGGGCGTAGGGAGGGTCCTCAGCTCTTGGAGGGACAGGAGCTGAAGGTAGACAGAATAGCTACAAGCAGAGACATCCACTTCCATTCAAGAGTGGTTCAAAATGACTCCTGCTAAAGGCTGCTAGAGCATGGCCAGAATGACGCCTCACGACTGTGTGCTGCCCTATGAGGCCATGAAAATTTCAACACGACTTTAAAAAGGAAAAGAGGACTCCAGTGCCACAGTCCACCTGCTGTCTTAGCCACTTGAACTGACAATTCCAAAAGTTCCATGGTCAGTCTAACCTATTGTTGAAAAAAAAAAATCTCACTGTGACCCCAGAATACAACTGTGTATGCTGTGGTTGATTCACTGAGGCACTTATGGCCAATCCATTGTTTTTATCCCCTCTAGCATGAGAGAAGTGGACAGTAAATTTTTTTGCCTGACATTCACTTATATATATATATATTTGGGGGGGGGGACAAAAGAAGGAAGGTGACAACTGTGTAATAATTTTGGCATAATGTTATTTTAATGAATGTTATTCAAGTTAAAGTCATTTAGAAACAAGGTTTTAGTTCCCTTTTCTTTATCCCATAAGATATTATCTAATTATATGTTTGTCACCATACACATAAGAACCACATATTTTCACTCCTAATATTTCTATGAATATGTAGCTAAACCTGATAAAAGAAGAAGCTATAGGGATATAAGCTTTAGGAAAGCTCCAGAAGCTTTAGCCTGATAATTATTATGGAGAAGATCATTTTCTGTCTCTATAACAATAATATCAAAAATGAAAAGAACAAGCATTCATGGAGTACATACCATGTGTAATGAACTCGTAAGGCGTATTTCATAGAATCCTCACAAAAGCCGTTTGAGGTAGATGCTGGTATTAACTACAGTTCATAGATGAAGAAACGGAGGTTCATAGCGGCCCACCCGAGTTGCCACTGTGCCCAGAGCTTCCGTGCTCATAAACACTGCTTTATACAGCGATTCACATCATAACCACCTGGCTTCAGAACTAGCATAAATTAGTTTGATACATTATTTTATTGGAAACAGAATATCACTAATATTTGCATTCTCAAAATCCACCAGAACATTTTTACTGAACAATAAAGAACAAGTAGCTGGTTCCTCAGAACATAGTAGAGATTATATGCTTCTAACATCATTTTCTCACTAAAAGCTACCAGATCACCCACCACAGATATTATATTTACAATATATAGCTATCGATACGCACATATATATATATCCTTTCCCCTATGTTATTTTTCAAAAGCCTCCGTTGTATGCTTAACTGTAAGATTAAATTTTTAATGAAACCAAATTAGTAATAGGAAGTTCTTAAACAGTCACATAATTATTATCCAGTATAACTTATATTAATATTTATTAATTTTGTGTAAGAGTATTAATTGGAAAAACACAGAAACCACAAGTGTAGATTTCTTCCTTGTTGCCTGGTGTGTAGAGTGTGGGGTGTCTGTTTCTGGGATAGAAGATTTGAGGTTTAGAAAGATCTAAGAAAGGGTTTCAAAAGAGAAGGCCTTTTAAAGATAGAAGAATAAAGGTTAATCCTGCATCAGTGTGGTACGTTTGTTACAATTGATGAACACATATCAGAGCATTGCCACTAAGTGTGGATTATAGTTTACATTACAGTTTACACTCTCTCCCGCACAATTTTATAGATTATGGCAAGACACATAATGGCCTGTATCTGTCATTGCAACGTCATTCAGGACAATTCCAGTGTCCTGAAAATGCCCCCATATTACACCTGTTTTTCCCTCTCCCTCCCCTCAGAACCTCCAGCGGCCACTGCCTCCACATCAATGATAAAAGTTCTTCTGTTACTAGAATCACAATAAGTCTATAGTAGAATAACAGTAAGTCTACTCGAGTCCATCGTTCATTCCCCAATCCTGAGGATTCTGGGATGGTGATGCCCCTCTAATTGAGAGGGGGCTTAGATCCCATGGGGAACGGGTAACTTTTACAACCAATAATCAACTTGTTAATTGCTGCTACTTCTATAAAAGACAGGCATCTATGTATGGCTGCTTAAAAATAAAATTATAAAGCCAGTGAATTTTGTTTTGATGGAGGGTTACTTATTAAAGATGTCAGAATATGACATTAATCTATGATGAATTAGCCACAAAGGAATCAGAAAAAAAATTCTGAACCTGGAGTCAATGGATGGATTCAGGATGATCTCAGAACCCCCTGAAATTTTACTTAAAATTATGTACGTATATCAGCATTTACACATTTCTGGGTACAAGTTCAATAGCTTCGTCAGATTTTCAAAAGACTCTGAAGGCCTCCCATACAAGTAAAGAAGCACTACGTTTGAGGGTTTTTTAATGGTTCTGTTTCAGTCACTTACCCAGTAGAGACCATGTGATGAACACTCTTAACATCTTTGTAGCAAATAATCAGTATGCTTCAAGTACATTGACAGGAATTACTTCATCTGAGTTTATTGCCTAATGGAGAATTCCATAATATTCCCTTTGCATAAAGTAGGCTATATGCTTCATGAATAGAGGAAAACTGATTCTCCTATACAACAATAAAATAAGTCATTTGTATTTGTCCTGATTCAAAAGCATGTAAATAAAACTAAAAATGATCCAGGGAGCGGATGTGGCTCAGTGGTTAAGCACCTGTCTCCCACATACAAGGTTCCAGGTTCAATCCCTGGTACATCTTTAAAAAAAAAAAGAAGCCCCCTGGGGTCCCCTATAATAGTTTCAATGTAATCTAGGTTTCATGTCTGAATGCAGTCACGTATCTTATATATATGATCATTAAGCTAAAGTAATTATGCTTGTGATTTATTAATGGTAGGCACAAACTAAAGTGAATAGCAACATGTAGACTTGGGCATCAAATCACATCATCTTAAAGAATCATTTAAAACCCAATTCATGTTCAAAAATTTTTAGTAATAATCTCTATTTTGTTTGACCAGGTTTTATATACTATATTTTTCTTAAACAGTCAGGTGGATTTTAACAAGCTCATCATTTCTCCTAATGCTGTCTATTGGTTAAAATAAAATAGAGGGATAAAAGCACTATTGTTTGTATAAATGAGAACTACAAATACTCCTTTTTTACTGAAGTCTGAGGGGAAAAAATGCAAGGTAACATATAAAATTGGCTAAAATTTAAATACTATTTCATACTGTCACATGATATTGTTGGCTTTCATATACTAAGTAAAGAAAATATTCAGCATAGCCAAGGAAAAACTGACACACGGAATTTTTGAAGAGAGTTTAGTCAACCTTTTCTGAGACATCAGAAATTTGAATTAGTACAGTTTACAATGAACAAATTAAAACAAAAATGCAATGGTCTTAGAAAAATGCTTTTGATTATAATGCTTTTGAATGTGGCAATTTTATTTTGACATAGCTAAGCAGTAATGTAAAAGTATGTGGATTTTTAAAGAAATATTTGTCTCTGTTCACCAAGATCCTCTTTGTTTATGAGGAAGAAAACTAAGACGAAATTTATAGCTTTTCTAAGAAAAGCTGAGCCACCAGAGAACTGGGGGGGAAATGTTTCTAAAAAGAAAATCTTTCTATTATTATTATAGTGAGATACTTCTTAGACTTCTGTGATTCTAGAGCATAACCTTGGACTTGGAAAAATAAAACATTTGTATAGCCATTTGCTTTTTTATTTAAAATAAATTCAGAATTCCCTCATTTCTTATGTTTTAAGATAATGACATCTGTTTTCAATCCATTTACACGTTAACTCATGACAGTTTTGTTTGAGATGAGTTACTCTATCTCCACAATCACCTCCTCGTGGAAGGCCTTTTCCCTTTGAATGTGGGAGTTTTAATTTGCCAAGAATAAGTGAAAGTTGTACCCAGATATATTGAATCTGGATACTAAACTAAGCAGATGGTATTTAAATAATTTTTTGAGTTGGCAAAACTTTTTTCTCCATCGTTTGTCTTTAATTTTTTAGTAATGTGGCTAATTTGATTTCTGGAGCAGAATTCCTAAAACCAAAAGAATGTTGGGAAAAAATGGAATACATATGAATGAATGATGGGACAATTAGAATTGAATAGATTCCATAAGGACGAGAAACACTTTTTAAAACTCTTCTAGGCAGCCTAAGATTCAGTCATATGAAAAGTTCTATTGCACTTCTCATTACAATGAGAAAAATTTAGTTTTTCCATGAGCTGATGTGACTTCTCAAATCCAGTTCATATTTTCATCCAAGAGAAATAACAACTTCCAGTTATTTCTGGGCAATGTAAAACGGCAAGTCAACAGCATGCCACATCACAGCAACCAAGAATATCATTCACGACCTGAGCAGTAATAATGTCGGCGAGCCATTTCCACAGAGCGCTCACTCTTCATTTCAAACCTAGTTGTCTCAAAGCTCGAGCGGCTTACTCAACAGCTTCCCATTTTTCTACTTTCATTCCAACAGGCTGGTTCTAATTCTGCCCCTGGTATTTGACGGCCTCCGTCCTCACTTTTTAAAGACTGTCAAGCCAGTTAAATGTTTAACCAGGAATCTCATGTGAATATTCAAAAGCAGTTACATAAAGTTCACACAGAGGGCCTTCTGGACTCTAGGTTTGAGCTGGGTTGACCACACACAACATTTTTAAATGAAAAAATAAAAATATCAATGAATCATTTAAGTATTTCGATAATCACACAGATAAACATTTGGAGACAGACAGTGAAAATGTAAAAGTAAGGGAATTGTTTACTTTTTATCCTCATGATGTCTTGAGACTCCATTATCTGAAGAGTATCTATTTTCTTGACGGTTCTGAGTATGTAGTGAGTGATTAACATGCCAGTTTGTCTTCCTTTAGAACCAGTAGCCCGTACTCTTTAGCCATTGCTGCGGCTGCCTCTGCCTTTCAGTGGCTCTCTAGCCTTCCCGCTGTAATGATGTGGTGTAATCCAGATGACCTGGATTAGTGACGCCTGCGAAGGCAAGCAGCCGATGTTCATGAAAACGACTCTTCCTTTTTACTGTCGATTGTTCTATCGATTTTCATTTGTTGTTGATGTCGTTTATTCATCTTTGTGTAGATACTATCATGCTTTACTAAATAGGCATTTACCAAATCAGTCATAACATGGAAAGCAGAGAATCGTTCAAACCAGCAGTGATAACTGTCTAAATCAGTGCCACTTGTACTGTGCAAACTGCGCCAGCCACGCTTGTTTACTTTTATCTCTTCTACCTATTGGCCTTCTAAATAAGGTTTTCTTTGGCCAATTCATAGCACAAATTTTATTTGAATCCTGGACTAAACAAATTCCAAGAGAAAAGAAAATGTTGAAGACTTTGAGAGAGTCTGGGCAGCCTCTGATACCTATCTACTTCACTTGCTTGAGCAGCCAGGTGAAATGGATAGAAATGATGAAAGCACATTCTAGTGATTGTAATTAGCAGCGCCAATATATGGGTATGATAGTGATTGAAAGAGAAAGTTTAGGCTGTGTTTATCCCTCGAAGGAAAGCTAAAGGACGACACATGGGACTGTACAGCACGGTGAACCCTCTTGTGGACGAGTGTGGTCACTAGTGCAAATATAAGAATGTATTTCATGAAACAGAACAAATGTATGTTGATGTTACAAGATGTTAAAAATAAGGCGATATCTGGGCAAAAATACAACCAGAGCAAACTATGGACTGTAGGGAATAGTAATATGTTGATATTCTTCCATCAGTTATTTTTTAAAAAGGGAACTATGCTAAGTGTAAAACACCACACACAAAGTACTACATATGGTTTGACTCCATCTGTACAAAATGTAAATACAAATAAATGTATAGAGATGGAATTAGATTAGCAGTTGTATATGGCAGGGGAAGGATGGAGGGATTGAGAGGTGACTTAAGGGGTAGGGGGTTTTTTTCCTTTTTGCAGTAAGAAAAGACACATATTGATTGCAGTGGTGAACGTGCCAATCTGATTATAACAAAAGCCACTGATTGTACCCTTTAGGTGGACTGTAGGGTTTGTGACTATGTTTCAATAAAATTGATTACAAAAAAAAAAAAAAAAAAAAAGGAGCATGCGGGTGAAGATGCCCCCAGAACTTCCTTGTTGCTGGGGGCGACACGCTCATTCTCCAGGCTTCCTCGCCACTGGGTCTCCAACCCTGGAGGGACAATAGGAAACATACAAGTGTGGGAGAGAGCAGACGGGATCAGAACACTGCGACCTAGCCCGGTACATGGTTCCGCTGGCCCGATCATCAAGGTTTTAATGCAGGACAGATTCTGTTCTTCAGAACACTGAGCTTTAGACACACACCTTTGCCTTGTTGTTTCCACTTGGTTTCTACTGGGAAATAAAGTCAAAGTTTTAAATAATTCATTTATAGAGGGACATTTAGGACTCAAAACTAATAGAATGCCCATTTAAAGATATTTTCTAAAAATATATTAACAAAATGATAGTTCAAGTCTTTAATTTTATGTTTGGCATTTTGTAGCTATATCACAATTGTGTAATCATGTCCTTACTTGTTCATAGTGTTTCTTTCTGTATTGAATCCATTGTTACACAAAACAATATGATGGCCAATTCTATATAGTTTTTTCTGCATTTCTAATATTCCCTTTTGTAGTTACACAGACCAAAAAAGAACTGCATAATTACTAAAGGACAGTTTTTCATTACTGCACTGTTTCACTTTTCATACGCTTATTGGACATTTGAACACTTTATCTTAAAATATAAAAAACAATATTATTAGCTGTCTTTGTTTGATTGATATTTTTATGTCTTTATAAAATTATCACTGTTAATAACCAAAGCCTTTCTAATTTATGTTGTAGCTGAACACTAATATATTGTTTTCTGTTTTTTTTAAAAGACATTTATTTTCCCCACCCCCTCGTTGTTTGCATTTGCTGTGTCTGTTTGTTGTATGCTCGTCTTCCTTTTAGGAGGCACTGGGAACCAAACCTGGGACCTCCCATGTGAGAAGAAGGTGCCTAATTGCTTGAGGCACCTCCACTCCCTGCTTTGTTGTGTCTCTCATTATGTTTTCCTCCTTTTGTCTCTTGTTGCATCATCTTTTTGTGTCAGCTCACCATGCCAGCCTGTCACGTCAGCTCGCTGTCTTGCTTGTCTTCTCTATGAGGCACTGAGAACCAAACCCAGGGCCTCCCATGTGGTAGGCGGGAGCTCAATCGCTTGAGCCACCACCCACCTCCCATAATATACTGTTATTATTACAAAACCCAGTCCTTTTTTCCCCAAAAGCTATTAAGAATATACTATGGCTATGCATAAGCCATTATGCTAGGCACTGGTATAGAATTTAAGGGGACCAAAAAAAATGACACGCTTGAGATCCCTGGAAACAAACTCTGGGGCCAAGGATTGCCTGGAGAAGGTCTACTGGGAGTCTTCTCAGGAGAGAGACCTGTATGAAAGCGAGCAAGGCAGTCTTGGGCAGAGGGCAGAGCTGCACTTCACTGCAGTTACCTGAGGGTGGCCCTTCAGAGTGGTCCCAGGTTGAGGTAAGGGGGCTGGACCTCTACTCCCTGTACCTTAGGCTGCCCTGGAAAGTGATGTAACCACATGTGAGGCAGCACCTTGTGGCCAAGGGCATTTCCCAGGGAGGGAAGCAGACACAGCCACCAGTATCCCACAGAGCAGAGGATTGGTGCTTTGGCCCTGAGGAAGGGATCGGGGGTAATGCCGCCACCTCCACTACCTGTGGCAAAGCCTTCACTTTCATAGGACTCACACTCTGACAGAAGAAGTGTCTAGTCAGCGTGTAATAAGAAGCTCGAGATGTCAGGAATAAGTATTGTGATGTCAGATTGCAACTCAGGATGTAATAAGCACCAAATTAAAGGTAGTATCAAATGTAAGGATTAAATGGTAAAGAAACATATCAGTTCTCTTAGAGAAAGTAAGCCCTCAGGTAAGACTTCCCAGAGAAATGCCAGTGGAATGTGGTCTTTAACAATGAGTAGGGATTACCCAGGTGAAAAGGGGGGAGGCCTTTCAGTCAGAACAGCTTGTAAAAGTCTCCAGAGAACAAAGAGGCCATCTGTTCAGGGCATGTTAGGAAATCGATTTTGCCTGAAGTCTGCCCCATGCACCACCTGGCAGAAAATGCAGCTAAAATAGCCACGTGGAGGAGTTTGTGGAGAATTTCCAATGCCCTGACAGAGGGTCTACTTTAAGGGCAAGGTGCGGACGTTTTTAAAACAAGAAAGCAAAGTGATCTGGTTTCTGCTTTAAAGATCTAGTTCTCTATGGCAGTAAAAGCACATCCCAGGGCTGGGGACTCTGCGAGGTGTCAGAAGGCACAGGAAGAGCAGCTAATATTTGGGGCAATGATTCCAGCCCGGGAGGAGGAGGACATGGCGGAGGGAACAAGGTGCAGCTCCGTAGCCACCGTGAAAGAAGAATTAATAGGGTCCGAAAGTTGACCTTGTGCAAATGATGACTGAAAGGGAAGATTCAAAGGTGCAGTCGAGATTTATTGCTTGGGAAATTCAGAGAATATAGGATCATTGCCTAAGATGGGGAATAAAGGAGCAGAAGCACGTGTGAGGAGAACAAGTAATGAGCTTTTTAAATAAAGGTATAATTTGCATAAAATGTACCCATTTTTGAACATACAGTTCAATAATTCTTGACAAATGTACATATTCATCTAAGCATCACCACACAGGACCGACTGCATAATTTGCAAGAGTCGGTATAAACAAAAATGCAGATCTTCTTTTTAGAAAGCAGGTAAACGTGCTGTTAAAAGTATTAAAAATAGAAAGCTTTTTCCTTTCTTCCACATTCTCTCTGTCAAATTGTCACAGTGTTTTTTATTTGCCATTTAATGGTGTGCTAAGTAAAGGCAACTTAAAATGGCTAAATGTTAGTATGAGTTTTACCATTCACCTTAGATTGTACAATCCTGGTTTTAAATGCAAACATACATTTAACTCATGTGGAATCGCCAAATTTTCATACTTCATATGCTGTGGCTTGTTCAAACCTATATAGAACATTCTTAGACAGGTAGAAACGCCGCACAAAACTACTCAACTGCTTTACTTCAGTTCTTGATATGCTCTTGATATGTGCATATTCTACCAAAACTTCCTACCTTCAACTTCCTGCTGAGTGAGGAGGACTGACATGTAAAGGGACTGTGGGTTGCTCCAGCCTTCTCCTTCCCTCGACGTCATTCGTCATTTCAGCATCAGTGGCCGGTGAATCCAGGCAAGTCCTAGAGCGAGAACAGCTACCACAGGGTTGCTGAGGCTGAGGCGGTCCTGTTTCCTGGACAGCCTTTGTCTTCTTTTTGCATCTGACCCAAGTCCTAGTTCAGACAGAAAGCATGTCCTCTCAGTGCTGCCAGCTCTCCTCCCTCCACTGTGGCCGTAACCTGTTTGCCTTGTACTTGCTTTGAGTCTCACCCAACTCCCACACTTGATGGGTCCAAAGGAATTCTGTGCTTAGGGCATTGTGAAGGCTCCTTGTGAATGGATCAGCAAAGAACAATGGGCACACGTTCAGCACACATCTCCTCCGCTCACCTGCACTCTTCATTGTCCAAGTTCAGAGATGAAATTAATCCGAATTTCAAGACGGCAGCAGCAGAGCGTTAAACCAATGGCAGGGTCCTTCAGAGCACAGCGCCCTCTAACTATACAGGTCTCAGCCCGCGAATTGCCACCACAGACAAGATAAGGAGCCAATTCTATCACCTCAGAAGGATCCTTGTGCCCTTCCAAGTTAACCTCCCCACTCCCAGCCCCAGCAATCACTGATCTGCCTTCTGTCACTATAAATAGGATTTGTCTTTTCTAGAGTTTCTCAAGACTTGAATGATATATTAACTAATCCTTTATGTCTAGCTCCTTTCATTCAGCAGAGATGACGAGGTTTATCTATGTCGCTGTTTATCAGTAGTCCGTTCTTTTTGTTTCTGACTAGCCATTTGTTGAAAAGGCTATCCTTTCCAAACTGAACTATGTTGACTCCTTTTTCAGAATGCAGTTGGCCACATATGTGTGGCCCTCTTTCTGGGCTCCATTCTCTTTCACTGATCTATATGTCTATCTGTAAGCCAGCTCCACACGTTCTTGATTCCTGTCACGTACAAGAAATCTTAGAATCCGGTGATATAAATCCTCCATCTTTGTTTTTCCTTTTCAGAATTGTTTTGGCTATTTTAGAGCCTTTGCATTTCCATATAAATTTTAGAATCAGCTTGTCAGTTTCTACTTTTAAAGAAGTGTACAGAAATTTTAATGAAGACGGCATTGAATCTATACATTAATTAGGGGAGAATATCAAATCTTCTGATCATTGAACATGTATATGCCTTCAATTATTTGTGTTTCCAATTTTTCTTAGCAGTATTTCTTAATTTTCATTGTACAGGTCTTGTGCATGTTTTATTAGATGTATAACTAAGGGTTTAGTTTTTTAAATGTTATTGCAATGGGCATTCTTTTAATTTCAGTTTCTAATTTTTCATTGTTAGTTTATAGAGATATAATCAGATGTGTGTATACTGTATTGTGTTAAACTTACTTGTTCTATTAACAATTTTGTAGATTTTGCCTGCAAATAATTACAATTCTACTTCTCCCTCTCAAATCCTTATGCCTTTTATTTTATTTTGTTTTGTTTTGTTTTGTTTTTCTTCCTTATTGAATGTACTCTGATCTCTAAAACAATGTTGAAAAGATGTAGTAAGAGAAGACATCCTTTCTTTGTTGCATATGTTAGAGGAACACACTCAGTCTCTCACATTGTTTGACATGAGCTTTAGAATTTTTAGTAATGACCTTTATCAAGACAAGGGAGTTACCTTCAATTCGTAGTTTGCTGAGAGTTTTTAATATGAATAAACTATGACTTTTATCAAATGCATTTTCTGTGTCCATTGACATCATCATACGGTATTCTCTTTTTCTCTTTTGTTTAATTAATACATTGATTGGTTTTCAATTGTTAAACCACTTTCCATTCCTAAGATAAACACCTTTATAAGTTACTGGGTTTAGTTTGCTAATAAATATTTTTTAAGGATTTTGGTGTATTTGTTCATGAAAGCTATTGGCTTCTAGTTTTCTTTTCTTGCAATGTCTATGTCTGTTTTTGGTATCTGGATAATGTTGAACTCTAAAATGAGTTGAGAAGGGTATTCTCTTCCTCTATTTCATAAAGAATTTTAAAGGATTGATAGTATGTCTTCCTTAAATGTTTTATAGGATTCACCAGGAAAACTTCATGTGCCTGTGGTTTTCTTTGTGGGAAAGTTTGAATTCTGGAATTCAACATCTATATTTGATAGATGGCTATTCATACATTCTATTTCTTCTTGAGTCAGTATTGATCATCTGTGTCTTTCAAGAAATTTAGCAGTTTCTTCTAGGTTGTCAAACTTATTGGCATAGCTCCTAATATTTCTTTATTATCCTAATAATATTTATAGTTTCTGTAGTGATGTTTGCTCTTTCAAAACTAATATTGATAATTTGTTCCTTCTCTCTCTTTTTTTTTTCTTCCTTGATCAGTATAGCTAGAGATTGGTCAAATTATTGCTTTTTTTTTTTTTTAAACCTTTCCCTTTAAACCACCCCCCCCAAAGTGGCTCCCTCATCTGTTTGCTAGTTGTTTTTGTTCCTTGTTTGCACTCGTTGTCTGCTTCGGTTTTTTGCTCGTTGTCTGCTCGTTGTCTGTTTTTTCATGAGACACCAGGAACCTAATCTGGGACCTCCCATGTGGGAGGCAGGTGCTCAACTGCTTGAGCCACATCCACTCCCTGCTCATTTTGGTTTTGCTCATTGTTTGCTTGTTGTCTTGCTCATTGTTTTTGCTCTTTCCCTGCTCATTTTTTCTCATTGTCTGCTCATTGTTTTTGTTCAATGTCTGCTAGTTGTCTGCTCGTTGTTTGCTTGTCTTCTTTAGGAGGCACTGGGAACCGATCCTGGGACCTCCCATATGGGAGCTGGGCACTCAACTGCTTAAGCCACATCCTTTCCCCTCTTTTTTTTTTTAATCAACTTTTAGTTTCAATGTTTTTTCCTATTGTCAGTTTTTTATTTCACAGATTCTCTTCTTGTCTACATTATTTCCTTCCTTCTATTGAATTTGGGTTTAACTTTCTCTTCCTTTTCCAGTTTCTTAGTTAGAAGTGTAGATTATTGATTTTAGACCAATCTTCTTTTCTATATATGAATTTAAAGCTGTATGTTTCCCTCTACGTTTTGCTTAAGCTGCATCCCTCAGATTTTGATGATGCATTTGCATATTTATTCAATTACAAATATTTTCTAACTTCCTATATGAGTTCTTCCTTGAACAAGGATGACTTAGAAGAGTGATTTTTAATTTCTAAATATTTTGGATTTTCCAGATATTCTATTTTTGGTATCTAATATAATTCTGTGTGGTCAAGGGACATACTCTGATCTGTATGACTGCAATTCTTCTAAATTTACTGAAACTTGTTTTATAGTCCAGAATACAGTTATCTTAGAGAAAGATCCATGTGCACATGACAAGAATGTGTATTGTGCAGTTTTTGTGCAAAGTGATATTTATATTTAATTATCTCAAATTGCTTGATAATATTGTCTTTATATTCTACTGACTTTCTCTCTAATCTTTCTATCAATTATTTAGAGAGGATTATTGACATCAACTATTGTAAATTTGTCTTCTGCTTTCAGGTTTATCACTTTTTGCTTTTTTCATTTTGAAACTTGGTTACTAATTGTATACACATTTAGATTTGTTATGCCTTCTTGATTAATTGATCTTTTCATCATTAAGAAATATCTGTCTTTATCCCTGGTATAATTTTTTGTTCTGAAATCTACTTTCTAATAGTAATTTAGTTATTCCACATTTCTTATGATTAGTGTTTACATGATAGATCTTTTTCCAATTTTTTAGTTAATCTATCTATGACTTTATATTTAAAGTGAGTTTCTTGTAGACAACATATAACATATAGTGGGGTCATGCTTTTTTATCCAGTGTGGAAATCTCTGCCTTTTAATTAATGTTCCATTATCCTCTTCAATACTCTAAAAACTCTAGATGTCTCTCCACCCTAAACTCTGGTCTTTACATTCAAAATTTCACAACAACAATTAGGAGACATATTAAAACATTACAAAATAATTTGTGTGCTAACTTAAAATTGAGCTGTAGATTATCAACTTTGAACACAATAAAAAAATGATTATTAACATTTTGAAACAAGTCACAGTATTTTTCCAGGGAGAATAAAATACGAGTTTGTCAGTTTGCCTAGACTTTAACGTTTTTCTAATTTGTGGTCTACCTGACATAATTTCCTATTATGGGACCGGTTTCTTCTTCAGATGCTAATGAAACTGCTTTCCACACTGCTTAGACTTTCTTGGGAATTATGATGAAAACGATGTCCAATGACAAGGAATGTACTCTTCCTGGCCAGAGGTGCTGGCAGTTCAGTTTGGGGCTGAGCACCAGAAGCTTCAGCAGCTTCCTGAGATGAAAAAAAAATAGATTTCAATAATAACCTTTCCTGTAGGGCCTCAAATGGTGATCTCAGTCTTGGGTAAAGGGAATTAGGTCAGGCAAGTCAAGGTGGTGAATTCTCAAATATGCTAGAGAGAAGGAAAAAGAATAGCAGCTATATACAGAGGTGAGGGAGAGAGAGATTACAAGGTGATGAGTTTTGTTTGCTTGTTTTTTGTTTATTATTATTATTGTTGAAATAATGAAAGTGCTCTGGGAATGACTAGGGTGATGAATGTGCACATATGTGATTACACTGAATACCATGGATTGTACTCTCTGGATGGATTTATGCTTTATTAATATGTATCAATAAAACTGATTTGTTAAAATTAAAAAAAAAAAAAAAAGATGGTGTATTCTAAGTTGTCAGCTGGATGGGCAACTGGAATGGGCCCCAGCGATACCTGTCTATATTCAGACTCAGACTGAAGGGCTGTTTTTCTTTTTGAAACAGTAGAACACTAAATGTAATTTTTCCTTATAAAATACTTCCAAAAACTTTTATTAAAACATTGCCATCAAGCCAGAAAACAATTACAGCATATATAGCAAATACTATCTGATGCAATTTAAAGGAAGCACAAAAATAAAATCGTTCCAATATTTTTATTACTATTAACATTATATAATTTTATTCTTTCCTAATTATTCTTAGCATATTTCTGAGTTATAGAGTAAACATTATTCATTAATTGGTTTAGAGTAAACCATCATAGTGGGTTAACATAATTCCAGTTGCTGTATAAATTGGAAGGGACATTGCAAGGACATGAGCTGTGTGCTCCCCTGTGACTCTTCTCAATTAAATTATATTAAAGTTGTTGGTAAGTTACACACATGAGGAGAACCTTGTGCCCTGTCAGGCTGCTGGAGGGGTTTCAGTGTGTCACAAACAAAGGGAATACATTTCCTCAGCTGTCCAAATTTAAAATGTATTTAAGGTGGAACGCAGAGTTTTGAAAGGTTTGCAAACAAAGTAATTTGGATGGATGGATGGATGGATAGATAGGTATTCATGGAAGAGTCTTCTGGGGGTGTTTTTACTGTGGTTTTGTACAGTGGATTTTATACTGCACAAGAATGTTCTGACAGCCCAAACAGATATTTCAGGGGAAAATTCTAACACAATTAATCTTTTCCTGGATCAAAAGTTAGATTTCTATATAAATTCTTTTCACTTTGTTTTACTCCCTGAGAGAATTAATACAACACTAATTTAAAATTTCTATATCTGTAGATAATTGTGGGGTCTTTCGAAAGACTTTCTTCTCTGGCGGGAAAATAGTACCAGTTGACTCCTACAATTACTACGTTATTTTTTCTGGAATGAAGACATTTTACACCTTAAAAAGTATATCAGAAAAAAAGATTAGCGGTATTTAAAATACTATCATCGTGAAAGCCTTGGAGATTAAAAAGCAAAGTAATTTCAGAATCTTGCTGTTTGTTTTCTTGTTGTCTTTTTTAATCTTTCAGAATGCTGCCATCTTCTGGTCAATTCGTATATCATTTCCACACAAAAAGGAGATCTGTAGTATGGCAAATTTGGTTTATATAAAGTCATATTTTATCATTAGAAATCACCTATTTAAGATTTGTGCCTCTAATATTCTAAAACAAAAGACTTTAAATGACTCTTCAGGGACTTTAAAAAGTTAAATTAACAGGAGATGTTTTGAGGACTTGTAATAGGATGAAAATATATATTACAGAATAAATGCCATTTATATGGAAGTACAAATAAAGCAAAGCATCTCTATTTGACTTTGTTCTTTCCCTGTGAGTTTCCATGGCTAAGTATAATTAAACAATTTTGACCTCTATTTGCTATTTTTACTTCTACAAACTTTTTAATCCTGCCAACCCTCCCCCAACCCCCCACCCCATGGCTCCCTCTCCTGTCTGCTCATTGTCTGCTCATCCTCTTTAGGAGGCACCGGAAACCAAACCTGGGACCTCCCATGTGGGAGGCGGGCACACAAGTGCTTGAACCACATCCACTCCAAACTTCTACAAACTTTTAATTTTCAAGGTGGTTCACCTTGCAAGAATATACCTACAGTATAACAACTTACTTAATAAGTGTCCTCCTTAGAACAAAGCAAACTATTGTGGCTGACAAATGTCTTCTTGTAATAGAGTCCTTCATATTTGTAACTTCTTTTAGGATTGCTTATTAAAGGGTTAGTAAAAATTTGAACTCCTACCATGTCCAATCTCAATACAAGGCAGAGAAAATTCAAGCATAAGTAAGATGCTACCCCTGCACTTGAAAGTACACAGTTTAGTGGATTTCCTTTGATAAACCCTAGAAACTTTCAGCATATCACACGGTCCTTAATTTATCCCACAGAAACAGTTTAATCTACCAAAGCCAAAAGCAAGTAAACCAGAGTGCAAGAGTGTGGACATCTAAAAGACTCATCAGCCACTGCTTTTTGTCCCTGGTGGTTTCTACCAGTCTCTTTTTTGTCCTCACCTATTATTTACGATCTGCTGACAAGTATAATCCACATGAAATAGCCGTGAACTCTGCCATAGTAATCAATATTTACAGGTGAAGAATCATGACATCGTGAGACCTGCTCATGTGAGTCCCTCCACAAGAGCTGGGATGACATGTCGGGTCAAAACCGTAGTCTGGTCCTGGTTCAGTGATGCCTAAGCCTTCTCAAGGTGGAAGCAGGTAGGACTTTTCCAAAGCTTTGGAGCCATATCGTGAAACAAAATCACAAGCAAAGATGAAAACTGTGCCGATGGCTCTAGATTTTCCCTGTCCCTTTTCTAGTGATGAACCAGTAAAACAAAACATCCCTCTCTCCCCACCACATACCCACCACCTCATGTTTAACATTTCTCTTTACTAAAACACAATCACACTTTCTACTCTAACTATATTGCCTTTCCAATATTCAAAACTTGTCTGATTAAAAGGGTATGTGGTGGGCTTGGAGAAGGGAAGAGGAGCTGTGCTTCATAATAGGGAGAGAATCCTGGGACCACCATGTTCCTTCACAGCGCCAAATCACAGGGGTTTATGCTCACTGCAGAGCATACTCAGGGAAACAGATGTGGCTCAAGCGATTGAGCTCCTGCCTTCCACACGGGAGGTCCTGGATTCGGTTCCCAGTGTCTCCCAGAGAGGACGAGCAAGGCAGCAAGCTGCCACGACGGACTGGCACGGCGAGCTGACGCAGTAAGATGATACAACAAGAGACACACCGAGGAAAACATAAAGAGAGACACAACGGAACAGGGAGTGGAGGTGGCTCAAGCGATTGGGCGCTTCCCACATGGGAGGTCCTGATGGGTTCGGTTCCTGGTGCCTCCTGAGCGGAAGACGAGCACACAACGAACAGATACAGCAAATGCAAACAGCGGGGGGTGGGGACAAATAAATAAAATAAATCTTAAAGAAAATACTCAGAGTCATGGAGGAAAGAAAGAAAGCACATCATTAGCAAATCCTCCTCAGCTGTTTTGCCTTGTTTCACTTGTAATGATCCTCAAAATTTCCCACCAAATCTGGTTGCCGCTCCTTGATTTCTCAGCCTCCAAAATACAGTGGCTCCATGACTGTTCAGCATGGAGTGACAGACAGCCTCACGTTCCTCTTGCAGAGGCTTCTCAGTGATTTTAAACATACAGAGGAGCTTACTTGTCTGGATTATACTTATCTTTGGGGGGGGATCAGAATATTTGGAAACATCAAGTCAATTCTTGGGCTCCTACAATATGCTGAAGACCAGAAAACCAAATTCTCTTAATTCAGATAAGAAGCTTGAATATCCAAGCCCAATTCTGATTATAGATCAGTAAAAGATAAAACCATAGGCCTCCTGCCAGAAACAAGGTTTTCTTTTTCCCCATTAGTACAAGAAAACAAGTAAATAATCATGTATTGTTGGTGTTTACCAAGTAATGTGAAAACGCTTCCCGTATTCTCTGTAATTGAAAATATGAGCCACTACACAGACATTCAGCTTAAGAATTCCTGTGATCGGTTCCTCACAGTCAAGCATTATTCTAAGATAGAAAACACTACTAAAACTGTATGAAAACAGCTTTTCTTCTTTTTGGCACCTTGTCTCAGAGCAGTAATTAGAATATGATTTAAACTTCTTCAGGTTTCATGCTTGTGAAAATATTAGGAGGAAATTAGAAAATCTACAAGTCACTGTAACAAGCTGCCTCTATTCCTTGATATTTTTGATGCTGACATATCAGTTGATTCTCATTATTCACAGTAGTTAGACTCTGAAGTCTCCATTCATACTAAGCATTGCAAAGCATTGCACCCAGGGGACACACAGCGTTAGTTTTCCAGCAATCCTCTGCTCACATTGTCACTAATCAGCTAATGCGTAACCTTCTCACATGTGCGTCTGTTAAAAGACGCCTTATTTAATATATATATATATATATATTATTCATAAACATTGGACTTAGCAGCAGCAGTACTAAACTCACGCCTGAATGAAGTGTGTCTAACACACATATTTTCTCTGAAAGGAGCCTCACAGCCATCTTGCACTTAGGAACACCGTCAGCTCTTCAGCAGTACACTTGGGGCTATCTGAAACAATGAAATCATCCCACATATTTCACAAAATATGAAAAATATCGCACTAAATATACCATGAAAAGGACACTTATTTACAGTAGGATAGCTGGAACTAGTAGGCAGAGCGCAGCCTTGCTCAACCGTAGCTGGGAATGTGTACATCTGGCACATTGGTAAAATTTTCCACCACTGTGCAGAAGTCCATGAGTGACTGGGAGAGCCCTGTGACTATTGATTTTGGGGTTTCAAATACGTTTTAGCAAGTAAGCAAGTTTGCAGATTCATAATCTTTGAATAATGGGGTCCAACTGTATACACACAAACATACAATAGCTGGTGTTTTTTAACCCAAGTTCAGTGCACTCCCAAATATTCCTAAAGAGTGACACATTTGAATTAGAATTGTAGCCAAGCTTTGAAGTATATAAACGATCCTTTTAATTATCATCACATGGCAGAAATATAGTCGTTGAAATTTCCGCTTTAGAGTTAAAGGATTTAGGATTAAGTTGGCCTGTCCTTTGACCTCCTGGGTCAGAGGTTGAGTCAAAGCATGGGTTTGGAGTGCAGCAGATCTAAAGCCATAACAAACGACACAACTATTGACAAGGCATTTCTATTCCATTGGGACCTATTTCAAGAGGCAAAATTTTAAATATTAAAAATAATAAATGAAAAGAAGATAGAGTGCTTTTATTTATAGCATTTCCACACATACCTCTTGGGCAGAAAATGACAATACAGGTAAACATAATGGGTCCTTTATTAAAATTTTTCTGTATCATTGAAGTCTTTTGGAAGCTAATTGCATTGTGATAAAGCAATCCAAACCTGGAAATTATGTTAAAATTTCCATTAAACAAAACAATAACAATTTATAAAATTATTTTGAACATTTTATAAAGCTGGATAACACTTTAAATGTGAATGCAAACTTTATAAGTTTTATCTTTTCCTCTTTTTTTTAAGTAATTATGGTAAGCCAGCTGAGGATTTTAAAAATTAAATAATTAAATCAGCCCCTTTTACTGGTCCATCACAAGACTTCAGTGAATTTATGGAATTAAATCTCTTAGCAGGGTTAATGATGGCCATTATTATATTTCAGTTTATACAAAAGATGTGCTCTTCACGAGTAGCACTGAACATCATTTTTGGTGAGTCAACTAATAGTTTAAATATGTTTGCATGTTGTTTAAACTCTATGGCAAATATTTCTGTGAAGTGGATATGTCTTCAAATTCTGGTGTTTCTGTACTAGGGTTAATTAAGGGAGCTGCATCTGAAACTGGAAAAAGGCACCAAGACAATTGGGTTCACTAAGAAGATGAGTATATCAACATCCCCAGGAAGGATATCCTTGTCCTGTGTGTCCTAGCACAAGATAAGGAGTGATTTCCTGAGTCAGGTTCCCAGAAAGATTGGAATATTCAACCGCAGGGAAAAGTGAACGATGAAGGAGGCTTTTGATCGTCAGGGGGACATCCCACAGCACATGTTTTTATTCAAAATGACTGCTTTGGCTGTGGCCATTAACTCAGAAGACAAGGATTATGGAAAATATCAATAACCCAGACACTCCTCTTTTCACCCATCTTAAAACTGTTGCTTGGGTTTTAGCGTTAGCCCTCTTTGCTGCGTCTGGAACTATGCTTCTTTGTTGCTGTCCTGGAGCCATCCCATGGTGGGTGCCAGGTCCTGGTAACTGGCAGCACCTCCTGACCTTGTGTCACTGGCAATATGCCAAAGAATGTATATTATAAATTACGAATTGCATATATTTCTGGACATTTGTTTCTCTGCCTTCTTAATAGCTAAATCGTAAGCCTCTTTCCATATGAATAAAAATCTTGTGCTAAACTGAATATCAAGATGAGTTAATAAAACTATTTCTTTCAAAATGTAGCATCTTGTACCCCACTATTAGCTTTCCTATTTCTAGTAAAGGCATGTTCCTCTGTACTCAAGAAGATGGGGGAAATATTTTAGTATTTAGTCAAAATATTAGAGTTCATGAGCTGTATTTGTTTTATAATTGTGGTCATTCAAACACCAGCAAGTGTTTCATCAGTAGGAACAGAAGCACTGACCAAGGGGATTTCTGGATTGTGTTGGTGCCTCCTAAGAAATGATGCTTCCCACGTCACCACAGAAAAATTCATTTGGACATTTTCTTGGATTACTACTGACCTAACTACTAATCCTAAAACAATGCTACTGTTTGTGTACAAAGTGATTATAAGTAGGCTGCCCACGGGAACACTGATTTATACCAATTACAGTTGTCTCTATAAATGTTTAATCTTTATTAGCAGTTTTTAAGGAAATCATGCTTTTTTAGTTTTGACTTGGAATTTTCTGGGGTTCTTAAAATAAGCCCCCACAAAAGGGGCATTAAACAAAGGTTCTCTTTTCAAGCACTTAGCATACTATTTCTCACTCTCAAAGCCACACATGCACACGTTCTTAAGAGAAGCAGCGAGTAAAATTTAAATGGAAATGAGATATAACTATTCCTAATAAGTGAAACCTCAAATTTCAGGTCAAATGAATGGTCTCCAAATCTATTTTAATACTTCTATTATCTTCTTCCATCACTCCCCGGTGAATGGGTTTTCAGGAAGGTTTGGCTCTTGGGTGTCGTTACGGGTACCACTGCTTTAATTTGGTCCCTTTGCTCAGTGTGAAGATGCTTTTAAATACCAGATATTACCTCCTGGTTATTTGCATTTTATTTACTTGTTGAATACTCATTTACTGAGTTCCTACTATGAGCCAAGCATTGTGCTAGACACCAGAGATGTAATAAGCTTCCTCAAAGAGTTCACAGTTAAACAAGGAGACACACTAATGAGCAATCATTTCTAAATCATGTAAGTCTGGAGTGTGACAACTACACTAATTTTGTGGGAGTCAGGGAAAAGTGGCATATAGTGGGTGCTCAAAAACTGCTTCCTGGATATTTAAGGAGAGTAGGGTCTACCAGGTGAAGAGTGGGGAGCCAAGAAAGAACTCTCCAGAAATAAAGCAGGTGAGAAGCCCCCAGCCCCAACTTCCAGGAGGCTTGGTGTGGGACAGGTTAGAGAATCAGAGAACTTAAACAACATGCAAACATTCTATATGTAAAATACTATTTCATTCACCAAAAACAATTTTATGTGTTAATTATAGATCTATAGATCTATCGTTCTCTCACACTGTTGGATCTTCATGTTTGGAGCTGAGCCTGGAGAGAACCCATACCATGACAAAAAAGAAGAGGGGGCACTATCAAAGGACCTTAAGAGGGAAAAAAAAAGACCATATGTGCATTTTGGAAAAAATCTCTAGTAAATGGGGAGAGATTAGAAAGACTCCAGGGAGGGCAGTTATTTTGAAGGCTGTTATAGTACTGCAGGCAGTAAGGAGAGGTCACCTGAGCTGGTAGGAATGTGAAGGAAGAGATGAAGATGGACCAGGATATAGTGAAGAATGAAAATCTAATATAAACTAACTGACTGAGGGAAGCAGAAACCAGTTTTCTTAATGTCTGAGCAACTAGGAAGATAATGGTGCCAGATGGGGAATGTAAGAGCAGAAAGTTTAAGTAACATATTTTTTATTTGCTTCTTCAGCTTTCATTTTCCCTTCTGTAAATAATCCCCAATTTTCACTTGAAGACTACCCCCACCCAACATGTAGCTCACATGGTGTGGGAAAACTACCCCCCAGGGGTGGACCATGTGGCCCAGATCAGAGCCACTAAACGTTCTGCGGTTCCACTGGCCGAATACTGCGTGAGTGTGTGTGAATTGTGTGCTTTATGGTGGTGTGGATTGAGGAGGCCGGGATCCGCTTGGTCTACGCTAGTTCAGTTAGGGTTTGGATATCAGGAATTTTGAAACATGATCTGTGAATGGAAGGAAGACGTCCAGGTTGATTTCAAGGTTTCTGCCTGAGCTGCTAGAAGAATGAGAGAATGCCTCAAATGAGACTGAACTGGGGTATCCTCCCAAATTATGAGAAGGTGCTGGTCACAGAAGCCAAAAGAGCATAGCTTCAGGAAGGAGGGTATGGTTAACACTTTTACATACTGCAGAAAATTCACCCTTGAGATAAGATAAGGACCAAAAATTGCTCATTTAATTAACAACAGAAAAGCAGGACTTTGATGACCTTGGTAAGAACAATTGTGATCTTTAAAAAAAATTTTTTTTGTTTGCACAAGCCTAAAATACTGAACTTTTACACTAGACTATGAAACAAAGCATCAGTAGATTGAAAAGAGAAAGAACGAACTTTCTTGCAGCTTCTCAACCTACGTACAGCACGATGGGAGCTAAAGGGACGCTTCCGACACCCTCCACGTTCTCCAGACACCTACAGCGAAACATGAGTAGAGCAGTCACTGCACTGCTCCACTCACCCCCTTCTCTAAGCGTCATCAGGGAAGGCTTGAGCAGAAAGAGCCTTGCCAAGACTCAGAAGAAGCTTTTGTTTGGCCATTAATGTCCAACCCCTACCTGGCCTTCTGTGGGGCTATTTAGCCTAAAAGCTCAGAAGACATGTCCTAGGTTCACATCCTAGTGCTGCCCTGTGCCAGCCCAGTACACAGATAAGTATGGTTTGAATGGAATGTGTCTTCTAATAGAACAAGGATATTTTGTAAGGATTTTCTCCACAGAGGGAAAACTGCCTTGCCTCTTCAGGCAATATCCCACTGTGTCAACCTCAGGCACTTCATGAGCTCCCTATTGTGCTGCTGCATGAAGGGCAGAGGCCACACTTTTGTCGGCCAGGGATGCCCTGGCCATGGAAGAGAAGGTGCCAGGGCTCTGAGGACGGGAAGATGGGGAGATGCGGGAGGACAAAAGGGGTGTGGGAGTTCTTTAACAAAGTGTCCCCATAGGCTAGGGCAGGTGTGGGCAAGCTCGCTCAGGTACCAGAGCTATTTATCCTCTCAAACTGTTTCCTCATCTGCAAATGCAAATAATGATGTCTTTAAGTCTTCTAACTCTAATCTAAGTCTTCTAAGATTACTGAGAGTATTTTCCAAGATGAAGCATGTGAAGCAGTTAAGTGCTGTTAGCTATCATGATTTTTATTGCTACCTGTAAAAGGAAGTTACAGGTAGACCAAACATGTAGCAGAGCTCAAAATCCCCTTCTATATGCCCTGCCAGGTAGAATTTGCTTCTTCCTTCTTTGTGTCCCCCTGTCCTCCTCTGTACCTAGAACATTCTCTTCTAGGCCTTAGAATGCTGAAGTCCACCAATTTGTTTACATGTCTCCTCCACCTACAAGAAATTGCCAGTTCCTGGAAAGAAGGAATGCAAAAGGAAAGGAGCTTGGTTTATTCATCTTTGTAGCCCCGTTGTCTGGTGTGGTATCTGGTACCAGCCTAGGTGCGTGATTGTTTGGCGGATTCTGAATGAATAGGAGGGTGAAGATATCCGAGTCTTCTCCTGGGCATTTGGAAGTGAGAGCCAAGCCTCCCGGCTTCTCTGTCTGACTGGATTTAGTCCTGTTAAGGGCATTACCAACAAACAGGCTCTTAAAAGGCCTCTTGAGTCCACCAGAGAAGTGTAGAATGGGCCTGCACTGCAGTGCTGGGCAAAGGATAGCAGCTCTTCAGTCCTCACCTTGCTCCCAGGTGAAGGCAGAGCCGTCACCCACACCTGCTTTGTCTTTGTTGCCCTATCCTGCACAACCACTTCACTGGAGAACCCACACCCCTTTTGTCCTCCCGCATCCCCCCATCTTTCCATCCTCAGAGCCCTGGCACCTTCTCTTTCATGGCCAGGGCATCCCTGGCTGACAGAGGTGTAGCCTCTGCCCTTTACGCAGAAGCACAGTGATAAGGTCAAGTTCTTTTTTCATGATGTGCCTGAGGTTGACACAGTGGGCTACTAGCCAGCTGAAGATGCAAGGCAATTTTGCCTCTCCGGGAAAAAAAAACTTACATTATCATTGTTCTATTAGAGGGCACATTCCATTCACACCATATTCATTTAATGGAAATTCTATCGGCAATTTGAAAAGGAAATTGAGTAATTTATTGGATCTATTTATGTTAGACCAAAGCAATGTTTCTCCAACAGTGGTGCATAGACCACCTGCATAGTGGATAGGTTACAACTGCACATGTCTAGACATCTCCCCCCACCCCCCAATTCTGATTTAGAAAATCAGAAATGTAAACTGGAGAAGTGACATTTCAACAAGCACCCCAGAGCTGTGTAAGCACGCTGAAATTTGAGAATCACTAGAATAAGGAGCATCAGTAATAATTTTTAATGGATTAAATACCTACGATAAAGACTACACAAAACTATTCTAAGACCTATGTTTCTAAAAAATGAAGATCTTAGGACACCAAAAGGACTTGAGTTTGGTGTGATGGAAAATACACTGTCTTAGGAGACAGACACGGTGCTTAGGGCCCTTTGTCACAGTGGGACATTAATCTCTTGTTGGCTTAGTTGCTTCAACTCTAAAGTGGGAACCAGAACCTTACCTCTTTCAACAAAATAGCTCTGTCTTTCCCACTGTGAGTTACATAATACCGGAATAAATTCAGCTCTTTGGGACCCAAAGGTCACTTGAAGCCAGGGTCAGAGAGTTACTTCTTGAATAAGCTCATTAGAAAACGGTCCCAAAGCCATCGACAGTATTATAACCCCACACAATTACTGGTCATAACTGGGGCCAGAAGGGAGTTTGTGGATATTTCTGGAAAATCCCTCTCCAAACTGAAAAGCTTCCCAAGGCCCTTGTCCTAATAATAGCGTGTCATCCTCACTTGCAGATTTAACTTGAGTGATCTCTTGAAACCCTCTGCTGTCTGTCAGGATTTCACCCGCTCTGCTACCTGGTGCTGGCAGATTGGATCCAAGTCAAGTGAAGGAAAACACACACAGGAGACTGAAAACCACAGAGCCCTTCATTTTTACTATGGAGCAGTAAACTGAAAATCACAGAGAACCTGCTTTTAGGACTTCAGAAGACTTTAAAGGATTTAGTACACTAGCCTGGGTAACGAAAACAAACCCTTCTCCTGAAAAACAAACAAGCATATTTTTGCTCTAATAAAGAAACAATGTTGTGCAAAAGCAACAATTCACGAGAAGATCTTTGGTAGGTGGAGGTTGCTTTTTTGCTTTCCTTACATCAGGCTACCTGATGAGGATTCAAACAGGGAAGCTAAACTTGGTTCCACGGACAGAACGCTCAATGCATTGCGAAACCTTTAAGGACAAGCCCCTGGCTGCGTTTCCAGCAGGTCGTGGTTCTGGACTGACTGACTAAGAAGAATTCCGCATCCTGAGTCGGAGATGCTGCAGTTTGCCCTTCTCCGTGAAAGACTGATCAGATCTGACCTTGCAAGGCCCTATAGGGTGGCAGAAGATGAGTAAGAGGGTGTGCAGTTGGCAGGGCAAGGCACCAAGACTAAAGGCGAAAACAAAAATTAGAAAAAAATATGAGGGATATTAAACGAGAGAGAAAAAGAAAAAACACAGAAGCGTGGAAGCAAAAAGAAAGGTAATTTCCTTTCACCCGTCTTCTAATTTTCAGCCTTATAAAATAACATTGTAGCCTCAAGAGAGACCTGGAGAGGAAAGTAAGGGAGGCAGAGTTCTGGTTGGGATAGTGAGCAGGTGGGAATGGGGGCTGGAGAGGAAATGTCCCTAACACAGTATGGAGAGGAAGTAGGGAGCAAAGCAATGCTGCAAAGAATGCAAGAGAGCCCGAGCAATTCCAGAGAGAGGGGCATGTGTGGAAGGAGGTTCTGCATGGACAATGAGTGATTGCCTGGAAAGCGCCTGAGCAAAACTGTAGCCAGGTGGCCCCCTACTGAGGCCAAACCACGAGGCTGATCTGGAAGGAGCAAGGTGCTGGCCTAACCATCCTCAGGTGCAAAGGTAGCCTCATGGCCTTCACTGAGTCATGGTAGAGCACTCAAAAGGATGGAAATGGAGATGAGACGTAGCCAGAGGAAGTTCAGGGACTGAAAATGTACTTCCTTGGTAGCTGAGCAGACTTCCAATTTTCTTTTTTTTTTTTTTTAATCCCCTTCTTGCCTGGGTTTGGGAAGAAGAGCACTGAAGTCTAAGTCAAGCTTCTGGACCCTATTCCAAGCTCTTTTGTTAGTTAGTTATAGGACTCAAAGCAGATACCATGGAATGGGTTAAGCTAAACAAGGGGAATTTATTCGTTCATGATTTTAAGGCTGGGAAAATGTCCAAATCAAGTCATCATCAAGGCAATGCTTTCTTCCCAAAGACTGGTTGCGGGTGATCCTTAACTCCTCTGCCACATGCAAGGCACATGGCTATATATGCTGGTCTCTCCTTTCCTTTCCAGCTTTTGTTGACTTCAGTTTCTTGCTTCTATGGCCTTTTCTCTCTCTGAATTTCATTCTCTTATAAAGGACTCCAGTAATAGGCTTAAGACCCATCCTGAATGAGGTGGGCCACCCCTTAACTGAAGTCACCTCATCAAAGGGTCCTACTTATAATGGGTTCACACCCACAGGACTGGATTCGATTTATGAATGTTTTTCTGGGGTACGTATAGTTTCAAACCAGCACACTTGGCCTCAGTTTATTCTTCCTCAAAATAAGAGTGTCAGACCACCTTTTGTGATTTTAGCCATAGAGTCGCCCCCGTGCCCCCCTACCACCACCACTTACCAGTCCCAAAGAACCTTGTGTAGAGTGCTGGCTGCGTGAGTCAAGGCCATCCACGTCCACCTTGATTGCTACCACTTCACCACGATTAGACCAGTGCACGTAAGAGATGCCCAGCAGATGCGTGGTAAATGAATTCACATAAATGCAGATAAAAGCAGAGCTGTCCTGGTCGAAGCAGTATAGAGTCCTACTAATTCAACCTCCCTCTTCAATCACATGGCCTCTGTGGGAATGCCAAGACTGTGGGAAACGTAGTTTGAACATCACTGGACTAGATGGCTTCTAAAGTTCTACACTACCAATCTATGCTTCCATGGGGTCGAAGCAGCAAACATTGAGTTGAAGTGTAGAAATTGTTCTGGCTTGGCCCAAATTCACCTGACCAAAGGATCACGTTTCCCACCTCACCTGTACTTCAAAGCCCTGGTCTTTAAACCTTCCCACTGCTACATTTCCCCTCTCTTTGCAGAAGATGAAAGCATTTTTCCAGACAGGCCTGCTGTGAATGACTTCATGGAAATGAATATCTTAAGTCCCTTCTGTGCTTCTCACGCGGGGAACTCCTTGTGTTTATTTATTTTTGAGAACAGGGCTCGGAGGTTGACGTTTCCACTAGCCGTTGAGTGATATTTTTTTAAATAAAAACCCTCCTCCTCGGTGAGACATGCTTCACATTCCCGTCTCCCCACTTCAGGCGGTTCTGTGCTACTAACTAGGCGGTGGAAATGACACACGTCTGGAAACCCAGGAGCGGCACCGTCTGGCAAATGCTTGCTCCGGAACATACAATGAAGATGTTGTAGGTTGTTAATTGAGGCAGGCAGACTCCATTCTCAAAAGGGAAGTCCATGGCATCTGCATCTGGCAACGCTTCCCCCTGCTGCCTTCAGAGGTGCCTTATGTTTCAGTGCTGATCACGCCAATGGTAGGATCAAGGCACAGACTCATCGGAATCCCCGGAGGGTCCAGAAACGCTCGGCATCTTGAGGTGCACCAAGGCTAGTAACCCCTCCTTGAGGGAGGAGAGCTGTGCAGTCACGTCCCACTAGCGGACAGGTCGTAATCCTAGATAGGAGCAAGCCGTGTGGTCCTTTGCCTCTGCATTCTGCAGCCCACTCTGCTTCTCTTCCAAAGGACAGATACAATCAAGCTACTTCAAAGCAGTTTCTCCCAATTTGTGACAATGAAGGGACCCCTGGAAGATAGTCCCTTGACCGATGTGAAGACTAGCAACAGGATAGAGGTAAAAGCAAAATTAAAAATGGAGTTGGATTGTTAAGGATATACTGATGGAATACTGATTGGATTACATGTAAATTAACTATCAGAACAGGAAGACATTTTTTCCCAGTTGAAGAGAGTGCTGACCACCTTTGGGTACAGATTTACCACACAATCTCAAGGATACCAAGAGCTTAATCTTTGACAACTTAGAAAATATCTTTTGATAAACTCAGAAGACTTTATTAAGTAATTAGTTTTATTGTTTTGATCATTTCAGGTAAGTGAGTCAGAAATATGAGCATATTTTTACTTAATGAGGGGAAAGGTGTTTTGGTTTGGATTGATCTTTGAAAGATTTGGAAAGAAGTCTATAGTGTGTGTTGAATTTCAAAATCACCTACCCCACATCTACAAAGGGAATCTGTGTGAGCTTAGAGATTTTTGTGCCTTTATTAGGTCTACCAGGCAAAAAGGGATGTTGGGGATTGAATCGTGCCCCCACAAAAGACACGTTCAGGTCCCAACCCCTGCTCCTGCGGGTGTGAACACATTTGTAAACAGGACCTTTGAAGATTTATTAGTTAAGGTGTATCCAAACTGAATGAGGGTGGACTTTAATCTAATATGGCTGAAGTCCTTATAAGCAAAAGAAATTGGACACAGAGAGATGCCACAGGAAGCAACCAGAAGCTGAAAGTCAACAGAACCCAGAAAAGAATGGAGAAGATACTGCCACATGCATTGCCATGTGATAGAAAAGCCAAGGACCAAGGATCGTGGGCAGTCAGCCCCAGAATGCCACAGTCTTCAGCATTACCCTGCTGATACTCAATTTTGGATGTCTAACTCTAAAACCATGAGCCAATAAACTCCCATTATTTAAGCTAATCCATATATAACATTTGTTTCAGCAGCTAAGAAACTAAGACAGGGGGATAGCATTACCCAGAGACCTGGAAACTTAAGAACAAAGGTTGACTGTTGCTCAGGGACAACTGCAAATAGGGAGAAAACTGAAGAGCAAATCTGAACAAAGCTGCTGAGCTGATGCCCCCTGCAGAGTTCAGAGAATGTAGACCGGAAGCCACCTTATCATTTGTTCTCTCACTTTGCTCACACTCCATTGTCCCTTTCATTCCCCTGCCTCTTTCCTTCTCATCTGCCTTTTCTCTAAAGCTAAAGTCTGGTGCTCTATTATCTGAGATCTGGAAGAACAGATCCCAGGGGGAAAGGGAGAGGATAAAAGCATAAATGTAATAAAAATATGCACACACACACACACACACACACCTACCTCCCGGCCACACTCAAATCATAAGTAACAAAGAAACTACTGTAGAAATTCTTTTCAAATTTTAGAGAACTTCTTAAGCCCAGAAAGAGTTACAGGAATGTGTGCCTTTGTTTCTGCTTTCCTTTAGCCAAATAAAGCAAAGGCCACACAAGCATACAGCTTTATTCTCAATCATTCAAGTTATCATTTTGGTGCCAAATATAAATGAGGTCCAAATGAAATCCAATTTTGCAATCATCAAATACTGAGAAATGTTTGAGCATGCTTGATGGTGCATGCTGGTCCTGCAATGCTGCTGGAAAAATGAAGTTTTAAGATTCTCTCGTTATGGGAGTGGGTTTTTGTTTTTTGTTTTCTATTTTATGGGGAGAACACATGAAAATATTTTAACTGATGGTCTGAGGTTCTATATCATAGTAGAGGAATTTATTCTAATTTATTCTTCACCTCTCCCATATTCTTTGTGTAATAGAAAGGGCAATGATGTCTTTTCCCCCGTTTGACTCTCTCATTCTCTCTTCTTTAAATGGCAGTAACATATATCCACATAACAAAAGTTGCCATTTTAACCATTTGAAAGAGCAGTGACTTTTGGAATAAGAACTAGGTTTGATTTCTAGTTCTGTCACCAGCTTTATGACTTTGGACTAGTTTCTCATCTTCTCTGAGCTTCAGTTTTGTTAGGTCATAAAGTGGCAATGTTTGTACACAGTTCTTAAGGTTGCCATGAACTTTAAAAGAAAAAGCAAATGTAAAGGCTTAGCGTTCATTTATTCAATGACATATATCAAGCACGTACAATGTACAGACTTTCTAGGGATGCAGTGATGAATTAGACAGAAAGTAAGGCCTCTGCCCCCAGAGAATATATATTCAAGTGGGATATAGACTACAAACTACAGAGAAATCCAAAGCAATATAACTACAGATTCTTTCCATGGGCTCTCATTTGTAGATCTGAACAAATTAGGGTTTTACTGTTATTTGTGTGGTTGTATGGTTAATATTTACATCTCCCACTAGAGTAAAGCTTTATGATGGAAGAGACTGACTGCAATATACCCATACCATGCACGCTGTAGGCTCCTGATACATAATTACTGATTAAAAGAATGAGTGCATTGGGATAAGGAAATAAACAGGACAAAATGAAGAAAATAGAGATAAGCAGGGACAAATTTTTTAAAAATTTATTTTATTTATTTACTTCTCCCCCTACCACCTCTTATTGTTTGCACTCACTGTTTGTCTTCTTTTTAGGAGAACTGGGAACCGAACCTGGGACGTCCCATGTGGGAGGGAGGCACCTAATCACTTGAGTCACTTCCTCTCCCTGCTTGTTGTGTTTCTCATTGTATTTCCTCGCTGTTTCTCTTAGTTGTGTCATCTCACCGTGTCATCTCACTGCGTCATCTTGTTGTATCAGCTCGCTGTCTTGCTCGTCTTCTTTAGGAGGCACCGGGGACCGAACCGGGACCTCCCATGTGGTAGGCAGGCGTCCAACTGCTTGGGCCATTTCCGCTTCCCAGGACAAATCTTTTGATCAAGTAGTCTGGAAAGGCCTCTCTAGGATATTGAAACACTTAAAGGATAAGAAGAAGTCAGCCATGTGGATGAAAAGAGCCAGGAGAAAAGAATTCTAGACAGGAGGTATCCTGGGCAAAGGCCCTGAGACAGGGAAGATCATGGAATGTGTGAGGGATAAAGGGCCAGTGTGGCTGAAACAGCTGGTCACAGAGCCTAGAGACTTTAGTAAGTTTGTGTTTCATTATAAGCAAAATATTTGTTCCTTCCCCTCTTCACTCCCCCCTTGTTTGTAGTTCTGTTGGGAGTAACAAGATTTGCACTTACTGAAAAATTAGGCAATAATAATTAGTCCTGGACTGTGAGAAACAGATGTCCATCTGCAGAAAGTAGACGGTAGATGTGAGCTAATGCATTGATGAAATATTTAACCTATATCAGAATTTAACTCTAACTTAAGGCTTTTCCTTTGGTTTTCTACTTTATAGAGTGCCCATAAGTTTGACTGTTACAAGACAAGTGTCCTAATTTCACACTTTGTGATCTTCACTTCTGAGGATGCCAGGGAAAGTTTGCCAAGCCAAAGTCTATAATACCCCCAAACACAGGCACTTTCCCAGGTTTTATTAGTTAATTTCCAGAAAGTCATTTAAGCTTCATTGCTTGGCTCCCCCCATCAGATAGTGTCATTGACTTCATATTCCCAGTAGACTTTGTCTTCAGCTTCCTAGACTAAGTCTACAGGCTAAGTATGTGCTTAACCTAAACTCAGGTCTGCCCTTCAAACTGATTTCTAAGCCAATGCCCAATAGTTTCCTTCTTTCAAGCAGGAAGCTAGAAAGTTCTGCTGTTTACTTAAAAGCTTAGTGGTTAACATCTATTATGTCAAGCTGTTCTTTGACCCTCAATTCAGGTTTATTTCTTTGTTTTGGGGTAATTCTGTGCTTTTTCCTCTTTTTTCCTGGGTTAACTGTGTTGGAGACCTAGCTTTCAGATTATTACCTGGTCAGATGCCAGCACCTAATGCCATAACTTACTCATAGAAGATTCTTGATAAATGTGTTTGATGAGGAGAATTTGAGTAGCAGCACCTATTGTCAGTCCCTTGGGTCCTGCCTTGTGTACGAAGCTTGATTCTACTGCTTCCTACCCTATCAGGAATTTGATTTTGGTAGGGGCAGTTGCTAAAAAGTTCCTAGGTACTTTTTCTGGAACTATCTTTAAAATATATGAAATAACAATATCTAAAGGGGACTTTTTTTAAACATATCTACTTCTTTAGAATGATATCTGAAATAACTATTATATGACATTGAAAATACGTGTATTGTAATGCTAAAATTAAAAAAGTAATATAATGTTGTATATGCAATACTAGCCCAACAATGTGAAACAACATAGAAGGAAGGAAATACACCAAAGTGTTGACAATATTTATATCTGGGTAGTAAGATTGTGGATGGGTTTCTTTTTTCTTTATGGTTTTCTACATTTAATAATTTTTTCAAGACATGTATTACTTGTATAATCAGAAAAGTTACACTATTTAGAAATAACTGTATATAACTGTAAAAATAGCATAACTGGAAATCACATCAAAAAGCAAAGAATAAGTGTTATCCCCTTGATTCTCAGGGCTTAACCTTGGGCCCATTAGAATCAATGTGGGAACTTTTACCAATCCCAATGCCCAGGGTGAAGCCTGTGCTAATTAAATCAGAAATGGAAACATAGGCACCAGTATTTTTAAGTTCCCCAGGCGATTTCCATGCACAAGCAAGGTTAAGAACCACTGCTAGACTAATGAAATACCTTAGATCAGTGGTTGGCAACCCTGGCTGCGATTAAAATCACCCAGGAGCTTTTTAAATTCCAACATATAGTCCCTGCCTCCAGATTCTGATTTTAATAGGTTTGCCGCGACGGAGGGGCCTGGCACAAGTATGTTTTAAAAAGTTCCCCAGATGATTCTGACGGACCTAAAGGGATGCACACCACTACCTTAGGTAAACTAACGACTGTTGACTACTCACTTTGTGCTGAGTGTTTTATGTGCATCATCTCATTTAATTCTCAGAATATCCCGACGAGGTGGGTATTATTTGCCTCATTTTCCAGAAAAGGAAACTAGGCCTCAGAGACATGAAATAAATTGCACAAGGCAGCTCAGCTTGTTAAGGGGTAGAACTAGACTTTGAGCAAAGGTCGTCTCATCCTGCAAAGGAAGGATTCTTCTCCACAATTCTGGGAGAATGCTTGCTAAATATCCCATGTCCATTTTTAGAAGGTACCTGTTCTAGCTCTTTATAAATCTTTCAATTAGCAATTGTCCCATTCCTGTCAAACGCTGTCAAGTATAAAAATTACAATTTCCTGGGCATTTCTGTTTATTCATTTTATAACAAACTGAATAGTATTAGTTTAACTTTGAATATATTCTGGCACATATAATGCTTTAGAACTTAAATTCCAACTTGTTAAAAGTTACAGGAGTCTCTCAGTGTCTAACTTTGTGACACTGTCCAACTTTTATCCTGAAATCGTGGCATAGTTTGCATTTTTATTTTACTTTTATTATTTTTTCTTATAATGAACAGTTAAATATATTTTGAGAATCCCTTAAAGAATTTTGAAAAATTCTGTAGATAATTGGAAGCACTCTAGGATGGCACAAGATCAGTTTTAGGATTACTGTTCCAAACAAATTTCACCATCACTGGGTTTGCAGAGATTTCCTCTCTGATATTTCCTTTAGAATGAGCTGTGTTTTTGCTGAACCAGATTGAAGCAAACATCTCCCCTTCTGGTAGTTGAGATTTCCATTGACCTCAAGCAGAATCACAGGTACATGTTTGTCAAAAGAACTGGACCCTTTTCACATATAATTTGAGACCCAAGTCTTTGAAGTAAGGCTCATTTGCCCAGATTTGTATAGTATTACCTGAGGATAACATTATCCAATAAAGCCAAATTGATGGGTTAAGGGTGCAAAGTAAGCCATTTCAACTTGTCAGGAATTCCAAATCAGCTTATGAGCTGGGTTTTGTGAGAGAGCAAAGAGGACAAGAGAACACAAGCTGTTTACAAAGATCATTTCTAACAGGATTTTGCTTGCTTGATAAAATAGGCGTTACATTTTAAATAATTTTGCATATGAGTGTCATCCAGCAGTCACAAAATTGCAATATATCTTAGTCTTAAGAGTGATATACTCACTGTGTCAGTGAGTACACAGAAAAAGGAAAAGGAAATGGCTATCTTGGGTGTTTGGTTTCAGTAAAAAAAAAAAAGAGAGAGAAATATTTTCTACAAACCTACCTCCTTTTCATTTTCCTTCTCTGTGAGCATTTTTATTTTTCTCCTTCCTTGACAGGAATTTTATGTTGTACATTCTAGGGTAGTGTAATTGAGTTGTTTGAGAAAGAGGAACCATAATAGATAAAATGGGAAACTATTTTAATATTTATTTTTAAAAAGAGAAATACTCTCCCATTTTTATAGTTCACTGTAGATTAGAAGAAGATGCTTGGAGTCAACTCAATAGTAGCTCATGCTGCTAAGCACATAAGAAAAATTCTTACCCAGAATAATCAAGCACCTTTTGAACTAAATGCACAACCGAGGCCATCCCTCATTGTTCTACCTAGACAGCACTTATCCTTTGCAGTCTCACTAATCTGTAGGTAACAAACCTGTTATTTTGAGATGGAAGTCCAATTAGAGTTTTCATGAAGTTCCTCAGATTGGTTTAATAACAATAACATCTTTGTGTTTGTATTTTCACATTTTTGTGTAGAATGAAAAAGTGACTTGTTCTGATATTACTGGTTTCAGCTAATTAATAAGTTAGAATCTTATGACTTACACCAATTAGTTCCAGAAACTCTTTAGGTGGATGGGAGAACATTTGTTCTAAAGCACAATGTTATAGCAGGATTAATCTATAAAGGCTTATCTGGAGATTTTCAGAAAGTTCCCATTTCTTTTAAGATAATGAGAACATATACACAGGTATTTTTATAAAATGTATTCCCTAAGTGGAATTTATAATTTTCATAATCAAGTGGCCCTCTTCTAATTTCTACTAAGAATTTTTACATGTTCAGGGAATCGCAAAATTTCTAATATGTTATTAATTCTGGATTTCAAACAGCCTTGAAAAAAGGAAATGGATATTTTCATCCATCTCGATTTCCATAGCAATTCAACACTCCCATTGCAAAAATATCTCAATTATTGTAATTCTCAAGAAAGAAAACTCTGAAATTGAAAAGAGTTGGGATTTGACTCATGGAAGAAGAATCAACCTGTCTTCTTGTATTCAGAATTTCACAATCCTTGTTAAACCATAAACAAAGGGCCAAGAGCAACAAAACAGCAGAAACCCAGTAAGAATGTGCTAGAGTTCAGAAAACAATTGCCCCAGGCTTAACTTCATTGACCTTTAATCTGTTTGGGTCATCAGTGATTTTTCTATACGGCATCCCAAAACGTGGCCATGAGCAGGTCTTGCCTGCTATCTCTGCCAGGCAAAATCCTAACAGTAAAATTCAAACTTGACTGCATGCTGCTGAAGAGTTGGGGTAAAGTTGCCCAAGAAGAAAAATAAGTTTTCTCTGGCAGGGTGTATTTCAAACATGTAGATGTCAGTGAACTAGGAGGTTATTCTGGCCCAGGGAAGGACCTTTTGGAGGCTTCCCTGACCTGTGCTTGTGAAGTGCTCTACCCCAGAAGACCTTTTGAAACTCCAAAACTGGCATCTTAAGAGTGAAGTGTGGTCTGCGGACAGAAAGCACTGAATAGGAGTCAGGATACCCAGGTTCTGGTTACGGACGTACCATTTATTAGCCGCGTTATCTTCAGAAATGGAGTCTGGAAATAACTGTGGGCCAGGGCTGATGGTTATAAATGGAACCTAGTTGCTGGCTTCAAGAAGCTTATAATTTGATGGAGAATGTAAATTAACACAAATAGCTGTGATATAATTTGAGAAATTTTAGACAAGCATCTGGAAAAATTCCAAAGAGATACAGAAAAAGGAATGATCTGTTCTGTTTGTGGAATGCAGCAGAAACGTCTAGGCAGCCACAAGCAGGGCCTTGACGGACGATTGACAAGTGACCTGGGGTGGTGAAATATATGGTGGAGGGGAATGAAGGGGAATTTTGTTAAACTGCAAATGGAGACAGATTGTCAAAGGCTTTGGATGTCTTGCTAAAGAGTTTGGTTGACTCAGGTTCTTTGGGACTAAATCTCCTCCTCTTTAAATAAGGGAGTTGGACTGGATGATTCCTGAGTTCATGACCGGGTCTTAAAGTCCAAATAAGATTACATTAAAAGCTCAAGAGGAAATGCCTTATGTGAAATCTGTCCAGGTGATAGCCATACCTGTAAGGAGAGTGCCAAGGCCAGGACAACTATTCCAAACCTAGAACAAACAGCCTCCCTTGCATTATCATGGCCGTTCTTAGCTGAAAGAGTAAAACACAATTTTAAAAAATGGATAAATAGTACTTGGTGGTGCACACATCCAAAGAATTCTCTCCAGGGCTTTGAGTTGAATGACATAAAATGTTGTTCTAGAATGATAGTAAATAAATGATGATTTGGCATAGGGGTGGTTTTTAAAGTTTCAGTTCAGGCATCAAAATCCATAAAAATGTGATTGTAATGTTTAGAACATTTGAATTTTTAGTTCTTTCTGGTAATTTCTCTAGAAAGTGAGATATTTAACTGATGGTACAACAACATGGTGATTGTCCATGTGAGGTCTTGTTTTGAAATGAGAACATTCACTGGTTTTAAACTTCTCATTTTCTGCATTTCTGGAGTTTATCAGTGAGCTAAGTATTGGTGGCAGTCACAAAAAATTAAATGGGCTAATGAGCTTGGTGTATACATGATTTCAAGCCAAACAAGTTCGTTTTTTAAAATGCATTTTTTGTTTGTTTGTTTGTGTTTACTTCAAAAGAGGTTTATTTATATGCGTACCTAAACTGAAAACTCTGGCACGTATCCTGGCAGTCACTCAGCATTCTTCTTTTCAGCACCTGCTTGGTGCCAAACACTGGGCTAGGCCTGGGAAGAGACAGGTGAGAAGAGAGGCCCAGCCCTGCTTTCCCCAGGCTCACCGTGCAGCCCGTAGCACAGTCACACAAGCCGGGCGGAGCAAAACTGTGCTAAGGGCCAGGATAGGAGACGTGCAGGTTGCCGTGGCACATGCGACAAGAGCGCCTAGCGAGTTAGAAGGGTCACGAACGGCTTCCTAGAAAAAGTCGTGTTTAAGCAGCCTGGAAGGAGACTGGCAAGCAGAAGGTGACAATAATTGTGTCAAATGAATGAATCAATAGGAATGAGTCAAGCAAAGAAGCCGGGAATGAGTTTTCAGGCAGAATAAACATTATGTTGGAAGCTCTGGAGTGAAAGAGCCCTGCAAATTCAAATAACAAAAAGCAGTTCAATGAGGCCTGGAGGGCGGAATCCCAAGGGAAAAACTGTGAAGACGGACCTGTCAACGGCCAAGGGGAAAGACCCCAATTCACCATCCTCCCTCAGGAGTAAGCAGAGAAGGAAGCCACTGACAGCTTAATGCGGAGAACATCACAGCTGGAAGGTGCTTTAGAAAACGAGGCTTTTGTTGTTTTAAGAAAACAAATAGTGAAAGATTGGGCCACCTTTTAAAGGTATTACCTATGAGCTCAAACATATTCTCTCCTTCTGGCTCAGAAGAAATGCCTCATATGTGGCTGGAAAAAAAAAATCCTGGAGGTGGTCTGAAACCCCTGCCCTGAATGTCCAGTTCGTCTTCCTCTCACGAGGTGTTCCTGAGCAGGGCAGCACTTTGGCTTAATTTCTATAACCTGTCTGCGCTGCAGCCTAAAGGAAAAAAACAAAAAGAGCCACCTTTCAGAGCAAGGTGATCTCTGTTAACGAGAGCAGCTAAGAAGGCAAAGTGATACGTCTGAGATAGGAAACCTGTACATTAAATCATTAAAAAAGAGAGAGGTTGGTTTTCAAACAAAACAGCCTTATTGTGGTACTTTATCTGTTTGCTGTTTTCCTAAGATAGCTTTTTCTTTTTAAGTAGGTTTCTTCATATTTCAGCTTTTGTTATCCTCTCCACAGAACGAGACTGTGATTTGGGTGACTTAAAATACCCGTATTTCTGGTAGGTTTGCAGTCAGTATTGTAAATATTCTGGCCATGAGTTTAATTTCTTTTTTCCTGAATCACAGTTATCAAAATCACGTAATTATTCTTCTTCCCAAAAAGACAATGAATCATATACATATTAATGACATATTAACAATTAGGTTAATCAGTTATTTTTACACCTTAAAAGTAAACTCACATATGAAGCTGAAGGGACAAATAGATATCCCTTTACTTCCTTCTCCATCTAGTGATTTTCCAGGTATGTGCATACAAGTTAGGAGCTCATGTCCGGGGTGAGAGCTCGCACACGCGTAAATAAGAGTCCTTTAACCAAAGAGTACTTTTGAACAATTATTTTAACCCAGCTATTCCAAAAAGCTAAATTTTAAAAGTAGGTCAATCCATAACTGGGAATAAATTTTATTTTAAAGAAAGACATGTGAATATTTTATCTTGATAATAGCCTCTTAAAAGTTGGGTATTTCAAATATATACCCTTATTAAAATAAGAATTTTCATATTACTGTCCAGGGATATGATGAAAGTTAAAGCTATAGATGCAAAAAAAAAAATTTTTTAACCGTAGGTACAAGGCATTTATCCAAAATGAGCAATTGCTCATCTCTGCATATCTCTCAATGAATCATGTTTTGAACTGAAAAATAAAGGGGAATTTCCAGATATTTTTATTTAATAAAAATTACTCAGCTTTAACTATGGTCTGGACAATTTATTTAGGTATCTAACTTATTTTTGTCTATGATTTATCACTTAACTTTGGAAAAAAGGACCATTTGTCTACACATGAATGAACATTCTATTTTTAAAAGAAGGATAATATAACTCACCTAATATAAAGCAATTCTTAATATCTAGCCTAAATATTTATTTGACCTTTTTCTTATCTGCTTGGTATCTTACACCAAACAATTTCTCTTTTATAGAAATGTTAAAAGTCTAAACCATCACGTCTTTTCCTTACTGTAAACATATCTGTTCATAGAATCCTTGAGATCATACAGCTCCTCTAATCTCCATCATGTAAGACTTGAGATGACTAAACTGAAGCTAGGGAGAGAAAGTGATCTGTCCAATCTAGGGTTTCAGTTTATATGAATCAGGCATTGTTCTAAGAGCTTTGCTTATAACTCATCTTATCCTCACCAGCTTATGAGATGTGTATTGTCAGTGCTAGCTGGGGGAAGCCCTAATGTGTAGCATTTGCCAATTGCTGTGGTGCAAATCCTTGCACCATGGCCAATTTCAAGCTACCAACAGTTTAACAAATATCTCACAAAATTTGTGTATTTAAGAATCAGCTCTCTTGAGCTGACACCAGTTCCAGAATACCACTGGGAGAAGAGGAAAGTTAGATATAGAGAAATTAAGAGTAGTGTGTTGATGGTAACTCATTAGGAAGTTTGTAGGGTAGCAGAATTTGAAGGCAGAGAGTCTGGCTGGCAAAACTGCCCTCAGCCACAGTGCTCCATTGCCACTTCATAGCTGCACTTAGTTTTACATTTTTTCATCTTAAACCTGTCCCTGGATGATTTCCGTTTATCTCTCTCTAAATACATGAGGCCATTCACCACTTAACAGGAAACATTCTACTTGTATGTAAAATACAATAAAATTAATTATTAATAAAGAAGTATTAATCATTCACACTGTGCAAAGCCCTGCACAGATGTTTTGGGAGGTCCTGAGAAATGGACATAAAGTACTGATACTAAGGTTTATCTTTTACTCTTTATACTCTCCTGTGTTTTAAATTTTTCTCTACACAATGTCTGTCATATATGAATTAGGCATTTGTTGAATGAATGGACATATGTTATATGCAGGAAAATAAATTTAATTTAAAAAAGGAAAAGTAAAACCACAATAACATAAATTACTGGAGCTGGTTTCTTTTGGAATTTCTTTTGAGAAATGTGTCAGAACATGTGCAAGTATTATTTTTCTAAGTCAAGGGTCAGAAAATTTTTCTGTAAAATGTCCAAGAGTAAACATTGGACCGGAAGAAAACTTCCGGTTTCTATCGCAACGACTCAATTGTGCTGTTGTAGCACAAATGTACAAAGCATGCTGTGGGCAGATTTGGCGCACAGGCATAAGTTTGCCACCTGTTTCCACTTGATCACGTTGGGAAAATTAGCATTACATTGGTAGTGGAGAATGTCATCAGTGACAAGGAACAGGGACTGGGGACTGAACCTCAGCTCTACTTCCTAGTTTGTGGCATTAATTGTTTGATTTCTTTGTGCCTCAGGTTCCTCATCCATAAAATGGGGATAATAATAGTACCTTTCTCATTGGTTTATTATGAAGACGAATTAATTAATATATTTCAAATCCTTAGAACTGTGCCTAGCACAGTAAATACAATATATGAGCCTACTAAATAAGTAGCCTCATTGTTTAAAACAGCTTTAGATCCCTTCTTTAGAAAGGCATCAGAGCCAATTTACAAACCACAGAAGAAAAAGTTACTACCTTATAGTCACCTTCCTCATTCAGGAAACCTGTCCCTGAATTTGTGCACTTCGAAAATCTAAATCTAAATCTAAATAAAAAATTTGTTTTTTAAAAATCTAGTCCATAAAGCATATCACTAGATTTGACTGTGAAAAATATAATTATCTTTAAGAGGACAAATATTTCAAAAGAAGATACAAAAAAAAAATGAGTACTAAGTTGGAAAACAATTACAAAGAAGTCCCATTGCCTAATCTAATCATTCAGTTAGAAAACTTGGTTTCCTTTGCTGCCTTCATCTCACCAACCCTAATCAACATCAAATCCAGAACTTTTGCCTCCTTTTCCTTTTGTGTTATATACTTTTTATATTTATCAACAAAACATGTGCACATATTTTAATAGACAGAGCAGTATGGCTATGTGAGTAACAAAAATTAGCAGGCCCCAACTCTCTCTCTCCCTTCTCCTCCTCATATCACTCTCCAAAGCAAGCATTTTCAAATCATTTGTTTTTTCTATTGATATTTATTCTATATTTCTAAATGTCACATTTAACTGATATTTCTTGATATTTCACATTTAGCTATTTAACTATGATAGATAAGGATTTAGCTTTCCTATAACATACACACTACCATGTCTCGTAATATAATTATATTTTACTTGAAACTACTCTCCCCCCTTAGTTACCTCCTTTGGGGGTGGGGAGAAGACTTATTTTCTGCATTCCTTTCATGAACTCATTTTCAAACTCTCTTCCAGAGTTGTAAATCTTCTTTCAATATGTTGATATATTTGATTAATCTAGTGTTCTTTTTGTCAGTTTGTTTTGTTTTTTATTTTTCTTGTAGTTATTTCTTTTGGCACTTTCTGTTTTCCTGCTGCTCTGTGGCTTGTTATCCTTCTCAGATGTCAATCCAAGACTTCCTTCAACCTTATCCAGGTCACTCTCTTTAGCTCATACTGTGTTGGATTCCCTATTTCCAAGAATCCATTTATCTTCCCCTTTTTTGGTTTACTTCCATGTTATTATGGAGCAGATTCTCCAATAGCTTCTTGAGAAATGTGCAGAGAAGGCTATTTTTAAAATAATGTCCATGTCAAATGTGTTTTTAATCTTCTGTCATACTTGATTGATAGTTTGGTTGGGTATAGAATTCTAGGTTGGAAATCATTTTCCCTTAGGAAATAATTAAAGCATTACTTGATTGTCTTCTAGCTTCCAGTGTAGTTCTTCCAAAGTCCAATGCCACTCTGATTCCCACTCCTATATTTGATGTTTTCTTTTCCTCTACCAAAGATTTAGGTTCTCCTATTTATCACTGTTTTAGTAAGACTATACCATGGTGTACCATGGCATTAGTCCATGTCTTAGTTTCCTACAGCAGCTGTTTAAAAGTACCACAAACTGGGTGGCTTAAAGCTTCCTGGAGAAGATCCCATTTGTAAGAATATTGTGTAAAGATGGACAGAAAAAGGACATTTCAGGGAAAGAAATAGACTATGTGCTCTGGCAGCTAGAAGTCTGAAGTCAAAGCATCCACAGGGCCATGCTCCCTCTGAACCCTGCAAGGAAGAATCCTTTCTTGCTTCTTCTAGTTTCTGATGTTTGCCAGCAACCCTTGCTGTGCCTTGGCTTTTAGTTGCATCTGCCTCCGTCTCCACGTGGCCTCTTCCCTTGTCTCCATCTTCACATCGCGTTCTCTTGTCTGTGTCTGTCTGTGGCTGTGTTCAAATTTCCTCTTCAGGGAAACGGATGTGGCTCAAGAGGTTCGGCGTCCGTCTACCATATGGAGAGACCGGGGTTCGATCCCTGGTACCTCCCGGTAAAAAAAAAAAAAAAATTTCCTCTTCATATAAAGACCCCAGTCATATTAGGGTCCACCCCTATTCAGTTTGGCCTCCTCTTAGCTACTCACATCTTCAAAGACCCTATTTCCAATAAGGTCGTGTTTACATGGCCAGAGGTTAGGACTTGAACATGCCTTTTAAGGGACACAGTTCAACACATAATAATCATTTCTTTTTTTCTCTTTACTTTTTTTCCTAAGCACTTGTTTGTCCTTCATTCCTTAGTTTCTGGGAAATATGCTTTATTTTAAAAAATAATTTCTTCTTCTTGGTTTTCTCTGTCAGAACTTCCTGTTATTTAACCATTAGAACTCCCAGGCATATCCTCTATTTTTTTGTAACTGTTGTTTTCCATTTTCTAGCTCTTTTTTATCTTCTGAGATATTTTTCTCAAATTTATTTTCCAACAATTCTATTGATTTTTTTTTTTAAGTTTCTGCTTTTCTTTTTCAATATGTAAGAGCTCATTCATGTTCTCTGCATGGTTCTTTTCTATGGCATCCCATTCTTATTGGAGTGGTTTTTATCATTTACTTCCTCATTGATTCTAATTGTGGTTTTCTTTGCAGTTTTCTTTTCCCTGTTGTGTTACCTCTATTTTCTCCAAATTTCATTTTTGTGTGTGTTTGTTTTATTCTGTCTTTCATGTTAGAGGTTTTCCTCATATGTCTGGAAAGCTTGTCCATATATTAATAGACTAAAAAGTTGATTGGGTGCTTAGTGTTGGGGAAGGGCTGAGAAGAGGGCACTATAAGACCTATTTACAGTGACTGGTGATCTGGTTGAAACACAGCTATTTTCTAGAAGTTTCTCAAATGCTGACATCTAAAGGATCTTTTCTCTTTGACTAAAGTTTTTCTTCAGAAATAAACCTCTAGCACTTCCCTGGTAGGAGGGACAGGAAATGTCTGGGTTTCAAAATTCAAGGACTGAGCAAGAGAATTGAATGTGCACTTTCAGTTACTTTGTTCCATGGCTGCTCCTCTTCCTGCCCTCAGCTCTATCCAGTGTCCTTGAATCCAGGTCCTGCGTGGCTAATCTCTCCAGAGAGTAAACTTTCCAGCTCCTGCTGCAGTGGCTGTAGAGGGGCAGGCCAGGGGAATCTGGAAATCTAACTGCTTTATAGAAAGCGTTTCATTCGTTCCTCTTCTTTGCATCCCCATGGCCCACCTCCACCTACCAGTAGAACTGGTATCTTCCATTCTTGAGCACTTTTCCGTGTTTCTAGTTCAAAGAAATTGCTTCCCTCCTACTAGCTTCCCCCTAAGAAGGTTGAGAATTCAGTGTTCTGCAGCCCATAAACTATTAGCAGCAGTCCATCTACTTTCTAAAATAAACCATGTTGTTGATACAGCTTGTATTATCTTTGTTTTTTGGCCCAGCATCTTCACTTTCATGTTTTTACCTCGTGAGCTCATTTTTTTCTTTCTTTTTTAAAAAAACTGATATAATATGTTTTTTTAACAGTTATCTAAGATAAATTTAACCAGAAGTACCTAAATATAGTTAGATTAGAAACCATAACTTCCATTCCCACTATCAATACTATAATGATGGTCTTCATAAAGTCTCTGTCATCTTTCTTTTGGACTCTTGCAACAGTCTCCACCCTGCACGTCTGACAGCTCCCTCCTGGACACAGCTTGGCCTGGACAATGGGAAGGTCAGTGAGCCCATTAAGCAGAGGGATTAGATGTAGTTTGCCTTTGAGTTCTTATGGTACCTGTGAATCATCTAAAGAACTAAACATACAGTTCAACTTTTGTACATTATTCCTTTAAGGGATTGTGTGAGCAGACTTGGTAATCCAGTTACCGTACCATGTAGGTCTTTTTGTCTATTAGAAAGTGATTTCAGAGTTCCATAAACTTGAAACTGAATATTTGGCCCACAACTTGTTTGCAAATTCTAACTAGGTTACATTTCATTCTTGTTGCTAATTGAAAAATCTATCATGGTGAACAATTTTTCTTCCCTCAAAACCAGCAGAAATAGAACATGGTTCAAAACTTTAGCTGAGGGGAGCAGATGTGGCTCAAGCAGTTGGGTGCCCACCTCCCACAGGGGAGGTCCTCTGTTCAGTTCCTGGAACCTCCTAAAGAAGACAAGCAGATGCAACGAGCTGATACAATGAGCTCACAATCAAGTAGACTCAACAAGCAGACATAACGAACAAGGATCAGATGTGGCCCATTTGGGAGGTGCCCACCTCCCACATGGGAGGTCCCCGGTTTGGTTCTCCATGCCTCCTAAAGAAGATGAGTAGGCAACACAATGAGCAGAGACAATGAGCAGACAATGAGCAGACATACAGAGGAGCCATCTTGACCAGGGGGGAAACCAGCTGAATTGAAAGAACTTCTTCTATAGTGTCGTGAATCTCTTCACATGAAAAATTGTATATCCTCAAAATTTAGCAAGGGTTTTAGGGACAGATGACATTTTCCAAGGATAATGCTAAATAACCCCAAAGTGCAAAACTCAGGACATATTTTCTGAAAAGCTTTTCTCATGTCTGAAATTCTTGCAAACTCATTTCTTAGTGTAGTGCCAGTTCTCTAGCATGCGTAGCATGAAATGGCAGATGCAAAGTATGAAAAATCCTATTAACAAATGTTCACAGCTTTTATCATATTCATTCAAATGACACCTTGGATGACACCACCAAAGATTTATAGGTCCTTCTTTCCTAACATAAAATAAATAAGTGCTTTATCTCTTTATCCTAAATCATTGCTGAGTTTGAAGGGGTGAGTGAAAACTTACCACAGCTAACCCTCAATTCACCATATATTAACCACAGGTGTGAATTGTCTCTTCCAAGAGACCCCCGTTCCCACCGTGCATGTCTCCTGACTCCTGCGGTCCCTCACTCCCGTCGTAGGCTTCCGCTGCTGCTTCTGGAAGACTCATTCCCTCTACTTTCTCTTCAATGTTTATTTTTTGTTTTCCTTTTATGGGAACAGACTCAACTGTCCTTTTAACTCTAAATCCATTCATTATTCTAGTAACACCTGACATTCTAGGCAATAGATGACAGTCTGCCATTAGGGAAGGGAAAAAAATGTTTTCAAGTTTCATCCCTAAGGCTTCCTGTCCTCTCACATTGTTTTCCTAGTTCTTCTGCTACTTAAGTACATCACACATGGGCAAATGATTTCCAACCTGAGTATTGCTCTCCGTATCACAAGATAAGGAGGGGAAGGGAGACACTGAGTCCTATTCCTCTTTCCCTCTTCTAGAATTATATTATATTATTTGCCTTCTCAGTCTGCTAGAGTAGCATTTTTATCATTTCCTATTATCCACCTATTATACCATCTGGTGAAATAATTAAATAATTAGTAAACTTAGTAAATTTACTATGTCAAATGTGTATACACAATTAGATACTTTTCTTTCACACCATTTGCAAGCTATATCTAATTACAAAGTGAAATCTGCTTTTCTGATTATTACTTTCATTCACATATTTCTGAACCACAAGATAAAAAAAATCTACCCAATTGATTTTATCCACACTTACTTTTCAAACACGTCAATCTGCCTTCTGGTATAATAATTATTGTCATCATGGTAATACTATTGAGCTGTAGTAGCTAAACTTGTACATTATTTCATCAATAAGCATTTCTATTAGTGTTTTGCTGGCATTGCTTTGTGGCAGATATCAAAAACCTCTTGTTATTCTGTACCCTGTCTTCTATTTATTAGAACATACCCCACTCAACTAAAAATATTTCAAAAGGAACTTCTATACTAATTCATCTTTGTCTTTTCCTCAGCACAAAATATAGTATTTTGGCACCATAAGCAATCAATAAGTTTTGAATGAAAGAACAAAAAAAGTAGTGAATGAATGAGTGGTTTGCAGGATAATAGCATAGGTTCAGAAAATACCAAAGTAAAAGAAAACCTAAAATTCTGTAAACTCTCACCAGTTCAAAAACGGTAGTAGCCAAACATTTTTAGGAGGTATGGGGATTGAACCCGGGACTTTGAATATGGGAAGCAGGCGCTCAACCACTGAGCCACATCCGCTTCCCAGTAGCCAGACATCTTGATGGCTTGGAGCACTGACGCTGCCTTTCTGGAAACTTATGCATCCCCAGTTGGGTCTCTGACTAGGGCAAGATAAGGAAGGTTGACTTAGATTCACCTGGTGTAGATTTGGTTTTGGTCCAATGTCTAGAAAATGTGCCTCTGAGAGAAAAATCTGAGTGATGTATCTATAAAGTGAACCAAAGGCAGTAAAGCTCTGTTCGGCACTGTAAAAGGCTAGCGTTTACTGAGAGGCAGTCCAGCATAGGAGGAGGGTACAGGCTTTGGAATCAGATATGACTTAAAATTATGTCACTTCACTTATTAACTGCTTGACTTTGGCAGATCACCTAGTATCTCTGGCCCTCCTTTTCTTACCTGGAAAATGGGAATAATGAAAAGAATATCTGCCTCACAGAAGTGTTACAAAAATCAAAGGTTATATATCTAAATTACAGAGCATAGTACTTTGCACTGAGTAGACACTCAATGAATTTCTTCCCTATTTTGTAATTTTTATTTGATCACATTTTAACTCCGAGTGTACGGTTTTAATGCTTTTTCTACCATTCAGTGATTATAACTGTTTAGGGATGCCACATTGCACAGTCTTAGGAGTTACGTAAAATGGCAGGGCTTGTACGTGACATTCCTGTCTCAGGCACTGAGCCATCACTTTCTGGTCAGACTTATGGCTTGCAAACAGCAAGTATTAGCTGGAGTGAGCATCAACTAATATGAGTAATAAACAAATACCAAATAAGCATCTCTGCTTTTAAATGGGTAAAGGGTGAAAATGAAGGCGATTAAGAGGAAAATTAAATCATTCTCCAGGTAATCAAAGTAAAAAATTAATTTTTGATTTATTATAGTCACATTAAAAATAGTCTGGAGGAGTGAATGTAGCTCAGTGGTTGAGCACCTGCTTCCCATGTATGAGGTCCTGGGTTCAATCCCTGTTACCTCCTTTAAAAAAAAATCTGAAGTCCAATAACTCCAATCTGGTTCGTCTTGACATTGATATATACCTTTCTCAACCAAACTGTTTACTTTTTTCTTGTTGTTCTAATGACAGAATATTCCAGTGTTTCCTCCAAATTTCTTATGTATTTTCAATACTTTTTCTTGAAATATGCAGTAATAGTTTCTCAGTATAAGTGTTAAATAATTTGTAAATAAGGCAGTCCTTTTTATCTGCCATGTATTGCTTCATATTTATTACAAAGAAGGAAAAAATACGCTCTACGTTTGTTTTGTCATAGCTCAGCAATAATGGTTAGATTATTTTCAACATCAGAAATGGTTTTTAGTTTGGAATTCACAGAGTGAAAGCAAATAAACCCTTTTTTATTCACACATGTCATAGGTCTCCTATTGATCTGATGCATTTCAACTTAAGAAGTTTCTCTATTGCTAAAATAAATACTAACTGGCTTAATGAACGGTGAACAGTTTAGGTATATTCTATTTTACTTACTGAAGGATTGTTCATCTGACAGCTTGGCTGATTTCATGTTCACATGTGATTGGAAAGCTTGGCGGGTGACTTTCTGTCCTTGGCTCTTTGGGGACTGAAGTAATCGGTCTGCTCCTGGCTGTCCTTGATTGGGCACCGATTTAAGAGCTGCACAGTGTTTATAATGAGCCTTGCATCTCAGCAGCTGCACACGAGTTAGACGAACCTGCCTGCACTGCTTCAAGGCCTTCTGCGAGGAATGCTCCTTGCATTCCACCACTGCGACACCCTCGGCAGCCCGAGGGCAGTTATCCAATCGGGAGCTGTCTGGGAATTCTCTGAGCTGGTGATTCTCAAAAGGTGGCCCAGCAGCAGCTCCTTAGGACCTTGTTTGAAATGACAAATTCTCAGGCCCCACCCTGGGCCTTGTGAGTCAGGAATTCTAGGCCTGGGGCCCAGGAATCGGTGTTTTAACAAGCCCTCCAGGTGGTTCTGATGCACTAAACTTCAAGAACCTCTGCTCTAAGCTAAAAGCACAGCACATGTCCACACCCAACGCTCTATGTACACTCAAAGCTGTTTGGCAGGTTGGCTTCACTGCTGGCTTTGAGCTGGTCTCAGTTTTGAGGAAGACTGTAAAGACTGGACAATTCCCAGTGGTTCTATTATGTATGATAGGATGAATCAAGCTTTTCAATTTCTTAGGGGTTTTCTTTTCTCTTCTTCTTGTTTGTTTGCTACTAGCTTCTTTGGTAGAGTATTGTGGTTATAAGCCAAAGGAATTGGTCCACAAGGGAAGAATACTTTTGCTGAAATCTGATCCTTGGACCATTTGTTTTTATGACAATCCTACGGAACACAGTGTCTTCCATCAGCATGAGTCTCAGAGTAGCAATATTGAACTTGGATATCCCTGTGGTTCACAGTGAACTTGCCTGGTCAGTACCATGACATGGAAAACCCAAAGCTTCAGACAGATTTGAGTGCTGGTAAAACCATCCCAGGGGACAAGAATAACTCTCCAGAGAGTGGATGCAGCCATTTAACTTTCCAGGAGGATATCTCCCTTAGTTTTAAGCATTTCAAAGGCAGCAGCACCCATTTTACTTCTTTGTGAACCTTTGGTGGATGAATTAATTAGGAGACTTACAGCTTAGGCTCGATTGTTAAAGAGTATGGGACAGCTTTGAAATGTGAAGTTTATAACAACAGTAAAACAACAATAGCCACCACAAAGCGCTAAGGTTTTAAGGACTTGGCTAATCAAACATACTCATTTTACAGGAGAGGAAAATGGGACCAGAAATTCACGAGCATTGGGCCTATGGGAGAAAACCAAAAAGCAGTGCAGCAACAAAAGTGAGCGGGGCCACGTGCAAGAGAAAAACCAGCCCCAAAGCTGGAAGATGAAAGCAAGCCACAGGCACTGCCTGGAATGCCTTCACTCACACATGTGCCCCCTTTCCACTGCACTCGTCCAGGTCCCTTTTCCAAGGTCACCTCCCCAGAGAGGAACCCTGACACCTGCCTGAGACCCCTCGCCCAGCCTGATCTCACCCCTCACTCGGTTCCATTTGTCTTCCTAAACCGCTTGTTCCCTGACCTTTTTATTTTTGTATTTATTCATCTTCCCTTTATTTATTTTTTACTTTTTTTTAAAATTAGACAAGTTGTAGGTTTATAGAAAAATCATGCAAAAAAGTACAGAGTTCCCATACAACCCCCTCAGCACAGTTTTCTCTATTATTAACACTTTGCATTAGCGTAGTACATTTGTTACAATTGATGAAAGAATATTATTGTAATTATACTATTAACTACAGCCCCTAGTTTACATTAATCCTATGGGTTTTTAAAAATGTTTATTCTAGTAACAGATGTACAACCTAACATTTCCCCTTTTAACCACATTCACGTATATAATTCAGCACTGTTAATTAAATTCACAATGGTGTGCTGCCGTCACCTCCAAGCAGAAACTCTGTACAATGTAAGCATGAACTTCTCATTCCCTACCACCACCCTGGTGACCTGCATTCTGGTTTCTGACTCTATGCATTTGCTTAGTCTAATTACTTCCTAACATTGAGATCATACAATATTTGTCCTTTTGTCCTTTTGTGCCTGGCTTATTTCACGCGACATGATGTCTTCAAGGTTCATCCATGTTGTCACATATTCCAGAATTCCATCTCTTTGTATAGCTGAATAACATTCCACTGCATGTGTATACCACGTTTTATTTATCCATTCATCTACTAATGGATACTTGGGGATTGCCAGGTCATAAGGTAATTCAATAATTAACTTTTGAGGAACCACCAAACTGTTTTCCACAGAGGCTGCACCATTTTACATGCCCACCAATAGTGAATGAGTGTTCCAACTTCTCCACATCTTCTCCAACACTTGTTATTTTCCATTTTTAAAATAGTAGCCATTCCCGTGGGTGTGAAATGGTATCTTGTGGTGGTTCTGAATTGCATTTCCCTGATGGCTAATGATGTTGAACATCTTTTTGTGTGCTTTTTGGCCAGTTGGATATATTCTTTGGAGAAATATCTATTCAAGTCTTTTTCTCATCTTTTAGTTAGGTTGTTTGTCTTTTTGTTGTTGAGCTGTAGGATTTCTTTATATATTCTGGAGAATAAACATTTATCTGGTATGTGGTCTCCAAATATTTTCTCCCATTCTGTAAGTTGTCGTTTTACTTCCATGATGAAGTCCTTTGATATACGAATGTTTTTAATTTTAATGAGGTCCCATTTATCTATTTTTTTCTTTTGTTGCTCATGCTTCTTGTGGGAAAGTCTAAGAAATCATAGCCCAATACAAGGTCCTGAAGATGCTAACCTAGGTTTTCTTCCAGGAGTTTTAGAAGTTCGATTCTTGTCTTTAGGTGCCTCTGGAAGTGGGCCATGGACCTACGACTGTAGTTCAGGCTGAATCTACACCACAGTGGGGAGAAAGTGGGGACAGGGCCGCAAAGGGCACCAAGAGCTCCTCCTATCATTTTTTGTTTAAAGCAGTTTTACTCACACAACATACAAAAGTTGCGTTTTCTTGATTCAGCACTCATCCAGTTACTGCAACCCTTTAACTATTTTACGTAGTTTCAAGGAAGATGGCTCTGCCAGTGTTTGCTAGTTATTCAAAGATTCTATGGGGGAACAGCAACCTGGAGTGACTTATGCCTCCATCTCGTCAACTGGAGGCCCAGAGTCTGCTACTGGATCTTATATTACATTTTATTTAATTACTTATTGTCTGTCTTCTCCCCTCTAGAATATGTTTGATGAGTACCGCAGGGATTTTATACGTTCTAGTCACTTTATAAAAAATAATATATTTTTATTATAGAGGTTGTGAACTTACAAAAGCATCATGAACATGCATGGCATTTTCATGCAACACCCCTCCAGCAACACACTACATTGTTATGGAACATGTATTACAGATTATGAGCTAATGTCATCAGACTATTACCGCTAACTCTGGTCTATAGTGTAGGTTATTCTATTCACATTTGTATCTTTGCTGCTTTAAGTACATAGTAGACATTCAATCAGTGTTTGTGGAAGGGAGGGAGTGAGAGAGGAAGGAAGGGATGGAAGGGGGAAAACAGGCAGGCAAACCCTTAAACCATGAGTGAACACTATGATAAAATAATTATTATAGATTTATGGACTTTCTATACCAATAATTATGAACATGGAGAGACTCATTATCCCTTTGCTTATTGAGTGAAAGCTAGAGATTGTTTTCTTAAGAAAAAAATGTATGCATTCACAAATTTTGCATGGAATTTTAGGAGTTCAAAAACGAGGAGTCCCAAATTAAGAACCCCTGATTTATGTGCTTTCCACTTACAGGTTTAGTTCTGTAGAAATGGCCTTTTCGCCTTACATCAGAAATGCTCTCTGATTCTTAAGAAAGTTTTCTGGAGATGAGAGCCACCAACCCTCCTTATTTAGAAACAGATGAAATAAAGATAGGACATCCCTCGCCTTTATCATGTCAGAAATCAAGTGTGATTTAAAAACAGCACACAAATATCAACAAAATATCTAAAATACTACCTTGTAATCTGCTGTCTGATATGATGAGTCCTAGAGAAGAACCCTCTAGAACGAAAAAAATGTAAACTACTACTTTATTTCTTGATGGCCATTCTCCTGGAACTGTGTGGAGTGCTGTGCAGGCATCACCTTGTCCTTACAGGTGCCCTCGAGGATGACTGCCAGGGGCCAGAAGGCACACGCTGGGCCACGCCTTGTGTGCCAAGGGGCCAACTGCAGGATCACTTGAGCATGTTCTTCTCTCTTTGTAGCTGTCTTAACTTTGAAAATGTTTTTTCTCTACATTCTCTCATTGTCTTTTGACTTTATAACAGTCTCTGATAAAAGGAGTATAGTTTGTAAAATTCCTACTTGGCAAGCAAGAAGAGGATTTGGTTCATTAATTCATTTTCAGTCATTCTACAAAAAATATTATTGAGCTCCTATTCTTATAGAAATTTCCCACTGTCTTGTTACCAAATATATGCATTATCTATGAAATGCTTCTGATATAGCAATCCAAGTCATAAAAGCCTTTGGTTTAATTGCTTGGTTAACTTACAGGCAGATTTTCGGTGAAACATGCCCAGTGATTCCTCTAAAGTAAAAAACAAGTTGGGGCAAAACTGCACCCTGTTCAGTTTCTTTGAATTGCATCAAACCATCTTCGGGGTAATATGTGGCAACTTTGAGGATAAATGCCAGTTTAAACAAGACATTTATCAAGTTCCTCCTCTCTCTGTGCTATTTGGCTAGTGACATTGAAGTATAGTACTCAGCATGTGATAGGACATTGATAAATATTAGCTGAATGAAAGAATAAATGAATGGAGCCTAATTAGTTCAGATTGCATGCACAATTTAATATTACGGAAAAAATATTTCTTTTCATGCAGTTGATAGCATTAACAGTTGAAAGAATGGGACTCACTTCTTGACACTAATGAACTCTTGCTTAATTCATTTATTTAATAGGATAATCACATTTTTCTTTGTTGCTCTGAATCTAATTTCTGTTAAAAGTCAGTGATGTCATGCTTTCTAGTCTTATCTTTACCAAAATTGATGGTGTACGTGCTCTGTGGGTATTAATGTGTGTATACATTTTTTAACATATACATTGTCTTGGAAATTGAGTTTTTTAAATTATGTCTTCAGTGCTCCTAAATATGCATACAGGAAAACTGATGGATAGACATCAGAATCTATCCCCTTATTTTTCCATCTATTTACAATTCACTAATGCTAATATTATTATCAAATCAAATCAAGTCATTAAAAATAATTACAAAATACAAATTTCCTAGACTGTGTTGTTACCCTGCATGATGACCTTTGAAAATATTAGGTCAATTATGTTTCACATAACTATGAGTGAATTTCTCCTTAATTACAAATGAAGTGATTCATTATTCTGAAATGAGGCAGATAATGAGTAATTCAATTTAAAAATAATCCTAATTGAATCAGAAATAGCTTTGCTTGATCTCAGAAACCATACTGCCAATATCTAATGTGGGTTATGGAAATAATAGCCACATACATACTCTTTGTTATAGGCCTTATTTTCTGCATGATCAAGATTTTAGTACAGCAGAAATGAAAGACACGAAATGCTCTCGTATCATTCTGGATTTCAGTTCTACAATAAAGGTATTATCAAGCAAGGATTTGAATAAGTCTTTTTCATTTTCTGTTTTTTTCTCCAGGAAGGAGGCTACACTTTCTCTTCCATCTTTTGCCAGAGACAATTGATTTTTTTCTTTGTTTATATTTGCCATTTTATCTCCTTTAGCCAACTATTTAATAATTCTCTTGCCTCTACTCTCATAACATATATCTTATGTCTATTTGAAAAATTGACAAATTCGATGCCAGTCTTAACATTTTGATTCTATTTTCTGGAGGTACCATGAATGTCACATAGCAACAATATCAGTTTGTGTGGCATATTACATGGCGTTTTTAAAATTTTTCACATTACATTGTTGTCATCACAACAACCCCACAAGTCAGTACTGTTGTTACTCTGATTTTATAGGTAAAGAGATGAAATTCAAGCCAAGAGCATATAGCTAATAAAAGGCCATACTCAAACCCATTCTTCTGATGATGCCAGTTCTTTTTCTGCCACACAACAGATCACCAGGATGTGATACATAGCTGAGCACCGTGGGTCAACACAATTGTTTAAAGCTGGCTACTTTCTCTCTGTGAGGTCCCAGTAGCTATGAACTTAATAGAAAGCACAGGCTAATCTCTTGTATTGAGAAAAATAATACTTCCCTTCATGAGGGTTAAAAATCTTCCCCTGGAGTTGTTATTTACTAGTCTGAAATATTTAAATAATCTAGCAAATATCAGGACTTGTATTAATACATTAATTTCTACCATCCTAATTTTATCTTCAGTCCTGGTAATAAACCTTCTGCTTCATAGTCAAGCAATTTCACATTGGACCTGGATACATGTTAGGAAAATAAACTCAAAGCTATTTATTAAATATACTGCTCTGGCAAGTGGATGTAGCTCAAGTGGTTGAATGCCTGCTTCCCCTGTACAAAGTCCCAGGTTCAATCCCCAGTACCTCCTAAAAACAAACAAACAAACAAAAAACAACTCTCATTGGGGAGCGGATATAACTCAGTGGTTGAGCACCTGCTTCCCATGTACGAGGACCTGGGTTCAATCCCTGGTACTCCTAAAAAAAAAAAAGATTCTACTTCCCTGGATTTCAGCAAATAGTAGAATATGCTTCATAGTTTAGATGAATAGTCTTCTGCTTCTAAAGGGAGCTTTAGAAGGGAAATAATTCACTCAATTGGATTTTCAAAACAAAAACAAATCTTTGGAAATAAACAATCTTTCCAATGTTTGGAAAGATTCTGCATATCATATCTTTTCTTCTTTCCTAGCTAAAATTCAAGTACCATAAACAGCGATTTTGCCTTCATATATAAAAATATAAATTAAAAAATTTTCATAATTCTCAAAACATTTGCTTATGAAAACTTATTTTGACAGAAAATATCAGGTCATATTTAAATGAATAAAGTCAATTATACATGGCATAATACAGGTCTGATAAATAATGGCTGATTAATTTTGCTTCCTTATATTGTCATGTGCCTGTGGCAGACTTAATATATATGGGTAAATGAGCTGGTCCTCTGGTTATATGGGACGATAGATCTAGATTTGGCTTGAGCACTTTGCGTTACTCTTTGTGTCTTCTACAGGGCAGAATGGATGTGTCTTCGTTTCCTAGGCTGCCATAACAAACTGCCCTACCTGGGTGGCTGAAGACAGCAGGAGCTTGTCTCACAGGTCTGGAGGGTGGGAGTCTGGATGAAGGAGGTGCAGGGCCAAGTCTGCTCTGAAGGGCGTACATGTCTGGTGGTGCCTTGCCAGCCAACCATGACATTCTTTGGCTTATGGCATAGCTCAACCTTTGTCCCTGTTGCATGGCAGTCTTCTTTCTCTGCCTGTCTGCCTGTCTGTGTCCAAATTTGCTCTCCTTATGAGGACACCAGTTATACTGGGTTGGGGCCAACCCTAATCCAGTGTGGCCTGACTTTAATAACATCCCATTTGGAAATAGGATCACATTCACAAGACTGGGGATTAAGTCATGAACGTATCTGTTTGGGGGAACACAATTCAACCCCAAACACTCTGAGACGTATTATCCTTCGGTGCTTGACACCCATTCTCATGTACAACAGGGGTGCCCATCAGCTTGACCGAGGGATAATTTATCATGAATACAAAAAGGACGATACTTTAAATATACATTGAGAAACTTCAGTCAAAGTCTACACAGCCCCTTTCTTGATTGTCTTCCACCCAACATCTAAAAATGACATCACTCGATAGTTAATATGAACTTACCTGGAAAATACTTTATGTGTTCACATTGTTTTTCTTAACAAATATATTATTTTGTAGAGAAAAATAGGTTGGAGCCACATAACCTTGATTTTCTTATCCTCTGAATATGCTTCCTTTAAAAAAAAAAAAAAAAAAAGTCCTATACTATATTTGAACTCTAGCAAACTATAGACAAATTCTTGATCCACTTGACATATTTCCTCTTGGTGTCCTAGCTGCTGTTTCTTGTTTCCTTGCTCTTCTTCCTTGAGGAGACCTCTTATTGTGAGGAACCCCCAAGACGCGGTCTCCAGCCATCTTTACCTGCGTCTATACTTTCTCCTAAGGAGAGCCCAGCCCATTCCATGGTTTCAAAAACGCCTGCAGGACGATGGCTGTAAATGTGTGCCTGCGGCAAGCTCTCCCCTTCTCTCCTTCTTCACCTTAGCACAGAGATTGCCAGTAGGGTCTCTGAGTCAGGTTTTCTGGGAGCTAAATTCAGACTCTGCCATTTACTCTGACCTTGGCACTGATAATAATAATCCCTACCTCCTGCTTTAGTTGAGAGGATTAAATTACCTATCCCCCCTAAAAGGGTTTAAAGCACTGCCTGGCCCATAGTAGATAATAATAAATGATAGGTATTGTTAGGACTTAACATTTTCATTTGGATGCCTAATAAGTATCTCACATTTACATGATAAAAACAGGACAACTGGTTTCTTCTGCCCCACAACCCAGGTTTCCCTTTCTCCTGTCCATAAATGGCTTCATAAATCCATCCAGTACCCCAGGCCAAACACCAAGAAACAATGCCCAATTCTTCTCTTTCCTTGCATGACCTATCCAATCCATCCACAGTAAGGCCTGCCAACTTTTCCTACAAAATACCTTCCGATATTTCCCATTTCCTTCTCCACTCCCACAACCCCTGTCCAAGTCACCATTGTCCCAGGGGCAGCTGGTCTCCCTGCCTTTTGTCCTGTCCTTATAGTCTAGCCTCTACACAGAGGTAGAGGCCTAACCTCTTCCAGCTGCTTTCCATTGCAGCCAGCATAGAATCCCCACAAGGACATGTGGACCTGGCACCAGCCCCTCACGCTCTACTCCTCTACCATCTGCCTTGCTCACTATTCTCTTCAGCCTTTCTAGACTTTGCTCTGTCTTTTGAGCACACTCAACTCCTTTCCATTCCAAGGGCTTCATCCTTGTTTGCACTGCTTCCCCCACATCTCTGCAGGGCTGCCTCCTTCTCGTCATTCAGCTTGCAACTCAAAGGCCACCTCCGTGAGAGCTGGCTTTAAGGCCTACCTTGGCTAAAGCCGCCTCCCCGTACCCCTCACCAAGCCTCGGTCATCCCTGCCACATGGCCTTATTTTATCTTCTTCTGAACACTTATCTGAATAGTAAATTAATTGTTTTCCATGTTTTTAGTCAATTTCCCCTACTGGAAAGTTAGCTTCATGAGAGGGGGCTTTTCTGATTCTGTTCATCACTGTTTTCTCAGTACTAGAACAGTGCCTGGCACACAGAGAAGACTCTCGAAAAATATGGTGTGGCTGGCTAACTGCAGACTTACTGAGATCTTGTGGTGACTTTCATACTGTACCCTGGAGTCTAATAAAATTGAACATGTTTGTAGGTATCTGACAAACTGAAGTTAGGTAAAGAAAGAATAAATCATTCTGAACCATTTAGGAACTCACATTTGGCCTGGTGTGCTGTATACTTTGCTTTCTGCATTCTAAATAAAGCCATCTTTTGAATGGAAGCTGAGAAGATTCAAAGGACAGTTTTGTAACAAGTTGGAGAGCCATTTCCTATGGCAGCTTTAAATCTCCCCTTTGAGCAGTTTTGAGTCTTAGGAAATTTTTATTCCACATCTCTCAAATAAAAGCATATAATATTTGTAGGAAAAGGGTTTTTGTAAGAATTTATTCTTGCATTTAATAATGAAACAGAAACAAAAAATATTTTTGAAAAAATTATGTAAGTGATGACGAAGGTTATATGAAGAAATTGTTATATTGGTTTTTTTAAAAAAGGTATTTATGGTGGAAGTGGTCCAATGTAGTCAACCTGCCACCAGATAGCAGGCTGGTCACCTTGAGGAATGGTGCCATATCTGGGGCTGAGTGTGGGTCTCTGCTGCTGGCAGATTGGGTAATCAGCAGTGGCTGTAGCCAAGTCAGCCTTGCAACCAACCACTTTCTGGTATTTTGCATCAGTACCCCTTTGGCTGACTAATAGAGAATTTGGTACCAGAGAGTGGGGTTGTGCTTTTGCAATTACCAAAATACCAGAAATCAGTTGGTTTTTATAAAGGGTATTTATTTGGGATACAAGCTTACAGTTACCAGGCCATAAAGTGTAAATTACTTCCCTCACCAAAGTCTGCTGCCACATGGAGCAAGATGGATGCCACCGTCTGCCAGGGTTCAGGCTTCTTGGGTTCCTCTCTTCCCGGACCTCATTTTGCTCTGGGCTTAGTTCCTTTCTTTTCTCCACAAGGTCAGCTATAGACTCTGAGGCTCTCTAGGCTTTGCCTCTTTCCACAAGGCCATCAGTAGACTATCAGGCAACCGGCTCTGCCTCTCTCCCTGGGGCTCGATTCTTTCTGGACTCAGCTGCTCTGCTCCTCTGTGTGCTTACTTCCTGGACTCCAGCTCAAAACTCCAGCATCAAAATCTCCAACTCTGTCCTTTACCATGTCTTTTATCTGTGAGTCCCCACCCACAAAGGGGCGGGGATTCAACACCCTACTGGCATGGCCCAATTAAAGTCCTAATATAATTTAATCAAGTAAAAGTAAAACCTCTGAATCCAAAACACTCTAACATGCCCAGAGGAAAAGACCAGTTTACAAACGTAATCCAATATTTTTGGAGGGGAATTCATCAATATCAAACTGCTACACATATTAAGAAGCTAGATAAAGAACAGCATATGAAACTGAAAGAAAGTAGTAAAGAATAAATAAGAAAGATAACAGTAAGAATTAATATAGCAGAAAACAATCATTTCCTATTTCAACAAAGAAAAAAGTTGCTTTCTCAAAAAGACTAAAAGTAATAATAAAAAGATAGAATCCTAATCTAAGACCCCTCTCAATCAGAAACAGAGTGGGCATCACCATCCCAAAATCCTCGATTGAGGAATGAACAAACATAAGGGGGGAATGCAACTATGGACTAAAGTAGACTTATTATTCTAGCAATGGAAAAACTTACATCATTGATATAAAGGCAGTTGCCACCAGAGGTTCTGAGGGGAGGGAGAGGAAAGAAGAGGTATAACATGGGGGCATTTCTGGGACATTGGAATTGTCCTGCATGATATTGCAATGACAGATACAGGCCATTATCCATTTTGTCAAAACCTATAAAATTGTGCAGGCAAAGTGTAATCTATAATGTAAACTATAGACCACGGTTAGTAGCAGTACTTCAATATGTGTTCATCAATTATAACAAATGGACTGTACTAATGAAAGATGTTGTTAATGTGGGAAAGTGTTGGATTGGGGAGGGGGTGGGATATATGGGATCCCTTATATTTCTGATGTAACATTTATGTAATCTAAATCTTCTTTTAAAAAAACAAATGTATTTTAGTTATGTTACTTAAATAACTTTTCCAGAATCACGGTGCTATAGAAATTCTATAGCAGTGATTTAGTCCATTCTTCTGCCTTCAGGTAGGATACACAGAGATCTTGTTTTTAAAAAACTGGGAAGGAGATTCTAGAATTGCCTTTAGGCATCCGTTTCAGTAGGGACTCAGCATAATTCAGAAAGCATCACATTTAGATATATTGTTCCAAATAAACTATCTTAATTCCATAAAGTAGCAATTAACTGGAGTTAATTGATGGGCTAATCAAGGAATTTAATTCTCAGAGAAAGGACAAACCCAAGAAAAGCAGCATGTAGTCCCTGGTTCAAGCAACACCAGGGCGGGCTGTGTGTGCCCCATTCTCTCTGCCACGCACATGTACTGTTAGAAACCAGGCGGTGGGGAGCGTTGCTTAGAATGAGTAGGAGCCAAAGGCAAGAACCAAGGTCTTCAAAGAATGACTGCATTGTGCTCATTGTGCTGTACTCGCCAAAGCAGGAAAATATGCTAATCTGATTTATAATGCTTTTCTACAAAGGTTTAATGTAAAAAGCTGCGTTAAGGAAAATATGCAGTTTATGTTCCATTTCCAAAACATTCTGGTCACCAAGGTTTTACTATGTGTGATTTAGAGATCATTAAAAATACTGAAGCTAATTTGTCTGTTAACAAAAATTTTTGTCTTGCTTTATGGAGGCTGGATGCAACCTAACATGGTTTGAGTCTTCATCCTTAGAAGTTACACACACCAATTTGTGGTCACATCCTCAACATGTCGTGTCATGGAACAGCAGAGCAAAAAGGAATAAGGCAGGACAAGGATAATACTAAAGCTATTTAAAACAAGGGAAAAGGCTGACCTCGTGCCAATATCAATATTTTATTCTTTTGGTATGTAAAAATATTTGTGCTTCTGAAACCTTACAAATTTCAAAAAATAGCTTGTATCCTGAGTTTCAGAGTTTATATAAGGTTGTTTTTTTCTGATTTTTTTTTTTTTTTGGTTGTTGCCATCTGCATCATTACTGAACTTTAACATAGGCATTTTGAATTTAAGTCATTCTAGAGTGAACAGAATTCTGCTTTGTGGTAAAATCAGACATATTGATTTCTTTCTCCTTCTTGGTCCTCTATAGTAGGAGCTGTTTTAACAAAGCAATACATGTCCTCATAACAATAGCAGGTCCTCAAGCTTGGAAGTTCTTCATTCTCAGCCTTCTTTGGAGTGTGGTTTCCTTTTACTGAGCCAATTACTATTAGGCTTAGAAATTGTTCTTTATACATTCAGGGCACGGCTTCATAGCCTCAGATCTCTGAACGAAAAAGAATCCTTTAAATTGGAATTGCCACGTAAGAGAATGCCACATTTCTTTTCCTATCAGTTCCTATCAATTATTTTCCACAATGAAAACAAATGAGTGCTTTTTAGCAAGGTAACCTCCACTCACAGTGCATCAATTTGCTTGTCAAGAGAAGGTCTTCTTTTTGTGTTGCAGTACAAATCATTTTTGTTAAACAATTATGTTTCAGAATTCGAGCCCACTCAAGATAGCGCCACTTTGGTTGTCTTCTTTTGTTTGTAAATACTTTAGAGACCCGGGGTATGGGCACCAGAAGGCAGCGTCGCCCTTAGTTGCATGGCCTGCTTGTTACTGAGTGACCAGGCATCAGTGGATGGAGAAGAGGCTGCAAAAGAAGTAGCAGGCAGCAGATCTGGTGCTGACAAGAGAATAAACATTTTAAAAATAAATTAAAAGTTCAGGCTTATTTACAAACCGTCAACCCATACTATTTCCCAATGTAACCAATCTGAGACCCTGTTTACTAGGAAGCTGACGTAAGGGAAAGTAGAAAACCACCAAAGTCCTTGGGGCTAGAGGAACCCGGCTCAGAGTGAGCAGGAAGGAGATAGATGAGCTTTTCTCCTACTGGCTCATGTACCCTTGATGCTCATCTTAAGCCTTTTGAGGCATATTCTTCTTTTTCTCTTTCTTCCCTTCCATCTCTATGCTTTATATTCATTATAACCTAATTTCAAGTGTGTAAACATTTTTCACATTTTGGAGTGACTGGCCTACTTCCACACTCATCGTGCTTTAGTAGTGAGTGAGGAAAGTCATTTGAATGATTGTTTTGAGCCTTACAAAGGTGGGCAGTGAGAAAAGAGGTATGTGTGTAATCTAATTCATGACTTCACAACCGCCTCATACCCTCTCTACTGTCACCCCATTAACTGGTGCCTCAAAGATGCAGAAGGATGACACACACAATAGAAAGATCTGAGATTTGGAAAGAAAACATGGAGAGAGGTGGTGGGTGATTGGTTTGCACATGTTCCCCTCAGTAACAATTATTTATCATTAACATGTGATCAGAGCTCACGAAATACACAACATTCTACTAAAAGAGGGTGGTGCAGAAAAAAAGGCACAGATCCAACAAACTCAGAATTTTTTAGTAAGGTAGACCTTTGTATTCAGTCAAAAGGTCAAAATTATTGAGTTAAATAATCAATCAAAAAATGCGTGCACCTAGTCTGTTAAATCTCCATGTCAGCCAGATGTCACCAGGTTCTTTTAGTATCAAATGAGTCTGCTAACCAAAGGGAAAAGTCAATCTTGATTTTAAACATTGGCTAATAAAGCAATGTTTCTTTCTTTTCCACTACGATAAAGCCTGATCATTAAAAGCAGATTTCATCTACTTGAATATTCAATCAATAAGCTTTATTTCCTACATGAAATATACTGCACCAGCTTCAGACGGAAGAAAGAAGATATACACAGAGTTCCTGTTCTTCAGGCTCTTAGAGTTTAGGTGAAAAAATAAGACTTGACATTATGAATATGTAATAAGAGCATGTAGAAAGATTTTTAATACCATATATCGAATAAATTCTACATTAGTAGTGGAAATATTTCCTAATCCCAGAACAGGTGAGACATCCAAAAAGTCCCCAAAGCCAAACCCCTCCAAACCTGAGAAGAAAACCCATTATCCCAGGAGTCTTTTCTTTCCACTAACACTCTTGCACCTTAGCTTTGGTGAGCAGAGCCTACATGTGAATAGAACTTACCATTCGGTTGAGGTGAGGACAGGATGCACCAGCGTGGGAATGACTGGGCTTCCACTTATCCCATAGATTGGAGCCAAGGGCGGGGAGGTTTTATTCCAGGGCACAGCTCCAGCCTCGGGCAACCCTTCTATTCATTCCAGTGTGCTGCGTCAGTAACATATTCAAGGTATGTCTTGACATGACAAAGTTGGAAAGTTCAGTGAGACCGGTAGATCGTCCCAAATCCAGCCAGTAATATTCGTTTGAAGACGCAGTCTGGTGGGAAGGAGTTTGCTTGGTTGTCTCCCCATCGAGGCTGTGATGGGCCACTCCCAGGCAAGAACCTCATCCTCCGTCTTCTCCCCAGGGCTCTTGGGTCTCTCCTGTAATATTTGTTCAAAGAGTGAACTGGACAAATAAATTCTCCATCAGTGATTCAGTGAATAAATACCTCACTTCCTCCCCTCCCCTTCACTCAACTCACTCTGATCCGGTTCCCATTCCCGCCACACACCCACAACCACTTCCGCTGACTTTTCCCTGACTTTCCTGTTGCTTGATCAATAGATCACACTTTGATCCTCAGCTTCCTGGCCTCAGCTTCACTCCACCCTCAGCATCCTCTCATTTCAGACAAGTCTCTTCTTTGACTTCTGTAATATCACACTCTCGGGTTTTCTTTCCTCTCTGGGCTGCTCCTGGTCAGTTCACTCTGCTGGCTCCTGCTTGACTTGGTCCCAAAATACCAGAATCCAGTCACATGGCCACTCCTCTTCCCATATCACACTCTCATCCTGTGAGGTCCAATTACCCCTAATTTCAGGTCCCACCAAATCTTTATTCAGCCCTGATGTCTCTTCTGACCTCAAATTCTGTAACCAACAGTTTAAATGTCTCACCTTTGCCTGTAGTTGAGCTTGTCCAAAATCAAATTCAGCCCCTGCTACTATCCAATCCACTAGTCCCTGCAGTACTTCGTCTACTCAGCTTTCATATGCAGAAAGCTGAGCGTCTTCTCTGACTGCTTCTGTTCCCACACCCCTACAACCAGTCCATTTCCAAGTGTCTGCTGATGATTCTATCTCCACAGTGTGACTTAGAGCTGACCCTTCTCCCCATCTCCATCACTAGCACCAGCCTACCCAGCAGTCTTTTCTCTTTGCTGGATTGTCATCTCCACCTGTTAATGCCACCTCTGCCCTTGTCCCCTTCTTACCAATACTTTCTCCTCATAGCAGCCAGAGTGATCTTTTAAAACTGCAAATAGAATCCCATCATTCACCTGCTTCTTGTGTCTGTGGATGCTCAGTGCATTTGGTATAAAATTTGGTGCTTAATGTAAATGAGGAGGTCTTGCATAACCTAGTCAACACCTAGTTCTGCACCATCATCCCATGATGTCCTTTCCAACATCACTAAAGTCCAGCCACATGATTTTACTTTCAGATCCTTGCCTTTAATAAGTCAATGTTTCCTAGCTTGGGAATTTTGCACATGCAGTTCCCACTTTGCCTAGTTAGTTTTTATTCATTATTTAGGTGTCAGATTAAATGCCGCTTTCTGAAATGCTAAGTTGCCCTCTCTGAACTTTTCCTTCTAGCACTTTCCATGATGTTTAATTAATTCCATTTATTTATTTGATTATTTATTTAACATTGCTTTCTCCACTATGCTATAAGTCCCACAAGGCCAGAGATAATATCTGCTTTTGTTCATTTTTAATACCCCCAGTTCCTGGCCCAATGCCCAATGCATCCTAGTAGGAGCTCAGTATGTATTTGATGAGTGGATGGATGGATGGATGAAATGCAATGGGAGACAGGAAGTAGAATATGTGTTTCATGCTATTAAAAGTAGGGGTACAAAACACTGTTTAAATGTAATTGCATTTATGTGTAAGTATAGTAACTTCTATCTCAGGCCAGGAAATAAATAATCTTTACTTTTGCTCGGATGCCATTTGTTGGTACCACTCTTTACACAACCTAAAACTGCAACTAGTCCCAGCTTCTCCTGGATAACCATGGGATCACCTGGAGAACAGCTGTACACCACATACTTACTAAGCCGAGTCAGTGTGTTCTCCCAGCTCAGCAGGTCTCAAAGCAAGGTCCCTCAAAGAGCAGAAGCATCACCTGAGAATTTGAAGAAACTACCTCTCAAGTCTTACCCTAGACCTACTGACCTAATGAATCAGAAGAGGCTGGGACCGGAGGACCAGCGGTGCATCTAATACATGCTCAAGTTTGAGAACCACTGATCTAGCTCATCTGGGATGGGAATGCCTTTTGACTGCTTAACATCCTCCCTGACTTGTCAGGCTCTTTTGGCAAGCTTAGTGGAGGGAAGTGTTGCTTGGCCCCAGGTGGGCTGGGGAAAGCAATATATGACTTTTGAGTTGGAAGGGGCAAGATTATATATGCAATTATTTTGTAAGCCCTTGCATATTCTACTACACCATGTTCAAAACTTGTAAGTCAAGGTTAATTGGTACTTAGAGAACTGTGTTCAAGTGAAAATTTTCCTTAAGTAAAAAAACTCTTACTTCAAATATCTACTCTCAATTTCTGTCTTGAATTGTTAGTGAAATTTGCATTGGATATCTTTTTGTCTTTCTTAGATTTCAAGTTCACTGAGACTAGGAACTCCATTTCATAATTTAAAATATCCTCCACATGGATTTGCATTACTGTCTTCAATATTTATTGACTGATTGGTTGATAGCACCATTTTCTTACTTTAATTTGGAATAAACAAATCATTGCATATTTTAAAATATGATGCAAGAGGACAATATTTTCCCTTAGTGCCCATTTTTCCAGACAATATTCAATCCTGAGCTTCATCCATAACAGTACTGGAGGTACTTTTTCCGTGTATTCTTAAATCTCTGCAGAATTTTCCAGTGGTTTCCAGCAGCCATTTGTTCCCACATGAAAGCCCAGCTGTAGGCTGAGAATTGCTCACTGAAAGCCTGCTTCGTTTATGTCCCCACCGTAGGATCAGACCTTTGAAACCTCCCTCTCTTCATCCGCCTCTAATGTGGCAGAGCAACAGTTATGGCTTTCTGGGATTTTCTCTGTGTGTGCACAAAATCGTTGTCCCAGAACGTGTTTAAGTGTTTGGGGCGTGTTGTAGCGGTGCTGTGCGATTTCGTATGATCATGGGAAGCAGGGAACAGAAAGTTTCTACTCTCACGTTACCCCTTCTTGCCAAACGTGAACTAGTCCAACAGTCTCCTCAGGGGACTGGCTCCGTTCTGAAAGCCAGACCCTCGAGGCTTCCAGACCTCTACACAAACTACACCAGGCAAACCCCAACACTGACCAACCTCTCTGCTCTCCTTTGCTGCTGCTGCTGCTGTCGCTTCCGGTTGTCTTACACAGTAACTGTCCCTAGTTACAGAACCGTAAAAATAAATTTCTGTTATGATCCCGACTTCCAGGACCTTTGCTGTGCGGTTCATTTATATACCTGTGTCATCTCAAGAAAACCTCAAAACATTTTTTAGCATTTAGTGTTTAAGCAAATCAAACAAACTAGCAAACAAAAAGCTATTTGATGCTGTAGTTGTTGCCTTAAAATATATATGTAAATATATAAATTCACACCTACATGCATACACAAACAGAAAGCCTTTGGGATTTATTAAGAAAAACACAATTTTCGAATTTAATAAAATCTCTGTAACCACTTGATGTGCAAAAAGATTCAATCTTAAAAAAATAATAATCCCCCATTTTTCGTCTCATAAGTAAAATTCCATGGTTTGAGTTAATTTGGAAACTACAGCTTCATTCGGGTTAACCCTGAAAAGAGTAAGTCAATAGAGCTCTATCATCTTCACTAGGTCGGAGCTCTTTTAAAGTCATTTGTCCCAGAGGCATGCCTGTTACAAGTTCTCCATAAGGTGAGCTACTTAAGCCTCACGTTTCCTTTTTAGTGGTATTTCTGGAGATTCCCCTGGTTAGCACGATTGAGAGAAAGCAGCAAGGACAACAAAAACTTAGCCAGAGCTCTCTCTGCTGCAAGACTGAAAACAAAACGAAACCAACCCAGTCTGAGTTGTCAGACTCTGTGAACTGCTCTCAAGGAACTGACCTGCCCTGTGCCCCCTGTGCTTGGTGGGCCCCCATCAGCTCCTACTTAAGCACGGAAAACACCAGCTTCCACTCATCACCCACAAGCCATCTTTCTTCATTGATTTACATCAACACCACATCTGCCCATACTTCCAGTTTCTAAAATGGGTATACATTTATCTTATAATCAGAAAAATATTTATTTTTAAAGGAAATAATGCCACCAATTAGTGACACGCCTATTTTATGCCTCATAGGTTTACGGTGGGTTATTAAATAAGATAGTATATGTAAATACTTTCAATAACAATACGGTATTTATTTTGCCATGTCACCTTATCTCTGTGTATATATAAATATGGTTTGGATACCATATGCCTGACTGTGTATGTTTACATCAATATTTGTTGAAAAATCAAAGTTACTTAAAAGTAGAAATCAATTTTTATTGTGCTGTATATAGTTCCTATTTTCATTTTATATATACAAGGGAGCTCCATAAATATAAATTAGTAAATGATGGCCATCAACCCAAGCAGAATGCTTAAGTAAGCACACACACACAAAAAAAGATAAAGGAGAATAATAATAAATAATAGAGGCCAGCTTTCCACCTATTTCCATTTGGTCTGCTATTAAAAGAAAATGCTACTTGAAATTCTAGCAGGGGAAATTTGTGATTCTTTCTATAAGGGGTAAATGAATGTCTTTGAATATAAAACAGTCTTTTCAAGGAGCTTTAAAAAAGTTAGTCCCCTAGGAAATGAGTTTTAGTTTATAGTTTTGCAGATGTGTACCAGAAAAATCATAACTTTCTGATTTAAATAGAGGTGAATGTATTCATTATTTGTTACTGCATAACAAATTACCCCAAAATTTAGCCACTTAAAGCATCTGTGAACATTTATAATCTCACATGGTGTTTCGTGGGTCAGGAATTAAGGAGCAGCTTAGTCGGGTGGTTCTGGCTTAGCTTATCTCATGAGGCTGTGGTCAAGATATCACTTGAGAGCAGATGGAGCTCAAGTGGTTCAGCGCCTGCTCCCCATGCATGAGGTCCCACATGCCATCCCCGGTACCTCCTAAAAACAAACGATAAAACCAACTCTCACTGGGAAGCAGATGGAGCTCAGTGGTTGAGCATCTTCTCCCCATGTATGAGGTCCTGGGTCAATCCCTGGCACCTCCTAAAAAAAAAAAAAAGGATATGATAAGGCTTGCCTAGAACTGCAGGACCTGTTTTCAAGATGACTCACTCACACGGCTGTTGGCAGGAGGACTCAGTTCCTTGCCATGTGCACCCCTCCGTGGGGCTGCTGGACGGCCTCACGTCAGAGCAGCTGGCTTTAGCCAGCACAAGCTTCCCAAAGGGGAGAGCTAGGAGGAAGCTGCGCTGCCTTTCGGAACACAGTGGCAGCAGTCACACGCTGTCACTTTTTGCCATACTCTTTTCATTAAAAGCATGTCACTAAGTCCAGCCCAAATTCATGAGGAGGAGAACTAGACTCCACCTTTGGGAGGGAAGCACGTCAAAGAATTTGTGGGTGTGTTTTAAAACCGTCACAGTAAACTCTACGGGTAACGCCGTGTCTGTGCAGTAAAGTCAGGCTTCCTAGAACTCATGTGGTTTCAGTTTGGCTAAGTTTTTACTGACAGGCTCTTCTAAGAGAAACACAAACATTTCAGCGCAAATTAAGAATTCTTTTAAAATTTGGAACTTTAAAGATAAGCAAACTTCAGAACTAACAAAGTTGTGATCTGAAGTGTTTAACCTTCTTAAGTCTACTGGAACAGTTCTGAGGCCTCTGGATACCCAGTTTAAGTCCTTCGGAGTTCAATCATATGTTAGAATGTCAGATCTACATGAATTCCAAGTGTATAATAGAAATTCAAGCTAACAATTTATAGCCAACCAAGTAAGAAAGTTTTATAGGGGGGGGGTACAAATAGGCTTTTTTTAAAAAGGCAAAAACCTATAGTCCTTGCATTTTATTTTTGGTTTTTTGTTTTGTTTTGTGAGAGAAAAATCCGCCATTGTATTTGCTTTCCAATAAGTTTAAATCCTTGAGGGGTATAGCATCACACGGATTCGCTGTCCAATGGCCTTAGCTGGAAGGCTGCTTTGGAATTTAGCACGAACCATGTCCATATTTCCATGGGCATGAGTTACCTTTCCCCAGATGACTCTGGTTTTGTTAGGTTTGCCGCCAGGAGTCACTGGGTTGTTTTTTGCTTTGTACACGTAAGCACATCTCTTGCCCAAATAGAATTCAGTTTCATCTCGGGCATAAATACCTTCAATTTTAAGAAGGGCTGTGTGCTCCCTCTGGTTCCAGAGCCCTGCTAATAGCCAGCAAAAGTGGCTTTGGACCACAGCCTTCCAGACGTATTTGCCATTTTAGGAGTCCTGTTTCCAGCAGGCCTCCCCAGCTCCAAGACGGTGGGCAGAGCCTGAACCTTAAACAGAGCAAAAAACTTCCAAACATATAACTAGAACAACAACTAAGACTATATTATCTGTTTATTTTAGCAACTGGGACATTCAAGAGCAGTAGGTACCTATTAAAATTGTCAATAGATAATATCTTAAATGTTTTAATTAATAAATTTAAGCATTTAATAAAAGCAATTTTATTTTCTATTCTGAATTTTGGTAATCATAAAGGAAAATTTACTATAGCTCTCAAAAAGAAAAAAAAAAAACATGCTCAAAACCCCAATGCAAATAATGTGTCCTAATAGAAATATTATTCAGGCCTACTTCAATAAATTTCTAGTTTTCTAGTACTCAAAGTTCCTAGAATGGAGACTATACCGAGAAGTACCATTTATTAATGGAATTTTGGCCCCAATACTAAACAGAAAATTCACAGGAATTCAAAATAAGCTTTATTTGAGAATGTAGCATTTATTCCATTTCTATCAAAGACACTTAAAAAAAAAAACAGGTCACTTCTTTCATCTGAGCCATGTGGATTTGGTGTGAATCATTATCAGGAGAGCTGGTAGTATGTTTTTTTTCTTATTAAAAAAAAAAAAAAACTGATAGAAATTTCAGAAAACCACCTGAGAACTCGATGAATTGTCTTTCTGACTTATGGCTCATATAGTGGTGACTGCCTATGAAAAAGGAGTTGCTAATTGGAAAGAGGAAAAGGCCTTACAGAGGAAACATTCTTTATTGCTAAAATGCCCCAAGCTACTTAGGTATCTCATTTTGAAACCACTTTGAAATCTCTAGTTCCTTTATAGACCATATTAATAAACTGGACTATTTAAGGAATGTAGTCATCTTTCCTGGTACTAGATTTTGCATTTTAAACAATTGGGATGACATATCAGTTTTGTAGATTTGGCATCCTGCTATATTGTACCCTCTAAAAGGCGAAAAAAGTATAGTTTTCATATTTTTGCTTTAAAATATGCTGTCACATAGTTTATTTTGCTAATTACAGAAAAGAGATCATTGGATGAATTTGCACCAAATACAGGGTTAGACTTACCCCAAAAGGATCTTAACTTCTGAAAACAAGAATTGATAGGACACGTTTTTAACCTTGACAATGCTGAATTTTACTGAGCCCTGTGATCCTGGAAAACAGCATAGGTTAAGAAATTCCCCGTTTGTGTTGCTAACTGTTTTAGTTTCCTAAGCTGCTCAAAGCAAATACCATGGAACGGGTCAGGTTAAACCGTGGGAATTTTTTTGCTCACGGTTTTGAGGCCAGGAAAACGTCCAATCGAGGCAATGCTTTCTTCCTGAAGACCAGCTGCCCGCGATCCTTGTCTTCTGTGTCACATGGCAAGGCACACGGCAGCATCTGCTGGGCTCCCCCTTCTCTTCCAGGTTTTGTTGATTTCAGCCTCTTGCTCCCGTGGCTTTCTGTCTCTCTGCATTCATTCCGTTTATAAAGGACTCCAGTAACAGGATTAAGGTCCATCCAGAATGTGGCTACTTAACTGAGTAAGCCTCATCAACAGGCCATACTTACCATGGGCCACACCTACAGGAACGGATTAAATTTAAGAACCTGTTTTTCTGGGGTACGTGTGGCTTCAGACAACACACTGACCAAGACAACCTTAATTTTGACTTCTCCTCAGTCTGACTAAACTTTAGATAGGTTTCTCCTGGTCCCTAGGCCCCTGGCCTCCCTCACCTTGGCCCTTGAGGATCCAGATAGAATATGCTCCCTCTGGCTTTCACAGTAAACTCGGGAGGTACCACTATGTGCTGGGCACAGTCCCTCGCTTGACCTCCCCTCTCCTCTGCAACCCACTCCCCTGGTCCTCTTCCAGTAGCTCATCCCAGTCCCTAAAAACTCCTCTGCCCTCTGCTTCAGCGTCTCTCCATCACTCTCTCTGTCTCTCTCATCTCTCTCTGTCTCTCTCATCTCTCCCTCTCTCTCTCTGTCTAATCTCTCTCTTTAACACACACACACGCACACACACACACAATAACCTCTGGTTTTCTTTACAGCATACAGCTTTGAATAAAGCCATCCTTGCCTGTTTATCATTATCCATGCAGTTTTTCTTTGACAACCCATTTTAGAGAACACAGAGGTCATATTAAGGCCAAATAATCCAGATAATGGAGATCACCAAGTAGTTTAGGATAATAAAGCAACATCTTATGGATATTTAGAACTAGAATTCATTTGGCATGGTGAAAGTTTGATCATTTAAAAGCCAAGGGAGCCTTTTGTCAACTCTAATAATAAAGTCACTGAGTTAAACGATGGTGGGGAGTTGTATACTGAAAGGAGTAGGGCTGAGGGGAGCAGGCAGTGTTGGAACAGTGTTGAGGACATGATGTTTTGTGCAAGCATTCTTTACCAGTGGGGGCAAATGGAATCTTAATTGTTATGCAAAGTTATTCTTCAGGGCCAGGTGTCTTTTATGTACTTCCTATATTACTTTCATTTCTTTGAGTGTTCTCTTTTCATTTCGTTGATGTGTTCGTAATCCTACATAGTTTTGTAAACTAAACAGCCACTAAACCAATCGCTATTGAGCTCAATAAAAGGTACACCCATTATGGATATAAATAGGTCCTTTCACACCACTGCAGATGGATGAAAAATTCCAGGTCTACAAAAACTGGCTCCATTTTAAGTAGTCCTTGTCAGCACCCAGCTTTCAAGTTAACTTCAGTCCATCATGTCTGATTGGAAGAGAGACATTTACATGGGGCTAAACTGCAGAGCAGTCAACCTGTCTTGTGAAAGTGTATCACCATTTTCTAGTGGGGCTATAAAAGTGAATGATTCCTGCTTCCACTCCAGTAAACGTCCTCTTAACCAGTGATAGCTGATTCCAAAGGATGGGGGTGGGAGGAGCAGCCAGGCCAGCACTGACAGGTAGAAGAGGAAAATGCATCCAGGGCTTAACTTGGGTTAGTGAAAGTTTCCTGCTCCTTTAGAATTCATGGCACCCAGCCATTAGGAATCTCAAAGATGGTGTGTGTTCAACTACTCCTTTAAGTCCACCTTCCAGTTGGGATTCTTCTTCTTTTCGCTAACTAAAAACTATACCAATGTCTTTGGTTTCTATTTTCCTCTTATTCTTTTGATATGAATGTCTGTTTTGGGGAACCATGGCAGAGGGTATTTGTAGGAAAGGAGTATCAGTCCAAGAGAAGTTGTATAGAGTAGAGGTTAAGAACAGGTTAAAATCCTGAGTTCAAGTCTTGGCTTGACCACTTACTAAGGACGAGACCTTAGGCAATTAACTTACCTTGTCCCTGTGCGACTTGGTTTCATCCTTGGTAAGGGTCATTAAGGTGGTAGTAGGTAATAAGGGGAAAGCGCTGAGGAGAGTGGCTGGCAGAGAGTAAGTGTTACCGCGCAGGGAGAGCTGCCTGCTCCCCAGGTCGCTGCCCCTTGGGCTGCTCTAACGGGCTGCTCTCCTGACCACAGTGTAGCTCTCCGACTTTCCTTTCTCACCCTCTTACACTCTCCTCAACTTCTGCCCGACCTTGTCAACACAGCCCCTTGATGTTCCTAAACCAAACTTTCCCCCTTTCTCCTATATTCTCTCTCTGACCCCTCCCGGTACCTTTAATCCAGACCCTCCACAGCCCCCTACCACGCCGCAGACAGCTCAGGAGAGCCTTGGGCATCAGTCGATGATATTGGTCAAAATAGTCCTGAACATGGCCATTGCATCTCTGCCTTTGCCCCTGAGTCCTCATTTATTTCCTTCTCTCCCTATTGCTTACCTTCTACACAGCCTTTGACACCATGGGTTAAAAATACATTTTTTGAAATGTTCAGAGTTAAAGTGGAAACTTTATCTACCTTTAAAGTTATATGTACATTTTAGCTGCCCATACTCTGTTGATAAAGTCTTTATGTTTTTGTCTAATGCACAAACACATTTAACAGTTTTCCTATAGAAAATTAATATTGAAGCAATTCAATCTGGATACTAATGGTTTCTTTCATTCTTGCTAGTTAATTATCTTTCCATCTTTGTTTACAAATGAAAATGCCGTTTATTACTAATATTATTTAATTATACTAACATACTCGGTTGGCTGTAATATTTTCACCATCAATATAAGCTGAAAACATGTCAGTGTCACAAATCATATCTCACAGAAGGCTCAGAATTCCATGACGCATTTGGAAATGCAATTTCCAGGGACCAAGATAGACTTTTAGGAGCCGTCAGTGGTTCCCAAGACTTTTGGTTTGTAATGTTCTGTGCTGCTTAACACCGAGAGAGAGAGAGAGAGAGAGAGAGAGAGAGAGAGAGAACCCCATGTTCTTTCATAGAAGAAAGAAAGAAAGAAACGTGTATCAGTCAGAGTTCTAAAAGGAAATCGAATGGACGCTTGAAATAAGATTGTTTGACGAAGGATCATTTACAAAGGGATTAGTTACAAAAAATAGTGCAGTAACCAAGGGCTTAATAACAACTGAGCTGTTAGCACCCCAAGGCCCAAAAGGCAAGGGCAGGAAGCAAGTGCCAGAGCCCAGAGGGAAGGAGTTGGCAAAGCTGGCTGCCTTGAGAAGGGCAATGACCTTCAGTGACAGGGCACAGTCAGTTCCCAGCAGCGATGCCAGGCAGGGTCCAGGGGAATAAACACTCTGACCTCACTCTCTTCCCGCTCGTACCCCTATTGGGGCTCCCCATTGGGCCAACCCTCCTGCCAGCCAGGGCATGAGTGAGGAAATCAATACCATGAGTAAAGAATGGCAGCAGGAAAGGAGTCTTTACATTGCCCATCAGATCCTGTGAGAAGGAGGGTCTCGCACCAACTAACAACTATGATTTGCGCTAGGAAGTGAGAGAATGGGCAAAATGAAAAAAAAAAAAGCTGTTATGAGGGATACTAGGAAGAATGAAATAGCATAAGTTTAGCATCTAAGTGCAGATGGTTAACATCATCCAACCAGAAGAAGGATAAACAGCCATTTTGAGTAAATTGCTCTCTGAATAAGTCAGCCATCTTGAATCTCTTCACTGAAAACAAGTCTACCGGCCTACTGTATTCTTTAAAATTGTGACCGTCCATAGACAAATCTTAAAAACCAAAGCTACCTTGATATAGTATAGTCAGTCAGGATTCCAAAGTGGCTACCACATGCAAACCTTACAAAATGCTTTCGTTTCCTGGGCTGCTCAAGCAAATACCATGAAATGGGTCAGGTTAAGCAATAGGAATTTATTCGCGCATATTTGAGACTGGGAAAAAAGTCCAAATCTAGACGTCATCAAGGTGATGCTTTGTTCCCCAAGATTATGGCATTCTAGGGCTGGCTGCTGGCAATCCTTGGACCTCAGCTTGTGACAAGGCAAGGCACATGGCAGCATCTCCTGGTCTCTCTTCTCTTCTGGGATCCATTGATGCTCAGCTTCTTGCTTCCTGAGGCTTTCTCACCTATGTCTGAATTTCATTCTGGTTATAAAGGACTCCAATAATAGGACTAAGACCCATCGTGATTAAGATGGGCCACACCGTAACTGGAGTAGCCTCATGGAAAGGTCCTACTTACAATGGGTTCACACCCGCAGGACTGGGTTAAGTGTAAGAGCGTGTTTATCTGGGGTACTTAGAGCTCCAAACCACCACACAAAACAAGAAAAGAATACTTTTGAAAACTCACAGATTTATGGGTATATACATGGCAAATATCCAAGAAGGAAGGGATTATGGCATTTTTCTAGTAAAACCAATGACCATATTTAGGTATTTCAACAATTTTTTTACAGAATTACTCAGATTGAGCATAAGATCAGATAATATTTTAAAATTCATAACTCACTTATTTACAGAAACAGAACCACTTACAACAAAAGACACAAATAATAGAAGATTGATAACATTTCAGAATTATAGAAAGCTATGTAAAGGGTAAAATGATTATACTAGAATGTAGGTTATTATGGTTACTCCAATGGAACATTAACTACAGTTAGCACTGAACTTTCATAATAGCCAAGTTGAAGAAGGACATGTGATTTGTTAAATTCTGTAATAAATTTATTAAATGAAAATTTAATAAATAAAGGATATTGAACTATGTCTTGAAGAATATCTTAGTATTAGTATTAGTAAGAATTTCAATAAAGGCTGAGGGGAGTTAAATTACTGTGAACCAGGCATGGGACTTTCTTTTTATCTAGCTTTGCAGAAAGAGTTAAAATAATATAATAATAATTTCTCTTAGACCACATTTCCAAGGAAAAATGGCCTCAATCAGAGTTTTGTCAGGAGCTAGACAGGCTTAAATTCAATATTTAGCCCTCTGAAGTGAGCCTAGCGTGAGATATTTTATAGGGCTTGTTGACGAGAGAGCCACCAGCTTTAGGTACAGTAAATGCCGGGATTTCAAATAAGAAAAAAATTTATGTCCAGGGGAGAGTCAAAGATGAACTATAGATGTACCTGTGAGCAGCATCAGAACATTCCTTAATAATCAACTTCACCTTTTTTCAAATGCCTAAACAACTGAGGCTCCAAAGCTGTAAGCTGTAGAATGTAGATAAAGCTATAATTTGATCTGTAAACCTGAAAAAACAGTTATTATAGTCAGTCATCTTGGTAAAAGGAAGGAAAGAAGGGAGGGAGTGAGGGAGGGGACCTCGATATGGCTGACAACTCTTAATAAATAAGTTACGGGTTATGTCAAATCCTTTTTGGAAGTAAAAAGCATACAAAACAAATTTTCTCAGATAATAATGCATGTGTTTAATTCACTTTGGTTGTATGCATATGTACCCTGAAGACAATCCTCATCCCAGCATATCATCTCTTCCTTCACTAACTAAACTTCCATTATCTTCTTGAGAAACTAAGTTAATCTGGAATCATGAACACAGGGAGGGACAAAGTGTGGAGACCTTTTGACTTCATTGGTCTTAGGGCAAATGGTGTAGTAGAAAGTGCTGCAAGACCCAGAATCTAGTCTGGTCCCCATCTGGCCAACTAAAGCTCTGTAAAATTATGCAAATCACTTAGCTCTCTGGGTCTCAAATTCGTTAAAGGCAAGATGGCAGTGAAAGATCTAGATTAGTTTTCTAAACAGTGGTACATAAACCAGCTGGTACAAATACCGGTAATCTTACCTGATACAGAGATAAACATTTTGAATTTTAATAATTATTTTTCAATTGAGATGTTTTATTTTTAAAGAAGCTTCAGATTATATAAATGTTACATCAAAAATACAGAGGGATTCCCAAACACCCCAACCCCCTGGTTTACATTTTGCCCCGCACAATTTTATAGGTTTTGACAAAAGTATAATGGCCTGTATCCATCATTGCAATGTCATGCAGGACAATTCCAGGGCCTCCAAATTGTCACATGTTACACCTATTCTTCCCTCTCCCTCCCCTCAGAACCTCTGTGGCCACTGCCTTTATATCAGTGATACAAATTCTTCCATTGCTAGAATAATAGTAAGTCTACTTTGGTCCATAGTTGCATTCCCCCCTTATGTTTGTTCGTTCCTCAGTGTTGAGGATGGTGATGCCCATTCTGTTACACTTATGCACGTCTCAGCAGGATCTCACTGACTGCCATAGTAAGCCGTGCCCCAAGCAGGGCAGCTCCCGAGGGCTCTAGAGACATCTAGACACTATTGGCAGGGCAGACAACCTCAGGAATTCCACATCCTGTGAGTGGGCCTTAACTTGGAGCATATGTTTCCCAATATAACAGAGTTAGACTCATTTATAATTTCCCTACACATGGCTCTTCTGCCCCTTTTACCTTATTTGAACCTATAATTAACACTATACTCACCATATTAAATAAAATAGTTGTTTTATTTAATGTGTGCTATGAATAATAAACCAACAAATCAAACCTGTAAATTCATGTATTTTTTTAATTGTTTCGAACAAGTCAAATAAAAATGGAAATTAATTTAAATTTGATATAACAAAAAATTAATTGAATAATCTTATAGGTGATACATGCATATAGTAAAAATTATGAAGGTGGTATTTGAAGAACTGAAGTTTGGGAAACACAACTGAATGATCTCTATGTCCCTTCCCCTGTGAAGGGCCTATATTTTCAATGAAAGAATGATGCCAGTCAAAACTAGAGAAATACTTTGTAAGCTAAGGAAGACTGGAGCAATTTCAGAAGAATGTCTAACTGAAGAGATGGAAACAAACCCATTTTCCAATGCACCTTCTTTTCTTTTATGTTGCCTTTCATGTCTTCCTAAAAAAATGAGGATCCGCAGACTCTTCCTGCAGTCCACTGCGTCCACAGTGGCCTCTTGTGCCGACATCCGAGAGGGAGGCTGGGCCGTCAATGAGAGACATTCTCCTGCCGTTTCTAAGGGCATAACCGTCCATTTTGAAATTTCTCTGTAAAGTATTTTTGTGGGAACAAAAATGGGTGTTTTAAAGGGAAAGGAAAAAATTACCCTACCACGGATTCTTCTGTGGAATAAACTACTCTTAGAAAGGCAAATGGAGGAAATTCCTAAAGAACAAAACAGCACATTCCAGGCACTTGTGTGTGAACATCTCTAATATTTGAAAACATGCAAAACAAGCACTGCCTGTAAAGACAAATAAATGGTAGTGTGCTGTGATATACTGCAAGACAAAAAAAAAACCCTCGCGTGGAAGCTGGGAGTAGAAGCTTTGAAGACCACAGCTGCCCGTTAAAGGAAAGGGTTGGCCTGGGGGAGACACAGAAGGGCTTCTTCGCCGTAGGAGTCTATGGGCCTTAGTCCAAAGAACTAAGAGGAAGATAATTTATACTAGTGAGGAAGTGGCATATTAATAAAAATAAAATATTAAAAAGGAAAAGTCATACTTCATTTTCACCTAAATAATTGAGAAGAAATCGGATCCCTTCGGATATTTCAATTGTCATTCTACTAAAATGGATTCGGATTTGGTATCCATTCCTTGTGTTCCTATTTATGTTAGCAGCTTCTGTGTGGTTGCTATAGTTACTAAAAGGTGTACAGCTGGCGCTGTGCTGTAAGTGCAGACAGTCGTCCCAGCAGAAGACCTGAAGAATCAACATATGGCCACAACATTTCCGGAAGGCATGTCAAAATCAGCATTTCTCCAACCATGTTTCACACTCAAAAATACACAAACAGACATGCACACAGGTCTAAGCTCCCTCACATAGCTTTAAAGGATCTCATGGAAGCAAATCATTCCCTCCTCTTACACTAAAAAACTTTCATTTTAAAGACTTTTTAAAAAGTCAGTTGTGAAACACTTTAACTTCTATAAAAATCTTTAAATGTGGAGAAATGTAGAAGGGTCAGTATATGGAGTGGGAGATGGGTGGTTGTGAGCTATCATTTGAAGATCACAGAGAAGAATAACAAAAACTATGCGTTTTTCCTTGTCATTTGGAAGTTATTAGTAGAACTTTCCTTTGTTCCATTGAGAAATGAGAGAAGAAAATATGAAGTTACAGCGAACCCATATGGCCAGCAGGAAAATCCTATTTAATTGCTTTATTGCCAGAAATGCTAAATCACTTCCTGGGGATGCAGTTCAAATGAAACATATGGCAGCTATTAGCAAAAGCCCCTAATGAATTCAAAAATAAGCTTTTTATTGGCGCTTTCTTATAAGCAACAGTATTACATGTTACATAAACTTTATATGCAAGTATGCGTTTGGTATTTTAATTCCACACACCTTCGATGAACACCTCGTCTGTTATCAGGCTGTGCAGCCAGCTTGCATGGAATCTTTCTTGCAAGCCCTGGAAAGGGCACGACGCTATGGGACTTCCAGACACAGCAGGAAGTGGGGGCTCGAAGGAGCTTCTCTGGGAGAACACTAAGTGGTCCCAAATCTCGCCAGGCCCCTTCTCAGACGTGAGGGACAAGAAGGCTCTCCTGAGCAGCAGCTCCTTCCCAGAGGTCCAATGCCCCAGAACGCCGCTCTGTTTGCACCTGGGCAGGCCTGCTACCCTGCTGCCTTCCCACGCCTCTGCAGCCTGCTCCCGCGACGATGCCGGTCACTGCTGTGGAGCATTTGCTCTGTGCAGCTGTTGTTTGTCTTTCCACCTATCTTCTTCAATCAGACTGCGAATTCCACGAAGAAGGGAACTTTGCTAAGGCTTTTGGTGCCCAAGATCACGTTAAGCATGTAATTAGTATCAGTAAATAGCGTTGATTAATTGAACATCAAGCGTCAGCGTTGTCAAGTTCCTTGAACACCTTCCATCCCTGGGGAATTTCATAAATTTAATCAATTTATTTATAAACCATTTTCCAAGGAGTCATTTCTCCCTCAAGCCCAAAGAAAAATCAACTGAGGAAAATTCAGCAGTTATTATTATCTAGTTTTACTCTTAAAGGGACATGATAAAATTCTAGGCTCATTAAACTTTGACAGTCCTTCCTCCACATTGTAATATGGCTTTGCAGCTATTTAATGTAAGGGAGCCTTGTAGCAAAATGAGGTGAGATTCCAAAGTCATTGGCAGTCTCTACATGATGGATTGGCACTGGCGAGATGAAGGCTCGTGGACTTTTGCTTCATGGCCCAACCCTTCGATTCTTACTTTTGTCAAATATTATTTATACATGTATAGTCAAATACAATAAACTATGGAAAAGGCCTGCATCTGTCACTGGTCAGCTTATGATTTGGGGTATGACGCTTGCATTGTCTGAGTTTCAGATTAAAAAGAGAGCACTTGGGATAATTTCTAAATGTCCTGTGCAGCTACCCTTGCACAGATTTTTTTTTTTTTTTTTTTTTTTTTAATCTAAGTCACTGTCTTATCACGGATCCTCTGCAAAATTTTCTCCTCCTTTGTTTCAAAATGCTCTGGTAGGTAGGGGCTCAGAGGCCAGCGTGCTAGGGATGTACCCTGGTTTCCATGACTGCCTGTGTAGCCATGCAAAAATTACTTTACCCTCTGGGGCTTTATGTTGTTGTAAAGATTGAGTTTTGCAGGTAAAAGCTTAAAACTGTGTCTTGTGCATACTAAGCACCCAGTAAGTGTTGGCTATTTTTATGTTGAGAAACTTTCTTTATGAACATCCTTCCATTGCCAGATAAGTTACAATCTTATCAATGAAAGGGTCTTTGTTTTATTTTGTTGTTTGTTTGCTTTTCACAAAAGAGAAAATTTCATTTAAAGCCCTGGTCTCCAGTCAGGGAATACACCCAGGGGTGAGGCTTAAAATATAACACATGGCACCGATTTACTTTCATTTTAAAATACTTTTCAAAACAACACAAATAAAATTAAACACCAAAAATGTAAGATAATTCTCTTTTTGAAAAGGGAGGAAACAGCTTTCCTGTGATGTAGAATCAGAGAAGTTCTTCCTGAAGCTAAAAGAAAAGTCAGATGGCCCTGCTCTACATGGAAGGATGCTGAGGAAAACACTGGACGCCCCCGCCATCCCTTGGATGCCCTGGTGCTGTACAGGGCTCCTCCACACTGCCCTTTGCTGACCTGATGTTCTCTTCATGGTTGCATCTTTGGCAGGATACAGAGCCTGTCTTCACACTTGGAGAAAAAGAGTTGAACCACTGAATTCTGATTGAGATGAAATCAAAACATTTTCAAAAGAGACATCTCATGCCAAAAGAAAGTTCACCCTATTTTTTATCCATAGAAAGATCTTTATTTTAATTAGTTGGATAATTACATCAATCTCCAAATCCTCTGAATTCCAGAAGTAAGGATCTTAGCAATTAGCAATATCTCACAAAGATATAAGCATCTTGACATCGGAATTTCCTGCACTAGAAATAGGATGCCATTTTCTTATGCCGATCCACAACCCAGGTGTACATGGGTCTGTCCACACACACACACACACACACACACACACACACAGACCACACAGATCACCTGAGGGTGTTTTTTTATCTTAGCTCTGCTGACTTTGTCCCCTGAAGAGGGGGAGAGAGAGTACTTTCAGACCTCTTGTGTAGATGGGTGATTGTGGGATAAAAGATGTCAAATCCAGATGGGTCAGATTGATTCCTCAAAGCTTCCACTACAAGGCTAACACTCGCCTGCCTGCTCATTGTATTTTATACATGAATAGCCGAAATGAATAGGAATCAGAAGTTTGACTTCCTTAATTTGCTTCAGGGTATCCATAAACAATGGAAGTAGCCTGTTTATGTTTTAAGTCTTTTGAAAGCATCTAATTCAGACCTCTATCTTTAAAATAATGTTGGTGGTCAACCCTGAGAAATGAGCTTCTGAAACTTTATCATCAGTAAATTAACATGCCTGGACCAGTCTGTAATAATAAATGGTAATAGCAGCTACCTTTTGCCTTCTGTGCTTTATAATGGTTACTGTATTTACTTCCCTTGGCCATCCTGTGAACTAGGTGCAATTTCCCCCATTATATAAAAGAGGACTCTGAGCCTCAATTGTACACAGCAAATAAGGGACAATGCAGAGATTTCAAATGCCCCCAACCTGACCAAATTTCCTTTTTTTTTTGACTCCCCCAAACAGGGCAAAGAAATCAGGCTGTAGGCACACAAAGCCAGAGTCTGGAAGACAGGTTATCAGGAGACAGAAAGGGAGTAGAGGGTGGCGAGCTGATGCTCAATATGGGCACAATCTGTGAGAGGGTGGAAGGGGGTGGTTTGGCAGTGGCTGGGGGTGATGGTAGTGCAGGGATGTGATTGAGGTTGATGGTGCCGGAATGTGAGGGTGGGGGCTTGGGTTGGAATATCCATAGAAATGGGGGAGAGCTGGAGGAAGGAACAGGTAAACTCTGGGGATGAAACTAAAATGGTGGGAATGTTCTTTTAGCAGGTATGGCAGGGGAGGGTCACTGGTGCAGGGCGACAGGGCTGGGGGAGTTTGTGGGAAAGGGCGCACCTGGGGCATGCTTCTATGGAATATGAAAATATTCATCTTGTCATAGGGTGTTATCTCAGTGGGTGGAGACCTACACACACACACACACAAAAAACCATCCTGAGGAGTTCTGCTATCTTCTCAAATAGAAGGGCAAGACTCTCTCAAGAACATAGGCAATGCCTAATGAAAGAAGAAAGACCAATGTGTCAAACGCTCAATATATAATGCATGTAACTATGAACCTTATTCTTCAAAAATTGCAACCTAAGGGGGAGGGGCAAGATGGCAGCAGAGTCAGGAGCTCCTGGTGTCAGCTTCTCTCCAGGGCTGTTAGTAATCACCCAGAGCTATCTTAAGCACCTGTTTGGGGGCTCCAGGAGACCAGAAGTGCGTCCTGCAATGTCCTTGAAAGTGTGGAAGGAGGAGACCGCCCATCTGCAGGCAAGATTTGTGAGTAGAGCCCTCCACGCTGTGGAGGCCGGTGCCTGCGGCACAAGCCACCTCGGGAGCTGTTTCGTGGCTGGAGTTGGAAGCTCCATTTTCTAAAAATAGGGGAGGAAGAGACGGTTGACTTCAGCTGCTGAATAGTAAACTCGGTGGGCTAAAGTATAATCCTAAGAATAGCTAAAGTTTGAACCTGTCCAAGTCAGAAAGAGGCCGGAGCTGCCATTTTAACTCCGCCAGCAGCATCAGGGGAAGCTGGGCCGACTGAAAATCACAGTGACGGTAGGGACCGGCTTCTTTCCACCAGATTGGATTGCAGCCCTAGCCGAGGCTCCAGCCTCACTTCTGGCAGGGAGGAAACACCAGCCTCTCCAGTTAACTGCAGATGCTTTTGACTGGCACAGACTGAATAGTGGGACACCTGGGGCTGCATCCCCACACCTCAATAGGACAGGAGAGGAGCTGGGTTTCCTCGGCCTCTCCGGGCAACTGCAGGTGTTTTCAGCCCACATGAACTGGTTTGTTGAGTGCCTTCTACTCTATCTCCACCTCTGCCCCCCATAAGATAGGAGGGGGGTTGTGTTTCTTCAGCCTTTCAGGGCAACTGCAGGTGTTTTCCACCTGCACAAACTCGACCATTGGGCACCTGTGGCTCCACCCTCTACCTGCAATAGGACAACAGAGAGACTGTGTTTTCCCAGCCTCTCTGGGTAACTGCAGGTGCTTTGGCCCACACAAACTGAACAGACACCTGTAGCTCCATCCTTACCCCTAAGTAAGATAAGAGGGGAGCCATGTTTCCTCAGCCTTTCCAGGCAACGGCAGGCACTTTTGGCCTCACAGCCTGGACTGGTGGGTACCTGTGGATCCACCCCCAGCCCCCAATAGGAAAGGAGGGGGCTGGTGTTTCCACAGCCTTTCCAGGCAACGGCAAGCACTCTCGGCCTGCATGGACTGAACTGTTGGATGCCTGTGGATCCACCCCCACCCTCTAACAGGACAGGACGGGGTGGGTGTTTCCTCAGCCTCTCTGGGCAACGGCAGGCACGTTTCAGCTACAGGGACTGAACAGTTTGGTGTTGGTGGTTCTGTTCCCACCCCCTAAAGGGCAGAAGGGACAGCACTCCCTCAGTCTCTCAGGGCAACTGCAGGCAGATTCGGCCCACACGGATTAGATTGTTGGGCATTACAGAGGGTCCATCCCCACCCCCAGCAGGGAGGGAGTATAGTGCTACGTCAGTTTACCTGGGCAACTGTGGTCATTTTGCACCTGCACAGCATACATTGCTGCCCACACCTGCAGCTCCTTCCCCACCTCAGGTAGGGAAGAAGGGGTGTGAAACTTCATCAGTCTCTCCAGGAAACTACAGACAGTCTTGTCCTGCCCAACTTGGATTATTACACACTGCTGTGGTTCTGTCCCTACCCCTGGCAGAAGAGGAAGTAAGAGAAGCTTTATTGGACCCCGGGGCAATGTGGGACGCTTCGGCCTCCACAGCTCACAGCACCAACTATATCCTCAACTCCTACTACACAACCAGCAAGGGGAAAAAGGCAACAAAGCCCTAAACTAAAGAGAGAAATGGCACCCAGAATAAATATATCTAGTGAGCCAGATGCCAAGCCCCCAACAAAAAATTACAATCTATACCAAGAGCCAGGAAGATATGGCCCAGTTAAAGGAACAAGATAAGCCTCCAGATGACATAAAAGAGTTGAGGCAACTAATCATAGATGTTCAAAGAAATCTCCTTAATAAATTCAGTGAGATGGTTGAAGAGATTAAGGATATTAAGAAGACACTAGGGAAGCGGCTGTGGCTCAATCAGTAGGGCTCCCTTTTACCATATGGGAGGCCCGGGTTCGGTTCCCGGGGCCTCCTGGTGAAGGCAAGCCCACCCACAAAGCGTGGTTAGCTGACCCAGTGAGCACAAGCAGCAAGGGGAGGATAAATGAATAAATAAATAAAATCTTAAAAAAAAAAAAAAAAATACATTGGAGGCATATAACAGCAGATTTGAGGAGGCAGAAGAAAGGATTCGTGAGCTTGAAGACATGGCTTCTGAAAGCAGACATACAAAAGAACAGATAAAGAAAAGAATGGAAAAAATTGAACAGCATCTTAGGGAACTAAATGACAGCATGAGACGTGCAAACATACATGGCTAGGTGACCCAGAAGGAAAAGAGAAAGGAAAAGAGGCAGAATGAATATTTGATGAAATAATGGTAGAAAATTTTCCAACCCTATTGAAGGGCATGGATATCCGTGTCCAAGAAGCACAACATACTTCCATCTGAATAAATCTGAATAGACCAACTCTGAGACACATATTAATCAGAATGTCAAATGCCAAAGATAAAAAGAGAATTCTGAGAGCAGCAAGAGAAAAGCAATGCATAACATATAAGGGCTACCCAGTAAGATTAAGTGCCAATTTCTCATCAGAAACCATGGAGGCAAGAAAGCAGTAGTATGATATATTTAAGATACTGCAAGAAAAAACATGCCAACCAAGAATCTTGTATGTGGCAGGAATGTCTTTCAAAGATGAGGGCTAGTTTAGAATATTCACAGATAAACAAAAGCTGACAGAGTTTATAACAAAGAGACCAGCTTTGCAGGAAATACTAAAAGGAGTGGTGCAGCCTGAAAAGAAAAGACAGGACAGAGAGACTTGGAATAGAGTCTAGAAATGAAAACTGTGTCACTAACATTAACTAAAACTGTCAAAAGAGTTTGTGGTGGTCTAAGATTATTTATGAATTCCAAAAAGAGAGATTATATTTGTAAACTCGTCTGTTTCTCTGAGCATGATATCCTTTGATTGATTTAAATTCAAGAGTCAAGATTAGGGCTTTGATCTATAACAAAGTTGCTAGAGCTAATAAACAATTTCAGTAGAGAGTCAGGATACAAGAACAATATGCAAAAATCAGTGGTGTTTCTATACAACCATAATGCACAATCTGAGGAGGAAGTCAGGAAGAAAATTTCATTTACAATAATGACTAAAACAATCAATTATTTAGGAATAAACTGAACCAAGGATGTGAAGCACCTGCATTCAGAAAATTGCAAAGCATTGTTAAAAGAAATTTAAAAAGACCTAAATAATTGGAAGAACATTCCATGCTCATGGATTGGAAGACTAAATATTATTACAATTTCAGTTCTACCCAAATTGATATACAGATTCAATGCAATCCCAATAAAAATTCCATCAATGTTTTTTAAACACTTGGAAAACATAATTATCAAATTTATTTGGAAGGGTAAGGGGCCCTAAATAGCCAGAAACATCTTTAAAAGGAAAAGCAAAGTTGGAGGACTCTCACCTCTGGACTTTATATCATATTACCTAGCTTCAGTGGTAAAAACAGCATGGTATTGGCATAAAAATAGACACATAGACCAATGGAACCAAATTGATGGTTCAGAAACAGACCCTCACATCTATGGTCAAGTGATTTTTGACAAGCCTGTTAAACCCATGTAGCTAGGGCAGAACAGTCTATTCAACAAATGATGCTGGGAAAACTGGATATCCACAGCCAAAAGAAAGAAAGAGGATCCCTATCTCACACCTTATACAAAAATTAACTCAAAATGGATCATCAAGTCCTAAATGTAAAAACAAGAACCATCAATCTCCTAGTAGAAAACATAGGAAAACATTTTCAAGACCTGGTGGTAGGTGATGCATTCTTAAACCTTATACTGAAAGCATGAGCAACGAAAAAAACATGGATAAATGGGACCTCCTCAAACTTAAACATTTTTGTGATTCAAAGGACTTCATCAAGAAGGTGAAAAGGCAGCCCACTCAATGGGAGAAAATATTTGGAAACCACATATCCAAAAGAGTTTGATTTCCATTCTATATAAAGAGATCATACAAATCAACAATAAAAGAACAAGCAATCCAATTTAAAAACGGACAAAAGATTTAAATAGACATTTCTCCAAAGAGGAAATACAAATGGCCAAAAAGCACATGAAAAAAATGTTCTATATCACTAGTTATTAGGGAAATGTAACTCAAAACTACAATGAGATATCATCTCACACCTCATAGAATGGCCATTATTTTAAAAAATAGAAAACTATAAGTGCTGGAGAGGATGTGGAGAAATAGGAACACTCCTTCACTGTTTGATAGGATTGTAAAATAGTGCAGCCTCTGTGGAAGACAGTTTGGCGATTCCTCAGGAAGCTAAATATAGAACTGCCGCATGATCCAGCAATTCCTCTACTAGGAATATATCCAGAAGAACCAAAAACTGTGACACAGACAGACATCTGCACACCAGTGTTCATAACGGCGTTATTCACAATTGCCAAAAGATGGAAACAACCCAAGTGTCCATCAACCAATGAATGGATCAACAAAATGTGGTATATACAATGATGAAATATTATGCTGCAGTAAGAAGAAATGTAATTGGGACACATATGAAAACATGGATGAATCTTGAAGACATTATGCTAAGTAAAGTAAGCCAGACACATGAGGACAAATATTGCATGGTTTCATTAATATGAGCTAAATATGAAGAATAAACACATGGAGTTAAAAACTAGAGTATAGGCTATTAGGAGATAATAGAAGGGTTGAGAAAAACTACTGATGCTTAATGTATGTAGAAATTTTAATTAACTTGACTGTAAAAGTGTGGAAATGTATAGAGTTGATGGTAACACATTATAGTAAGTAGCAGCTTGTTTACAAATGGGATTGTGGCTGAAAAGAGTAGTCTAGGGATGTAAATGTCAATTGAAAGAAAGCTAGAGAATAATCTAGGGACTGAATAATACAGAGACTCCAGAGTGAATGAGAATTGTGGTTGATGGTACAGATGCAAGAGTGTCCTTCTGTGAGCTAGAGCAGATGTACATCACTATTGCAGAGTGGTGGGAATGTGGAGAAGTATGGGAAATCTACAACTGGTGTGACCTGTGGACTGTAGTTAACAGCAATACTGTAATATTCTTGCATCAATTCCAAAGATGTACTGTCTTGATAATGGGGGGTATAGAAAAAGTGTGCCAAATATATGCTATGGGCCACGGTTGTTGGTAATAGTCTGATATAATCTCATAATCTGTAACAAATATTCCACCACAGTGTGGTGTGTTGGTGACGAGGTGGTGTAGTCTACACATGTGCTGGATTGTTTTGTAAGTTAACAACCTCTGTAATAAAAACATATTTTTAAAAATAATAGGGTTGTTTGGGGAAAAAATATACCAAAGGTAAGAGATGGGCTATAGTTATTAGTAATATTTTGATGATGCTCTTGCATAGTTTGTAACAAATGTTTCACAACAATGCAAGGTGTTGATGGAGGGGTGATGTATGAGACCCCTGTATGATGTTATGCATGTTTATTTTGTAAGTTCACAACTTTTACTACACACTTACTGTTTGTTTATGTTCATATATGAATGGCATAGCTTAATTTTAAAATACAGCTTTTTAAAAGGGGGGGAAATTGCACCTTAGTGGTTTCCATGTGTTCAGAGGGGAGGGGGAGGGAAGAATGGATGGAGCATGGGGCATTTTTAGGGCATTGGAATTGTTCTGCATGATCTCTCAATGATGGATACAGGCCGTTATGCATTTTGTTAGAACTTAAAAAAGTTTACCATACAGATTGTGAAGCATAATGTAAACCATTGACCATGGTTAGTGGCAATGCTTCAATAGTTATTCATCAATAATAACAAATGTACCATACTCATGTAAAATGTTATTAATAGGGGAAAATGTGAGGGGCTTGGGGGTTGGCGTATACGGGAATCCCCTATATTTTCAACGTGACTTTTCTTTTACCTAAAGCTTCTTTGAAAGTAAAGTGAAAAAAAAATAAGAAAAAAAGCAAAGAAAGAGAGACATCAGCTACAAAAATTCCATCAAAGTTCAAAGAGCAGTTTTAGTCTTGTTAATTGCCTACATCTTTTAAGGATAACGTGGGTATGTTTTGGATTTAGTCTGTTTTCAGAGAAGAAAACAGTAGTACTGTGGTTTGCAATTATTATAAAAGCATCTATCTTGTGACTTTTATGACAGGTCCACAATCTTATTTTTCTTTTGTCAGGTTGTATTTTATATTTGTTCCATTAGTGGTATGTTGTTTTATTCTTAATGGTGTTATTCGATGTTTCTTTCTATTAATACCACAATTGTGTGGCTTTTCTTATCTTTTCAGGCTATTCCAGGTATTTCAGAGAAGGAAAAGGCTGGTAAGTTGACATTTTGGTTACGTGTCCCTCCTATATATTTTTGAATAAAATTCCATCTTAAAATAGACATTTCATTAAGTATCTAAAATCTATAAATCTCATCAATCTTTGAGCAAATATTACTGAGAAATTAATGTTTTGCTAAAAATATAAGAAAATACATGCAGCGTTCTAACATAAACATTACATTGTGTTAAAATAAAATGTGTGCTTATGTAGCCTTACTTGTAACTGCAACCACAATTTTTTTTCCTTAGGAAAATATTTGATGTCAGTCAACACACTGGACAATGGTCTCTGGAAATCAGTTAATTATTATCATGACTAGATTTTTAATCTGAAGTGCTTATTCAGTAGTCATAGAAAAAGTTGTGGTGATCATTATTTTTAAAGCTTATGCTATACTATCAAAATATAATTATGAAGCAAATATGAATAATTGCATTGGATTAAAAGTATAATATTTTTCTATGCTTTGTACTATGGATATTTAATAGTATTATGGGAAAATGGATAATAACTGAGGAGAAACATGGAAATATTAAAAATTGAACTTAGCTTGGTGGAATTATGTGCTTTGATAAATCTTTTTATCTTTCTTAATTTTGTCTTGTGTTCTTTGTAAGAAAAAGTAAAACGCCAAAGTTTGAAAATGGGCTACTGAGCTAGAAGCATTCCATTTAGTTCTTAGATATTTGTGATTTTGTGATTATCTAAGCACGGCTTCAAGTGACTTCACATTTGAGTCTTTCAGATGTGGTTTTTATATGGGGGAAGTTCTCTTCTATTTCAGTGACCTTGTTTTTGCCCCCAGGTAGATTTTACATGAAAGTTTTCATCATTTTTATCCTTGTGTGAGCCAAACTTTCTCTTATGTTTAGGCTGTGTCTGGTTCCTTCAGTCTAATATGTTGAAAGGTATCCTTTCAGAATAGAAGGAAAATATTGAACTGACATCATGTGGCAATTCAACAGGAAAAAAAAAAAAGCTCAGTTTAACAGGGCACTGGCATTATATGGATTATTAGTATCTACTAATCAAATTCAAATTCCAAAGCTCCAGACTGTTAACTGGATTGTGTTAACTAGTTAGGAGAAGAAATAAATGGTTATGACGAGCATATGCCTCATAAGAAAAACAGAGTTACAAAAGTCATGGTTTAGCTTGAGTTGTGATGTTCTCTATAATTCCTTTATTACCTGCAATTTAAACAAAGTAGAGCACAGAGCAAGTTGTCGTTTTGTTCCAAATATCAGCAAATTCTTTCTATCCCAAGGAAAAAGTCAGGGTATGAGTTCTTGGGAGGGGAAAATGGATACCATTGGTTGAGGGAATGGACAGGAAAAGCTACCTTCTTCTTCTCTCATTTAAATGGTGTCAGTTTGGAGAGGAGAAGCATTTCATTATATCAAGCTTCTCAAGTATTTTAAAGATATTATTAGAAAAACAAAGATCTTATTACACAAAAAGCATAAATGCGAACAGTACTTTTTCATTATAATCCTGGACATTTTTCCCAACAAAAACATGAAATTAAATGTAACTCTACCAGAATCTCTTTGGGTCACTTCTATATTGCTGGGCACAAGTCAGAAGAGTTGATAGATCCAGTTTACAGAGGTGCAATGAGATGATCCATCGGCTGGTTTGTGTGACCTTGCCAGGCGTCCGATTCCTGGAAGCCACGTCCCATCCCAGATGCAGGATGGACTGACTTGAGCAGAACCTGGCTTCTCCTGTGTATTAGAACATTACGATGGAATTTTATTCCAAAATGGATTTTGATTTAGGTTTCTTGAGACGGTGGTGACATGTTTAGGAGGAAGTATAACTTTGTTTGAAAATTTTATGTGTCAAGACAAATGCTCATGTTTGAATATTTTATTAATAATGGTAACAGTTCTGACCATTCAAGAGAGGATGTGATTTGTTTCAAAAGGTATAAAGGACAGTGACAGTTTTGAGCAATCTAACTCTTGTCTTCCCAAACTTCACTGTGCTCTATTTTAAGTATTTTGAGTGTTTTACATCCAAATGTGAATTTCTTTATGCCAATCTTTATGAATCTCTATTTTTAAACTTCCTCTAGACAGAGGAATGATCTTGAAGGCAGAGGACCCACTCAATCTTCTGGGGGTTAATTAAGCTCTTAAATAGGATTAAGCTTCATACCCACCCCTAAGGCCTTTTTTTTTTTTTTCCTGTCTTGCTAAGTGAATGTAGCCTATTGTTCCTTATTAAGAAAGTCTATTTTTAATCTATGTGACCTCTCATCTAAGCCAACTGGAACTCACGCTGCCAGCCTTTCTGAAGCTCTAAGTAAAATCGTTGTGGGTACATTCCCTTAATAATTCTTGCACTGCAGTTGTGTGGTTGTGCCTGTGTGTTCTTTAAGTAACCATCTCCTATTCTGATCCACTCTGCTGTGTTAAGTACAGCCTGGTGGGTCAACTCTGGTGCTTTCCGACAAAAAATTACAAGTGGAAATAACTTTGAAACAGCCATTGGTTCATTCTTTACAGATATTTATTGAATAGCACCATATCTAAGGCATCATATTAGAGTCTATCAAGGAAGCAGTTGTGAATAAGGAATGGTCTCTGCCCAAAGGAACTCAAAGCCTAGTTGAGAATGTCCCGTCTGGCTAGCACCTTCCATCTCCTCTTCTCAATTGAGAATCTCTTAACCCAGCTCCTTCAGAAAACCCTCAGGAAAAGAATCTAATTCAAATATTGTTTTCAGGAAATTCTGCATCAGAATTGTGCATTTTTAAAATCTGAAATAGCATCCAATCCATTTGTTTAAAAAAAACAATAAGAATCACAAAAGTACTGATATGTGTGATTGTATCCGATACTTGGTAATTTTAGATAAATTTCATTGTGTCCTTAGAGTCTCTGTGCCCCTAAAGAGAAGGCCCCATGCCATTGTTATGTTCTCCAGAACATCTGCTTCCTATCTGTGTGGCCTTGAGCATGTTACTTAACTTCTTCCTTTTCCCTCATTTCTAGAAAATAAATAAAGAATCCGTCATGCTGTTGTTACGAAGCAACAATGCTTGGTACAAACGAGGCCTGGAAAATGGAAGCTATTTTTTATGATAATGAGTTGCGTTTATAACCCACGCTGTGTACAGGCCGAGTGGACACTCGCGGCGCCCCTACTGCCAGCGTCTGCTCCGACGGCACTTAAAGGCGGCCTTGGGGCACCGGCTGACAGCCAAGCAGCTGGCTCTGTGGAGTCAAGAGGTCGCTTTCTCCGAAGGCCTTTGCTTGAGTTCTTTCAGGCAAAGGTTCCCACAGCACAGGCAGAGCTGGCCACGTTTTAACCTGTCCTTAGAAATCCTTTATTAGGCTAAAGTTCTCTCTTGTCAACCAGTATGCTTCAATTTTCCCCAAAAGCTTGGTCCCTGAGAAATGTTCACTCTGCATCCCTTTTTCCCTGGTTAGTTGGACCCCACCCACCCCACGGCCCAGCCAGTAGCCTGGGTTACCCTGCTGCAGCCCTCGCTCACCTCCCTCACCCAATCCTGACAGCACTATCTTCTGAACGTCCTTGTCCTTGCCGGTCCCTCTGCCTTGCTTTACCTCAGGCCTTCACTTTCCACTGACTTTCGCAACTGCTTGCATAATTGGTTTCCCTGCCTGAACCAATCACTACTCCAGCACACTCCCGACACTGTCACCAGCATTATCTTTGCAAAGTGCAATCTGATGGTGCCAATTCCTGCTTCCACATTTTCTTTGTATCCTGTTGTCCCTGGTATAAGGTCACACTTCCCTGCCTGGGAAACCTGGCTATTTTTTTAAATTATTATTTTGTAATCTGGATGCAGTAGACTTCATTGTGCTGTGTATCTCCATTCTGTCCCTCACCCCCACCTCCATCTCCTTCTGTCCTGCTCTGCGCATTGGGCAGCTGGCCCGCGTGGGTTGCATGTCTGCCTTCCCCTTTGCACCAGTGAGCAACACCAGCAGGAGGAGGGCAGGGGGGGGGTAGTTTATTCCCCTGGCTGCCTCCCTAGGGGTCTACACTGGGTCCTCTTAGGCAGCCCTTTCCACACGAGATCCCAGATTTTGACTTCCATTCCCTCCTCTTGCCTAATCAAGTTTAGCGGTTGTAACTCCACTATCTAAACTTGAAATTTCCCAAAACCTTTCTAAACAGGCCTGTTATTAAACTCCCCTCAAACTACCCAATGCTCCATCTGTTTCCTGCTAGGACCATCACTATATACTTACTGATCTCTTCCTTCTTCTTTGGTTTTGGTCAAACAACAGCCACCATATTTTGCCATAGAACCCATTCCAACTCAGTATCTTTCTACTTCTACCTAGAACTGTGACATACAACCTCCTTTTAAAAGATAGATAGATAGATAGATAGATAGATAGATAGATAGATAGATAGATAGATAGATAATGAGATAGAGTGAGCTGGATAGAGAAAAAGATGGCTTATTCAGAAAAACATATATATGGACCATGTTTTTCTTCATTCTAAATGAAAATCATTTTCTTTAATTCCACAGGGGAGAAAAAATAGCTACCCTTATGATTTGGAATGTGTTTGTTATTTCTTATTGAATAAAAGAATGTAACTTAGAAAGTTATTAATGCATTTTAGTCATTAAGATGTGACTCTCTGAGCATATTTGAAAAGTAGCCCGGAGCCCACTATCTCTCACTATAAAATTAATTCACAGAAGGCATCACAGATTTGTCAGGCTGCATGGGATTCCACAGAAAAGAGGTCATTATCATTAGCCAAATGAGACTTTTTCTTCACTGCCTTAAAAAACCCTTCATGTTTGATTAGAACCAGCAGTAATATTGCCTTCTTAACAAATTCCCTGGCAGACGTAGGCTCCTAAAAAAAAACAAACAACTGTGTTTCCTGTTACAGTTCTTATTACCTGGCTTAGTTGTGTGTCATCTCTAAGCCAAAAGCTTTTCTAGGCCAGGAACACTGCCTTTGTGTCTGCTGTAATTAAAACAGCTATTAGAACAGAGTAGGAGTTCTGTAAATATGTTAATAAATTATAATTACAAAGGTGCTCTAGCCTCAGTCTTAATGATTTAAAATTAATATGCTTCTAAACTTTCTATTTAACTTTTCCCCCAACTCCCTCCAATACTTCTCCTACTGCCAAATATCTCAGCCAAGTAATTAATTAATGGTGTTATTTGGGGAATCTATCCCATACAAATGTATAAAGGGTGCCATTGAGAAAGATAACCTAGAATCTGACTTTGTTTGGCTGTGTTCCTTTGTCACTTTTCTTAAAATGCTTGTTCTCCTGCCTTGAGGTTATTTAGTTGACCAGAAAATGTAAAAAATCAAGATAATGAATAAGTATAGCCTGAAACCCTTGTGAAAGATAGCTTTCAGAAGCAAAGAGCAGAGTCACAGTCTCTCCAAACTTAGTGTTATGTCTAGGAAGGCAGAAAATAGAAATCAAACACTTCTTTGTGCAAAATGTGTGAGGGGAAAAATGAGGGTTTTCATAGTTTCATCCCAAGCTCTTTGTAAATAATGAATAACAAAGCCCAGACTTGGTACCTTTTGATATTCATTTTCTTGGCTCCCTTTGATCACTGGGATGGGAAATACAGATGGCAAAAAAAGAGAGAAAATAACTGAAACAGACACTTCCCTTTTTCCACCCTGATCATCATTGCTTCTATTCAGAGAATATCCATGCGATCTACTTCCCTGTGAGCCATTTTGGATCTACGGATCCAAAAGCATTTGATGAAAAAACAAAACTAGGACTGCTCTGCTTCAGAGTCCTCCTCTGAAAGACCGTGCCCTATTTTAGGTCTCCCTTACAGAACGGATCAGATTGGTTTTCTTGCTGCCTCACCCACTTGACTGTCAGCATGTTCAAGCCAGGAGTTTATTTCATTCAACTTTGTACTCCCAATACCTCGCAATATGGTCATTTGACGAATGAATGAATGAATGAATGAATGAATGAATGAATGGAGATTTTTTAAAAATCCAGAAATTCTTTACTCTGTACATATGATAATCTCAAAGCCAAATGTAGAATCGTAACCATTCTATTCTAATTGAGGCTCTTTCTGAAACTGCAAAGACCACCACCCCCCCTACCCCACCCTAGCTGTTTTACAGGGTTCAGCAAGATCTGGAAAATTTGTCTTTATCTGGCCCAGGCTGGGATTTGGCCAACATTCCAAATTCTTTATTCCTTTTCACTCCCAGAAAATGGATTTCATTATTTTTATACTAATGGTTTATATATTCACTTATTTCGGGCTTTTTTTTTTTAGTACCATGGTCTCTGCTCGCCAATTTTTTTATGAGGAAGGAATTTAGGGTATGCCCACACATAACCTCTCAGTTTTTCTGAAACCTAATGTAAACTAACCCATTAAAAGTTGGTTGTGGTTGACTGGGCTGTTGAAGAGTAAATACATTAGCTTGCAGGTATCAAGGAATTCATGAAGCGCACAAATAAGCTATTCTTAAATGCCAATGATCTTGAATTTATAGGATATTTTAAAATACGGGTAATTTTCTAGATCTCTTTCTTATTTTCCTGTTGGTATTTTAGTTATTAGCAAGTAGGCACAACAACTCAGCTTTATCACCAAAATCAATCAAGCGTATTTCTTTTTTCTCTCAATGACGTTTTAAGCAGCGTGGATAAATGATAATGTCTCTTCTGACAAGTTCCAATTCAGATGGGTCCCGCCACACTTGGAGGGGCCTTTCTAGATCTCCACAGCAGAAAGTAGCACTGCACTGATTTCTTTCTTCTGGCATTTAGTGATGTATTTCTGTTCATGAATTACCTTCTATACCAGGCGGTGAGCTCCGTGCAGACAGAAACCACCGTTTCATCTTTGGCATCCCACACCTGGTGTGGTATCTTGCACAGAGCAGGTTCTCGGGAAATCTTTTTCTGAATCAGTCAAACACCTGCAATCATCAGTTCATCTCCAGTGTATTAATGACAAGTACTTTTCACAAAGATAGCTTGAATTATCTTCCTGCAAAAAGTCTGATGTACATTTTGCTCCTCCCATTGCCCTGAAAAGAATGGCTATGAGCACTATGATCTGAAGGAAAGGCTGTTAACTACCCACACAGGTTAATGAGACTGTTTTGCATTTCAATATATTGATATTGACCTTTAATAGATAGGAAAAATAAATTATTCATTTTCAATCTTTCATGAAGAAAGACAATTTATTCAAAAGGTCTCTTTCTATTTTATTTAGAAAGCAATAGAACTTCCATTTAGTTTGAAAATCAGTTTGATCATTTCTTAGATACCTTCAAATATTTACCTTTATAAAGTCTCCACCACACAATTTGCAGTTCAGTTACTTTTATTAATAATGTGAATATATGTACAAATATGTACCCACAAGACACATGCACATTGATTCTAGTTTCTTTGGAGATTAACTTCGGAAAGTTACATCAAGAGATAATTCTGACCTGTTTGAATATGAAATATCCTACAATTCTGCTGGCAAGACATTATTTTTCTTCTCATTTTGACTCTCCATTGGTTGGAAGCACTTTGATTTATTTTTCTATATGCAAGAATTTAAGATCATTCTATTCCAGATAGATCCATGGACATTTATATTGCAGAATTGAGACATGATTTTGAGATATGGTTTATCTAAGTGGGAAAATAAACGAGTTAGCCAATGTCAAAGGAAAGGCTGGTTTTGCCTGCATCCTGTATGAAACACCAGTCTGGTTCTTTCAGGAGAATAGTGGGCCATGAATTTAGGAAGCAGTTTTGTCCTGACTCTGCAATCAGGAAAGGGCTTACAGAGTTCTTACAGTGCTGCTTAAAAACCTTTACTCACCCACCACAATAGGGTTTTGCATTTTTTTCTTTTACAATTTCCCAGAAAGGAAACCATTGAGATTCCCCCCCAAAAACACATTCCAGTAACTTCGAATTGCTAGTTATCAACTTATTTTTTTTATAATTAATCTTTTTTTAATTAAAAAAAAAAAAAAAGCTTTAGATTACATAAATGTTGCGTAAAAAAATATAAGGGATTCCCATACGCCCCACTCCTTCCCCCTCCCACACTTTCCCACACTAACAACGTCCTTCGTTAGTGTGGTACATTTCTTACAATTGATGAACCCATATTGAAGCATTGCTACTAACCATGGACTACGATTTACATTAAAGTTTACACTTTGTCCCCCACAATTTTGTAAGTTATGACAAAATATACAATGGCTTGTATCCATTACCGCAATGTCATGCAGGACAAATCCAACGTCCTGAAAATGCCCCCATATTACACCTATTCTGCAGTGTCATGCAGGACAAATCCAGTGTTCCAAAATTGTCCCCATATTACACCTATTCTTCCCTCTCCCATCCCTCAAAACATCTGGCAGCCACTGCCTTTACATCACTGATAAGGGTCCTTCCATTGCTAGAATACTAATAAGTCTGTAGTAGAATAATGATGATAAGTCTACTTTAGTCCATTTCTCATTCCCCAGTCTTGAGGATTTGGGAATGGTGATGCTCACTCTGCTTCTAATTGAGAGGGGGCTTAGAGCCCATGAGGCAAATGGATGGTGCTATCTTGCTTGCAGTTGCAGACACTCTCTGTTCCTTGGGATGGGCGTTGTCCATCATCATCTCCTTGTTAGTTGTCCTGGATGAGTCCAATGAACTGGAGAGTAGGTGTTGCAACTCTGCTGAGATTCAGGGCTCAACTGGCACATGGATGGACCAAAGATTTAAATTTCTGGGACATACACCTATCAAGTATAGTGCTAATTATAGGTTAAAATAAAAGAGGCAGAAGAGCCATGTGTAGAGAACGTATAAATGAGTCTAACTCTGTTACACTGGGGAGCATAAATTCCAAAGTAAGGCCCACTGACAGGGTGCCAGATTCCTGAGCTGTCTGCCCTGCTTATAGTTTCTGGATATCTCTAGAGCCCTCAGGAGCCCCACTGCTTGAGGCACTGTTTACTGTGGCAGTCAGTGAGATTCTGCTGAGACTTACATAAGTGTAACCTATGGAATGACCTCTTGATTCACTTTGAAATCTCTTAGCCATAAAAACTCATTTGTATCTACCATTTCCCCCTTTCTGTCAAGGTCTTTTTCCAAATGTGTTGCTAGGTGGTGCTTGGCAATAATACCTCAGTGCCAGGGAGGCTCATCCCCACGAGTTATGTTCCATGCCAGGGGGAAGGTAGTGTGTTTACATGCTGAGTTTGGCTTAGAGAGAGGCCACATTTGAGCAACCAGGAGGCTTTCAGAAGGTAACTCTTAGGGAGTATATAATAGTAGGCGAGTTTTCAATTACACAAGAAAAGGTTTGTAAGTACAATCATCATTATCAAGGGCCTGGCATAATGGTCTGTCTTCCTTCACTAGACATTGCCCTTGCACTCGGGGGATTCTTGCTCTCCTATTAGAGAATGTAGCAGAGCTCCCAGGATGGGAAATCAACATTCTTTCAGTTAGTGTGTGGATCTCCACCCACCGAGACAATGTCCCATGAACACTTGAACATATTCATATGTCTTAAAGGCATGCCTTATGTGAACCCTTCCCATGCATCCCCACATCCCTGCACCCCGCACCAATGATCCTCCCCCGCCACTGCTGAGACCTTTCTGTGATCCAAAACCTCTCCAAAAATGAAGCCAATAAAACAACCAGATAAAATTAATAAGAAAATGAAATAATTTAACAAATAACCAATAAAATACAAAAAAATTTTAAAACAATTTGAAATAATAAAAAATAAAAAAACAGTTTAGACATTGTGTTTTTCATCACTGTAAGATCTGTTGTCTTGTGTGTACAGTGACTTTTTCTTCCATTTATTCCCCCAGTGTCTTATTTTTTTTTTCATTTTATCTTCAAAGGAACTTTAGGATATAGAAAAGTCACATAGAGAATACAGGTGATTTCCATATACCCAATGCCCTCCCACTTTTCCCCTCTCCCCCATTAATAACATTTTACAAGCGGATGGTACATTTGTTACAATTGATGTACAAATATTGAAGCATTTCTACTAACCATGGTCAATGGTTTACATTATGGTTTACATTTTGGATTGTATACTTTTATAGGTTTTGACAAAATTTGAAGTGGCCTATATCCATTATTGCAAGATCATGCTGAACAATTCTAATGCCTTAAAATACCCTGGTTCCATTTTTCTATTCTTCCCTCCCTCTCCCCTTGGAACCTATGGTAATCACTAAGTTTCAATTTTTGAAGAATAAGAGTCATAGTTACTTGCAATAATATTGAGGGCTTGACACATTGGTATGCTTTTTTTTATTAGGCACTGCCTATGTTCTCAGGGATTCTTGTCCCTCAAATTGAGAACATAGCAGGACTCCCCAGGATGGGAGTTTAATATTTTCTTGTTTATTATGCGGGTCTTCACCCACTGATATAACACACTATGACAAGATGAACACTTAGATATTCCATAGAAGTCTGCTCCAGGTGCACCCTAACCCGTATACCTCCCACACCTGATTTCTCAATATAAATCTTAAATTGAGACTTTTCTATGAATTTCTGGGAACAAATGAAAGGAGGGTAAGGGTACAGTTGTCACTCCTTTAGTTTCCCTGCCTTTATGGTTGTGGCTGTGGTGGCTTCTGGCTATGGCTGTGGAGATTTCCTTACCTTTTTAAGTCTAGGGTCTTCTTAGATGTATTTCTCTAAATGTTTTCCCTACTGTGCTATGATTTCCTTGAAAGCAAAAATTTTCCCTGCACCTCTGGAATGCAAACCTCATAGCAGGTTATTCCACCCCCCACAGAGGCCCCCTCGTCTGTCTGCTCATTGTCGGCTTGTTGTTTCTGCTCGTTGTCTCTGCTCATTGCCTGCTTGTCTTCTTTAGGAGGTACTGGGAACTAACCCGGGACCTCCCCTCTGGGAGGTTGGTACCCAACCACTTGAGCCACATCTGCTGTCTGCTTATTGCATCAGCTTGTTGCATCAGCTTGTCTTCCTTAGGAGGCACCAGGAATGGATCCCAGGACCTCCCATGTGGGAGGCAGACACCCAACCACATGAGCCACATCTGCTGTCTGCTTGTTGCATCAGCTCGTTGCATCAGCTCATCTTCTTTAGGAGTCACCAGGAGCTGAATCTGGAACCTCCCATCTGGGACGCAGGCACCCAACTGCTTTAGGCACATCCACTCCCCTCATAGCAATTTTTTGATTGTCTGTTGAATGAATGGCTGAATGGAGAATAATAGTAAGAATTTCATTGGTGCCTGCACTTTTCTAAGCACTTTATAGACATGGGCTCATTTAATCCTTTTACGAACCTGTGAAGTAAGTGTTCTTTCTTTGTACATTGGAGGGATGAGGCCCCTGAGATTCAGAGAGTTTTTGTAAGATACCAAAAGTCCCAGAGTAGCGACTGGCCACAGCAGGACTCAAGCTCCAACAACACAGACCAGATCCCATGCTCTTAACTCTGCACTGCGGAGCAGTAAATGCCGAGACTCCTCAGGCTGACAAATTAATTTTCCATAATCTGGCCTTACCCTTCCTTCCCCGCTTTATCTCCCATCCTCCTCCAACCCACTCCTTCCGCTGTAGTCGTGGTAGCAACCTCATTTTTCTCCTGAATTTGCTGCTGCCTAACTTGCCCTTCGCCCCTCCTGTTTCCTGCCCAGAAATGATTTCCCTCATCCCCAAGGACTCATGTGGGTCCCACCTTCACTGTGAAGCCTTGTGTGACAACTCCTGCTTATAGTAATTTCATGATTTTTAAAATGCCATGAGGGGAGCAGATGTGGCTCCAGGTGTTGAGCACCTGCCTCCCACATATGAGGTCTTGGGTTGAATCACCAGCCCCTGGTACTTCAAAAAAAAAATTTAAAAAAAAAATGCTATGACGACAACATAAATAGTGAGTACCTGTCATTTTCATATTTAATCATATATGGACTTCCATGGTTTTTTGAATCTTATCTGTCTCAGCCTTGCCTCACTATAGTCCTTTAAACACCTTTCTAAAGTCACTTAGTACAGTGATAAGCACCTACAAGGGGCTTACGTAATACCTTTTTGTTTAAAAGCTTTTTTTAGAAACTCACAAATGTTAAAATATATTACACTTTTCACTAATGTTAACTTCTACATTTTCTTCTCTAGGCAAAAGTGACTCTTTTCTCTTAGTCATTGATTTTTATTACCTAAGTTCTCTCCTTTAGAATTTCTTCAAGTTTTCTAAAGAAAACTCCTCCTACTAAATATATTAGTAATAGTTCTTATTTGTGGTGTACCTATTATGTACTGCTGAGCAGTACATGAATCTCCCTTGTTCCAACACTGAAGCTTTTTCTCTCTCTCCATGCCCCGATCGCCATTTGTCCTGCCTCTTAAATGTTCTAATAAAAGTATTACCAAAAGTGAGTAAAGCTGTAATAATTCATACAATTTATAAGGACTACATATTCCTGTCTTTATACCTTTGTTCCTGAGGTTTATTCTAATATTATCTTTTTCTTCAAAACACACTCTTCCTTCAAGGATTAGCTTGTGTGCCTCTTTTTGCATAAAGCCTCCCAGTGCTCTAGTGCACGGGGAGCTCCCCCTTTGCCCCAGAAAGATTTCATTGCTCACCTTAGCCTCCGTTCCTAAAGAAGCAGCCTGCATGCCCTGTGGCTTTCTACCCTAAGCCAGAGCAGGCTGATGGGACAGGGGCGGGCACTGGGGCAGAGAACACCTGACCCAACCCAGAGAATACATTGGCTGACCCAAGATTGGTGGTCCCATCTCTCTCTCTCTCTCTCTCTCTCTCTCTCTCTGTCCCTCCCTGTGCCTATGTCTGTCTGTCTCTCTCCCTTAAATTAAGAGCCAGAAACTCCAGTCACTCTGAGGCAAGTGCTTGAGCTGAAAGGGTTCACAGAGACCCTGGGGTGGAGAGTCAGAGAAAACCATTCTGTAAAGAGGAGGACGATAATGGAGCAATAGGGCCAAGACAAAGAAGTAAGAGACCATGCAGACTAGAGCAAGAGATGGGGAAAGTGGCTGCTTCCATCCCGGATGACTCTAGGTGTCCCCTCCAGCTCCCAGGAGTGCCGTGTCCTCCATCTGCAGAAGATCTCCAGATGCTACTCCCTTTTAGTCAGATCTAACTGATGGATTAGTTTCTTGCACTCAGATAACTTAGGACATTCCTCTGCAGGTTCCTATTGAATATACAACTAGTATCAAAAATTGCCTATTACTTAAGTTTGCGTGATTTTACATCATGATGTTTCTTGTATCTATGTCCTGTCCCCCAAAACATGTTATAAGTAGCCTGAATGAAGAACCACATCTTATTTCTGTTTGTGATTTACTTTGTCTTACTCCACAATAAATCAATAACTATTTATTATTTCTTAATAATTGACATCATAATTAATATTAATTAATTTCTTAATCAGGATGAATATTAATTAGGCATAGCTTGTGTCTCAGTTTGCTAAGGCTGCCATAACCAAGTACCACAAACTTGGAGGCTTAAAACAACAGAAATTTATTGCCTTACAGATTTGGGGCTAGAAGTCCAAAATCAAGATGTGGGCAGGGCCGTGCTTCCTCTGAAGTCTGTAGGGAAGGATCTGTTCCGTGCCCTCTCCCGGCTGCTGGCAGTGGCCCCCGCGCCCTGGCGTCCGTGGCTTGTGGCAGCCTGATGGTGATCTCTGCCCCCATTGTCACGCGGTCGTCCTCACTCTGTCTCTCCTCTCCGTCCCATGAGGACACCAGACATGCTGGATTAAGGGTCCACCCTAATGCCATTTGAATCCCCGATTTACAAATAAGGTCGCTTTCTGAGGTTCTGAGGTTAGGACTTCAGCCTCTCTTTTTGGGGGGATGCAATTCAACCCATAACGTAGTATGTGCTGTAGCTCGAAAGTGCGTCCTTGCCCGACGAAGTGTCGTCAGGATTGTGCCAAGTGCAAAGGCAAGGAGCGCAGAAGCCCTCCTGGCGGTGACTCTGTCTCCCCGAGTTGGAAGTGCCTAGGGCTCCTATGGGATTGAACAGAAGGAGGTGGGGGCTGTGAGGGCTGACGGCAAGAAAGCAGAGTGAGAGTGGGGAGCAGGGCGGAAGGGCAGCATGCTGACTGTGACTCGGGCTGCGTGACCAGAAGTGACGTTCAGCATGATGAATGGGGGCTTTGAGGTGACGGGGCTGGAGAGGGTTTAATCTCTGCTGTGCGCAGAGTGATTACCTGCCTGGTTCACTTGAAGTTGAAGGTTTCAGGCTATTGCGTCTGTCAGGCGGGCCAACTCTGGTTGGAATTGGCTTGGCTCACTCTGGGCTGATTCCTGTTATTTCATTAATAAGCACCGAAGGCTACGTACAGGAGTTATCAGACTGCAGGGTTGAAAAATAAGATAAGGGCATACAAGCGGGAACCATTATGAATTGTTTCATTACTGTTCAGTTCCAAGGAAAAGATTATGCCATTTACAAAACATAGCAGCAGCATCAAAGAAACAAAACATCTGGACTACGGTTCAGTAAGTCGCAGATATTGGCTTCTGGCTATTTTAAAAGTTTAACATAGTTTTTTTAAAAGTTTAACATACGTCAAGGGTATATTGAAATAAGGGCCTAAAATACTATTTAGTGGGTTGAAACATATTTGCTCCTTTACGATCAGTGACAAATACTGAATAAAATGATCGTTTTTCCTGGTTAGCCTACAGACCACAGAGCTCTACTGCCTTGCTATGTCACCACTTCAGAGCCACATGCAACCCATACGGCATCTTCTGTCCCACCCCTTTCCTCCAAATCAGTCCCATCAAATCTCACATCTACTAGAGCCATGGATTTTCTTTTTCCTCTTGACCAAATATATTATCCCCTTTCCTCAATCACTTAACTTCATCCTGAACATGACATTAGTTTTTCAGTTTGTGCTGGTATTTGTTGGAATCAAGTATTGCTGCCCTCAACTATTTGATAGTATCAGTAGACTGTAGTCACATTTCTTCATACCACTAAATACCATTAGTAAACTATTAGGTAATAATAGCTAACTTTATAAAAGCAAAAAGTGGAAGAATATAAGTAAATTTAAAAATACATGGGGAATGAGACAGTTTAAAAAATAAAAGTAGTTTCAAGTGAAAAACAAAATCAGAATTCTGTTACACTTACCTGCATTCAGTGACTTTGCTTTTTTTTTTTTTAATTAAAAAAAAGTGCGCATGCAGGGTCGGGGTGGGAGGGGCATTTTCATGATCTGTTTTTTTATTATTATTATTTTTATGTTTATTTCTAAGGGCTGTGTTCCAGCTGCAGTGATGGAGACAGTAGCTCCCATCTGCAGGTGACTCAAAGGGGACGTCAGGCTTTTCTTAGATTATGAACTGGCTTGTCCATTATCTTAAAAACAACAACAACAACAAAAAAGCTCCTTATTCTGTAATATTTTTGAGCATCAGATTTTAGAGCCTTTAAAAATCCCGAGTCATCTAAGTCTAACTTATGCCATTAATTCTGAGACGGCACTCGTCGTTCTGCAGCTAATCAGGAGCTTCTCCCAGATGGTCCATAACAACGGAACATAAACAGAACAGTGACCCTCTAACCCTCACGTGCAGGGAGCCCTCGGCCTTTCCGTGGTGCCCTGGGACGACTGGGAGAGAGATGATGTGCCTTTCCAAATGGGGATATTCCGACACACATAAAAATATTCAAGCATTCCAAAGCATTCCCATCTCGAACGTAAGTCAGCTTTTAAAAAACAATTGCAGATCACAGCTCTGAAGACATTTCCATAAAGGAAACGAATTATAAAATTTTAGCAAAGTAGGTTTAGTAAGATTATATTCCAAAGTTGGAGGGAAGGCATGGTTGCTTTTTTCCCCCTTGTAGAAGCTAACTGAGCCAAGCTAACAGCACTGATCCACAGAAAGAATTCCACATCTGGAAAATCTTTACTCCAGCTGTGGCAGGGTGCTCAGCCCCTTAGTCTTTCTCTACCATTTCCCATGACTTGGGCTTACCTCGCTTTTGTTTTCATTAGCCAAGTTATTTAACCCTTAGGGTTTTTGTTTTGTTTTGTTTTTCAGTGGAAGGAGAGCAAGGGAATGCCTTAAAATGTTTGTGTGATTCCCTAGAACTTAGTCTTATTTTTATTTTCTTTAAGCATCTACATAAATGACGTACTTAGTAAAAACTATGATTGTTACCTGATAAATCCTATGGGATGTGTTTGGATTTTCTTCTTTTCTCCTCTCTCTTTGCCCAGCTGAGGGATTGCCTCCACAGTCGTCAGCCCTACACACTCAGCTGAGCCACACACCTCACTTCCAACTGCCCCTTCGTCTCCACCACAGCAATGTCCACCTTCTCCACATTCTGCAACTCTGCCTCCATGTCTTTGCTAACCCTGTTGCCTTTTCCTAAAATTCCCTTTTATTTAAAAAAAAAATTTTCCTTTCCTACCATCTCCAGATTGCCATATTTCCCTCTTCCTAGAAGCTTTCCATGATCTCCACCACTCTGAAATTAGCACTTTCTCCCTGAACTCCCAAGTCCTAGATCTGCACTTCTCAAAAGGATTTTATCTGTTTATACCCTTTATTATAATTAAGACATATTTCCCTATTATATTATATATTTCATGTCTGATTTGTCTTTAAATATCTTGCACATAAAGAACGCAATATTTTTTCACTGAAAAAAAAAATCTCATTTTTAGTCAAGTATAGTGGCACACACGTTAATGTCCCATAATTCTCTAGAATACTTGTTGAAAAAATCAGATTTAGATCCAGGCCTACTGAATCAGAATCTCTTAGACTGAAGAATCTGAAATGTTAACAGACTCTCCAGGAAAATCTTCACAGTAAAGTTTGAAGATCACTGGTTGATGTCAGTGAAAGTTCCCCATTTATTTTTGTACCTCCACATGCATATAATTTCAATATGTCCTTCAAAACTGTTCTGCATGATAAAATCCTAAGGCTTAAGACAAATTACTATGACCCAGAATGTCTAGCAACAGGTCTTCCTTTATTATAAATACAACCAAAAATATTTCTGAATAATTATTTTTGCCAAATAGTGCTTTGGGACTGACAAAGTTGTCTAACCTACTACCTTCAGAGAACTTGTAGTCGAAGTGAGAGGAAAGAGTCATATATATGAAAAGTTTATTGAGCAAGCAAAGTAATCAAAGATGCCCTGTAGTCCATATAGTTTCACACATTTGGCATTAGCCAGCCTACTTATTCTCTAATCTCCCAAAGAGAAAACAACCTTTTAAAGTCATGAAAACCACTCCATATGCAGATGTGGTAGGAATAGAAAAAGGAGAGGAACAGAGGCGTGAAGGCAAATGTCCCGTTGCTCCATCACTCGCATTCAGTAGTAGACGTTTATTAGGACCAGGTTCTTGTTTCATATATAAAGTCCTCTAGAGCCCTAACCCCCTCCTCCTCTCCAGGACTAAACTTCATTCACATCTTGGACTAGCACAGCAAGTGTTATCAAGCACCGACAGAACCTGTTTCGATCTCCTCCGTGGGGAGGGGTTACTTGGGGGTGAAGGGGTAGAACACAGTGGAGTAGGTGACTCTGAAGAGCCAGACTGAAAGCTTTAAGGGGAAAGGGGCGATCATAAGAGGAAAGAGGTTCAGAGAGGGAAATGGGGCTGGGGGTGGGGGGAACTCAAGCAAACCTACTAATTTGCAATTTTGTAAGCCTGGAAGCAGCCCAAATGACACTGAAAAATCACTACCATATATTGCTGAAACCTGGTTTGCATATTATAATTCTTTAGTGAGACCACAGCTTAAACCAAATACAGCCAAATGTCAGCCCACTTTATCCTCTTCCCTCCCTGCCCACCTTCTTCCCACTTCCTCTTCCCTCCACTCAAAAGCTGAGGGCCACGGACGAAGGGGAAAATGGCTGGGAAGAAGTGATTCTGATGTGTGCAGGCTTCCAGCCTCTCCAGCTTAGCTGTCTCAGGATTTCCTTATCCTAGGCCTTGAGAACACACCCTTGAGGATGCTGACAGCCTGCCGAGAAGGGAAGTAACAGGTCGGTGGTAAGATACTCGAGACACACAGAGACATTCAGCTGAGGGACAGAGACTACAGGGCTTGCGTGGTCCAGAGATGAGCTAGGTGGGGGCGGGGCAGGGGGGCCTTGAAAAACTGGGAGCTGAGGCTTTTCTAGGCCAGGAAGAAGTGCTGTCATAGTTAGGTCAGTGGGAAAACACAGGGCACCGTGAGACAACAGGCTGCCCAGCCAGCTGGACCTGGCATTTGTGTTTGGAAGGAGAGAAGATAGGAAAAATGGATGGGTCCCGATTCCAACAGGTCTTGGAGAGTTGAATATAATTTTACAACAAATATGAATCTTATGAAATTAATCAGTGGTATTAACCCAGTTTCAAAGATCTAAACATCTTTATTCCTAACTCTTTATTCAGTAGTAAAGGAAAAAGTGGTAGAAACAGTTCTTTTTAAATGGTGCACTACAATACCAGAAAACCCATCAGATAACTACAATGGCTACTGATAAAGGACTTTTGGTAACTATACATTGCATGGGAATTAGTGATTAGGGTAGAAAAAAATCCAAATTTGATTTAGGCTTTTGCTTTTGGTGACGCACTTTCAAAAGATGAGTTCTACTTTATTATAATTCAAACATTACTCATGATAATAAATAACAAGTGAAACCATTAAGATAAAGAAAACATAGAAATATAGAGAACTAAAGAAAACAGCTCCTTCTAAAGATCTCCAATATTTTCACTTATTTCAGAGCAAACCATTTTCCTAAGAAATACTCACCATTTCCTTAAAATTAGCCAGATGAAAGGAAGATTTCCTTTAAAATGATAATACTTTATATTTAAATGACAAAATGGTATGTTCTGCTTCCTGCTACCATCCATCCCTTGTTTTCCTTTGAATATTTTAGATTTCAATGTCCTCTCATCATTGACAATTTATAGTCTTGGTACCAGATGCGAACCACTCACTGTGCCTACAATTCCAAAGGCAAAAATACCTCCATTTCCTTTAGAGATGGATTTTTTTTTTCAATTTCCAATTTGAAATACTAGCAATGCTTACTATGTTGCTTTTTCACAAAAAGAACAAATAGGGAAAAATGAGAAATGTGCAAATACCAACAAATATTTAATTTAGAAGCTTATTAAAATTTTTACAAAAGACTATTTTACCTTTTCTTTCCATCTAATGCAAGGAGCTAAAGTACAAGGAGTTGAAATATGAAAGCAATCGCTGTCTCTGGGTAATTTTTACTTACACTTTAGAGCAGGGTTTCCCAAATTCTTCGGGTGACCAATTTTTCCCTCAAGTCTGACCAAACCTTACCACTATAAGACATAATAAAGAGTACTAGAAAAATAAAATTGTAGAAAGACATAAAAAACAGAAGCCGAAAATTTCTATTATTAGTTTCAACAGATATAAAATTGCTCTGTCAAACTACTGCAAAAAGTTTTAAATAGTCTTCCCAACTTCAGACCCAGAATAGCTTTGGCCACACTCTGAAAAGTTTCAAAGATCAAGAAGCCCAAGCCTGGTATTGAGTATGAGAGGAAATGAGAGTCAGACCCTCCCAAGTCTCTCATTAAAGAGAGTAGGAAGGATTTCAGGGGAGATGGCACTGGAGTTGGTAGACAGGGCTCTACTCGATCACAGAAACAACAGAGGAAGAGCAGAAAGCTGTCCAAGCAACCCGCCTTGAGGCTCTGCAGACCAGGAGAGTGCTGTGCACTGCCAGGAAGGGACAAACCATGAGTTGCTCAGCCCCACGTCTGGGAACAGTACCCATTCCCCCCGCCCCCAAAGGCAAACAGCCTGGATAAAACCCACGGCTCTCTGCAGCCAGCTGAGAGGGGAGCAGATGTCTCTGGGAAGAGGGAGGATGTGGCAGAGCATGGGTTCTTTTCAGTGACTTTGGCCAGCACTTTGAATATGAGTTCTGACCAGAACAGAATCATGGCAAGTGGAGGTTGAAAGAGTCACCTCCGTGGAAAGACTCCCCAATGAGCGCCATCTGCTGGTTGGCCCGGAAACTGCAAAGAGAAAAACTGCTTTTAGGCATCTCTTGACCCAAACTCCTGGGGGCGGATCTGTGCCCCATTGAGTCCTTGGGCCTATTTTGATAACTTGAACTGGACAATTTTAAAGACTTAGAATAAGTTGAACCAAAAATCAAAGAAGAGCCATGAAACAAAACCTCTAGGCATGAGAGAGAAACTGACCATTAAAGTAAATTCACCAACATATTCACATGCCTAGACATCAGCAAAAAATTACAAGCCATACTAAGAAACAGGAAGATATGGCCCAGCCAAAGGAACAAACCAAATATCCTGATGAGATATAGGATTTAAGACAATTAATTAATGATAATCACACAAATCTCCTAAATCAATTCAAGGAGTTGAAGGAAAAATATGACTAAAGAGATAACAGCTATTAAGAAGACACTGGGAGAACATAAAGAACAATTTGAAAGCTTGCAAAGAAAAACAACAGAGCTTATTGGGAATGAAAGACACAATGGATGAGATTAGAAATATATTAGATGCATATAACAGATTTGAATTGATGGGGAACACAAGCAATGAAATAGAGGACAAAACATCTGAGCTGGTAAAGGCAGGAGAACAGAAAGAGAAAAGAATGGAAAAACTGGAACACAGTCTCAGGGAATTGAATGACAATGCAAAATGCACAAACATACACATTATTGGTGTCCCAGAAGGGGAAGAGAATGGAAAAGGGGCAGAAAGAATATTTGAGGAAATAATGACTGTAAATTTCCCAACCCATATGAAAGACATAAATATCAATATCTAAGAAGGACAATGCACCCCAAACAGAATTAATCTGAAGAGATCTACTCCAAGACACCTACTATTTAGAATGAGAAATACCAGAGATAGAGAATTCTCAAGGCAGCAAGAGAAAAGCAATGCATCACATACAAGGAAACCTCAGTAAGATTAAGCTCAACCTCTCATCAGAAACCATGGAGGTGGGAAGCAGATGTGGCTCAAGTGATTGGGCTCCCATCTACCATACAGGAGGTCCAGGGTTCGATTCCTGGGGCCTCCTGGTGAAAAGCAAGCTGGTCCGTGTGGAGTGCTGGCCCTCACGGAGAGCTGGTGCAGCAAGATGATGCAACAAAAAGAGACACAGAAGAGAGACAATAAGAGACACAGCAGACCAGGATGCTGAGGTGGTGCAAGAGATTGAGCAGCCTTTCTCCACTCCGGAAGGTCCCAGGATCGGTTCCCAGTGCTGCCTAAAGAGAAGACAAGCAGACACAGGAGAACACACAGAGAGCAGACAGCGAGCTCAAAACAATGAGGGTAGGAAGAAATAAATAAAAAATCTTAAAAAAAAAAAAAAAAACCATGGAGGTGAGAAGAAAGTGGTGTATTTAAGGTACTGAAATAGAATAATTACCAACCAAGAATTCTTTATATAGAAAAACTGTCCTTGAAAAATGAAGTTGAGTTTAAAGTCTTCATGGACAAACAAAAACTGAGAGAGTATGTTAGAAAAAGACCAGATTTATAAGACATACTAAAGGGAGTTCACAGCCCAAAAGGAAAGAACAAGGGCAAGAGACTTGGAGAAGAGTGTAGAAATGAAGATTATTAGGAAGGGCAACTTACAGGGTGAAAAGACAGACAATAGTAAGATATGACAACAGAAAGCCAAAGGATAATATGGACAAAGGAAGTAATGCCTTTGAACAGTAATGGACTGAAATCCCCAATCAAAAGACATAGACTAACAGAATAGATTAAACAAATATAAGTCATCTATAGGCTGTCTATAAGAGACTCACCTCAGATGTAAGGAGACAACCAGGTTAAAAGTGAAAAGTTGGAAAAAGATATTCCATGTAAATAGTAAACAAAAAAAGATCTGGTGTAGTAATACTAATATTGGACAAAATAGATTTTAAATGCAAAACTGCTATAAGAGATGAAGAAGGTCATAATATATTAATAAAAGGGGCAATTCACTAAGAAGAAATAACTATACTAAATAATTATGCACCTAACCTGGGTGCCCCAAGATACATAAGGCACACACTGGCAAAGCTGAAGGGAGAAATAGATGTCTCTACAATAATAGTTGAAGACTTCAGTACACCACTCTCAGCATTGAATAGAACATCTGGACAAAGGATAAATAGGGAAACAAAGAGGTTGAATAATATGATAAATGAACTACACCTAACAGACATTTATAGAGCATTACACCCCAAACAGCAGGATATACATTGTTTTCAAGCACTCATGGATCCTTCTCCAAGATAGAACATATATTGGTTCACAAGACAGGTCTCAATAAATGTAAAAAGATTGAAATAAATGTACAAAACACTTTCTCTGATGATAATGGAGTGAAACTGGAAATCAATAATGGACAGAAAAGGGGAAAATTCACAAATATATGGAGATTAAACAACACACTCTTAAATAATCAAAGAAGAAATTGCAACAGAAATCAATAAATGTCTTGAGACAAATGAAAACAAGAACACAACACATCAAAATCTATGGGCTACTGCAGGGGTTCTTAACCTTTTTTGTTCCATGGACCACTTTCCTTGTCAGGTAAAAACCATGGACCCTTTACTAACTAAATATTACTGTTATTTAATAAATATATCACACCCGCACCAACCTGTCCCCACAAGAATAATGCTTTTTTGAATTTCAGTTCAAGCTCAGGGACTCCTTGTTAAGAACTCCTGGGCTACAGAAAAGGCAGTGCTGGGAGGAAAATTTATAGCTTTCAAGGTTTACATTAAAAAAGAAGAAAGAACTAAAAATCAAAGACCCCAAATGCACACTTAGAAGAACTAGAAAAGAGAAAAAAAAGCAGCAAACTAATCCCAAATCAAACTGAAGGAAAGAAATAATAAATATCAGAGCAGACATAAATGAAATTGAGAACAAAAAAATCAATAGAACCAACAAAACCAAAAGTTGGGTCTTCGAGAAGATCAACAAAATAGGCAAACACTTAGTTAGACTGACAAAAAAAGAGAGAAGATGCAAATAAATAAAATCAGAAATGAGAGGGGAAACATTCCAACTGACCCTGCAGAAACAAGACAGATCATAAGAGGATACCATGAACAACTTTGCACCAACAAACTTGACAACACAGATGAAACAGAAAATTCCTAGACACACGCAACCTACACTGATCTTAGAAGAAATAGACCTCAATAAACCAATCACGAGTAAAGAGACTGAAACAGTCATCAAAACCTCCCAAAGTTGAAAAGCTCAGGACCAGATGGCTTCACAGGGGAATTCTACCAATCATTCAAAGACCATCTAATACCAATCTTGCTCAAGCTCTTCCAAAAAATTGAACATGAAAGAATGCTACCAAACTCATTCTATGAAGCCAACATCACCCTAATACCAAAACCATATAAAGATACTACGAAAAAAGAAAATTACAGACCAATATCCCTAATGAAAATAGATGCAAAAATCCTCAACGAAATACTTGCAAACCGAATCCAAAAGCACATTAAAAGAATTTTAAAAAACACAATCAGGTGGCTTTTATCCCATGTATGCAAGTGTGATTCAACATAAGAAAAGCAATTAGTGTAATATACCACATTAATAAATTGAAGAAGAAAAATCACAGGATCCTCTTGATTGATGCAGAGAAGGCATTTGGCAAAATACAGCAGCCTTTATTTATTAAAACACTCCAAAAGATAGGAATAGAAGGAAGCTTTCTCAACATGGTAAAGTGCATGTATAAAACACCCACAGCTGGCACTGTATTCAAAGGTGAAAGACTAAAAGCTTTCCTGATGAGATTGGGGACAAGACAAGGATGCCCACTGTCACCACTGTTACTCAATATTATCCTAGAAGTTCTAGCTAGATCAATTAGGCAAGATAAAAAAAAATAAAAGAAACCCATATAGGAAAGGAAGAAGTAAAACTGTCACTATTCATTGATGATATGATCCTATATCTAGAAAGTCCCCCAAAATTCACAACAAAATTACTAGAACTAATAGATGAGTTCAGCAAAGTAGCAAGATACAAGATTAACACACAAAATCAATAGCATTTCTATATACTACTGGTGAGCAATCTGAGGAGGAAGTCAGAAAAAAATTGCACTTATAATAGCAACTAAAATAATCAAATATTTAGAAATAAACTTAACCAAGGACATAAAGGTCCTGTATTCAGAAAACTACAAAAGATTGCTAAAAGAAACCAGGGAAGACCTAAATAAATGGAAGGACATTCCGTATTCATGGGTTGGAAGGCTGAATAAAAGCAAGATGTTAATTCTACCCAAATTGATTTACAGATTCAATGCAATCCCAATAAAAATCCCAATAGCCCTTTTTGCAGAAATGGAAACGCCAATTACCAAATTTATTTGGAAGGGTAAGGAGCTCTGAATAGCCAAAAACGTCTTTTAAAAGAAGAACGAAATTGGAGGATTCTCATTTCCTGACTTTAAAGCATATTACTTGGCTACTGTGTTTTTAGAAAATAGCATGGTACTGGTATAAAGATAGACGTATTGACCAACAGGACCAAATCGAAAACTCATATCTATAGTCAAGTGATTTTTGACAAAGCTGTCAAGTCCACCCAGCTGGGCCAGAACAGTCTATTCAACAAATGGTGCTGGGAGAGCTGGATATCCATATCCAAAAGAAAGAGGACCCCTATCTCACACCTTATACCAGAATTAACTCAAAATGGATCAAGAACCTAAATATAAAAGCTACAGCCATAAAATTTCTATTGAAAAATTCTTTTCTATTCTAAGAAAATGTAGGAAAACATCTTCAAGATCTGGTGGCAGGCAGTAGTTTCTTACCTTACACCCGAGGCACCAGCAACAAAAGGAAAAATAGATAAATGGGACCTCCTCAAAATTAAACACTTTTCTTCTTGTATGTGATGCAGCCTACTCATTGGGAGAAAATATTTAGAAACCACATATCCAACAAGGGTTTGATATCCATGTTATATAAAGGGATCATACAACTCAATGATAAAAAGACAAGCAACCCATTTTTTAAAATGGGCAAAGACTCAACTAGACATTTCTCCAAAGAAGAAATACAAATGGCCAAAAAGCAGATGAAAAAATGTTCAGTATCACTATTAGGGAAATGCAGATCAAAACTATAATGAGATACCATTTCACACCTTATAGAATGGCCATCATCAAAAAACCAGAAAACAGGAAGCAGCTGTGGCTCAAGTGATTGGGCCCCGTCTACCATATAGGAGGTCCAGGGTTCGATTCCTGGGCCTGAGTGGAGAGCTGGCCTACGTGGAGCGCTGGCACGTGCAGGAGTGCTGACCTGCGCGGAAAGCTGGCGCAGCAAGATGATGCAACAAAAAGAGACACAGAAGGGAGACAATAAGAGACACAGAAGATCAGGGAGCTGAGTGGCTCAAGAGATTGAGCGCCTCTCTCTACTCTGGAAGGTCCCAGGATTGGCTCCTGGTGCTGCCTAAAGAGAAGACAAGCAGTCACAGAAGAACACACAGCAAATGGACACAGAGACCAGACAGCGAGCACAAAAGCAATGGGGGTGCGGATGGGAGGAATAATTAATTAAATAAATAAATCTTAAAAAAAAAAAAAAACAGAAAACTACAAATGCTGGAAAGGATATGGAGAACAGGTACACTCCTTCACTGTTGGTGGGAATGTAGAATGGTGCAGCCTCCATTGTTTGGCAGTACCTCAAGCAGCTGAATATAGAACTACAACATGATCCGGCAATCTTGTTACTAGGAATATATTCCGAAAAACTGAAAGCAAGGACACAAACTGACATTTGCACACCGATGTTCATAGCAGCGTTATTCACAATTGCTAAAATATGGTTCCTGCCCAGTTGTCCATCAAGTGATGAATGGATAAGCAAAATGTGGTATATACCTTCAATGGAATACTATTCAGCTGTAAGAAGAAATGAAATCAAGATGTATCTGACAACATGGATGAAACTTGAGAACATTATGTTGAATGAAATAAGCCAGCAACAAAAGGACAAATATTGTATGGTCTCACTAATATGAACTAAATATGATGAGTAAACTCACGGAGGTAAACTCTAGAGTATAAATTACTAGGAGATAGAATGTCGGTTGAGAATGGGAGCTGATGCTTAATACATGTAGAATTTTTAATAAGGTGTATTTTTAAAAGTGTGGAAATGAATAGAGTTGATGGCTATACATTTTAGTGAATATAACTAACACTGCTAATTCACAAATGAGATGGTGGGTGAAAGGGGTAGTCTGTGTACGTAAATGTCAGTTGAAAGGAAGCTAGAGAATAATTTAGAACAAAGTAATTTTGGTGGTGGATGAAAATTGTGGTTAATTGTATACATATAAGAATGTTCTTCCTTCATTAAGTGTTAAAAATTTGGTGATACACAGGAAAATTACAGTTACTATAACTTATGTTTGATAGTTAACAGTAATATTGTAATATTTTTGCAGCAATGGCAAAGAAGATATTAAATCAATTCTAAGAGACAACTATAAGGGGATATAAGCAGATATGGGATTTTTCTTTTTGGAGTAATGAAAACATTCTAAAATTGACTGCTGTGATGACAGCACAACTCTGTGATGAAAGTGAGGGCCACTGAGGGTACACTTTGAATGGATTGTACAAAACATGGGGCTGTATTACACAGAGAATCCAGTGGTGGAAGATGGACTGTGGTTAAGGGGACAAATACGAGATCATTCTATCATGAACTATGACAAATGTATAATATTAAGGGAGGGTGTTAATAACCAGATGCGTTGGGGGAAAATTACACCAAAGGTAAGATATGGGCTATAGTTAGTAGTAGTATTTTGACGATGCTCTTTCATAGTTTGTAACAAATGTTTCACAGCAATGCAAGGTCTTGGTGGTGGGGTGGTGTAAGGGAGCCCTGTATGATGATATGCACTTTTGGTTTTGTTTTGTTTTTTTTTGGAGGCACTGGGACCAGGGATTGAACCCAGGACCTCATATGCGGGAGGCTGGCACTCAACCACTGAGCCACTGGGCTCCCCCTGAGTTGGCTCCTTTGTCTGTTGGCTTGTTGTTTTTTGCTTGTTGTTTGTGTGGGGTTGTTTTTTGTTGTTGTTGTTGTGTTTTGTTTTTTTTTGCTCGTTGTTTGTCTGTCTTCTTTAGGAAGCACCAGGAACTGAACCTGGAACCTCCCATGTGGGAGGCAGGTGCTCAACTGCTTGAGCCACATCCACTCCAGCAAGTTTGTTTTGTAAGTTCACAACTTTTCCTATACACTTATTTATGGAAGTTCATGTATGAACGATATATGACAATAATTTTTTTTTCTTTTAATGAGAGAGAGAAAGCACCGCCGACATCAGATTTCTTTGACCCCTGCCATGTTCTTACGTATGAATGAGGAAGTTTCCCCTGCTTCACCCAAGAGGGAATTTGTCTACAAGCAGCACTTGCTGAAAACCTCCACTGCACTCCACAGCCCTTTTCTCCTTCGGGCATGATATGCTTGACCTTGAGCATAAGCCCTCGTTCCCGGGAAGTCTGCAGGCGTCACCACCATTATTAGAGTTCACCTTGTGCAAATGAATCGTGCAGTTCCACCTCCTATAAGTCTGCTATTTTTATTTTCCCTTCTCTCGAAGCCATTCTTCTTTCGTTCTTCTCCTAACTTGTCTTTCTTTAACTGTTTATATGCTAGTCAGGGTATAAGTTTTTAACTGTTTTCCTATTTTTATTTTCCTTGTTTAGAATAGTTGGGAAGAGGTTTTGGATTTACTTTTCTTCAGGAAGAGACTGTGAAAGTTGTGTTATTTTTCTCATTTTTTTAGCAAAATGCCTCTTCACATACATATTTTTTAAGGTTTTAGCTACTATGTGCCCTGAAAAAAGAATATGTACCCACATAAATAATATATCCTAATATAATAATGCTATACAATAATAATCTATCATTATTGATTTGGAATTTTTTATTGCTTTGTTTATTAATAGCATGCCATTACTAATAAATAAATTAATACCGATAATTATTCACTGTAGAATGATTCTTTTGTAATACCATTCAGATAAATGTTTTGATAATATCTTAAGTGCCTGGTTATAAAACTCCCTCATATAATTTGATCCAGTATCACAACACTAGGTGTGGTATTTAATACATAAAGGTTTACTAAATCCCACACATACTCAGTAAAGTGGTCCATACTCCATTAGCAGCATTTCCTCCCTGGTAATAAGGGGTCCTAGCAAACCACCACCTCCCCACCTGTCTGTGAAGGCAGGTTTTTAAAGGCTCTACTATGTTTAGTTGATGTTTAGAGATTTGGAGTACTGATGCTTTGCTTTTGTCATAGAAGTTTCAGTAATATTAAAATTTGAACCCTGAGTTTCTATTTCCCAATTCTATTGCTTCCATATATTCTGGAATTGCTTTTCAGCAAATCCATCTATTTTTTTCCACTGGCTTTTTGATGTGTGGAAGTGTCTTGTTTACTATAGATATGAATAACCTATTGGTTATTTATGTGGCAAATTTTTTTCCTGATTTAACATTTTAAAGCACAAAAAGTTTCTTCATGCACCTTGCAGTTAATCCCACCCCTGCCTCAGGAAAGCACTGATTTGCTCACTGCCACTAAATTTTGCATTTGGCAGAATTTTATATAAATGGGAAAAGTTGCCGTGAACATTGTCATACAAGTGTTTGTGTGTACATATATTTTCATTTCTATTAGGTAACATCTAGGAATGGAATTACTTGGTAAGAGTATATTTAACTTTACAAAGAAACTGCTAAACTGTTTTCTATAGTGCTTGAACCATTTTATATTCCCACCAGAAATGTATGAGTTCCAATTTCTCTATCTCCTTCCTAACACTTGTTAATTTTAAAATGTAATGATAGCTCAGTGTAGTTTTGATTTGCACCCTAATGACTAATGATGTGAAGCATCTTTTCATATACTTTTTGGCCATTTCTATATCTTCTTTTGTGAAGTATCTGTTTAAATCTTTTGCTCACTAAAAAAAAAAATCTGGTTGCTTTTTTGTTATTGAGTTGTAAGAGTTCTTTATATATTCTGGACACAAATCCTTATCAGATATATGTTTTAGAAATATTTTTTCTCAGTCCATGACTTGCATTTTTGCAGTGCCTTTCAAAGAGTAAAGGGTTTTAATTTCAATAAAATCCAATTTATCATTTTTTGATGGTTTATGCTTATTGGATCCTAACTAAAGAAAATTTGCCTAACTAAAGATCATGAAAATTTCTCCTATATTTTTTCCTACAAGTTTGGTAGTTTTAGCTCTGACATTTAGGTCTATGGTCCTTTTGGAGTTAATATTTAAGGTGTATTTATTTAAGGTCCATTTGTTCAAGGTATAAGGTAAGGATCAAGGTTCATTTTTTCCCATATAGTTATATAGTCCCAGGTCCATTTGCTGAAAATGATTGTCCTTTCCCTCATTGAATTACCTTGTCAAAAATCAATTGACCATGTAGTTTGGATCTATTTCTGTAATCTTTTTTCTGTTTCATTGGTCTTTATGTCTAACCATAGATCAGTGCCACTCTGTTGTGCACAGCAGCTTTTTAGTAAGTGTTGAAATCAAGTAGTATAAATCTTGCAATACGTCTTTATTTTTTCAAAATTATTTTGACCCTTTTTAGGTCCTTTGCATTTCCATCTAAAGTTTAGAGTCAATATTTCCTTTTCTGCAGAAAAAAAAAGAAAGCTGGGATTTTGATTGGGTGTGTGTTGAATCTAGATTAATTTGGAGAGAATTGGCATCTTAACAGTACTGAGACTTCAAATCTGTGAACCTAGTATATCTCAGTTCTTTAATTTCTCTCAATAATATTTTACGGGTTTCAGGTTTTTGTAAATGTGTTCTGTTAAATGTATCTCTAAGTATTTCAAACCTTATTATCCTGTTGTGAATGGTATCTTCTTCCCCATTTGTTCATTGCTAGTGTCTGGAAATACAACTGATTTTTGTATATTAACTTGTATCCTGAGCCTTTGCTAAACCTGCTTTTTAGTTCTAGTTTAGCCTGACTGGAGATTAATCAATTTTATTGTTCTTTTCAAAGAACCAGCTTTTGGTTTCATTGATTTTTCTCTATTGTTTGTCTGTTTTCAATTTCAGTGACTTCTGCTCTCATCTAAATTATTTCTTTCCTCTCTTCTCCTGGTAGGTTGAGAGCTTTCACTCTAGGACTAATTCAGCCCCAGCACCAAGGCGACTGTCCCCAGTTCCCCCATATTTCCTAAGGTCTCTTCTCTCTGGCTGGTGGGAGCACAAGCTTGTCCTAACTCCGTGCAGGCCATGGCATACGACCTGCCTCCTTCCCTCCCCAGGCTCATAGTTTCCTCTCATGCAGGTGAAGACGAGTGTTTAGCTAATGGCACACGGAGCATCTTCCTCTTTGGTACACTGCTCTGCAAATTCTAACTACCTCAGTTTCCCTCAGTTTCCCTCATTTCTGGTTTCTGTCATCTCAAGACTGCCAGGTTCTGTTTGATTTCCCCTCCCTACTCCATGGCCCAGAAACTGCTCAAGCAGTAAACTGAGGCAATGATTGGGTTCAACTACTTTTTTCCCTTCTTTCAGAGTCACAATTCTAAGTTGAATATTGTTCAACTTCTGAAAAATATTGTTTTATATATATATATATATATTCTCTTCATGGAGAGAAGCTAAGTCAACGTGTAAAACAGCTTTTTACACAAACAGTCAAGCCTGCTGGTATTGGCAATGTTTTGCATCTTGTCCTACTACATGACATTTATTAATAATATGGTTACAGGGTGTAATCAATGGGTTTGCCCCTAGGTTAGCGATCACCTGTTTAATGAAAATTTTCATTGGGGTCTATTGGGGTCAAGCATAGAGAGATGCCTAGTAGATAGTGTAAACAACATTGACTTGAGCCCTTTGATCTAGAACATTTAACAAAATTCCCAACCCATCCTATTCAGTGTATTACTTAGGGTCCCCAATGCAGAGGCAGGTGAAGAAATGAAATGACCACCTGCACTAGAATGATGTGCTAAAGATGATGACACTGGGAGCAGACGTGGCGCGGTGGTTGAGCGCCTCTTTCCCATGTACGAGGTCCCGCTTCAATCACCGGTACCTCGTTGGAAAAAAAAAAAAAAAAAAAAAAAGATGATATTAAGCATTTCAAGATAAAAATAAGCCTTAGAAACATGTGATCTATATGCTAGGTGTTACTGATTGGAGTAAACAGAAACCATTTACAAAGACCTGCTACGAATGATCTTTGCTCATGAGCTGTTGGATACCTGCATAATGGAGGAGAAAAACTCCGTGACTTTTGTGGAGCTTCAGCCCTTTAGGCAGACCTGTTGTTCAGGGCAGGCACTGTCATTCTCTAAACCTGCTGACCTGTTACTGCCGTTACTGTACTGGATAGGGCTAAACCAAATAGGATTTTTTTTTTAAATAAGTAAACTTTATTCGACTTCAAAAAAAAAAAAAAAAAATCCAAAATAACAGACAAAAGGCAATTTAAGAAATTATGGAAGCATCACTCCAAAAAAGTCTTTCCTGGCACATTTATCTCATCTAATCCTAAAAACAAACTCAATTCCTCCAGTGTTCAGAAAGAAACACCAATGAGCAAAGATTAGTTAAATGGTATAACCAAGATCTCCTTGTTAATGAAGAAAATGGGGGGAAAAAATGCTTAATAACAACCTTCCCATGCCAAAGATACAGATCTAAGCATTGACTAATAAACTTTTCATTTCCCATCATTAGTCACATTATTTTGAAAGAAACTACTAGCACTTCGGGCTGTCCAAAATCTTCTAATTGTTCCAAAGAAGGCTTGAGCGAGTAACATCAGGTTACAAGAAAGGCCATAAGTCCAAGGTGAGTTTATAGTACACAGGCTTGGAAAAGAAAGTGTCCCTGACATCACGCCAAGGAAGATGGGGCCTAGAAACACTAAAAATTTAAAATTTGGTTTCTAGTAAGAAAACAAAATTAGTAACTTAGACAAGATCAGACACAGTCTCTAAAACATTACCAAAATGGGATCTTAGCTGGAAAAGATTAAGTACCTACTTGAACCAGTATTACTAGATGAATTTACAGACCAGAACCTTGCTCTCCCAGGGATTGTAAGAGTTTGCAAAGCTTCCCCTGGTCAGAGAGCAATTAGGCCTGGGGTTGAAACTCACCTTTTATCACAAAGATTAGGAGTTGTGGAGCTATCAAAACCTAATGTTGCATTCTCATTTTTCTTCTAGCAGATTCCTAGTAGATTCTTGAAAAACCATATTCCCATTTTTCCCATCTAACAAGCTTAGACATACTAATGGTACCATACTGTTCTCACTTGCCAGAGTCACAAAAGACTTAGATTATTTAAAACTTGTGGAAATACAACTTGAGCAATTATTCTATGAACAGTCGATTTTAAAAAGCACTTAAAAAATGTGGATCACTTCTAATGGCCTACAAATAAAGAAAGAAGACCATATATATATATAATATATATATATAAAATAACTGGCTGTGTATTCGAATGGTTTGTACACCATACTCATGGTATGTGGCTGTGTTTCATCCATAAGAAGTTGAAATAGCCTCATAACAAAATTTGGGCTTAATGAATTTTCTGAAATGAAGGGCCAAGTTGCCAGACCTCTTCTGAGCCACTGTAAAAAATCATTAATTAAATTCCACCCTGCTCAAAAACATTAGCTGCTCCTATTCTCTAATAGTCTACCTATAAATGTTAGATTTATGTTAAGTAACACCCCCCCTTTTTTTTTTCACATGACCTCTTAGATAGGTTCTAAAACCTCTTGGTTAAATCCTGTGTTTAGAATAAGGACGTTTTTCCAATACCTGCTGAGATGAGTGGGCATGAAGGACAGGAAGTATTGTCCTGGAGAAGGGAGTGTTGCAAAGGAGGTCAGTTTGGAACACTTGGAGGGCACAGCTGAGTGCCCTGTTATTGAACTGTAAGTGTTGAACTAGGCTTTTGGTTTTCTTGGCTCATTATCCTTCAATTTCCATAGCTCAGATCACTTAAAAGCCACCTGCAGAATTAGGCTTCTGCTTACCCTGGGCCCAGTTGGCTATTTTGTTTAGCTATGTTTCAGGAGCTTTGAAAGCCCAGTAGCTTAGTATCATCAGCTTAGATAATGCTGATGGGTCGTTATCATCATTAATTTAGAACCAGTCAAGGTGATTGGAAAGCTAATGACCTCTGGAGGCAGAATCTTATCCAGGATCTGCCATTTGCTACCTGACCTTTCCCGAGTTTTTTCTCTCTGAGCTTCAACTCCCTCGTCTCTAAAGAAGAGATAGCAACACCTATTCTACAGGATTGTGCTGAGAAGTCACAGTGCTCCAAGAGTTTGTGGGTGCATCATAGGGACTCGATAAATGCTATTTCCCCTTTCTTGCTTCCGCCTTCCCTCTGTGTTTAAATATAGAAAAGCTTCCTACCTCTGGAAGCCAATGTGTTTGCATGAATTCATACAATCAGTTGATATTCACGCTTGGCATGAGTGTATGACCCAAACTTTATCATAGATCTAGGTTGGAAATTTAGGTGAAGTCAGTGCCTTCAAGGAGTTAGGAATCCAGGTAGTTTCCCTCCTTTTTGCTCCCAGAACACTCTACATGTTTCTATTGTGGAACTTATCACACTATTTTGCAATTATTTGTGGTCCATGTGATTTCTCTTCTTCAAAGACAGAGTTTATGTCTTATCTTCAGTTTCCCCATGCCTAGCACAGTGTGTGCTTCAGGGCAAGTGCTAATTACAATTATTAAACTGAACCGAATCCACTCATACCATAAACTTGGATACATCACTTATTCTATGGGACTTCATGTTCTGACCAGGAAAAGAGTAAACAGGCTTCAAAGTGCCCAGGCCCCTATGAAGGAGAAGCACACACAGAGAGAGACTTTGGGTACCCTGTTGTAAAAATAGAACTATGAATTACATAGCCAATTTTTCTAAAAAAATGTTATGGGGAGTTTTAACTTGGAATTGGCTCCCACAGTCACAGAAGTCTATACACCACAGAAATGAATATTTGTTGCCTCCTAAACTATTCTCAGGCCATAGATAAAAGACAAAAGTGGATATCTTTCAGGAAGCACACCCTTAGTTGGGGAGATGCATAGTTTTAACAACTTGGGAATTAGGATACCTCCATTCCTAATAAGCAGTGGTACTAGTGTTAGTTATAACTCGTGAGCACACGATTTCAATCATTGTCCTCCGTACAATTAAAGTATCAAAGCTGAACAGGAAAGAGGATGCATGCTGGAGAAACCTGAACACTTGGGAGAATCCCTGTGGGTTGGAAATGACTTCATGCGTGAAAGTAATTATGATAATAATTAGCATCCTCATGGTACCTCCCAATTTGCAAAGTGCTTTTCCAGCATTATCTCATCATGCAAAGGATGTGAACAGGCCCTTGGGTACTGCCTTATGCCAATATTGAGCCTCCAGACCAAACCCTGAAAGCTGTAAAATGGGATTTCGGGGACGGTGATTAATAAGTTAAAAGGAAGGAAATCAGCCAAATTTATTGGCATAAAAATAGATGTATTTGGCACTTTAGAAACTCAAGAACGTGTCTTGTAAAAAGAAAAAGTTGGCTTTACCTTGTGTCACCGTGCTTGGCACTTTTTAAATTCTTTTGGGATGAGATTTTGATGTGCAATCATAATGACGAAGCTCACTTGGAAGTAAGATTCGTGACAGTTAGGGGACATTTAAACCCTATTTAGAGGCAAAATTAAGAACCATTTCATTAAAGCAGTGACTGTAAGTGGAAGCATAGTTGGAGGGTAATGTGGGGAGCTCCTTAATATTGTGTTTAAAACCCAAGTATTCATTTCCTTGAGAGAACCCAGACATGTTTGTTACTAATCACAGCCACATCTTCCTTCCCACAAGCACAACTAAAGGTGGAACTTCCTCTCATCAACAGCCTAATCTAGAAAGGTGAATTAATAAATACAAATGCGTTAACAAAACGCAAATCATAATGGGACTTGACCTTGAGAGTGGAAGAGGGCCCTGTCGGTCATCCTCTCCTTCGGAAACGCAAGAGCACCTGGACGGCGGGCTAAGGGGAGCCGGGGGTCAGCGGGCGCCGAGCCGAGCCGCTGGATGACACAGGACGCTGGTCGCCTCGGGCGGGCGCGCGCCGCGCCGGCGGCCTCCCGGGGGTGGCCGAGCGGGGCGGCGCTCCCGGAGCCGCTGCAGTCGGCGCGGCCGGGGCCGCAGTGCGCGCCGCAGAGCCGCGGGCTGGAGGCGCACGGCCCGCCCTCGGCTCGCCCGGGACCCCGCAGCCTGGCGCAGCCACCGCCCGCCGCCCGGGCGGCTCGGGAGTGCGTGCCGGGGGATGGGGGACCCTCGGGCCACGTGATGGCTCGGCCCCCGAAAGCCCCTCTCCGGAGATCCTTCAGCGACCACATCCGAGACTCCACCGCTAGAGCGCTGGATGTGATCTGGAAAAACACCAGGGACCGACGGCTGGCAGGTGAGGCGCGAGGGGAGGGCGGACAGGTAGGAAGGGGAAGACCGGGAAAGGCACGGCCACGGTAATGAACTTGGGTAATTACTGCTCTCATCTGCCGCGCGAGGTTCGCCACTGCCATGGCAATGTTTGGATCTCCTTTTCTCTGGCACTCACGGCTTCTGGAGTGTTTTTTCTCGAATGCCCCTCTGGTGGCTGGTCTGATGATTTCTAGATAAGCGTTCATGACATTTTTGTAAACCTTGGACAGAAAAGCAAGGTCGCTTTGAGCGTCGTGTGATCTGCAGCGATGACCAACTTGCTGGCAAAAGCCCCGCGCTCCCTGGCGCTGTCGGGGGTCAGCCTGGCGTTTGCCTGACTGAGTGGCCTCGCGTGCTGCCGGGGAGGGCCCTGGAAAGCTGCAGCGGCCCTGAGCCGGCTGCTCTTTCCTCCGGCCGCCTGCAGCTGCCCTCGGGTCCAGGAGAGCGGCAGGTACGCCAGAGGCAGGCGTTTGAAATAAAATAAAACCAATCGCGTCGACTCAGGGGTGCGCTTCAATGGTGCAGGGCTCGCGGACAGCACCAAATGGCAGGCTGTGTGAAGGGGGCAGGAAGGCAACCGGGACGTCTGCCTGATTCTGGGTGAGCGGGCTGTGCACACACTGATGTAAAAGAGCATTTCATACCCAAACATTCTCCGGCCCCAGTGGTGGTTTATGGCTTCTGGTTTCCTCCCTGCCTAGGTCATTTACATATATGGGTCAGTGATGGTGTTTTCTTAGCCTTCTTGCTAGCCCAACTGTTTTTCATATACTGAATGAAGTTCTGGAATTCTTAAAATATCAGAAGTGGTCTCGAAAAGTCAGTCCGGATTTCAGTGCTAAGTGCTCTTGATAAAAGGTCATTTGACTTTCACATAATTGTCCTGATATGACTTCGAAGAAGGGAAATTTAAGTGTGTGAGTGTGACAAAGCAAATTATGAAGATAACATGCTCATTACATATTATAATAGGCTGTAGTGTTTATTCTAAATGCTCATGACAGTCTTTCTCTCTGTTAAACTAAACAACAACAAATTGTTGTCTAGAACTGGGAGTAAACAGTATCAAGCCTAACCATCAGGCCAGGGAGAGAGAGCAAAATATTTTAAAATTTAAACCATTTTATTACTGCTTTAGAGTAAAATGTGATACCTTACAGAAATTCAATTTCCCAATAAGTTTAGTATTACTTTTTAAGTGTATTAACTAGTGGCAACAATTTGCAATTGGCCAGAGGAAGTTTAAGCAATAAGATATGGGGGTATATAAAGTCCATAACTGTAATTAGTTTGCCCTTAAAAAGAAAATGGGCCTTGTTCATTGTTGTCTGATTGGACAACTCCATTGTCACAAGTGGAAAGATTTCACAAATAATGTTGTATTCAAGATAACACAAAAATATCTCATTTGTGGCTGGGTGTTAAGTTGAGAGGGCTAATTCAGACATTCCTGGTTCTTTCTCCTCCTCTTACATTTCCATAAATGAAGACCTTTGACAGCTGCTGGCCTCTAAGAACTTTGTTGTCTCTTTCATCTCATTTGTCTGGTGAATTTTAATGGGATAGAGGGAGTGAAAATGGAGCATTGAATGTAAACTCATTGGTGAAAAGTAAGGAAAAGTGATCTGTGTGTGATGAAAACTAAAGTATTTCCACAGCTCTAGCAGCAAATAGGTTGGTGGCTCCACTGGGGGAAGGAATTCTTTATGTTGTCTGGTGACAAATCACCACAAGCTTGGTGGCTGAAGCCACAGAGCTGTGTTCCCCCGTGGCGCTGGAGGCTGGCCGCCACACTCCTGCACAGGCTCCAAACAGAAGCTTTCCTTGCCTCTGCCGGCTCCTGGTGCTTCTCTTCTGAGGGCAGCCTCGCCCCAGGCCCCATCTTCTCTTGTCCCTGTGTCGCAAATCTCACCTCCTTTCTCTTATAAGAATAGGGGCCACCCTAAATCCGGGGTGACCTCATCTCGGGATCCTTAGCTTGATTCCTTCTGCAAAGACCCCGTTTCCAAAAAAGGTGTCATCCACAGGCACCAGGCCTTAGCACTTGGACACCTTTTGGGGGTCGCCCCTCAATCCAGTACACTGGGTTTTTCTTAGAGTCGTGTGGCCCTGTTAGTTGACTAACACAGTGGAGAAACCAGGGGCTACACCTGAAGGGAAAGCCCTTTGGCTACCACAGCTGACAGATGAAAGGGGACCTGGACCTTTTTTTTTTTTCAATTTATCCCCCCACCCTTGTTTGCGTTTGCTGCGTCTGTTCGTTGTGTGCTCGTATTCTTTTTTTTTTTTTTTTTTTTGAAGGCACCAGGACCTCCCATGTGGGAGAGAGGCCCCTAATCACTTGAGCCACCTCCGCTTCCTGATTTGTTGTGTTTTCCTCCTTGTGTCTCTTTGTTGTGTCATCTTGTTGCGTCAGCTCGTTGTCCTGCTCGTCTTCTTCTGGGAACCAACCCCGGGACTTCCGATGTGGTGGGAGCTCAATTGCTTGAGCCACATCCTCTTCCCTGGACCACTTTTGTGTCCTCCCCTGTGCTTGGTTAATGTCTTAGAGCTCTGTCAGTGCTTGTCAAATGGAGGTTGGTTTGGGGCACATCCAGACCCAAGAGCTTCTACTTCTACCCCTTTCCCTCCAAATTCTCTACACCCAGCCCTCCACTGACCAAAGACTAAATAGCGACTGTCACTTATCCACACAAAATGCCAGGGGAAATCGTTACCATATGTCATACCACTTTGCCCTCACTTGCAGAGTGGAGGGCAGTAGAAAGTCCAAACCTCCCTCTTTCTGTTGTGAAATTAATGAGGTGCCAGGTAAAAAGTGTTTGGAAGCCTGTGGAGAAAGATACTTCTGTTAATATTACCTGAAATGCTATTTCCCTGATGATCATTGATTTTCATCAAGTTTTCAAAATATTCCAAGATTTCACAGGTTCTTCCAGGGATCTCACTGGAAGATTTGGTGCTCTAGTGTCTGCTCAAGGGATGAAGGTTTAAGTTCCCTTGTTAGATATTGTCCTTTCTTCTTTCTCTCTCCACATCTTGCTCTTGCTCTAGCTCTCCCTCTCTCCCATTCACACACACAAACCCACACAAACTGCATAATTTAACAGCTCCCAGTTCTTCTACCAAATGATTTCATGTACAAAACCCATCATTTCCCTCTCTCTATCTTAAGCTCCCTTATATATAAAACATTATATTTTTAAGGCTCCACGGCCTTATATAAACAAAATGCAGAGTTGCCACTAGGGAAAGGACCTCAGTTTGAGAGGACTAACTGAATTAATTAATTCAAATTAATTAACTGAATTAATTACCCCCTCCCTAATTTTTCCTCCCCTTTTCCTCCCCAGCCACCATCCACAGGGGTTTCTCTTCCTCCCATCCTTTTTACACAATTATTCCCAGCCCCACAGGCTCACGGTCTTCAGCACAGAGGTCCACATTGAGTTTCCGGTGAATTAGGCCTTTGGGGACGTCAGCGGGTACCGGTAGATAGACAATCCCCTGGATGAATGGCCGCCCGCATACACCTCCTGTGTCCTCCCAGCCCCAAGCACAGCTGCCTCCTCTCCTGCCTGCCCCCGTCCCCTTGAGACAAGGCCACTTTGGATTCTGGGCACAGTCCATTCCTGAAGTCCACCTGACTCTTAACAGTTTCATATAGGGATGCCAAACCTTTTTTTGTTTTGTTTTGTTTCTCCAAAATTTTATTTTAATTTAAATTATAGGGCCAGCCAGATTTTCTGATAAGAAATTCACTTTTCCTCAGGAGAAATGAAACGCTTTCATGGCATTGCTACAATTGTATACATCTCTACATTTTTTTTAAGGGTAAAAAATCACACCAAATAACTGCTTATGTAAAATTAAACCTGTATAATGAGAAAAGAAACCACTTCCGGTATAACGGTTTTGGTAATATGAATATGTTAAATAATCATAACCTCAAATGCCGCTTTTCAACTTTGAACGTTTTCCCGTTGCCAAACCTTTTTTGTGCCGATGGATCTCCTTAGCATTCTGGTGAAGCCTGTGGATCTCTTTTTAGGGGAAAAAAATGTCTTTACGTGTATAAATAAAATGCATAGAATTATAAAGGAAACCAGTTGTTTGAATATAGTTATCAAAGCATTCAAAATGTAAAATTGTGATGTGGTAATATAATATTAGTGAATTACACAATTAAAATATAAGGGAGTAAGAATAAATAGAATATTTGTTAAAGATACCAGTATGCAGACTGTCACTGTTTAACGAGAACAAGAACAGGAAGCCGTGCGAGGATCTTTGACCCGTATCCTCGGCCACCAGGCCTTCTAGATAGGGAACCCGGGGCAGCAGCGTCGCGTCCAGGCCTCCAGCGCGCAAAGCCGCAGCTTCCCTGGCTGGTGGCCGGGGGACCAGGAGGCACAGAGCTGCCTGGTAATTGGCCGGCAGTGTCTCGGGCGCATCTGCGGACAGAGAGGTAGCAACCATGCAGTCTGGGAGCGGGTTCAAGGACCGTGGAATGGATGAGTGTAAGTTATATTTTGTCATATCTGCAGCAACTGTCCGGTTTCTACTGGTGACAGAGTCACCAGACAATGCCTTTTTTGTCTATGGGTGTGTTTGCCTACATTCATAATAGAAGGAAATGCTAAATTTTAGTTAGTGTTTAGTGAAAATTTAAAATGCAATTTTTCCTCAATCCAACTTCACAGACTTCCTTGATTTTATGCAGAGACCTTGGTATTAAGAATACCTGTTTAATGCTTACCATGGCTTTCAAATACTTACAGTCAAACATTCTTGAAGATTGAGATGCTGGGCTCTCATACATGAGATGACTGGAATTCCTCCATGTATGTTTGAGAAAACTACACAAACCAGTTTGGACTGATACACCAATAAGGCTGCCTCTAAAGAAAAATAAGGGAAATTAAACTTCAGTCTGGAGAGAGTTAAAGAAGCTGAAGACTAGGCAAAATCTAGATGACACGTGTACAGTAGCTTTCATCAGTTTGGACAGTGGAATGAGTGAATAAACTAAAAAGAAAATAGATGTTTATTTAACAACATCTAAGAATGTAAGCATTATCTGTAAAGGTGTTCAAAACATACTGTTAGGGAAAAAAAAATCCATTAGGGAGATGTGGCATATAAAGGAAAAAAAGGCACAGCCTGTAATATACACGTGACACTTCTTCCATAGCTAAACATTTAAGAGGAGGAAAAGTGAATTGCTATGAAGAGGGCACGGAAATTTAAAAAAATCTCTATCAACTTGAGAATCAATGGACAGAAAATAAATTCTTCAGTTATGTACGCTGGTTCTATCTTCCTGTTATTTTGTTGAATGTTCATTATCTTGTGTCTTTTATGAAGTTGATTTTTATATTTCAGCTGACCAGGTTTCCAATTCACTAGCAAAATAAATGCTTGACATGCTCTGAAGTGCATTGGATCCCAATTCAGTAGGGTATCAAGAATTCTGGCCCACTCCCAATAAAGGGCAGCCACAAATACTGACTCCTGTGAACTGCTTTCCGCCCATTGGCTCACAGTGGAAAGCAAGTAAGGGCATATGTAATTCATGCTTTATAACCATGAGTGATGTATGCCTCAAAATATGCAGGCTCCTCCAGTCAACAAACATATCCAGCCTTACATGAGATTTTAAAGGGTGTGTGCGACGGCCATTAGTAATGCTTCCCGAGCCCCTGTCACATTTCTGGAAGGCTGAAGTGAGCATGTGTGTATTCAGTTACATATTACTAGTTCAGTGTCAGGAGGAGCATGTTGACACCACAGCTGGCAATTCATGAGAGACAGCACGATATCGGGGCTAGGAGAGCTGGCCTTGGGTCTGGATCCTGGCTTTCCCACTGGGCAACTCTGGGCGAGCTGCTCGTTCCTCACGGACATAAAGAGGACAGCAGCAGTACCTGTGTAATAAGATGGCTTTAAGGAGTAACAGAGCCGCCCTGTGAAGTGCTTAGAGGCCTTGCTGGCGTTGAGTAAATATGCCCTCTTTTTTCGTTGTTACAACCGCTCTCCTCTCTCCCTTATGCCCTTCTTCCTCAGAAGCCTCGCCTTGTTAGCATGACATCACTACAATTTAGCTAGGCCTTTTGGACAAAAGTAGTCCAACAAACACCCAAAAGAGAAAAGAAAACATAAAATGTCACTGGTAAATGGAGTTTGTTTCTGTCCCACGAGAGAGAAAAAAGAAGGGGCTAATGGAGGCGATTGCCAAGTCCATCTTGCTGAAGTCCAAGATGAAATGCCTTGAGAATAACTGTTTCGCACACTGGAGGGAAGCAGCCCTTGGTATGAATCTGTCAGGTCGGAAAGACGGTATCTGAAAGTGTTCCCAAGCGAGTTGGAACCTGCTTTGAAAATTGCTACATAGATGGAGCCAAACATGGAAAAGAGCAGCGGCGGCAGCAGGCCTGGGTTTGCACCGGGCTCAGCTCTGGTATGGGAGAAGTATGCTGGATGTCAAGGCTGCCTCTTGAAAGGGAGATTGCACACACCTCCCCTCCTGGAGCAGACCTTCTGTGCCTGTCGTTATTTAACGTGCGTGCACGAGCAGTCTGCGCATTTTACCAGAGGTCGTTTTAGTGCCATCCCTGGATGTGTCCAAAGTCAGAGGCTTGGGAGGAGACGCATATTGATTAATCACAGGTCTGCTTACGCATCTGAAACTAAATAATAAAGCAAAAATCTGACTTAAAAAGTTCTCTTTTCTGTGGGGTTTAAACTTCCTGTTGTTTATGTTTTAAATGTCTGAGTCTCATCACTTCCCTTTAATTTCAATCTGTCCTTCCTGAAGGAAGATCTCGAGGGCTTGCGCTTGAGTCATTTGTGCGTGAGGAAGATGGATTCGCATGGATCTTCCCACGCTCCGCCCCCGTTTCTCCTGATGGACCACTGGTATTTTTGAAGACGTTACCTAGAATTATCAATGAAGACTTAGCCACGGAAAAGACCAAAGTTATCCACCTCCATAGTGACCAGACTCACAACCATAGTATTAGTGCCTCTCTGCTTGGATACAGCCGAAGACTAGCCCTGTGCTTTTAAAAACATATATATATGAATTAAATGTGGTACTTAGAAATGGTGGCTATCATTTAGATGCACAGTTTATGACAAATGATAGAATAGCAATAATTAAACTGTCGTTTTGAGCTCTAACTATGTGCCAGAATCTGTGCTGAGAACTAGAAAAGTTTTGTCTCGTTTTATCCTCAAAATAATCCCCCGCAGGGATGTACTACTATTGTTATTCTCATTTAAGTCAGGATACTTTTTGATTATACTTAAAAATCCATTTGTCAGTGTCCGTGGACAAAGTTCAGAAACTTCGAAATCTGTCGATCATTAATTAATCTCACAAATACTTATTGAGCGCTGACTCCCTGTACTGGGAACCAAATGATAAATTAGACAGACCTAACCCTTGCCTGCCCACCATGAATAGATCCCTTTGAACTCAAGCGGACACCAGCATGGGAAGAGTACATCCATTTTATTAAGGAAGAACTGCTCTGAGCCGTGTCTGAAACTTATCACTGATTTGTTCTTTAAACCATTGATTCTCAGAGGAGACCCACTCATAAGGGCAGTACCAGGAAAAGAGCAAATGTATTCAATAAGTTTATTGTTTCCTCAGTACAAACTGCAGAAGTAAAACTTACAAAATGCTGAATATGAAGGATGCATGGGTGAGAGGGGTGGGACATATATAAAGACTGAGAAAAACTGGTTTAAACCGCTATGCAGATTTCTGTGGGCCAAACTCCCCTTGTGAGCAGTGAATGACTGTCACTAAATAAATCAGACCATCATGGTGTCTCTATGGAGCCAAAGGAGTTCCTCCCTTCAAAGAAGGGTCAGGCAAGTTAGTGCTTCTTCCCTAATGACCTGGCCATTCTCTTCTTAGGACAAAAAGACTTGTTACTTCCAATGTGTTAGCAGATCATAGTTTTTATCAGATTTTTTTCTTAAGATAAGATGCTCACCTCTTTTCAAAGTTTAAGTGTACTGAACTCTAAAAAATGTCACTACCTAAAATAGAGTGCGCTTCGCTGTTTTTGAAATCAGAATGAACTAAAATTGGAAGTCATTGTATATTTCAGTTTATAGCTGAGATGACAATCAGACTTCAAAATGCATGGACTATAGAACTGGCGTATATTGTCCTAAGTCTTTTGTGATTCCACGGAATTTTTTAATGGAACCAAACTGGAAGTTAGGACACCGTTTTCTTCTGATAATACTTTTAAGAAAAATATTCCTAGTTTGCATTTTTTTAAGAAAAGAAAAATCATTATGGATGAGTTTTTTTTAAGTGTGGCATAGTTATTATATTACTAAATGTTTACCAGTCACCAGAGCTATGCCACACTCAGCCGAAATGTACTTGAAATAACAAGAGTTGAAAATTAAATATGCAGTCACAGGGAAGCAACAAGCTGTAGCTCCATATGCAGCATGGTCTCAAAAAAAATCTAGTCCATTTCCGAGCAATGTCATCCTTCCTTGCTTTCAGTTAGTTAGAAAATTAATTACCATCTACACGTTGCAGAGGTTAATAAGGTCAATGAGAAAATTACCAGTGGAAGGAAGAATTTGTATTGATACTGTTTTGATCAATTTTCACATTTTTAATTAAAGCATATTTTGAATATTGACAATATGTTCAAGGGTTATGGCACCATTTTTTCTTAGAAGTAACTTTACTTAAATATTCCAAAGACTCTAGTTAATTTTGGTTCCTTAGTGTTACTAGGTAGAGACTGAAAGATGGAAAGAAAGAAAGAAAGTGTTAAGATTGAACACTGCATCTTCAAGTCAGGGGCACAGAGAAAGAGGCAAACAGAATACCCACCAGAGCAAAGAGGACTTTTCTCCTGGGCAGGCATTGACCTTTTATGCCCTCAGATGAACCGATACTGCTTGTGCACTGGCTGTGTAGACAGCACTATGCTGAGTGGTAGAAAAGGTACAGCAGTAAAGGAAGCAGTGTCCCTGGACTCCAGGGGCCTAGAGTATATTTGGCAGGAAAAAGTAAATTTGACAGAAAACACACGTTGATAGGTCCCGTAAGGCAGTGCAGAACCAATCAATAGCTCTGTCTCTCTCTGTCTCCCTTTCTCTTTCCCCCTCCCTCTGTGCCTCTCTATCTCCATTCGTCTCTCTCTCTCTTCTTTGCAGCATGAATTTACCATGGTCCGAGTGCATTTTAACAAAAGGATATTCACATTACTTAATCATTGCTAGTTTCTCTATATTTTATGTCAAAGTCATGCTCATTTCATATCCTAGTGGACATTATTTATAAGTGAAGACTTCCTTGATGCACTAACTTTTAAAGTCATGATTATCACTCCTGTGCTATTGCCCGTGGCAGTGGAAATATTTGAATTCTTGCAAAGAAGAGCCTCTAGACTCTATGAGGATGGGAGAGCAGTGGTTAGTGTGTGTGTATGTGTCAGGATGGCGTGAAAATCACACACGTATTGCCGCCTGAAGTCTTTCTTTCCCACAGTAGCAATGGTGTGCTCAGCCAGGTAAATTACTTGGATGTGCCTTTACATCTTGGAAGAAATTCCCACCCTCGTAACTAGACTGAGCCAGGGGGTGGCTCCCTCCACTGAAAAGGAATCATAAAGCACCTCCCTGTGATGTTACTTCACTGTGCCCTGAAGGTTTTCTCAGACAGGGTAGGCCCACATCTTGCTTTAGTGGAACTCGAATGTGCTCCAGATTTCAAGTTCCACAGAGGCTTGAAAGGAGCAGCCAGAAAGTGGAGAGAGAGTAGAAGGCTCTTTCTATGATTTGCCAAAATACTGGCTCCAACTCCTCATTTTTTCAAGTAGTTTTATTGAGATATAGTCACATACCATACCCAACTTGGAAAATATCCTAGTGTTGAGTTCAGTTTCATGACAGAAGGGTATAGATTTTGATTCTTTTATACCCTACAGCAGAAATCTCCAGTTCAGTCAATCATTTTAGTCAATAATGGAAATATTCTTCATAAAACCAAATCAGTGACTTCTAGGCAGTGAAAATCACCAAGATATTGTGGAAAGCATGGCACATTATTACTTGGTGAAACTTTCTGGGTGATCTCTGAACTTCCTGATGCCCCAATATAACCCTTTTCTCTCCTGGTTCCCAAGTCTTTAGGGGATTTTGGATCAGTGTGAAACTTCTAAGCAAATGCACATAATCCCTCAGGAACCCGTCCTTCTGTAAGAGATAGAGGATTCCTGATTTATAGGATGCTGTTGGAAAGTCACATCGCAGCATGTACTTGTTGACAACTTGGGGTGAGGGGTGGGGGCAACAGCACATTTTATGGTGTCTAGACTTTGTTTTATCTTGTAGATTTTTGGTGACATATTTAGCTTTTTGCAGACAATTCTCAAATCACTGACTCAGCATTCAGTGTGGTTCAGTTTATCGCGATCTGTCATCTCTAATCTGGTCTTGAATAGCAGGAAGTTGTAGGTCCAGATTGAAATGTGACCTTAGAATGTTTTCACTCATGCTTGATTACTGTACCCTAGAGGTCTAGACAGTGTTGTTGGTTTCTCACCCACATAAACATCTGGCAAAAATAAAAGAAGGAGCAAGAGAGAGAGAAGAACTAACTAGATGAGTAAGAACCAACGTAATACACTTTCACACTTAAAACATTTAAAATAAAACTTTAAAGGTGATGCCCATCTCAGGTCTAAAGTATGCCATCAAGCATATTGTTTTTCAACTCTGATAAGATAATCTTTGGACTGTAATTATTTACTGATGAGAACAAGTTTGAACACGTAATTTTTGACTGCATTAGAAACATCTTTGCTCTGTGCTATTACAAGAAGCTAGAATTTCATTTAGGGAATTCCAGCCAAATGAAATTAGCACGTGTGTGTTGACTCATGTGTAGCTCATGCTGAACAAAACCATTGAGGGTGAAGAGGAGGGGCCGGTGGGCCCAAACCTGCAGCCGTGTGGGGGTTAATATGATATCAGACCCTCTAAAGTTTTATTTCACATGGGTTGATTTTAATATTCTAAGATTCGCCCACTGTTTTGAAGCTATGCAGAGGGCTTGTTTCAGGCCTAGAAACCATCAGGTTAGAGTCCTGTGCCTCTGAGTCCAAGGGAGAAACTTGAGCCCCTTTCCTTGATTCTGGGACCACAGACTCATTTACCAACCACAGCCCAGAGCGTGCGCTGAGCCACGAGCAGCAGCGAGGAGGACATGAACGGATGACGAGATAACCCCCAGCGCAGTTCTGAGGTACCTGCAGGTGGCACGGGCCTCACTGCCAAGAGAATGAAGCTGGGAATTTTACTCAGAATACTGCAAATTTATGAAATGTGCCTTCAGTAAGTAACTCTAATTTATGCACTTCGGTCTATGAATAGTCTTTCTTTCCCCCCCTCCCTCCCTCCCTTCCTTTCTTCCTTTCTTTCTGCTTTCTAGAATAATAAAGACTTCCTTCAGTGCTAATTTTGTGTGGATGGATGATGATTTAGAACCCAAGACTGTTTTCAGCCAAAGCTCTTTGGCACAGCGTAATCATTGCACAACTGAAGATAAACACGGAGGGTAAACTGCCCCCAAATTTCTTCAAAGCTGTGCCTGAAAATCTATCGTAAATGCCCTTTGCACCGTTTAAGACAAACAACCCCAGGCCCTGCCCGGCCACCCCACACATGTACCCAGGGATTAGCCGGCACATCAGAGCCGAATGTTAATAGGCTGCCAGGGAGGGGAAAAAATAAACATGTAATTAAAAAAGAAAAGACAGAAAGAGAACCTGGTCTGCGGAGGGCCTTAACGGGAGGCGAGGGTAACCGCCGCCTGTCCAGGCTGCTCTCCAGGAGCCTGGAACACTGGGGTCCAAAGGCCACCTTCCCGGCGGCCGCCGCCCGCAGGCCGAGACCCCCTCCGTCTAGCGAGGCCACTTCGCCCACAGCGTTTTCATTTCTGTGGCCCTCAGCGTGACGCCCACTTTGCCGCATCAACTGGTCTCCGAGTTCACCTTCCCGCTGGCCCGTCCTCACGAACCCGCGCCGCCTCCCGCACTCGCCCGCCAGCGTCCTTCGTGGCTGCCTGCTCTCTCTTCTTCACCCTCTGCTGCCTGAAGTGAGGCCAAGTTCAAACCGCGTCGTCTGTCCTGGTGTGTGTGCGTGCTTTCCTTTCCTCGTTCCTTAAAATATGTTACTTGATTAATAAAAGGCCGTTGTTTGGTATATCGTCCTCTTGTCCCTAAATGAAAGTGCATGGTTTTCAGGCACACTGACCTGCATCAGCTCTCTCTTTTTAAACCGAGCCCAGGAAAGTGACATTTGGCAACTTTTCTTATGATGACAAGGGCTGACCCATAGCTAGTATGAATTGAGTTCTAAGAGTCAAAAGCCAAGTGCTTTTAATAGCTTTTTAAGAGTAGGTAATCCTTGTGCGCTTTGAAGACTGAGCTATGTGCTAATTGCTCTTGTAAAATGAAGGTGATGTGGCCATCGCTAATGGCCCGTGCAGGCGTCCACCGAGACATTTGAGCCATCTCGTGTGGGTTCAGTCGCTAGTTTCATAATATGCTCATTGTTGTTGTTTTTTAGTTCAATGTAATTGTTCAGGTAACATTTCAAATTGGTATCTTTGCTTTCCAAAAAATCTTTTATCCAAAAATATCTTTAGATATGTTATCAATGATCTAATAATAAGATTATTTTTATGAACTATTTTAGACATACAAGAATACCCATGTATCAACCCCAACTCAAGTAATAAAACATTACATGACTGTTAAGGGCCCCAAGTGTCCCTCCTGGCTCACCTTTCCCTCTTTCCTCCTCCCCAAGTCCCCCTGAAATTCTCCAATGTTGGACGTGGCATTCCGTCATCCCCATACTTGTTTTATACTCTCACTACATATTTAAGCGTCTCCCACAATATTAATTACTGTTTTGCATTGCATGTGCTTCTGAAACTCTCTTTGCTCAGAATTGTATTTTTGAGATTTATTCGTGTTGAAACATAAAGCTCATTTATTCTTCTTGCTATTGTCTAAATAAGCCATAATTTACTGATTCACTCTCATGCCCAAGGGCATCTAAGTGGTGCATTGACTTCCCAAGACTGCTGAAGCGATGTCCCACAAACTAGACAGCTCTAAACAACAGGATTTTCTCTCTCACAGTTCTGGAGGCTAGGAGGGGAAAATCAAGATGCTGGTGGGGCCGAGCTCTGAGGCTCTTCCTTCTCTACCAGCCCCTGTGGCCCCCCGCCTTTCCAGGCCGCATGCCTGTCTTCTCTGGGTCTCTGTGTGTCCTCTTCTGTCTCACCGCAATCCAGCATGAGCACATCTCCACTCTTACATTAATTACATCTGCAAACCCACTTTCCAAGTAAAGTCACATTCTGAGGTTCCAAGAGGACCTGAATTTGGGGGTACACTAACACCTCACTACAGCTTGTTTCCAGTTACTTGCCATTACAAGTACTTGTTGCTATGGATATTATTGTCTGTATCTTTGTGAACACATGTGTAGAAGGTTCTCTAGAGTGATTCATCTAACGATGGAATAGCATTGTCTAAGATATGCATGTCTTCTATGGCCAGTTGTTCTCCAACATGCATTTATACTCCTACCTATGGTATATAAGAATACCCACTATAGAAAAGAGAATTTTCAAATGCTGTAAAAGTCATGGAATATTTTCTTTAAACAACATTACATTGTAAATGGATAGACAACAAGATATTAATAAAGTCAAATTTATGTATTTATCATACATACATACAAAGAGTTTTTAAAGTATTAATAGAATTAAGCAATGACTAGAAAAGTAACATTTGGAATACAGATTGTAACATAGATAATATTTCTCTCTTTTTAGTGTTATATGTTATGCAGGTCAATAAAAAGATATGTAATTAAGTGTCTGTTTAAAGGTAATAATAAGCATAAAGTTCGTTTAAGCCTATTTTGGGTCTCTACTTGGGTACAAATGCAGCTAAGGTAGGTGCTGAAGCTAGAAAATGGAAAGAGGATTTAGCTGGAGATTAGAGGAAGCAAAAAGAATGCAACTTAGCAATAACATCTTTACAATAAATTATATTAAGAAATATTTACAGGGAGCAGATGTGGCTCAAGCAGTTGAGTTCCTGCTTCCCACATGGGAGTTCCTGGGTTTGATCCCTGGTGCCTCCTAAAAACAAATAAACAAACAACAAGCAAAACAAACGAAAAAACAACTCAGGGGAGCTGATGTGGCGCAGTGGTTGAGTGCCGGCTTCCCACATACAAGGTCCCAGATTCAATCCCCGGCCTCAGTTTACCTGAAAAAAAAAAAAAAAAGAAAGAAAGAAATATTTCCAAGAGCACCTAACAGAATACTCCTCCTCACACAAGCAAAATCCTTGCAGGCGTCCATGAAGGCCACAGGTTCCCTGGAATCAAGTGTGAAAACTTGGCATAGGGGACCAACTATCTGACTTGTCACTGAAAAGGGACCCTTTTCTCAAACAGTAGCTAACTCCTCCTCAAGTGAAGAAAGTATTAATTTGCAAAAATAAATATGGAATCTATTTTTCACTCTAAAACAAGTGGCAACATTTAATTTATAAAATGTTTTCTGTAAGCAAACATCATGTTTTAGAATTATATGCATGTTAAAAATTAGTGTTTCTACTTCCACATCTACTAAGGGGGATGTACAACTAATAATGGTTGTCCAGTTGGAAAGTTCAAACTGTTGGACATGTATGAAGTGAGCTCGACACTTGCCCTCATCTGCCCATCTAGTAATCTTTCTTCTTATCCTATTGACAAATTGAGAGCCATGAGCTTTATTATGGTGTGAAAATCTCAGATTTCATATTAAGAATGGTGGTACAATCAACTCTTCATAAGCGCCCAGCAATATTGGTGAATTTATGATTTCCCTAATTAAATGATCTCTTTTCATTTTAAAGTTGGCTACCCATCAGAAGGTAAGGTCCAGGAGGATGCAAGTCATAATTGGCAAAACGTGGGTATTTTCCTCATAATCCCATGATTATCAATTTCCCTCCTTCTGATTTTAACTCCTTTTATCATTTCTCTTGGAATATGTTCCCCTCAAGCAATCCTTTAAAATAGTCTCTCCTTTATTTTTCAAAATGTAAACTTCTATTTCTTCTCTGAAGTTTCCTAACTTGAGTTAGAACGTCCCTCCAATAACCATCATTTTTTTTCCTTTAATTGACTTATTCAATCACACTGAAACAACTACCCTCACAGTTATTATTTTTAGCGCACCTATCATCATTGACATTTAGAACTAACACCCTTCCAACAGTGGCACTTTTACCCCAAAAGAGAAGATGTGGAAGAAAAGGCAGCAGGAAGCCTTTTTGGCTTTTTTTTAAAGACTCAGAAAGAATGTGAGGTCAAAGTTGTGCCTTAACTTCCCGATGCTAATTTTAAGCAGACACCCACAGCAGTGCTGGGCTCTGCTGGGAGCTTTCCCACATTACTATTTAATCCTTACGCAGCCCAATGGATAGTTCTGTTATTATCTTTGTTTTTCAAATGAGTAAACAAATCCAGAGAGGTTAAGTGCCTTGCCCCAGATCACTTAACTTGTCCAAAATTGAGCTCCTTGACTCTCCCACAAAGCCTGTCTTTTCATTTCAGGCCACGGTAACTCTTAGTCACCTTTGACTCCTCTCTTCTTTTCATCCCCTGCGTCCTTCCGGCAGCCAGTCACAGCAGGGCTACCTGCAAGATGCATCCAGAATCCACCCTCAGGGCTGCCACCCAGGCCCGAGCACCCTCCTCTCACACAACTGTCTTCTCACACCCGCCTCTTTGTGGGCCTCCTTCCTTCTATCCTTACGCCTCACAATTTATTCCAAACATGGCAACCAGCGTGATGTTTTTAAACGTAAATCGGGTCCTGTCACTCCTCAATTCCTTCAATATCTTTCCCTCACACTTAGAATAAAATCCCTACGCAGCCAAGAAGCCCTTACCTGAGCTGGCCCCTGTCCACCTCGCCTCCTCTCCTCTCACCGACCCTCCCCAGCTCTCTCCATTCCATACAATCTGGCCTCTGGGCAATTGCTCTTCCCTCATCCTGAAAAATGCTTTGTCCAAGTTACCAATCATATGGTTCCATCCCTCTCTTCATTCAGATCTCTGCTAAAAACCTTACCTCTCCTGGAGGCCTTTCTGCACCACTTTTAAAATCATGTTCTCCTATCAACTAATTCCAGTCCATTTATCCTAGTATGTTGTCTGTATGTGTTTATCGTCTGGCTTTCCCTCTAGAAGGTAAGCTCTTCATGAAAGCCAGAGACTTAGTATCGTACATCTCTGTATCCCTGTGCAGTGCCTGACACACAGACATTTTGTCCATTTAATCAGTGGACAGGTGTACAAACCAAAATGCACAGTACATATTAGCAAATGCTTATATTAGTCTTCTATATGAAAATATACAAGAACATCTTGTACAGAACCAACTGAAAAAGGGATATCAAGAAGTTGAGGCAAAACATCTACCTCACATTCTTTCTGAGTCAATCAAAAACACTCAGAAACTATTTGGTTCAGTAAGCCTTCCCTTGTACATCGCACTTATTCTTTTTTTCATAAATTATTTCTAGATTTTACTTTTGCTTCTATGTTGATAATTCCCAAACCTCAAACTATTTTATGTATAAATGATGTCATGATTATGCTTTTATCCATCTAGCATCTGTTGAGTCTTTCTCCCTTGTCTGTCTGTCTATCTATCTATCTACCATCTATCTTATCTACCTATCATCTATCTATCATCTATCTATCTATCATCTATCATCAGTTATCTATCTGCATTCTATCTAGCTACCTATCATCTCTCGTTTAGCTATGTTTATCTCATCCCATCCTCACCTTTAAACTCGTAATCCTGTACCTCCAACTGTCCACTGGACACCTCCAGTGGATGGTGGACATCCTGTAACATCAGATTTAAATGGACAATTCCAAGGCCAACCTCATTGTCTATTCCTTAGAGTCTATTCATCCTCCACAGGTGACCTCATCTCCCCCTCAGCTCTCATACCAATCCTGTCAATTTTGCCTTCTGAATATCTCGTGTCTGCCTGTTCCTGGTCCCAAGTCTGTCACAACAGCACAGAATGCTATTGCTTCTTACCTAGACACGGGCAAGGTCTTCTAAGTTTGCTTCTCTGTCTCCAGTGTCTGCTCCTTCAGTCTATTGTGCATGCCACTGCCATCTTCATTCTATCACTGTTTTTGCTCAGAAACCTTCTATGCTTGCAATTTCCAAGCATATCAAATCAAAACACCTCTACCTGCTTGTGAAGCTACCTCGAGTATCTGACTACTCTATTTAGGCATAAATTCCTCCTTTCTGTTCCACTTAGGCCTGTCCATTCCTCCTCCTCTAGTTTGCTGCTGTTCTCCAACAAACGTAGAGCAATTCCTTAATCCAAATCCTTTCCACCTTCCAATCTTCTTACTTTTATAATGTCTAGAATAGTGTCAACCTTCACTGATGTCCGTTTCATCTAAAGCCTTGTAGCACTTACCTGTTTTTAAAAGTTGTGTGCTTCCTTTTATTTGTTTCATTTCTTTGCTGCTCCTTCAGGTTAGTTGTCTCCACCCAATTAGATATGAATCTACTTGGACAGAAGAGCCACCTCTTGTATTTGTATACAGTGCTGGAATGCACTAACATAGCATACCAGCGATTTTTGTTTTCAGGCAGCATACATACACACCAATTCAAATAAGTCAGCATTCCCTTCTCTTACCTGGAAGGAACAAGTCTACAGGCCAATTTAAGGAAGGCAGGTGGGAAAGGAAAAAGAAATGTGATGGGATCTGAGAAGTTGCATAATTTTCAAAGACAGCAGTATCGACCGTAGTTTTAAAATAACAATCAGGGAAGCGGCTGTGGCTCAATCGGTGGGGCTCCCGTTTGCCATGTGGGAGGCCCCGGGTTCGGTTCCCGGGGCCTCCTGGTGGGGGCGGGCCCGCCTGCGCGGCGTGGTTGGCTGGCCCAGCGAGCGCGGGCAGCAGGGGGGGGATAGGTGAATGAATAAATAAAATCTTAAAAAAAAAAATAAAAAATAAAAAAAATAAAATAAAATAACAATCATAAAGCATTGCTTCCCTCCCCCCATAACCAGAAGAAGATTAACCAAGAAGCTGGTGTGGCTTTAGGGTCCCTTACTTGCACAGCCCGCCCCCCAAGGTAATCCTTCACACTGTGTTCACGTGGTTTTGTAAAATTTGTAAAATTAAAATGTTCTAAGTGCACTCGATGCAGATCGTTATGATTCATTATGACTCGCAACACTACAGTCTGGGGGCATTTTGCATTCAAAATGCGTTCAGTTTCTCGAATTGGATGCCTTTGGAGCGGTCACAGCCCTTTTGTAGTCATAACTGTGTGTGCCAGAAGCCATTAGAGCGGCTGCCATTAGAGCCATTATAATTATAATTCCTAATTGTAATTTTTAAATTTAGTATTTTCTAGCTCTGTTTCCTTACTCACGAAATGAAATTGAGTAGTCTAGAGTCTAATGCCAGACAGTCAGCTGCCCGTATGAGAAATGGTAGAACCGTGGACAAGCAGGAAATGAAATAGCAAGAGAAAGAAACCACTTTCTATTGAGGAATTACTATATGCCAACACTTTACATAAGTCGTCCCTCTCACTGAGTGCCGCAACAACCATTTTGGAAGGTATTGTTTTCCCCATTTACAAATGAGAAAAATCAAGCTCAAAATCCTTAAGTAACTAGTCGTAAGTCCGAAACAGTAAGAATTTCGATTTGGATGTAGGCTCAAATCTCCTGAATCCAAAGTCAATGATGTCCCTTGTCCTCACAGGGCTGAAGTAAAAATCAGGAAGTAGATCTAAATAAATTTGTGGATGTATGGATAATCATTTTTAGAAACTAGCAAAATCTAAATTCTCTCATATCCTCTAGCATATTTTTGTAAGCAAACACTAGAAACATTATTTCTTTCCTGTAACTCTCTGTCATTTTCTTAATCCATTACTTCAGGAAATGCAGAGTAAAGCTGCGGTCTTCTTTGTGTAGTCAGGGATTTATAATTTGTCAGTCCCTAAAGAAAAATATGAAGGAGGAGTATTTGAAAGATCTAAAGAGTTTGGAGTGTGACACTTAGGCTATTTATCTTTAGGTTCTGGAATGTTTTGTTTCTCTCACCCTTGCACTTGTGATTTGCTGGGTGATTTAAGTTGAGATAGTAGCCACTCCAAAACAGTGTAAGTGAATTGAAACTTGCTGTGTTTATTACTTGATTATGGCTCCCTGGCACTCCACAGCCTTGGAGATGCCTGTTAGTACTTAGGTGTATTTTATTTCAAGTTGACTTTTGATTGTTTTCCTCTTGTATTTTTCTTGGATACTTTTGTAGCCAGGAAACAACTTTTTCATTGGTTTGGTAAAATGCATACAGAGCTTGATACTCGCTAAACACATTATAAGAGAAAAAGAGAGGAAGAAAGAGAGGTTGCTGTTAAATTCCCATGCATTCAGGCGGGGACAGCTGGTCAGGATTAGGAGAACATTCTACCTTTTACATACTGCTTTCCCACAGCCTCTAGTCCTTTTATTTATTTTTCTGTAGTTGACATATCCTGAATTTAGCTAGTAACATTTTTATTTTTTATATAGAATCAGGATATTCTACTAAATTAATACTCTGTGCTGAATAGAGCGAACATATCATTATTTAGGAATCCTCATCTTAAGCAGGGTATACATTCTCATGATGGCTAATGCATATAAAGTAGATTCTTTTTTTAAAGCCAGATTGTTCCTACCAGTAGTCATAGCGCCGTTCACTTGTTCAGTGGGCTTGGCGGATTTATTGCTTTTTTTTTTTTAAGGTAAATATCAGCAGTCCTGGGACCTGCATGACATGATTAGTTAGAAAATTCTAGCCAGAGAACTTGGTTTTGTGACAAGTCATGAGCATCATGGACAACTATTTTGTGATAACCAGATTACAGTGTTTCAGAGTTGGGTTGGAACTTGGTCCCTGATCATATCTTCCAGGACAAACAAGACAGTGTACAGATTGCAAATTTATATATATTTTTAAAAAATAAAAAAAAAGGCCAGGGACTGCAAAGTGTGTTTAAAGACTATCCTTCACTCAAAATTCTAATCAGTATGTTACCATGGGTCACAGTTTATTCTGAGTCCAAGAGCCTGGCCCTGCCTCTTACTGGCTCAGCTATTTTAGAAATGCATGACAGGAAAAGCCATTTTCCACGCCATAATTTAGTCTAAATAAGATCTCATTTGAGTTTTTAGGAATTTTGAACACTTGAGTTACTTGTAATAAGAACATCAAATCATTTAAGAATCTCCTTAGGACTTTTTTTTTCTTTTTCTGTCATTTAGGCATTCATCCATTTATTCAAAAATCCTGAGTCACAAGATCTAACTTGTATTCCTGACTCTGGTAATAAACAGCTCTGTGAGACCTTGGGCAGGTCAATGACCTACATAAACTTCATCTTCCTCATCTGTTTAGATGGGGCTGAATTATCTCCAAGTATCCTTCAAAGCCACGTGTTTGTTCATCACTGCTCTGTGTGGTAGCACAAAGGTGTGAGACACAGGCTCTACTGCCAGGACTGGCACTTCACCCAATGAAAAGGGCAGTATCCGCCATATAACCAGTATGAATTGAGTACTTTCTGTGTGTCAGGCACTCTGCCAAGTGCTGCAAAGCTGACCGGGGACCAAGGCCATGCTGGGGGCATTACAAGGGCGCTATCCCTGGAATCGTCTGGAAGGCGATAATGATCCTGACAGGCAGAGTCGGGCTGGGTTCAGAAGTCCGGGCAAACGTGGGGACGTGAATCCTGGTGTGGAGCTCCACACGAGCAGAGGGAGCAACAGCAGTGGCCAGGTCAGGAGTCACTCAGCTGAAGGCTACAAAAGCTGAAGGCTATTGTTTTTTACCCTCAAATCTGTCCATTTCCTCTTTCCTCTTTGTTGTAGGTTGCAAAAGCCTGCCAATGCAAAATAGCAGAAATGGGTTAGCTTTTATTGTGGGAATTTCTTAGGGTAAAAAGCTTACAATTCCGAGGCTGTGAAAATGTCCAAATCAAGGCATCATCAGAGATGCCGTCTCACCAAGGGTTGGCCGCTGGTGGTCCTGGAGTCCTGCCATGTGGCAAGCCAAGATGGCGGCCAGTCAGTTCTGCAAGCTCCCTTCCTCCCTGCGCTCTGCCGTGGACCGCCAGACACATGGGCTCCTGTCTCTTCTCTCTCCTGGGCCTCGTGGCTTCAGCTTCAGCTGCTCTGCTGGTTCCAGCCTCTGGCCTCTCTCTCAGCCTCTCGGGGTTTCTTGGTCTTGTTGTGGTTATGAGCAATCCTGGAGTCTTTTCTCACATGGGAACTTTTCCTCTCCCCTCTTCTCAGTTTATATAGGAATCCAGTAAAGGATTAAGACCCACCCTGGGTCCCAGAGTCTAATCAAAGGCCCTTAACTGAAGCGATCCAACCAAAGGTGATCTAATCAAAAAGTACCTTAGCTGAATCCAATCAAAAGGTCCCACATGCAATAGGCTGACATGCACAGGAATGGGTTAGCTTAAGAACATACTTTCTGGGGTCTACAAAAGACTCAAACCAGGACGCTCTTGGTCATTCTTCCATTCATTCACTCATTCATGTATTCAAAAACTCTTTACTGAGTCCTTACTAAGTCACTATATATATTGGGATACAAAGGACAGGACTCTTCCCTGCCTTTAATAGTATTATAAATAATGCTATGTATGAACTCTTTTTATAGCAAGTACTGTTATCAGCTTTTTACATATACTCATTACTAATCCTCACAAAAATATAATGAAGTAAACTGTGCTATCCCCATTTTATAGATGACAGAATTGCCATTCAGAAATATTTTAAGTACCCCTTCCAAATTTATCCAGTAAGTGAGGGGAGTCAGGATCTGAATCCTCTTTCCAGGATCTGTGGCCTTAACTATCTCGTTAAATGAAAATGAATTTTATTCAAAGTTAGATGATTTTTAGTCATGTAAATGGCTCCAGCATATGCAGTCACAAAAGGGAATATACACTATTTTTGTAAATTACAGCTTTGAGTGGGTCAGGAGTCTATATCCCTTTCCCTCCTCCTATAGATCAATTTTTTATTTCCACTGTCCTTTCGGTCTTTCGACATTCCCCCAGTCAGTAGACTGCAATTATATTTGACAATTGGGGGTGAGGGTAGGGGTGGATTAGGAGCTAGCTCGTGAAATTTTATTACGTGATATTCTAATCATCCTCCAGAAGGCAAGCCCACACAGCATGGCCTCAGGAACGGGACAACCGTGAGAGGTGGCTCGGCATTCTAGCACACATTAATTCAAAATAATGATCAGAAATGGAAAGAAATATAAAACAAAGTCATCTTTTCTGTCTGCTTTCTGATCCTGCCTTGTTCTTCAATTGTCTAGAAACTGTAGAGAGAGGCACGCAGGACTTAGAAATCTGGAAGCGCATCCCAGTGGGCTACAGTTGAGAAAGGTGGTCTGCTCTTGAATGAGTAAGAAGTCTGTCCTGACCTGTGTCCACATGTCAGTTAAGGCTTTGTATGTGCATCTTCTCATTTGTATGTTCACAGTTTCCCCTCTTGCTGTTCTTTCCAAGTACTTTTTATTCTTTTCTTTATTTGGGGGAGGGATGGGAATAAGATTTCCAAATAGGTGACTACAGCATTCCAAGGAGATTTATACACCTGACAGTACCAAAGCCAGTCTCCTAAATATTTGGTAGAGTCCTTATATGCTAAGCTGTTGTGTTTTTAAGAATTTTTGCAAAGGATTTTGCAGATTTAAGGAGATGGTTCTTGTAGTTAACATCTGGGCTTCACCCTGACGTCAGGGGTGCAGTGATGAAGACCAGATGTTAAAACTTACCAATGTTTTTGTTACTTCTAAGCATTTGCTGCCTTTCCTCCTTCTTCTTCTTCTTCTCCCTACCCGCCCCCCCCAAGCTCTAACTTCTTAATACATGAAGGTTATTAGAGAAGAGGGGAAAGTGAATTTAGCATATGGCATTGATCCAGAATAACTGAACTCCTCTTCCAAGCAAACTTTCAGGCCATTGCAGGATGTGCATCCTGTGGGAAAGCAGGCTCTGGGGTCTGGTCAGATAATGATATTTCTATCCAATTGTTATTTTCAGTTAAAACGAGTTATATACTAAGTCTTTCCAGGTTTAATATTATGTGGTAAGGAAAGAGGGTAAGGAATAAGATCAATAGTAAATATTCCAAAGTTTTTGTGGTTGTTTTCCTTTTACTCTGAATTCAGTTATACACACACATAATATTTCTTGGTTTAGAGAAGGGGAATCACTGCTCACTCAAGAACAACCGTATTTGAGCAGACCCATGTTGCCATGAGCACACAAGGGTAGTTTGACAAGGCATTGTTCTCTGCCATGCATGCCCTGAAGTTGGGAAAATCCCCCAATAACAATTTCTTCTTTCAAAAATCCATTTTAGATCTGTGTCCATTAATTTATCTAAAATCCTCGCATGGCTATTCATGTTTTTAGCAGATTTCATCTCTTATGTTAATGAATTCCATATGCATCCCAAACAATTTATTACTTTGTGTTTATAGCTCAGCCTTGGTTTAACTTCTGTTTCAAGCTTCCAGGAGTGACCCAGGTTCTGTTCTGTCATTACAAGGTTTGGGGACTCTATCATATGGTAGCTCCCCCTTGCCCGGGGTCCTTCAGATGACATTGGGTGACCCTCTTCTAGCTTCGTCATAATGTATTTTAAGCTGTAGGTGGTACTTGAACCATGAACACGTGGGGTCTGAACATGGGTGGGGCTACCTTTCTGGTTTGGGTTCTGGATAACACTCACCCTGCCTAGAAGTAAGTCCGAGCCTTAACAGGAGAGTGGGCTCAGCCCAAGGCGTGCGCCATTATTATTTGGTCAAGGACCATAACAATCGTAATGCGACAGTTCTTGGGTGCATAAAAATTTACTGTTTTTTCCACATGATAAGCACTCGACTATTTGAAAGTAAACAAGGAAAGTTTCCTCTTAAATCCAGGGTATCTCTCTCTAATTATGGTAACGTTTTCTTATTGGTTGAGGTTTCAATATCTCTAAACAGCCCTCTGAGATGCTTTTTAGTTTAAAAGCCCTCTTTAGTCAACAAGATACTCCACATATGCTTCTGCCAGAGTAAGCTATGGTAGGATCCCTTTCCTCCCTTGTAGTGGAACATACGACGTTACTGATGCCATCTGTAACTTCAGTGTACGTGTTCCTTATTTTTTATCTCCTACACTTTATTGTTGATTCGTACTAAGCTTATGATCGCCCATAAGCAAGAAAAAGGAAAGCAAGCAACAACAACAAAAAACTTTTAAACATGAACTAGTATCCTTAAGCCTTCTCTCTTATGCAGCTGAGATGTTTGTTGAGTTTTTTAATCCTAAATATAGGATTGCATTTGCCCCAGTAATCCACATTTTATCTACACTTCCCCTTACCTATAATTCTAGCCTATAACTTTGAGTCTTCATCTCTTCCTATATTATTTCTTACTCTTAGATTTGGGGTGTCTGTAGACTTTATAAGTATGCCATTTATGAAAGTCACTGGGGAAAATGTAATTTAGGGCAAGATCAATGAGAAAATTAGAGATCTCTCTCCAGGTACACATCCACTCAATAATCAATACTCTTACAGGTCAGTTATTCAGCCAAAATATGACTCTATTCAGTTATTCCATCATTGAGCAAGTCTAAAAAAATATCGAGAAAATGTTGTTAAGTGCTTGGCAAATATCAGAAGGCATGCCATTTCCCTGATCTACTAGTCTAATAACTTATAAAAGGGAATGCAATACTAGGAATTACTTTTGTCTCTAATTCTTGCGTGTTTCAATATTATAGAACCCAGTTATGTTGTCCCTAGTAATCATTATTATACCTTGTATTTGTTTAGACATTTTAAAAAATCAACACTTAAAAGTAAATCACCCTCATAGAATTCTTTCAAATAGATTAATTATCCCCATTTTACATATGAAGAATCTAAAGCTGAGAGAGGTGGCTGGAAACCAGGTCTCACGATTTTTTAAGCTCAGTTTTCTTTCCATGACACCACAACTGGCAGGATTTATTTACGTTCTCTACACAAGGTTAGGTGCTCAGTGAATATGTTTGGATGAATGGCTAGATGGATGGACAAATTTCTCAAAAGTCCTTTCATCAGGACTTTGCCTCATAAGATTTCCCCATTTAAAAGAGATAGAAAGGGAAGCGGCTGTGGCTCAATCAGTAGGGCTCCCGTTTACCATATGGGAGGCCCCGGGTTTGGTTCCCGGGGCCTCCTGGTGAAGGCAAGCCCGCCCGCACGGCATGGTTAGCTGACCCAGCGAGCACAGGCAGCAAGGGAGGGATAAATGAATAAATAAATAAAATCTTTAAAAAAAAAAAAAAAAAAAAAGAGATAGAAAAACCTCAAGAAAAAAAATTGTATCTTCCAACCATTACATCAACAGAAACTAAACCTGCAAATCATAAAACAGGTACCAGTTACCCCTTCCATATCGTGGGGATTAGGGGCGTGGAGTCCCTGTGATCTGGAAAATCTGTGTAAAATTTTTGGTCCTTCCTTTGTACCAGAGACGTCTGAGTTTTTTCTTTTTTTTTTATGGGGTGTTTACAGTACTCTTTTGTAATATTTGGGTTAAGTATTTGGGTCATAGGTGATATTATACGATGCTATACATATATTTTAGGCAGTTCTGAGTTTCTAAGTTTTTTTCCATGTCATCTGTTGGCCTTTGCATGTCGTCTGCAGCTTCTGCAAAACTCCCCTGAAGTTCCCATTTAATTTCTTACACTAACCCCGCAATATATCGAAACTACAAAGGGGAAAGTTGCGATGCGGAATGGATAACTGCTATTTTTTGAGGCCGCCATACATGCAGTGTCTTCATTGTTTAGAACTGCATTACCCAAATCCTGGCCTCTACTGGTGCAAATCCAGGGTGAAGCTATCGATGCCATGCAGCAAAGTGAGAAAAATAAGGTCAATGTACTGAATTTTTAATAGTATTCAGTATATTTGATTTAAAGAATCATCCTTTATTCTGCCCTACTACTTCTTTATTGTTATTAAAATGCCCTCACGTTTATGAACGTGAGGTGATAGTACAAGTTGATTTGGGGTGATAATACAGGTTGATTGTAGGTGATGTGTCTTCATTTAAGAAAATAAAAATCAGCAGTCCATAATAGTTTGGAAATTTTGCTTGTCTGTGACATCCAGAAGTCTACATGTCATTGAAAGAGAGAGTGCAAAAAAGAGGTGATGTGTCGGCCTGCTAACTCCAGCCAGGAGGACTGTGAACTAGGAGGGCTGTCCTAGATCTCTGCAGAAGCTTAACAAAGCAGATGGGAGCAATGTTCTGCAGGAAAAGCAATATGCTGGGCCAAAAACAGTCAGCAATCGAGGGGCAAGGTGGACAGGGCAGAGATATTATATTTGAGAGGGCTTTACATGGAAATGTTCATCCAACCAACACCTGTAGGGAAGCGGATGTGGCTCAGGTGACTGAGCTCCCACCTACCACATGGGAGGTCCCTGGTTCAGTTCCCGGTGCCTCCTAAAGAAGACAGTGAGCTGGCGCGATGAGCAGGCATGGTGAGCTGACGCAACAAGATGATGCAACAAGAGACATAAGAAGAGAAAACATAATGGGAGATACAACAAAGCAGGGAATGGAGGTTCCCAGTGTCTCCTAAAGAAGACGAGCAAGACAGTGAGCTGACGCAACAGGCAGGCATGGCAAGCTGGCAAGCTGACAAGCTGACGCAACAAGCTGACACAACGAGAGACACAAGAAGAAAAACTTAATGAGAAAAACAACAAAAAGCAGGGAACAGAGGTGGCTCCAGCAATTAGGCACCTCCCTCCCACATTGGAAGTCCCAGGTTCTGTTCCTGGTGCCTCCTTAAAGAAACAAGGAGGATGAACAGACTCAGCAAGTGCAAACAACGAGGGGGTGGGGGGAAATAAATAAATAAAAGAAATCTAAAAACAAAAATAACAGAACTGCTGCTCCCTGCCCATGTGTCAGGTATTGTGCCGAGCAGTGGGGACACAGCCTTCCGTGCGCTGCAGGCTCATGGGCTAGTCCTCTAGCGGAGTGAGAAGAGCGCAGTGGTAGGAGTGGGCGCCATGTCCCACCGCAGCACAGGGGAGAGGCCTCTACCTCAGGCTGGGGCGTATTTCAGGGAGAGTGGATGGCAAGTATGTGAGGAAAGTAGTGACAGGCATGAGGGCTTGGAGACATTTGCCAGAAAATAGAAAAGAAATGTAAATGGGAAGATAAATTGGTTTGGGTAATGTTTTGTTTTTCTGTTCATTGTTTTTGTGACTTTGATTTGAATTGTTCATTTTTTAATCAGGATGGGAGAGACTTAAGCATGTGTTTCAGCTGAGCACATGTTGCCAGCAAAGAACGAAGAACAGGTTGAAGATCTGAGATAGGGAAGATAAATTTGGGGAAGCAGTAATTCGGAAGACTGGGTGAAAAGCAAGGGTGAAGTCTTGACCGGGAGGAGGGTGTTACCACATAAGCTGTGACTGACGGAGGTGAAGCAGAGAGTGCCATGGCAGTAGAGAACTTGGAAAGGACTGGCTGGGGCCGGAGAGGGACCAGAATAGCCTCAATTTCTTTTAATGCAGCGGGGACAACGTCAGCCGCTAAAAATGAGTCAGAGCTTGATATGAATGGAAGGTTTCGAGGAATAGAGAGGGAGAGATCCACGAGAGCCCCACTGAGCTTAGGGAGCTTGACTGGGCAGTGGCCACTATCTGCAAAGCCCTGGAATTCTCTCTGGCAATAATTAGCCATCGCAGGGAGGAAAAAGACAAGGTGAATTGCAGCTTGAAAATTCAACTCCGGAGGTTTTCGTGGTTGAGGGCAATGAAAGAACAAAACACCAGGGAGGTGAAGGTGCCTGTCAGAGAGTAAACCAGAGCGCCAGGCTGTGGGGAGAGAGAAAGGACTGGAGGCCAAGATCAGAAGGCGGTAAGGGAGTTAGACTCCTGGATGAGCACAGTAACAGATCCAAACTGTGGCCCACCGAGGGTCTTGGAATTGCAAGGCTACGGCGCTTGGGGGTTGTCTGAGGGGCCTTAGCCTCCCCTGGTGAAGCTGTGGGAGTTGGGGGGCTCAGCCTCCAATGAGGAACGAGGGGCAACAGATGGAGCTGATACAGAGCGGGGAGCCTCGACTTCAGAAGCGTTGGGAGAACAGGATTGGGAAACAGCAGGCCAGGCTCGATGAGCTACTCTCCTCCACCTAACTCGATGGCATAAGGAAGCAAGAGAGGCTGCAAGAGATCCGAAGTCCATCAGGACCCGGAGGTGCAGAAGCCGCTACGAAAGTTGAGGATATAGGAATTTGTTGACAATTATGCGAAGATGCCAATGGATTTGGGAGAAGATGAGAGGCAAGAAGGAAGTGAGGAAGTGCTGGGCACCGCGATGTCGGAGCTGGTTCAAGTTCTGCTGAGTGCTGCTGTGTGCTGGGTGATGACCCGGTCCCTGCCCTGGAGCCCGCAGTCCCTGGGTACTAGCACACATAATCTAGCGCACACAGCTCAGCCTTGCCAAGTTTCGCCCCATATCTGAGGATGAGATGGGGCAGAGGCAAAACTGCAGCTGAGGGAAGCGGCTGTGGCTCGGTCAGTGGGGCTCCCGTTTACCATGTGGGGGGCCCCGGGTTCGGTTCCCAGGGCCTCCTGGTGAGGGCAGGCCCGCCCGCACGGCGTGGTTGGCTGACCCGGCGAGCACAAGCAGCAAGGGGGGAATAAATGAATAAATAAATAAAATCTTAAAAAAAAAAAAAAAAAAAACTGCAGCTGAGCAAGTACGTGTCATTTGCTAGATTCAGCGTAAACAAGAGCTCACCAGGTGAACGCAGACCAGGAAGCGCCGATGCTTTTCGTTTTGAGCAGTTGCAGGTAGTGCTATGTGGCTAGTTACTATATTAATAAAGTTTCAAATAGTTTGGTTAGAAAACTATTCTAGTACCATTGTGAGCCTTAAGTCTACGATAATTAGTCTGGAAGATGAAGTGAGCCGGTTCTTCCAGTTGGTCCCATTTCCGCCATGTTCAGAGCCAGGCGTGTGCACTGCATTAAGGCAGTACAGCACAGTGGTTAGGAGAAGCAGCGCCCGGTGGCAGTTAAGAGAGCACGGCTTGAGCACCTGTTTCCCACATGGGGAGGTCCCGGGTTCGGTCCCCAGTGCCTTCTAAAAAAAAAAAAAACAACAAGCAGACAAACGAGAGGGCCAACTCAGGGAAGCCGATGTGGCTCAGTGCTAGAGTGCCAGCTTCCCACATAGGAAGTCACGAGGTCCTGGGTTCATTCCCCGGCCCTGGTACCTAAAAAAAAAATCAAGAGCACTAGTGTTGGAGACAGACTGGTGAGGTTTGAACCCCTGTTCTGCCACCCACGATGTAGGTGACTCCAGGTCACTTTACCTCTCCGTAAAATGGGGATATACATACATCTGCACGTAAGGTTGCTGTGGAGGTTAAATGAATTACTGTGAGCAAAGCAGTCAGAAAGCTGCCTGGCAAGGGGTAAGTGCTAAGTAAGTGTTAACTATTACCATAACTGCATGGACTGTGCCGCTCTTTGTGAGGCAGTGTATCTTCTAGAGTCGATCCTGCTTGCCAGAACCATGGCCGCGCTAGCTCTGCCATTGCAAGTCTGACCTAGTAACAACCAGGCCAAATTGCACGAGCAGAGAGCAATGCCTTGCCAGTGCCTGAAGTTTTCACCGTTAATGTAACAACTGGAACTTTTCCTTGGCGCCCAATCACATCATGAATCCTTGCCATCATTTCAGTAACCTTTTGTCCCCCGTCTCTGTATTTTCAGTAGTCATGCCTTAAATGTTTATAAAAAGCAACTTCCTTCCTTCTGGGGCAATAGGTAAAGGGCACAGCTATCTGGACGGCATGCTTGCCCACAGAGGAGTCTGTTTCTGCCTGTGTTCAGAAGAGACATCCGTCTGGGTTTTGTTCATTCCAGTTTTGCAACCCAGGGCCACTTGTAGGTGGAGCGATGTTCTGACAACAAAGCAGGAATGAATAGGATTTAAGATCTCAATGGGGGAGCGGCTGTGGCTCACCTTCCCACATGCGAGGTCCCGGGTTTGGTCCCCAGTGCCCCCTAAAAACAAAAACAAACAACAAGCAAACAAACGAAAAAACCAACTCAGGGAAGCCGATGTGGCTCAGTGGTTGAGCACCAGCTTCCCACATATGAGGCCCCTGATTCAATCCCGGACTTCTGGTTTGTTTTTTTGTTTTTTTTTTTCAAAAAAAGAAGTAAAAAAAAAAAAGATCTACATGAGGGGGTGTACTGGCCTTATAATACTGAATTATTCATTCAACAAATATTATAAAGACGTCTCCAGTGCGACGCAGCCTTATGCCCTAGCCTACCTCCAGATACTGAAATAGGGACTCAGATAAACGTGATATAGAAATGAGTGAAGCCATGGTATGTGAGGGGTGGCGGAAGATGGAGTGTGCGTTGTTTGACTTACCGTCCCTTTGTAGGTATTTTTATGGTTAACCCAGGTGGAAACTAGATCAACATGGACTGCCATCTGTGTGTTCTTCTGTCAACAAGATTTCGGTGTCATCTTCATTTTTAAATGCTTGCTGAGCATTTAATTTATTCTATTTCAGTAGAGATTCTCACCCTATCTCTTCCCCCCTTCCCTAGCTCTCTCGATCTCTATCTCCCTCTCTCTATCTTTCTCCTTCTCTCTCTACCTCTTTCCCCTCCCTCTCTCTCTATCTCTCTCTCTCCAGAATGCTGCCATATCACTGAATCTACTAATAAAAGGAAGAACATGGAATATGTTGAAATATTAATAACTTCACTCTACACCAGTGCTATTGCCATTGCCATCTTAATTCCTAAATTTCTCTTGGTCAAATTAATCTTGTCTAAATTGCTACCTGGGTATCCCATGAAAAAGGAAGCCTAGGGCTTTTTAAAGTCAGGCTTTCAGACTTTTGGAATCAAAGTTATTTTTTTTTCTTTCCGAATGAAACTATTCTATGAATGAAAATGTGCCTTTTACAGCAGCTCCTTCAATTAGTCATCATTGCAAACAGTGATGTTTCAAGAAATCTCCAGTTCCAGACAGAGTGTTACTAGACTCCTTGAGTCTACTTAACTGACTGCTCTAATCATTTACTTTCTCGAGATCACCACCCCTGTGCCAAGTTGTAGCCTGCTCATCAGCCTATTTAGAGTGTTACTGAAAGTATTTTAAGGGGAGCAGAAGTAGCCTAAGTGGCTGAGTGCCCTCTTCCCATGTATGAGGTCCCGGGTTCAAACCCCAGCACCTCCTAAGAAAAGTATTTTAAGATACTTTACATCCATCTGAATAATTTCTGATGGGGAGAGGTAGGGGAGTGTCATAATTGTATTTCCCTTAAAAGAGTCCCTGCAACAAAGATTTAGGTGCAAGTACTTTATTTAGGAGGAAACTCCAGGAAGCATGGTGAAAGGATGAGGAAGTAAGAGGAGAAGGGAAGACAGCTAATAAAGAGCTCCCGATAAACGGTTTGTTTCTGTAGGGTGTGTTCTCATCATGTTGCTGCATTGCCATCCCAGACTTAATGGTGTGAAGCAACCCTTGACTATGCTCTTGGATTCTGCGGATTAGGAAGTAGGATGGGCACCTGGGGGAGCTGTTCCACAATATCTGGGGCCCGGCTAGAAAGTCTCAACGGCTGAGGTGACCCAAAAGCTGGGCAGCGGGATCACCTGAGGTTTCGCCATTGGCGCACCTGGGTGCTTTCAGCTGAGCGTCTGCTCACGGCCTTTCCATGTGGCCGGAGCATCCTCACAGCATGGCATCTTCAGGGTGGTCAGACTTCTCACAGTGAGGTTCAGGGCTCCCAAAGCAAATGTCCCCGAGAACAACGGGAAAGCGCCATCACCTTGGTTACAAGCAAGTGGTGATCCTGCCCTGATGAAAGGGGAGAATAAGCAGACCCTTACTCTCAATGGAAGGACAGAATGTCAAAGAATTTCCAGCCTTTTCTTCTTTAAAAAAAAAAAAAAAAAATCACCTCAGTGTAGGCACTCCTACCCATCTTGACTATATTTCTCAAGGGAGGGGTGGGAAGGAAGATGAATTAACAGAAAATTACAATATAATGTCGTATACAGGTGGTAAGAGACAGGTATGCACAAGGTGTACCAGGACTGTAGAGAAGGGCACTTAGCCTGGCCATAGGGTTCAGGGATAGGGGGTTAGAGTCAGTCAGATGAAGAAAGGCAGGTAGGAGATTTCATTAGAAGGAATGAAAGTAATAGCTTGGTGTATTAGTCAGCCAAAGGGATGCTAATGCAAAGTACCAGAACTCTGTGGCTTTTATAAGGAGTATTTACTTGGGGTAGAAACTTACAGTCACAAGGCCCTAAAGTGTCCACCTCAAGGTACCATAAGAGGTACTTTCTCACCCAAACTCGGTTGCCATGTGTTGATGCAAGATGGCTGCAGATATCTGTGAGAGTTCAGCCTTCCTCTTTCCTCTTCCGGCTCTGGGGGCCCAGCTTCTCCTGATTTCTCCTGTATGCTGGCATAAGGCTCATCTCTCTCGTTTCTTTCCGGGCTCAGCTTCTCTATTCTCTTCACAAGGCTGCAGACTATCAGGCTCATCTCTCTTCCTGGGGCCTCTGCCGTATCTAATTCCTCTGTGTTTTTCTCCTGTGTTCTTCTCATCCGTGCATTTACTTCCCGGGGCTCCAGCATCAAGACTCAAAACTCAAACTCTCCCCTCTGCCCTGTGGTGTTCTCTGTGAGTCCCCACCCTACTGATGTGGCCCAATCAAAACCCTAATCATAATTTGATCAAGTAAAAGTGAAACCTCTGAATCTAATACAATCTAATATGCCCAGAGGAACAGACCAGTTTACAAACACAATCCAATATCTATTTTTGGAATTCGTAAACAATTCCAAACTGCCACACTTGGCGTATGCAGTTTGGTGTTACTGGGGTATAATGTGGAAGGTGGAGAGAGGCAAAGTGGAGAAGAAGGTCAGGAAGAGCCTGGAATGTCATACTGAGAAGCACAGACCTTACTTTTAGGTGATGGAGAGTCATTTAGAAGAAATTCTAGGGATTGTGGGAACATGGCTGACAGGTTAAGCAGATAAGGCTAAGCTCTCACTGAAACAACAAAGAAAAAGCCAGAGGCTGCCATGGGGACCTGCTTTGGGGCACAGCAAACCAGGACACTGCTTATCAACTGCCAGAAGAGTGAGGGTTGGAGACACGAAGAAGCCAAAACAAGTAATTGTGAGTTATTAAACCTACCGGCTTCCGGGAAGGGCTCCCCTCCCCTACCCCTGAGATATTAAGAGAGGGTAAAAATTCTCGTGAATTGGATCTAACTGAGAGTAGAGCAGTACTTAGTGGCAGTAAAAACTGAAAAAATAAAAATAAGTCCAGGGGAAAGGCTCTGAGGGTCTGAATGAAGTACAGCAAAGCTAAACCGGGAAGGATGGAGCTGAGAAATATTTAGAAAGTAAAACAGTTGGTGCCTGGTGATTAGTGGAGGCATGGTGTGTAGAGGGGAGTAGTGCAGGTTTCCCCCAGGCTGCTGCCTTGGGTCCTTGGAGGAATGGTGGTTCCAGTGAGGTGAGGTGTTTCAGAAGAGAAGCCGTGAGGAAGGAAATGGTGAGTGTGAGGTGTCTGTCCAGGTGCACGTGGCCACCAGGCAGGTCCAGGTACGAGCCTAAGCTAGGGGGGAAGGCAGGGCAAGAGATTCCAATCTGAGAGTCATCAGCAAATAGGGAAAAGGATGAGATAACCCAAAAAGAACATGTAGAAAGACACAAACAGCATTTTTGGCTCCAAGGATGCAGGTGATGCTAGAAACTTAAAGTAGTCCACACTTGATCTCAATTCTCTTGATGCTGAAGAAGACAAAGTTATCTGTGGAGAGAAGGTGGAGCCCAAATACTGAGAACCATTATGTTGAGTGAAGCAAGCCAGACACAAAAGGACAAATACTGTATGAATGCATTACTATGAACCAAATATATTGTGTAATATATTGTCCTTTCACAAAAAACAAAAACAAACAAAAAACAAAACAAAACAAAACAAAATTTACATGTATCCATTACATTTAATTGAGAAATGTATATATTTATTCATCTGTGTTTACTTTTTAGTTTTTAATTGCTTATGTTTTCAATTATTAAATGTACAAAATAAAGTTAAAAAAAAAAACACAAAGAGAAACAACATTCAAATACGGACTGCAGCTCATGTAAAAGAACTTTGATTTAAGTTTGTTCTGCTAGTACTGTGCAAGTCTTTGTATTGTCCCTGATGTTAGCATTCTCTCTACTTGTACTCTGAAACTCTAACTCTGGGTCCCATGCACTAACTGGGTAAAAAATATTAAAGAACGCGTTGTGCTTATACTCTCTATAATTTGGTCCCATGACAGTTGATTCTGATTCCTTGTGATTCATGCACATATTGAATCATCAAAGGAAGAAAATCATCAGCCACCTCCAAATTTAGGTCTTCACAAATGGAAATTCCAGTATAAAATAGGTGGTGTGTTTTGTTTTTTTTTCTTTTTCCTTGATGTTCAATATTCATTATTCCAAGGAATCGTAACCATCTATTTCTGTGACAGAGTTCCCAACAGTTTTCTTCCTGAAAACTTCATTACTTTTACTTGGGTCTGAACCACAAGGAAGTCAGTGTATTGATGTTTCAGAAAGAAAGATGTCTTCCAAGAGGATTTGGTTGAGGAACAGAATGTATTTGAGTACAAGAAGGCTCATAAAGTGAACAAGCCTTTCACACAAGCACATACCTTTCTTGTTCAACAGATACTAATAGTATAATTACTGTCACGTAGGGGCGCACAAGTTTTTTATCTGAAAAAGGGTCTTCTTAGTTAAAAGAGTTGGACACCCACTAATCCATGGATAATCCCCACGTTTCCCTTCATTGGCTTCAATTGCTTTCCCCAACAAAGCTCCCTTTCGAGCTCCTAAAGCAAGCCAAATGGACAGGTCTGAGTTTTACCCCTCCTAATGAAGCATGGTAAATGACCAAAAGGCAAGCTGCCAACAGAGAAAATGAAAGGAACCCAAGACCTAGATGCTCCAAACTGACTAATTGGCCCCTGAAAGATAGCCAGTGGTCTGCTAATGCCTCTTGCTTCCTAGCAGCCCAGCAGGAAGAATATCTCACCAACTGGGGGGTCAGTGCAAAAGTGAGAATCTCAACCTTTGTCCTGTTGAAAGAACCGAAAGCTTTCTTCGAAGCGTTACTTTGCCAGTTAGGGAGAGGACTTAAGGGAGGCAAGGAAAGGGAAAAATGCTTTTCTTATGTGTCTTCTCTGCTTACCAAAATATCCGCTACCTTACCAAAATATTAACTTTCCTGATATCTTCCTTTTACGGTCTACAATTGAACCTAATCTAGACTATCAAGAGCACGCAAAAAGTTATAATAAGCTCAGAAACCAGAAACTGAGGAAAAATAAACCAGAGCTAAAAGAAAAAGGTACCACAAATCAGATTAAAAATTGTCCACAGATGTGACAGTGCCTACCACTCAGGGGCTCTCCCTAAAGGTGTTTACAGGACTTATTTGCATAATAATACCTTCCTAAGTGGCTTTTCTTAACTTCTAACTGAAGGCTCTTCTCACCTCTTTGGATGATTTCTAAGCATCTGCTTTTATTTCAGATGAAGAGAAGATCAAAGTGGGCATAAATCCACAATTTGGCCTTCCACAGCTCCCAAAGAAGTGAAATATTTCTCAATCACATATTGAGTCCATGCAAGAATACCTTGGCTGTAGAAAAATCTCAGCTGTTTTTCTCCTTTTCTCCCCAATGTCTGTCTCTCTCTTTCTCTCTCTCTCACTCTCTCTCTCTCCTTATAGATTTATTCCCATTTTCTCTCAACCACTTCTTTGGCCTTCCTTGTCCTCCCCTTCTAAGGCTCCTGAATCTGATTAGAAAGAGCAAGAACTATTCATAATTTAATACTTTGCATCCCGAGACACCCACTTACTGACTGTGAAAAACAAATGGCCTAGAATCGGTGCTGGTAACACATCATCAGGAAAAGCTTCAGATTTTGTCCATTTAGGAGTTTTTCCCATTCAGAGCGAAGACATTGTCTAATCAAAAATTATATTTCCATTTGAATAGAAATTGGCCATTGATAACTTGGTTATCTAAAGGTTGCTAGACATATGGCCAATTGACTCCTGCATCCCTTCCCCTCCAGCAATGTTGAAAACATCTCAAGTGGTTGAGCGCCTGCTTCCCATGTACGAGGTCCTGGGTTCAATCCGTGGTACCTCCTTAAAAAAACACCTCAAAGAAGTCTAGGTCAAGGCCATGTGAAGAGGGAAAAGGCCACGGTGCTGTAGCAGTGGGGTGAGGATGGCTCTGACACTGATGAAGGTCATTTTTATGTTCCTCTGAACTGTACCAGCCCTTTCTTCATCTATGAATCTGGGCTAAGCCCTTTACTTTCTCTGTGGCTTAGAGAACACTGTCATGGGGACAGAAGCAAGCCCAGTCTGGTAACCTGCACAGAGCTGGGTAGAGATCTCCACTTAGGGTGAAATTTCCATAGTAGGCTGAAGTTTGTTCCTTTGGAAGTTTCCATAAAGAGCTAAGAAAAAGGTTTCCCTAATCTAGTTCTGTGTGTCTACTGTGCATTTGAAGATTAAGATTATTTATGCTTGCAGAGCATTGCAGCCACTTAAATTCCTCTCCAGAGGGCAGAAGGGGTGCACGCGTGTTTATCACTGGCACCAGAACAAGCATTACAGAAATGCAGGTTCCTTGGCTTTCTTCCCAAACTCTGGTTTCTATCCCGACTGACTTCAAGCCACTTTGTAACTTGTTTTGTTGTTTGAGGCGTGCATTATGCTCTGGGTTAAAATTCTGCAGGAGTCAAAATATTTTAACCTTCAGCTTCTGGAAAACTTCCCATTTCTGATACTAACTACTCCCTTCACCTCGTTGGATTCTCCTTTGAAGCAGGAGAACAGGGCACAGATTTGAGATTACGGATCAGGGTTGTTTCCCTCTTGAGGTCTGTGCCCATGTATGAGAGTGATCTGTGTGGACACATGAGCTGGTTAGCTGGTTAGCTGGTTGCCTAGAGCATGGCAGGATGTGGGTCAGGATCTGGAATTCAGCCCCGGAACCTTGCAGCCAAAGATCCAACCCATGTCCTTGACCACCCACTGCGTGGCAATGACGTGCCTGTGGTCGGGAGGAGAGGATGGGCTGGCAGAGTGGAGACCCCGCTGCTCTTGCCCCACCTGCCGCCCCCTCCGAGCCATCCTCACCCCACTGCTTCAGCACCGTGGCCTTTTCCCTCTTCACATGCATCTTTTCCTGTCATTGCGCTTTTGCCTGGGCAGCATCCCAAACTCCAGTCCCCACCCCACTTGGCCCTGAGGACTTAAACCCTTGGTGGGGTGCAGTTCTGTCCTCAGCCTCGGAAGCCTCTGCAGTCATTTGCACGTAGCCACGCTTGCAGCTGTTTCTTTACACTGAGCACTGGATATAACTGGCTGCTGGTTGTTCTTTGTAGATAAGAGATAAGAAACCAATAACCCTAGGTAGGTACTTTCAAAATCCTCTTACCCAATCTCCTTCTGTACATAAAGCAGGAATCAGGAAAACTGAGTGGTTGTGTATTCAAAGCCTGGCTTCCAAATCACGCCACACCACCTGGTTTTGTTTTCCAGCTAGACTGTGCTCTGAAGGCAGGGCCCGGGCTCCACTTTGCTTATTCACTCCCCTGTACGCCGTGCAGAGTGCCATGCCCCCAGGAAGCTCAGCAAGGGCTGGCGCATCTTCTGATTGTCCTAAAGTAAGCTCTCCCCTCTCCTGGAAGCACACTTCAAAGAGCAAGCATGCCACGTGAAAGGACTGAAGTGCATAAGCTTCCAGGAAAGGGGGCCCATCCTAGTTGCTAAACGTGTAAACCGTGGCCACCATCTGCTCAAGGGCTCCCAGTCAAGGGGACAACTGGGAACTGAACGGCAGCCTGCCCTGGGGTCTCCAAGCCCTGGGGGGGGGGGGGAGCTGATCCACCCTGAAGATGGGGCACCTTTTCTAATTAGTAAAGAGCACTGATCCCTCACCAGACCACACACCTACAGGCTGGGGTCTGCCCACCTTTTACTAATTGACACAAAGTTTCCACATGGGTCAGCAGAGCCTCTTGTGTAACAAATGAAAAGGAAAGAAGATCACAATTATTTGGCAAATTGATAGGCCTCAGTTTCATATTCGTCAGAGTGTAAATAGATTTTTTTTTTAGATTTCTTCCAAAAAGATAAAATACATTTGTTCATTAATATATAAATACATGTGTTATACACATATTTATATATTTATAAACACACATACACATAAAAATGAAGGTAAAAATGAAGATAAGTGTTTACCTAAATATTTAAGGGCAGACTTTTATCCATTAATTATTAACTTATTCCAAAGGATGTCAGAGTGATGCATTTACCTGTGATTTATTCATTCTTTCAATAAATGTGTTAGAACTGTACTATTTAGGTGAGCGGGTATAGGTCAGTGGTTGAGCGCCTGCTTCCCATGTACGAGGTGTCCCGGGTTTAATCCCCGGTACCTCTTAAAAACAAACAAATGAAAAAAGCAACTCTCATTGGGAAATGAGTATAGCTCAGTGGTTGAGCGTCTGCTTTTCCTGTGCAAGGTCCTGGGTTCAATCCTTGGTACCTCCAAAGAAAAAAAAAAAGGCCGACAAAGCAGGAGGAAGCCTAGGCATCGGAGAGCTGTCTCTCTCCTTACGTAGCATGCGTGCATCTGCTCCTGGACCGTGGTACATGGCTTTGTCCCCTGCCCAGATGGTCCTTAGAAGGGCAAGCCAAGCAACCGCAGGGGTATCATTATTCTCCTGTATGAGAATAATTTCTCATAAATTGTAAAAGGTTAGAGTTGGAAGGGACCTGAAAAACATCTAAGTCATCAACATCTTCATTTAACAGAAAGAAAGCTGAAATCTGAGAAGGTTCAATGACTCATACTTCATTTCTTATCTTAGAAAAGTCAAATTATTGTCAGGATCGACCATGTTCCCTCTTTCCCCGACTCCCAGAGGCCAGGAACATCTCACTATGGCTTTGTTTTCCAGCACTGAACAGTTCACTTGGGAAACCAGAAAATCCTTTTAAGACAGACTTGACCTAGAAATGTTCCTCTCAAGTTACATTTATTTCCATAAATTCATAATAACTAATAACTAGTTATAACCCTGCCCACTATTTATCCTAAATAGCCTTAATTTACCTTTTGGATCCATCTCCAGAGCAAGTACAGTAATATTTACCTGTCTCAGAGTTGTAACAACGGTATTGTGAGGCTTTGATTATTTTTTTCAGGTATCCAAGAATATATGGTGTTAATACACCCAAACACATTACTTTTTCTTTTGTTCATTGTAGACACTATTGTAGGTGATTTTCTATGGATTTAAGTGAAAACTGTATGACAAGGTTGGCAGGCTAATTAGTGGCTCAGCTATTTTAAGTCTCAATTCTGTTTGTAATATCAGTTTACAAAGAGCAGCAGACAGAAGCTTATAATCACATCACCTACTAGTTAAGGTGCAATAACGCCATTCACTGACATCAGACAATTGACTTGACCTGGGACTGTTAAAAAGAATTGAACCAATACTATAACTCCTGAAATTTAAGTAAAATCAAGAACCACTAACAAATGTTAGAAAAGTAAATGAGACTTAAAGACAAAATACCCAAAAAGTTATAAATTTCTTGATCTTGCAACATTTTACATTGCCAAAAAAATGCAATACATTCTTCCTTCATCATCCTTTTTATCCTTATGTTTTACATGTCTTTAAAAGTTTTACATCCCAGAGAATATATTTTAGATTTACCATAAATAAATTATTCAGAATTTCAAAAACAGGCTCCATGCTACCTTAAGAAAGTGGTAATATTTTAATTGTAGTTTTTTTTCCTTATTTCACTTTGCCTTCTACTACCTCTCCCTGCTTCTTACTATTAGTATTTTATATGAATACCAAAAGTTGTAGTCTTCAAAAAATCCTTCTTAAAACTGATGTCAGTTATTTATAGTCCTGTCTCCTCCATTTTGCTTTAATGGATTTTTTAAAGCTGTTAGGAATATAAAGTCACCAAGACTTGATGTGTACATGGCAGTTTTGTCCAAATCAACTTAATACTATGGCCTGGTGGCTGATGCTGAGCCACCGGATCCATTTCTTAGAAAATATTCTCTAAGAGAGGGCTTTCTGGGGAAAGATTTAATTCCCTTCCACTTAAAAAAAATCTCTAGTTATCCTATTGATTAATTTTTATTAAATTTTAATTTAGACGGTTCTTTAATGTCTCATCAGGTTCCGATGTACAAGAAAATGTTCACAAGTTAGTCCCAGAAGAACTATAATTATATGCAGATTCAGATATTGCACATTGAAGAGATTCATCGTTCTGAGAGGGAGGAAAAGATGAATTAGGGATTTTGAATATGCAAATTTTCTTTTGTCCTTAAACCTTGAAGGGAGTGCAGTGCATTCTCTCCACATTTCCCATGTATATTCTGAATGAAGATGGGTACCAGCTTTAGACCCAGCTTTTTGGTTATTATTATCTCACTTCATAAATGTAAATCAAGCTCACTGTTGTCCTTGGCCCATTGAATGGCAGGCCATGGTTAAAAATGCATAAAGTACTTCATTTTCATCTGTAAAATTGAAGTAAATGATGAAATCTTCCTGCTCCTTTAACTGCCTGTATTCCAGCTTTCCATTACTAATTGACTATATAGTCAGTAAAACATGCAAGCAAAACCAAACATGCTTTCATTATTAAATGACTGGGTAAAGCTCAGTAACAATAAAAATTCTTGGGAGCAGATGTGGCTCAAGTAGTTGAGTGCCTGCTTCCCACACAGGAGGTCCCAGGTTTGGTTCCCAATGCCTCCTGAAAACAAACTACAAGCAAAACAAATGAAAAAACCAACTCAGGGGAGCCGATGTGGCTCAGTGGTTGAGCGCTGGCTTCTCACATATGAGGTCCCGGGTTCAATCTCTGGCCCCAGTACCTCAAAAAAAATTCATTATCACAAAAGATAACAACTATCCTAAATAAACTGGCTGTTAAAATGTATTGCACACCACTATACAATGTATTTATGCCATCCAAACAACATGTTTATGGCATCCAAACAGTTGCATTTTCCTTTTGTGGAAACAGCTAGCTGATATGATGCACCAGCTATTAAAAGCACACAAATTACTTGTTTGCACACTGGCCTTATAATTGCAATAAATTTGCCAAACTTGATCTTTTTTAAATTAATGTACCATGGTAATTGGCGCCCTGTTTCCGGCCATTGTCTGGACCGGTTCGCTGGCCTCTGTCATGTTGATCTGGAGGTCCTTTTGCTTGCCCAGTCCTTTTGCCTCCTCCCACTAGACTTCCAGGTGGGATTTTAAAATCTGCATTCGCTGTAGTAACAGTTCTGGTAATGCCTGCCCTGAGGACTCATTTATTTCATGAGAAAACCTGCCTGGTAAATGGCCATCCAGCGCAGTCTTGCCTCCCGGTCTCGTTAGTGCGGGACCTCTTCCCAGAACCTTATATCCCAGTTCTCAGCTTATGGATCCAGATCAGCTTTCAGAAACTGCAAACAGCGCATGGGCAGCTGTGCTGCAGGACAAAGATCATGGGTTTTGGAGTAAATAAGAGTTGGATTCAGATTCTCACCTGATAGTGGCCTGGGCTAGGTACCTAACTTGTCTGCATTTCACTTGCGTTGTTCAAATGTAGGCACATCACTCTCTGCTTGACAGAGCAGCGATGGGGCTTAGTAGGGTGACAACTGTAAAGGATTGGCCACAGTGCCTGCACACAGCTGGTACAGACGGGCGAGTCAGGCCTGCAGGCCCAGAAGTCATCCTTGACCATCCATGCCTGTACTGAGTCTCAAAACAGTCGCTGGTTTGGCTTCTTTTAAAATGACATTATTCACAAATCAGTTGTTTGGGTTTTTATTTTCAACACAAATTTCTTTCTTTGCCAGGATCCCATGCCAAAGCAATCCCCACAAAATTCAACTTCTCAGCCTTCCTATGCCTTATCTGATTCCATATGGCTTAAAAATCTAACCCATGCAATGCACCAGTGTTCACTGGCTCAAATGTAACTTACATGCCCCAACAGTTTATTTCAAATACAGCCCAAGTGAGATCTTTAAAAAGAAACCAAGCCAGGGAAGGTATTCTACCGCCCTCAAGATGTCCCCTGACTAGAGCCCTTGCTCTAGGAGGGTAGTGCTAAGAAACAGTTCTCTACATCTTTAAGATTTTCTTCAGATTTCCATTTATGCAGAACTTTTCTTCATAGGCTAAGTGTGTTGTCTTCAATTAACTACAAAGCCAAAATACAAGTACTAATTAAGGCGGATGTCAGGATGCTAATCAGAATTAGACTGGGATGCTTGTGTAAACAGGAAACGAGCTTAAAATAAACCCATCCTAAATTACCCAGCTACTTGCTAAATGTTTTCGTGGAAGCTGCATTTGTCTTTGACTAACAGATGAGGAACCAGTATCTGGTTAGTTAGTTGCATGCTGCTATAGATTTTCTTTTTTTTTAATACAAATAAGTAATATTTAATCCAAGGTTTTACACTGACTTGTACATACCTATTATTTTTGAAAGGAGAAAGAAAGGAAAAAGATAAAAATGAAAACACTTACTTGTTATAACTTGTGAGTGGTTGAGATTTTTAAGACGTTTGGGGTTATTACGATTAGTCTCAGAGAAAGATGACAAACCAGTAGAATTCATCTCCCCGCAGCCAAGACTCTCTTGCTCTAAGGATTTATGCCATATGAAGGTTGTATTTATTTAATATCAAACAGCTGAATGAAAATGAGCAATTCAGGTGTGTCCAGGTATCAGAACATTGTGTTGATAAAATATCCAGAGATAACATATAATCATAACAAGATTATAGAACTTCATTTGAAATTCCCATGGCATGCCTTCTTATCTCATGCAAATTCCCCTCTATGGAATACACATTGATAGAAACAAAATATTCAAAATAATATTTAGTCTTCAAAATACCTTATGTTGTGAGAATTTTCAACTGTTAAGAAAAAAGAAAACATATGTATTGAAATTCCTTTGAGATAAAAATATGAGTATCTGTCATGAAATGAGGATAACAATAGCCAAGGGTTGTGAACAAATATTTCGTAAAGTATCCATTTAGCAGTAGTCAAAAGTGTAAATAAATACTATATTTTTAATACTTCATTTTGTTCAATATGCCATTGTTTCCTTCAAAAATATTGTTGCAAAGTTTTAGGGAAAGAAAACAAATAGAATCAAATAATCAATGGAAGATCTTTATTTCCTTTGCATTAAATGAGTTTATTTTAAAAGTTCAGTGTATCTTAGAAGGAGGCAGCATAATGACATAAGTAGATCTTTATAAGAACTCTGTCTAATCCAGGGGTTCTTAACAAGGGGTCCGTGAGCTTGAATTGAAATTCAAAAAAACATTTATTCTTGTGGGGATGTGTTGGTGTGGGTGTGATGTATTTATTAAATAACACACAGTATAGTGTGTTATTAGACTTAGTAAGGGGCCCTGGTTTTCACCTGACTGGCAAAGGGGTCCTTGGAACAAAAAAGATTAAGAACCCCTGGTAATCTAATGTGATATTTCATGCATGCGCCAACTTGCATTTAAATTTTAAAACCCAAAAATGATGAAGTAAGCATCAGTCTCTTGCCACTGCCAGGCAACGTTAAGGTCACTTGGAATGAATGTGAGCCTCGGGCCAGCACCCTCTCAGCCCGGCTCCCTCTCCACGCCGCCGGCCGACTCGCCAGGCTGGCATGGCAAGGAAAGAAGAAGGGCTGCGTATTCATGCTGTGTCTGTTGCTGAGCATGGCTGGGTGAGGAGAGCGGACCCCGGCTTCGGCATCATTGGTCAAGTACCATCATGCCCCCCCACCCTTTAGGCCTGGCCGTTCCCTTTCATCATACTGCTCAGCAGCCACTGACCCCGTATTGTGTCTGCCACAGACACCAACGGCCTAGTGAAACGAGGTCACCTCGTTTCAGAGAGTAGCTGCCACATTGACCAAAGGACTGTAAGTCCAAAAAGGGCCCTGTGACAGACTTAGCCAGGATACACACAGTGGGCCAAATTGCATGGGCTAGGTAGGCCGGGACGTTTGGGCTCTTTGTGTTTTCTGGAGATACCAAGAGGTGGCCATAAAAGCCTAAAAAAAAAAAACATCTACCATGATTTCCTTTACAAAGAAAATACAACCAAGCACATCTATATGTAAGAAATTATGGTTCAAAGTTGACACTCTTTTAGAGAACTTTCAAGGTAAATATAAAAATATGCCATTCACAAACCATTAGAAGACAGGAATTTAAAAACGCCTCACAACTCACAGCCATATACTTTGCGTGTCCTTGTGAGTTCAGTGAGAGGACCTGATAACCGCCGGAGTATCTCGCAGCTCAAGCAAATCTTTGACACACACCCGATTATGAAGAATCGCCGACCCGTAAAAGTGGAAGAAATGCCTAACCCTTTGCTTATCTCTATTTTCTAAATTTCCTACAAGCAATGTGTATTCCTTTTGTAAATAAAGAAGCAATAACTGATTTGTATCATTTTTGTACATTTAAAATATACAGATGGGAGCAGATGTGGCTCAAATGGTTGGGTGTCCGTCTCCCATATGGAGGGACCTGGGTTCAGTCCCTGGCACCTCTTGGTAAAATAAAGAAAAATATAGAAGGCGTGTGGGTCACCAGTTCCCTCGAGCCATGCAGCAAGTGATGACGTAACAGGAGAGTGACACAAGGGAGTGCCAAGACAAGACGCGCTGAAAAACCAGGAACTGAGGTGGCGCAGGAGGTAGGACGCCTCTCTCCTACATCCCAGGTTCCCAGGATCGAATCCCAGTGAAGACAGAAAGAGAAGGATGAGAAGAGAGGGCAGGAACCAGCACAGAGAATTGCCCAGTGAATGGACACGAAAACAGAAATGGGGGGGGGGGGGGGGGGGGGGGGGGTTAAAATTGGATAAAAAGCAAAAGAAATAAATAAATCTTTAAATATATATATTTATATATACTGGCATAGAAACCCCAGAGATCATCCCACTTAACAAATGAGGACTCAGAAGAGTAAGAATTTAGGTAATTTGCCCAAATGAATACAATCTCCACCGGTGCATCTAGGATCCTGCCCTAATTCTTTAGACGCCAAGGCTAAAAACATTAGATATGTAATGGTGAAGATCGCCATCAGTTAGCAAGAATGAAAAACCCTTGCTGGATTTTTTTCATCTCCCTATCAGGATTTAAAAGGCATCGAGGTGTGGCAATAAAACCAAGAATTGAAAGACCTTAAGGCCAGGCCCTTCCCTGTAAGGCAGAGCCCAGCCCTGCTGTTTCCTGCTCTGAGTGTGCAGGCCCAGATTCTGAAGCTCCCTGGCCTCTGGCTTCCGTGGGCCACGTGTGTCGGCGGCCCAGTGACCCAGCATCCCCTTCTCCCCACCAGCCAAGGGGCAAAGGCCCAAGACGTGGCATTTCTTAGCAAAGCCATCCCAAAATTCCCTGTGATCCCAGGTCTGCCTCTGGAAGGAAGCCACTGCTTTGAAGCAACCTGTCTAACCCCTCAACCCCCCAAGTATGAAAACCTAAACGAGAAATGACATTAGTGATTGCAACCTAATCTTGCTTTGCCATTTACTTTTTAACTTCAACAGTATCGTGAGACAGTGACTTTTGCATTAAAAAAATAAAATAAAATGCCATAAAGTAGAAAAGGCGAATTGCTCTGTAAATTCTTGTTCTCTGTTTCTTGTTCTTGTAATACTTGTTCTCTGTTCACACTAGCAGAGAAAGAGATTGGACACAGTATTCATGAACATATCTGATAGTCATTGTTCACTGGCTGGGAGTGCAAGAAATGGATTTATTGGCCAGTATTAGTAAAACATCAAAGCGCTAGCTTAGAAAACAGAGCCGGCTCCCGCGTGCTCGTTGTGCACGAAACCAGCGAACCTAATAAAGTAGGGAAAGCTTGTTAGCAGGAGCAACAAAGCTTCCAGTGTCCTTTACGAGCGCGCGGCCACCACAGAAGACATCAAAGCCTCTGTCAGTGGTGTCTGTACATCTGTTTTCTTTTTATCCAACGTGTTATTTGCTTAGTTGTGTGACAACATCAAAGCTTTTGGCCATTAGGTTCCTCGGTCCATGTGGGACTAAATTCATTTTACTAATCCATCTGGTCTAAGACGTAAATGTTTCCAATAAGTGCAGGTCACTAGTTTGAGTGAAATGAACAATTTCAGAAGTTATCACTAGTTTTCACGGGCCTCCTTCCCTTCCTCCGTCTGGAGGTAGAGAGAGCCCAGCTCACGCATCTGGTGAAGTCATCCGTTTTATTGCGGAAATGTCATACGAAGCTTAAAATCCAGGGGAAAGAAGTGTCTCTCTCTCTTACAACAGCTTTATTGAGATATAATTCACATACCATACAACTCACCCATTTAAAGGGTACAATTCTGTGGTTTTTAGTATAGTCACAGATTTGTGTGATTTTAGAATATTTCTGTCATCCCCAAAAGAAGCCTCATACGGATTAGCAGTCACACCCCATTCTACCACACTCCCACCTCACCCTGCTCCTGGCAACCACCCATCTACTTTCTAGCTCTCTGGATTTGCTTATTGTGCACATTTCATGTAAATGGAATCATGCAGTATGTGATCCTTTGTGGCTTCTTTGACTTCACTCCGTGTTTTCAAGGTCCATCCGTGTCACAGTATATGCCAGTGCTTCATATCTTCCCATTGCCAAATGATATCCCATTGTATGGCTGTACCACATTTTATTTATCCAGTCACCAGTTGATGGGCATTGAGATTGTTTCCACTTTTTTGTCTATTATGAATAATTTGGCTGAGAACATTCAGTTACCAGTTTCTGTGTGGACCTATGTTTTAATTTCTCTTGGGTTTTACCTAGGAGTCGATTGGCTGGGTCATAGGGTAACTCTACATTTAACCTTTTGACTATTTTCTACAGAAGCTGCACCTTTTTACTTTCCCACAAGCGTATATAAGGGTTCCAAATCTTTTGTATCACAGTCATCCTAATGGGTATGAAGTGGCATCTCCTGTGGTTTTAATTTGCATTTTCCTAACGGCTTAAATTTTCACGTACTTGACCATTTTTTTATCTTGCTTGGAGAAATATCCATCCAGACTCTTTGCCCATTTTTTAATTGGGTTATTTGTCTTTTTATTATTGCACTGTAAATTTCTTTAAATATTCTAGATGCAAATCCTTTATATAAAAATCTCTCTCCTTTTTAAATTTTATTTAAATATTCCCTAGTAATTGTGTATTTCCTGTCTTTAGGAACAGGATACTCCTAAAAAAGGAATCATGACTCATAACAGAGGAAATAAAACACATTTCAGAGGCCTCTCATTGCCAAATACACAAATTTGAACAAATAAGACAGAAAACCCTAATAATGTTAGAACGAGAACTTGGAATTAGCGTTACCATGGCCACTGCAGCTTCACTCCAGCAATAGTATCCACACCCATATATGGATTCACAGTTCACCGGGTGCCCTGCCCTACCTAATAAGCCCTTGCAGTCTTCCTCAGTGCCCTATGAAGCGTTGTGACTATCTTATTTTACTAATGAAGAACGGAGAGGGTCACACTCAGAAAGGACCTTGTCCCCTAAAGGTGAAGCTTGGGCCAGACACCAGTTATATAAAGGCCAAAGTGCATTCAGTGAAAAGCAAAAGCTATTCAACTAGTTGATGTAAAATGACTTTTTAAACAATTTATCCATTTGTATTTAATACCAGAATCTGAGATGAAAAGTAAAACGATGGCCTATGCAGCAATCAACTGGCCATAGATATAACTATGTGATCATAAACATCCAAACAACTGAAAAGACCTTTGGTCATGTCTCGTGACTCACAGGTCTATCCCCTTGAGAGGGCCATTGACAGCGGAGCCCTGAGGGGCCACGGAGCCCGCGTCTTGGGTTTTTGTCTGACAGTGATGGATATGGTCATGGGAACAGTACATGCTACTGCAGCCACTAATGTACCGTCTGATGCTGGACAGACCACAAACCTCCGCCGGCCTCTTCTTCACCATCTGTGGAATCTACTAAGATGCCTGATCCCTGCCTCTCAAGCCTGTAGGTTTTGCCACATGATCTCTATGATGATCTGGATTGGGGTTGAAATAAAATGAGGGCTGAAAGAGGGCTTGCGACCCCCAGGAGCCTGAATAGAAGAGAAGTGGCGATAGCGATGTGCTTCTTGAGGCTAATCTGTAGGTGAGGTACAAGCAGGGAACTCAGATTAAGCTCGGTAACTAGTCGCCCCCTCCCGTAGTTTATACAGAATAACAATGAACTGGCTCTCATGTAGGCTTAATTTTTCCCAAAGTGTTTCAACAGAGATTCATCCATAACCACATAGTATAAGTTCAGGGTGGTTCCAGAGAAGTCTGTACCTTGGAGGCGAGCCACTTGAAGGAAGCCAGCACAGAGCCAATCAAGTCTACACACAGGACGGTCAACGAGAGTGAGCCAGAGTCTTCCCCCAGATCAAAATCAGAACAACACAAAGTTATACTAAGTGAAGAAAATCAGAGTAGCCATTGATCTCTTATCTGCAGAAAAATGTTTCCAAACAAAATTTAAGTCACGTGGTCTGAACATAGAGAGTATTCAATATGCAGACCTTCCTGGAAAATCCAGGACCTAAGATTACCATATCCCGGAAGCGGCTGTGGCTCGATTGGTTGGGCTCCCGTTTACCATATGGGAGGCCCTGGGTTCAATTCCCGGGACCTCCTGGTGAAGGCAAGCCGGCCCACAAGGCATGGTGAGCGAGCTGGTGCAGCAAGATGACGCAACAAAGGGAGACAAGCAGATACAGGAAAATGCACAGCAAATGGACACAATGAGCACAAGCAGCAAGGGGGGGATAAATAAATAAATAAAAATAAATCTTTAAAAAAAAAAAAGATTACCATATCCTTGTGACTGTCAGGAGTTGAAATTAGCAACCACCCCCCACCACCACCAAGACAGGCCTATGGCCTGTGTCATAGATTGCTAAAGGCTGCCAGTGAAAAATACCAAATCCATCATAATCGGAACTTAGTAGGTTAAAAGCTTACAGTTTCGAGGCTGTGAAAGTGTGCAAATAAGGCACCATCAAGACCTGCTTCTCACCAAGCTGTAGCTGTGGGCGCTCAGACACATGGCAGCGTCATCTAAAGAAGCTTCTCTCCTAACTCCGCAGTGGGCCGTCAAGCCCGTGGCAGGGTGCAGAGCCAGGCTGCTGGTGTCAACCCCCTGCCTCCAGCCTCTGGGCCGCTCCCGTCCCTGAGGCTCCTTCTCTGTGTGTCTCTGCTTTCAGTCTCCCTTTGGAAAGGACACCAGGAGAGGGCCATACCCACCCTGGGCCCACATCCCGTCAGGGCGCTCAACTGAAGCCGTCCAACGGAAGGGTCGCCCACTCACAGGAATGGATAAGCCCCGAGGACAGGGTTGTCTGGCATCCACCCAGCTCCAAACTGTCACAGCCCAGAAAAAGAATGTAAGCTCTGAGCCTGACCCTGCAAGCTGACCATGCACCTGTGGCCTGTGGGAAATGGTAACTGCTCTCTAAATCAATTTAAGTCTATCACCATTATCAATATTAAATGAGATGATAGGGCAGATCTCTTTAAGAGTACAAATGTGTTATTCATTAGCATGTAACACAGCATTAATCTCTATGCCTCTACCTAAAATATTACACAGATGAATGGAAAAGCCCATGTGAAAATGCCTCTCATTCCCTAGGGGAAACTCAAAATAGAAATCCAAAATGATATTATCCAAAAGTTTAAATTGATTAATCAATGCTTGAGAAAAAAATTCTATGACTGTGGAAAAAAGGAAAATCTTGACTATTTTTTGCCAGAATGGACTCTTGTTCATAGGCACCTCCCCTTCCCCCTGCTCTACTTTCCAGGTGGAGTCCTCAGCTCCCTTCTACCTAGTGATGAGGTCAGAAATACTTGTGTGGGGGGCGCAGGGGGTGGGGGGCAGTGAACGAGATGTTTGCCCCCTGGTTGTAGGTGTCAGCCCGTTGTTCTCATTCCTTCCTGAACTCTCTTGACTTACCCAGTTTGGGAAATCTCCAAATATAAGTGTGATGGCTACATTGGTTGGAGTGCCTGGAGAACGAAGGCTTTTGAAAGCATGCTGCGGCTACTTCAGCAATCCAAGGGAAACTTGCTTTCAGTCAAGGGCCACTTTTAAAAAATAAGTTGTGTTTAAAAAAAAAAAAACGAACTCTCACCTTTACATAAGAATATCAGATTTCCATTTTAAATTGCACTGAGGTATGGAAGGAACAGACATTTCCGCCCTATGCAACAGACTTTAATCAGTTGAGATTAAGTAGCTGGGCTCTCCAAGAATTCTTAAGACTGGCCTTTCATTTCCTGCTATAGATAGGAAAACTCATTGAAAAACCAGCAAAGGAAAGAATGACTCGGCCTCTAATCTAAGAGCCTATCTTCCATAACTACCTAGAAAGTTCCCAAGGACTTCTACATTCTTTCCTGTTTGGATTTGGTGGTTAACTTCCTTGACGCATAACACTATTGTGGAATGAGGAGCTTTGCCTTTGGCTCTGGGATGAGAAGCTCAGTAGAGATAGTAGGAGAAAAATTCTGGAAGCACTCACCATGAGGATCCAAGTTATGCCTCTCTAGCCCTTACTGTGTCCTGTCCTGTGCTAATATCAGAGAGCAAGGAAATGTTGCTTAGAAGGAAGTAGCCTCTTGAGGAAGGCAGTGGGCAGTGCAGAAAAAACAAATCAGAACTTTTCCCAGAATAGAATATACCTTTGACCACTGCTTAAAGCTCCCCACCCTGTGTCTTTGTCCCACTGGACAGTGATCCGCAGGCCAAAACCTGTCTAAGCCTGCCTGTGCTCAGAAGCACATGTGAATATTTCTTGAAATTAATATCACTGGCATTTGCAACCCTCAGATTCTGCTTGAGCTTTGAAGCCCTTAATAAACAGAAGGATCTGCACATTTGCTACCACTTTGCAAAAGATTTTACATTCCTCCAACGATACTGAGAGCAAAAAAAATTCACTAAGTCTGGAAATATAATGGTCATTAATTTCATGGACAAGCTCTTCTGAACAACAGGACTGAAATCTCGTAGCAGACCCTCTGGAAAATGGACTCGAGTTTCGTTTACACGTCTCCAACAACCAATATCTTCGTTATTTTTATGAAAGCTTTATGGTTGCTTTACAGAGCATACAAATTTAATTTCTTTATTTCCCCAAAGAATTTCTGCAGACTTGGAAGGATAAATGAGTAATTAATTTTCTGTCCACCTGGATCTTAAGTAACCTCTTAAAATCGAAAGATCCCAAATGTTTTCAGGAAAATTTAAAAAAAAGTTGTTTTCACATGTCAGATATTTTATACGCCCTGAGAGCCTGTAGTCATTCCAAAAATTGCATAGTCTGATCATGGCAATGTGAGGTAAAATAGATGCAAAAAGAAAACAGCTTCTTAAACATACTCTAAATATATTTTCCTTTTTATTGGTGTTTGTTTCAGACATTCTTCACATTTTTTGGAAATCTCTTGATTTGTTTCTGTTTTACCATGTAAAGTAAAGCTCTCTGCCTTTTATTAAGACATATAAACTACTGAAAAATTAAAAACAATATAAAAGTAGTAATAGTTGAAGCCAATTTTAAAACCTTGAAAGCTAAAATAAATTTTTCAAGTTATAATGATCTATTTTCATATATATATATATACTTACATATATATATAAATATATATATTCCTAACAGACCAATAAAATGTAGTGCACCTCGTTTATTGGAAATTGACATTCCAAAGGTGTTAGCCAACCAAGTAATTCTTTTTAAAGTTTCCTGTGCAGATATGTATACAAAGGAATGTTTCTATACCAATTAATGTTGATAGTTGGTTTTGGAACAGTAAGTTAAGCTAAAAGTTAGTTTCATGTGTTCTTTTTTTTAACCATTCTTAATGAATATCTTTTTGGTGGTTAATTTTTTTCTAGACTTTTTAAACCAGAATAATAGCAAGGGAATGATCGAAAATAGACATCATCCAAAAAGCAAGTCTTCACAGAGGTAAACATATAGTCACATTTTTATAAATGAGAAGTTCATATCCTTTAAAGAAAGTGCAGCTGGACTGTGTGCAGACAAAGTCCACACAACAGCGGACTTGGAGGTTTGAGCAGTTCTAGTCTGCTGGGCCAGGGGAATGATTTTTATTTAGCACATCCTATATGCACTGCTCTGTGTAAAAAATTACGTATAATGCTTCACATTGCCCTTTTACAAGCCTGTAATGTCACTGTCCATTTTGCAAATGTAGAAATTGAGGCACACGTATTTAAAAAGATTGCAGAAGGTCACAAAACCAGAACTGACAGAACTAGGATGTCAGCCAGGTCTATTTGATTCCAAATACTGAACTCCTCCCCTTACAACGGAGAAAAGTAAGTGTCAGCACCCAGAAACAGAGAGGAGTGGGAGAGCAGTGTCACGGGAAAATCAGCAGCAGAAGCTGGAGTGAAACTGCAGAGAAGAAAGAGTTCCAGAATTACCAGGTGGTGCTTAGCCTTGGGAATCATTTTTTGAAAGTTTACAGTTGAGCCTACAAAATTAGGCAGCTCTCAGTTTTCAGCAGATAGAGTTTGGGAACTTCTGATGAAGGAGCAATCAGATGGCGAGGAGTGAGGGGAGAATAAAAAATATGTATTAAAAATAATAGTAATAAAAGAAAAGAAAGAAAAATATATGTATTATGTCTTACCTTTTAAATAATATGTCTAATCTACATATATCATCAGGTATACTCAATAAAATACTGGTGTACAATGTAATTTGAGCACGGTAGCTCAAAACCAAGTATAGGATAATCTACTCGAACCAGCTTTTGAGGTTTTATTTTCCTACCATAGACTGAAGAGATTTAAGATGTGGGGCTCCCTCCATCCCTTTTCTGATTTATGATAGTATGGGTGTGTGATTAAGAGATTTAAATAAAAATGTGTGGTTCTGAGAGTAGCCCTATATTTCTTGATGTAATATAACTCTCTGGGGTATATTCTGCTGTGCAGTACCATAAATTCAAAGGTTGTCAAATACATTTAAATTGATGAAAATACTGGAAAGGCCTAAGTTCGTAGACATCAGAATTTCAACTTTCTTTGCTTTCTCTAAGAAGGGGAGCTAAGTTTAGCCTCTCACCTGGCAATGCTTTCCTTGACAACAAGAACTCTAAGACCTTTGGAAGAGGTTTTTCCCGTTGTGTAGAACAGATCTCTGAGCGAGGATGCTGGTCGCCAGCCAGTTTTTGAGGGCTCTTCCCAATCTGGATGTCACAGAAATCATCCAAGTTAATGGTGCTCAAAATCCCCCATGGAGAGGCCAAGGTGGTAACACAAGAGAGTTTGTTTAGTTTGTAGGGAAAACTTGTGAAAGGTGATGACCTTAGTTTAAGGCTGAGAAAAGCTAGTGAATGCAAAGTGGTTAAGAACTGAAGACTCAAAAGATAGTCCCTTCACCTCATTATGCACAGGAGTAACAGCTCTGGGCTAACCTCTGTTACCCCCTGGCAGACGTCCACACGGTGTGTTTAGAGAGCAGTCACCTCACACCTTCCTCTGTGGGCCTGCGTTTCCTCACTCAACCCTCGGCCGGCCTTGCTGACATTCCCGGCTGTACCTGGAGGGCGGTCCTGAGCCTCCCCTCCCACGGCCATCGATCCACATGTGACCAGCTAACAATCCTATTTCAGGCTCTGTGTATTTCAGATTGCACCTTAATGCTATAACAAACCAAAGGCAAGTTGCACATATTTAGTTCCTAAAGCAATGATATATGGGTTCACTCTGGATCTAGAAAAAATAAATATGCCGCGTGTCCCCCATCTCTCTCCTCCAAAGGAACTTATATTTGTGAAACACGTGTTACAAAATTGATGAGCTGTGAGTGATCTCAAGGAGTGTTTGTCTCTTTTCTTTAGGGAAATAAGAAAATAATATCTGTTAACAAGGTCCAAAAAATATACTGTCCATTTTTAAGTGTTCTCTTATTGATAGTTATATTTACCAGTTAAGGGGCATTTGGTCTTAATGAACATATACTTGGTGCTTTAAAGAAATTCTTGCTTGGATCAAAATTATAGAATATAGAATGACTTTCCTTAGCAATTCCTCTGGGACTGCATTCTCCCCACAAGCCATTCTGCTCAGATTTCCTTCTCTGCCAGGATCACTCGTATCCTTCTTTGCTGTACATTTTAATTTTGCATTTCCTTTGTTCTCAGAAGTCCACCTTCTTCAAAAGGCACTCTTTGACCTTTCCTCACCTCCCAGAACCAAAATCAGCCATTCAATTGTGAAACCTTCCAGTGGACAGAAGTTTACTTATACATTGCCTTGCTTTTTTTTTTTTTTCCCCCAGTTGTTTCATCCATGTGTGTATTATCTCTACAAGTAGAGAGGCAGGAGACTTAATGTTTCGTATATTTTGTGTAATGATTAAAATGGTTCCCAAATGGAAAAAAAGGGAGTTAAAGAGGATGCAAGCTTTTGACCCAGGAAAACCAGGGTGATTTATTTAAAAGACCATGTTTAATTGTTTTTAAGTATGAGATTAATAAGACAGCATCTTTGTCCCACAATGCTCACAGCGTAAAGCAGAAAACCAGCCGTCCAGTAGCCACTAGACACACGTGGTCACTGAACTCTTGAAACGTGGCTAGTTCTAATTGAGATTCGCTGTGGGAGTATAAGACACTCCAGATTTCAAAGGCTTAGTACAAGAAGAAGCGATGAGAAGCTGGGCAGAGAAGCAATAGAGGAGAGTAATGCTGTGGAAGGTTCACGTGGGCACGGTGTGCAGGAAAAACCAGACGGGAGAGGTGTGGCTTGTGACATAATCTAGGAAAGCTTTGCAGGGAAATGGCTTGAGTGGATGAGAGGGTGCAGGCAGCTGCAGGAAGCCTTGCCCATCATTTTCTGAACCCTGCCCTGGGGACCACACACCAGGGACCTGCGGGCAATAAACTGACAGGAGCAGCAAGTCGGGGGGACATTTTGAGGGATGAATTGTGGTCCTTTGTAGAGGCGGACAGAAAAATAGGCAGATTACGTCAAGGGCTTTGTCCTCCAGTCCTATGTAATGAGATAGAACACTGCAGGTAGAAAGTGTGTGGTTTCATAGATAATCAACACAGAGTTTTCCTTGATTGCATCCTGTCTTAGTTTGCCAGTCTGCTCTGACAAATGCCAAACAATGGGTTGGCTTAAACAATGAGAATTTATTGACTCACGGTCTTGAGGCTAGGAGAAGTCCAAAAGTGAGGCATCAGCAAGGCAAAGCTTCCTCCTGACAGTCGGTAGCAGTCTGGTGCAGAGGTCCTTGGGGTTCCTTGGCTTGTATCCCTGCCATCCCTCACATGGCGATGGCCTCTCCCTTCTTTCTTTCGTTGACTTCCACTTCCAGCTCCTCCCCATGGCTTTCTCTATGTCTGAATTTTTTCTGCTCATAAAGGACTCCAGTTATCTGGATTAAGGCCCACATTTATTCGGTTGGGGCACACCTTAAGTAAAATTACATCTTCAGAAGATCTTATTTACAAGGGGTTCACACCCATGAGGATGCAGGTGCAGATTAAGATAAGAACACATCTAGGGAACAGATGTGGCTCGTGCAGTTGAGCGCCAGCCTCCCACATGGGGGTCCCAGGTTCGGTTCCCAGTGCCTCCTAAAGAAGACAATGAACAGACGAACAGACAACAAGCAGACATTGAGCAAAAACAAATGAGCAGACAAGCAAAAGCAACAAGCAAGACAACGAGCAAGAAACAAGCAGACAACAAGCAAAAAACAAAAACAAAAACAAGCAGGGGGTGGTATGTGGCTCAAGCAGATAAGTGCCCACCTCCCACGTGAGAGTTCCCTGCTTCAGTTCCCAGTGCCTCCTAAAGAAAAAAAACATGCAAACAACAAGCAGACAATGAGCAAAAACAATGAGTAAACAGATGAAGGAGCCATTTTGGGGAGGGGGCAAGGAACATGTTTAATTGGGGCCCATAATTCAATCTACCACATGCCCCATCTTCAACATCACTGCAATGGCAATATATTTTTTAAGTCATACATTTATAGTGAGGTGTATTTTTATAGCTCTTGTATGGATTTTATTTTTCCCACATTTAAGATTTAAATTCAAATACTCCCAGTGTGGCACCAAAGGCAGAAAAATTCCCATATTGATTATTATTAAATTAAAATAGTTTCTTTTGTAAGACTTTTGGGAAATGACTGAACAGTTTTACTATATGGTAAAAAGAAAGAGAATGTAGAATGGGGACTCCACTGCCATGTAAGTTTCATGAGGGCAGAGATTTAGGGCTTTTTTCATTGCCATAATCCTAGTGTTTAGAACAGTGCCCAGCACTTGGTCACACTCAATAAATATTTGTTAAATGAATGCATGAATGCAGAAACGAACAAGAGGCCTCTGTTGTGTGTGTACCCTTCCTACACAGTTGTGGGGCTGAGCAAGCACCGTGTGCCCTTGGGGTGCTGTGTTGTGGCCAGTGACACTATCTGACCGCAGTCAGGAGCCGAGGCTGTTATCAGAGCTTCTCCCTGAGATCCGTCTGCCGTCACTCATCCACTGCCACCGGCACTCAGTCCAAGCTTTCCCTCCTCTGGAAACCAGCAGAGGTGAATCAGAAAAGCAACAAGTGGACCGAGATAGGGGCACAAAGGGACCGCGTTTTCCCCTCTCGGAAGTGGCAATTGGTTTGTCTCCTTACACCTTTCCCCAAGAGTGGCCTTTCCATGTTCCTGAAGAAGAAAACATTGCCTGGGTGGATGTGCGCCTGGCAGCCCCGATGTACCCCCCTCTCGGCTGCGGCTACAGACCAAGGGCTCTTCAGGAAGACCTGGCGACGTGCCAGCCCCACCCGGGCTGGGAGAAGCCTGGAAAGCAGCCGTCACTGGCCACAAGCTGCAGTTCCCGACGCAGAGCTGCAGAGCCACCGAGCGAAGCAGAGAAGCAGTTGTCTTGAAAGCCTGCCAAGAGGGCCCTGAAAGTGAGAAGAGTGGCTTCCCTAAATGCAAGGGCACCGAACTGATGGCCTAAGGATGCGCGCCTCTGGCAAAAATATCCCCATCTGCGTATTGTTCATTCTCTGAGGCCATTCTGAGGCTCCCCTAGCTAGAATGTTTCCTCACTTTCTCTACCAGCTTGCAAATTGTTCTTTAGGATATGCAAAATCTTTATTGGGGGAGGGGGTGGAAGCCCAAGAATATTTTATTCAGAATATATTTCCTTATTTTAAAAAAAAAGGGTACTTATTCTGAAATGTATCAAATTACCAAATTCTTTTTAAACATTGGTTTGAGATTTTATTGCACAGTTGGCGCCTCACTGCAGATGTGGCGAAGGCTCCCAAAAGATGAAACTTCCTTATTAAAGTGGAGTTAAGGAGGGACAGGGATCTGCTAGGAGGCTTTTCTTCACTGGAAATGGAAGCCCTTGGAGTTTCGTATTTGATTCATGGGAAAGGGCAACTTAATTTATTAGATTTTTAGAAAACATATACTAAAATTGGAAAGATACAAAGAAGATTAGCATGGCCCCTGCACAAGGATGACACACAAATTCTTGAAGCCCACAGAAGACCGTTTGCCAAATGTGTGCAGGACGATTCCAGAGCAGTTAAGCGGGAGGTGAGAGGGATCCGCCTCAGGGAGGTGGCGAAGAAGCTCAGCAAGGACTGTGCTGCCAGGAAACAAAGGGGAGAGCCTTGAGCTTATCTGAGGGCATATTTGCTTGGCCTGAGCCCCCTACCAGCGCAAAGCAATAGAAGATTCTCTTCATTTCTACAAAGTAATAAATACTGATGTTCACATCCTTGTTTAAGGTTCATTGTTAATGATGGTTGTTCTATGGTTAACCATTTTGTGGCCTTGGAGGTACTCTGAGGCCCTTTCCCAGCCATCTTGAGTCTTACTTTGACTCCATAGTTTTGGGGTGTAGAGCAAAATGCGAAAGGAAAGAGTTTTTGAGGGGCAGGCTGAGAGAATGAAAATAACACTGGAAAGAGAGCAAGTTTTAAAAGGCAGCGCTTCAAAACCAACACCAGGGCTGCTGGCAGATGTTACCTGTTACCCCTACCTAGAAATAAAAGGCAAACCTGTTTCATGACTGTAGTTGCTGTCGACATTGAACTAAGCCATCTGAGCCAAGTAATTGTTCACAAAATAAAATAAACTGCTTTCTGCATTTCAATTTAAAAAATAATTGGCCTTTAAAATGGTATATTATTGGGTTTAAAACCATAATTTTCTAACATTTTCCCAAGTTTCCATAAATAACGTTTTGTGAAAATCTGCGTAGTCCTGATAAATTCAGTGAGAAATTCTTCTTCAGTCTTTATATAGGAATATAGAAGTATATGTTGTCATTTCTGCATATTTCAAGAATCTAAGGTTAAGCATAGATGTGACTGGTGCCCTTGGAGTTGTGCAGTGCACAGCTTGTGCCGATGTACACAATGGGAAAAGGCATATGTACACACACATATGTGTAGTCACTTTGCTTCACTTTTCTTTCCTGAGCTATATACAGCCAGCAGTGATTCCTGAGGGAAATTCTGCTTTCTCAGTGCTTGTAAATACATTATCAGCGTTTTTTTTTTTTTTTTTACCGGGAGGTCGTGGGGATCGAACCCAGGTCCCTCCATATGGGAGACGGACGCCCAACCATTTGAGCCACATCTGTCCCCTTATCAGGGTATTTTAATGTTGATGTTATCACGCAGGATTTTTACTGAAAGTCTTTCACCTTGTCCCTGAGTGGAGACTAAAGAAAAGAGCCATAAATTAATCTTAGTTTTAAACTCCACTATATTGAATATCTCTTCGTGAAACTCAAAGATTCAGAAAGAAAGTATAAGCTATTTTTTAATCTATTTAATCTACAGTAAATAGAAAGGCATATCAAATAAAAAGTAAAGCAGTGCCCTTGTGTACAGCAGACTTTGTTTAGGTCAAATGAATGCACGAAGTCTAAAACTAGAAACAAACATTTAGTCAAATGGAAAACATTTCTGGACTTCTGCCTTTGAGACCTGCCTGCCTCCCAAGCTGCTATATGCTGATATTGAAAATACTTCACGTATCACAGAGATAACATGAGGATTAAAGGCATGTTTGAAGTTCTTGGAACTATTCTGCAAAAGCTACTCTAGAACACACAAGCACTGTCAGTAACACCATGCATTCCATCATTATAAACAAGCTTTCATTTTCATCCACTCTGTCTTTCATATTTTCCGACATTGAAATATCACCTTATAATGATCGTTTTTAAATCAATTTTTTTGCAAAGTGAGTGCCAAAAGCAATATGGTATCACTGCATAAACCGGTACAAGCAGAAAATATGGCCTTAGGAAATAAACAAACATATATTAATTAAGTCACTCACTCCTTCATTCATTCATGCCAAGCACTGTACCAGGCACTAGAGACATAGCAATAAAGGATGCATATACCTCCCTCCCCTCATGGAGCTTACAGATCAACAGGGGAGACGGCAATTCCTGGGTGCTCCAAAGAAAAGCACAGTGCTATTAAATTGTGTCATAACGGAATGACCTAATTTAGTCTAGTCAAGGGCCAAAGATACAAACAGGAGTAGAGGCACCTGCGGAAGCTTGGAAATCTAGCATGGCTGGTCATCTTGATATAAAGAATGCCATTTATATTCTTGTTTAACAGGAATGGGGCCTTTGTAATATCAACTCAGGCTTTCTGTGGAGTGTCTACATATTTATACCACAGTTTGTTTAAACTGAAGTCAGTGGTTGTTACTGGTCTGTCATTCACACTACCAGCTGTCCGTAAGAATGATTTTTCTATGGTGTGTTAAAGTCCTGGTTATGATTTATTTAACCTCATTGTTGCTCAGCTTTAGCTTGCCAACACACAGCTTGTGATTTTTGTTAAAATTTCATTCGAGAACGCCAACATATACAATACCTAGCTTTAGTTTCCTTACTAGGATTTCATATAGATTTAGAAGGCACTGCCCGCTCTTTGGTTTGAAGGTTTCTTTTCTCTCTTTTCCTTTCCTTTTCTTTTTAATGATGGCCTACCTTTTATTTCTTTTCTATAACTCTCATGCGGTAACAAATGGTTTCAGTTAGAAGGGCCTAGAGAAAAGAAGCTGACATTTTCCCCTGTCACCGCGTGGTATGGCATCCCTAACACTGTTGTACGTCAGCCAGACAGGAAACATGGCTGTTATTTGTTGGTAATAGAGTGGCTCCAGCGAGTTTTAGAAATAGATCGAGAGTAATCTTAACTGTTCCATGAAGAAGATTTTATTCTCCTCTTTCCTTTCCCTCTTCACCTTGATTTGTTCAGTAGTTATAAGTCAGCAAAAATTTAAAAACTAAAACTCTGTTCATTTTAGATGTCTATTCTTTTCATACAATAAAATGACCTAAACCTACATAAGCTAAATAACCTGTAACAAATAGGTTACTTAAGGCTAATATGAAGAACTTAGGCCAGAGAAAGGTTTTAAAGCAGCAAGAATGACAAATGCTTTATGGAGTTTTCATTCTGAAGATGAAGGCATACAATACTTTCTTTAATGAATGTTGAAATAAGTGTCTTAACTATCAAGTCTCTAAAAGATGGAGAACCTAAAGTGGCTCGATTGAACCACCAGTTATGAAATAACAAATAAAAACCATCTGCCTTGGAATACCAAAGTATCAATATCCTTCTTTCCAAAAGTCAGGGAAATCATTGCAAAAACTGATTGAACATAGTAAACGAATTTACAAAAACAAAAATGTTTTTGCAATATGGATCTCCATCGAAGCTCCAGTCCTATCGTCCTGTTCCATTGATGTCCTGATTTTACAATGTATTGGCAGGCTTAGTTTATTTCATGTGTATTTCTTCTTCGGATGTTTTGCCTCCACTAAATATCATAATCATAATCCTTGTTTCTATATTTCAGTGCTTCAACTTTTGATCTTCTCCATTAATAAATATTTTGATCTTCCTAAAACAATACTAAAAAAAAAACAAAACAGAATTGGAGCTTTGCACAAGAGAACAGAAGAGAACTATTGAGATATACTGTGTTTTGTTACTGTTTTAAAAGAGATTATTTTAATGCAATCATTAATGACAGATGGGCAACAAGTATGTAATGCCTCCTACCCTTTCTCCTCTAGCATTTAACTATAGAAACTTGAGAAGGAAAAACACTCCCTCTCCACCACTACCCCCAAAACACACTAAAATTAGCAACCGAGATCTGAGCTTTTTAAAGCTCAAATTGATTTTAGTTTATTGCCATCGACTTGCCACTCCCATATTTCACATTTGCAGGGGTTTTGTTGGTGGTGTTCTCGTCTGTATATATGAGTAACCTCATATTCTACGATTTCAAGTAACCTTTAATTTTGTTGTCACAGAGCTAGAGGGGCAGAAGTCCTCCGGCTAGAGTGAGCTTAGTCAACAAGCCAATGTCCATATCTCATCATGACTTTACTGTTCTCTAGTTGTAGTTGCACATTCAGTCACTCTCCTGAAGAATTGTGCTTTCCAACAGTGGAAATTAAGACTGTATGGACTATAAAATTTTTGAGATAACTCTTTATAGATATATCTACATATATATCTAAAGGAATAGATAGATAGCCACAGATTGGTACCCAAAGATATACATGCATATATCAGTGTATACTTAATAACTAACTAAACTGTCTTTCTGAACAGGAAGTCCCCACAACACATACCAAAAACATATTTTTGTCAAGGAATTATTGGCTGTAGAATTTAAGGCTTAGGGAAAAATAGTGACCCTTAACATTCTTTTAAATTTTCACATTCTGTAATATTCTTCATATTCTTTAATGTCAACTAATATAAAATCATCTATGGAACATTAAGAGAATATAACTGACATTTTCACAATTTAAGCTGCAGATAATGGGTACTGGGCAATTTTTCTTTGTTGACAGAAACTTTTTTGGATGTTGTTTCCACACTGTTTTAGTTTCCTAGGCTGATTAAGCGAATACCATGCAATGGGTTGGCTTAAACAATGGGAATTTATTAGCTTACGGTTTTGAGGCTGAAAGAAAGCCTGCATCAAGCATCATCAAGGGGATGTTTTGTCCCCAGGACTGGTGCCCTGGGGCTGGCTGCGGGCAAGCCTTGACTCCTGTGTGGCATGAAGGCTTACCGGGGAGTCTCCTGATCTCTCCCTTCTCTTCCCAGTTTCCTTGATTTCAGCTTCTTGTTTCCTGAGGCTTTCTCTCCTTTTGTCTGCATTTCATTCTCTTATAAAGGACTCCAGTAATAAGCTTAAGACCCATCCTGATTGAGGTGGGACACACCTCTCTAGAAATGACCTCATCAAAAATTACATGGACTGTTTCTGTGGCACAGACAGCTTCAAACGATCACACACATCAACAATTCCTCCAAATTTTAAGGAAATGCTTGTAAAATTATCTTGCTTCTTTGCATTTATTAGCATTCCAAAGTGTATGTGGCAGGTTGTTTGTGTGTGTGTGTGTGTGTGTGTGGCGATACATTAAAAGTTCATTGCCTTTTTAATTTTATAACTCAGTCCCTAAATCACTGTTCCCGAGTCATGACTCATGATTGATTTGAAACTCTGGGCATTGCAGAAAGGAAACAGAAGTAAGCCCACCCTTGGTAAAATATCATTTAAGTGGAACTTAAAATTGGAGATCTATTACTGTTCCTCTAGGCAATTTTTAATTCTAAAATCCTACACACAAGAAAGGAAAACTGATAGCAGTCACCTTTAAAACTAGAATTGTGAATCTGCTACTTTTTTGTAAGATTTAATTGTTTCTACTGAAAAAAAAGGGTGCTGATAAAAATTAATTTTGTGTTTATTTTCAAAATGTACTTGTGGAGAATGATCAGGATAGGGACAAAGAGCCCAGTAACAAAAATCTTACCCTCTGTTTCTAGATTCAGCTCTTCCCTGCCTAGAAATTCTTAGGTGAATAAGCTATAAATAAATTTCATGAAATTCACTTCAGTGTCCCTACTTTGAGATTAAATTCATGAATTCTGTATGCAAATGTATATATAACCTCATGAAAATCTGACTTTGTTCCCAACATTCTGGCACTTTAAAGAGACAAAAACAGCTCTAAAGATACTCAAATGTGTCTTTGCTAATTGAGAAGTTCTCTGGTCAACTCATGGTTTGTAATTCACAGGCGTAAAAATGAGAGATAAATTTTGAAGAAAGATTCTATTGTGAATTGAAACAAATACCAGACATTCTGCAATTTGAACCAAACAGGCTTTCAAATGATCATTTAACTTCTCTGACGTCATAACTTACAGCTGTCTCCAGACTTTGAGGACTGAGTACACACACGAGTGAAGTATTTTTGAGTATCCATTATGCATACTATACAGTTATATTTAAGCGTCTCTAAAACAGGTTTCCTCAGGCTCGGCCCTACTGACACCTGGGGCCAGATAATTCTCCCTGCAGGGCGGGTCCTGTGAGTTGTAGGTTGTTGAGCAGCCTCCGCCTCCACCCTCTGGAGTCCATCAGCCGGTTGCGGTGGCCAAAAACCGTGTAGACACTGCCGAATGTCAGGAGACAGAAGAGCAGGCGAGAGGCTCTGCTCTAAATCATTTACATGTAATACTATACTAATGTGCTATAAAAAGCAAGCGTGAAAATGTACGCTTTTTATATTGAGTGTATTTTAGTAATGCAAAAAAAACCACATTTTTCGTAATATATAAATTTTATCAATCATAGCTTTTTTAACAGAGGAATGTGACAATGTTTCTTTCCGTTTTCAGTCTTGCTTTAACAAGGGGTGGTACCCTGATTTGCACTTCGAGTCATTTCAATACTTGATTTTAAAGGCCCATCAGAATGGAAAAATATATGCAACTCCAAATGGACAACATTTTTTTTTTTTAGAGATTTTATTTATTTATTCATTTACCCCCCCCCCTTGTTGCTTGTGCTCGCTGGGTCAGCTAACCACGCCGTGCGGGCGGGCTTGCCTTCACCAGGAGGCCCCGGGAACCGAACCCGGGGCCTCCCATATGGTAAACGGGAGCCCTACTGATTGAGCCACAGCCGCTTCCAAATGGACAACATTTTAAACTAAATCTTGATGCAAATTTTTCAACCCAGTCTAAGGATTATCAAAAGATTTTTGCTGACATTTTACTGAGTGCCATTTCTTTGATGTCTTGCAAAAGAATTTGAAACAGCATTTTTATATTTTTGATTGTGTGTGAGAAATTACTGCAACTCAATTCATTTAGAAATAAGACTTTAGAATTTTAAAAATTTTGCTTATAGGAGTTTTTGTCATTGTACCTGCATGCGATTTTCAGTAATAACTTAACAATGTGCAAGTTTCCAAAATATTTTCAGAATTTGTCACACCTTTGTTTGTTTTTAAAGCAGTGGTTTCCTCATTCATTGTTAAAAAGTCACCTTGATCTTGAAAAAACAAATTATATGGACTTTTAAAAATTATCTAACCTAAATGTGAAAGCAACCTGTCATCACAGAAATGCCAGCAAATTTGAAATATTTGCTTTTTTGTTCAAGAAAAAACTGAGTAACTCATCTTTGGGTTTAAGTTCTTTGCCATGAGATAATGAGGAGACTCTGTAGATACTCTCGTGAAGTTTTATGGTCACTCCGTATCTCATTTCAAATATCATAAAGAATTTACAATAGGTTATTAATGTTTGTGTTTTTGTTTAAAATTATATGACATCAGTGACATTCTGTAGCATTTTATGTGCTTCTAGCTTTAACTTCTTTACCAAAGGGATCGTCTATTGATTTTGCAACGTTGTCTTTGTAAATTCAACCTAGGATTCTTTCTATGGTTAAATTTATAGTTTTCCCACAAAATATTATTTTACTGTTTTGGTCATTGAGTTTTGAGATTTTAACTTCACTGTTTTTCTGTCCTTTAATGGTTCACAATCACTGAAACAGAATTTAGCACCTACTAGAAGCCGATACCTATTAGGATTTTCTATACTTTCATTGAACTGTATGTACCAAACCTCTTACACTGCAGAATTCGTTACAAAACTTGTTTCTTCAAATCTTTAGCAAGTTTTTACTATGAATCTTTTAATAGGGTTTATGATCAAAAGAATATATTTAGCTTGACACTATATTTTGTTCTAAGTATTCTTTTAGCCATTTTTACTATGGCAAGAAAAGCAAGTGCTTCTTCAGTGTGTCTTTAGGCCACTGGCTGTTAAGTGGAATTTGTCAGTTGTGTCTTCTAAATATCATTAAATCATTAAAGATTAATTGAGTATCAAATAACTTTAAACATCACTGAAAAAATCATTTTAAAAAGCTGTCCATACGTTTTGTGTGCATAGGTTTAAAATTCCTTGCTAATCTGATAACATCATATTATCCTTATCTAATATCTCAAGGTGCAATTTTCCCCTAGGAAGAGGTTCACTGTGGGAAAAAAAAAGTGAATGTGACCAATATTTTATTGGTCTTCTTGATATTCTCTTTGGGGGTGGGATGGGCAGGTAAAGACAGACATTTTGTTGAATCTGCTCAGATGGCCCACAGATCAAGAGTTCGTATTAAGAATAGAAGAAATGGCAACTTTCTTTTTCTTGCTCTTCCCTTTCTCTTGCCTTATTAGTGTGAATGTTCAGTTAGAGATGTATTTTCAAATGAGATAACATCTCTTAAAGCACTTAGGTTTCCTTCTGTTCATCCATAAACAGACTGAAACACCTTTATGTAAGCTGAAAGCAAATGAGTGGTTGAGAGAGACTCTGCCGACCCGTCCAGGTCCTGGCACTGATCTGCCCTCAGCAGCCTCTGGGTATCGTCAGGAACGTGACTGGGAAGTGAATGTGGAAGTCGGCATCAGGCCATTTCTCAATATTACCAGCGCTGGATTTCTTTCCCCACTAATCAAATGTGTCTATGTATATAGATGTACCTGTGTGTACATATGTTAATCAGGGCCTCTGCACAGACCCCCGTGGATCTTCTGGTGCACTGGTTCAAGGGCCAGACCCCACTTTCAGGGCCCCTGCCTTGCCCCTGGCTATTCTTAGAGGTGCAAATGATGTATTTCAGCCTGCATCTCAGGCTGTAATGAACTCGCTTTTCCTCTGTAAAATTAAGACTCGCAGCTCAGTGTTCTCTTCTGAGTGTGACCACCCAATAATGCCATCTGGTATATAACAGTTTCATGTCAACACGTGATCACAAAATGCCCCATTGCAAGACTGACAGAATTCAGGCAGCATGATAAAGAAAGTGCTAAGAAGCAAGCCAATTAGCCTCACAGTTATAGTTACAGTGCAAAATACAAGACAGGTGCTTGTACCAGCAGCTGACTGAAAAACATTCTCTCCACTTAGTCATAAGTGAAGGCAATGAAGGGATTTGACTGCAAACATTCTCATATATTTCTCAAAACAGTTTCCTGACTGAGTTAATAAATGAATGGAATGGTTCAGAATTTCCAGCCAGAGTGTGACAAGTAATTAGTGGAATTGGCAAAATATCTAGTGACTGTTTAAAAAGATGTTGTGTTTTTGGATCATTAAAGGGCAGTTTTATTTGCCAATGATTTATTTTATTTGTAAAGTATCCTACTCATAATGAAATGAAACAACCATGACTTTAGCTCAATAAAATATTTTATTGCTTCTAAAACCTTTACCTATGAGTATATTATACACATGTGTATATATGTATATGTGTATGTGTGCATGTATGTAAGTATATAGAGAGGAATGGGTAAAAGAGTTGAAATTACCCTGAAATTGTCTGCATCTGCAGTTGTTTATTTCTGGCTAAAGTTTGTGAAAAGCCTGGAATTTGAGCTTTACCCTATCAATACTTATCAACAGAATACTAAAGGTAACTTTAAAGTCTGAGGGAAATAGTGTGTATTTAACCTTAACCTATGCTAGAGGTTCTCATCACCCTTGCCTGCAAATAACCCAAAGTGAGTGGGCTTTGCAAAACTTGCCCCCCTGTCAGAATTTAGTGCTGCCCATGGCCCTTCTGTTTTCCATCCCTCAGTCAGTCCACCCAGTGCTGGCCACCTGTGTGTCCAGGTGGCCTCGTGCTTGGAGTTCACAGGACAGAATGAAGACACGGGACATCTCTCTGTCTTGGCAGCAGTGGTTTCCTCAGCAGAAATCTTTCCCCCTGAGCATTTTTGCCCCTCCAGGCCCTAAGACCCTCCTCCAAGCCACTCCCACGATAGGCATGCTACAGTGATTCTGCTGGCCCCAAACACCTCCAGGAAAAGAACCACCAAGTCACGAATGCTTCTAGAAAGGGCCAAGACCAGAAATGTCCTCTCCTTCCAGGTAATCATGGTGGCTGGGAAGTGAGTCAGTACACACTGTCAACAATTCCTCCAAAGAGACTGCGTTTTAAATTAACATAAAACTACAGAGCTATTTTCTTATCGCTTGATTTCCCAGCTATTCTGTTTTGGTTCCCAAAAGGGTTATTTCATGTGTGGGTCCTATCTCAAAGCTATTTTAAAAGGAACTTCCTTTTCTTCCCATAACCCTGAGCAACATTTGCCTAAAAAGTAGTAGTCTATGTTTACAACCAAGTACGGAAGGAGAGGGAAAATATCCATAAGGTAAAGCTGTCGAGAAAAGAGCGTGGAAAACCAGTCCACTCAAGCCACCTTTATCCTGATGCAAACAGTAGACTCATCCCTTAGAATTGAACACAGAGACTTCCGGGAAGATGGCGGACTAGTAAGACACGGGAATCTCTTCTCCAGAAAAATAGCTAGAGGACAAGCTGAAACAGCCCCGAAAAAGATCTTCTAGGGTTTAGGTCAGCAGGTGAAGCCTGCACACCACCCAGAGGAGAGAGGGACAGAAGAGGGAAATCGCGACCACAGAACTGTGAGTTGCAAGTAGCAGCTTCTGCTGCTGCCGGCACCCTCCCCCTCACTCTTCAGAATTCTCGGGCCCCTGGGCCTGTGACCACAGACAAAGGGGGCTTCAGGGATCTGCCACTCCCGGAAAGGGGAGAGAGAGGGACACAGCCTTAGGCTGACTCAGGTTCTGACCTGAAATTTGGGCTGCGGAGCCCCACAGACCCTTCCACACGGCGGTTTGCCCTGGGAGCCTCTTCTAGCCTGGACTAATTGTTGAGGACACCACGGGAGAGGGGAGAGAGAGCCTGGGGCTGACCCTGCTTTGGACTCCCAGGTTTGGTCTGCCCTGTCCCGAGAGCCCTTCCAGGCTGGGTGGGGCTGCGCCATTGTTTGCCTTGGAGCCTGCAAGGGGCTAAAGATATACAAACCTCCCAATCTCCTCCTCTACTAACAGGGACTGATTGTTGAGGTTTCAGAAGGGAGTGGAAATATTTCCTAGCTGGGAAAAGGGGGGCGCTACGAGAGAAGTCTGGAGAACTGTCTCAGAAAGTTTTAATCACACGGCTCTTAGCCCCCAGACAGGAAGCTCTATCACATTGATCTGGTCTGTGTCACAACAAATACGCTCCAACCAGGCATTGAATTGAGAGCAGTCAACAAGCGCCATCTCCTGGCAGACCAAGGAAGTACACATGAGAAAATTAATAAGTAAGAGTCTTTTCCTGGCCTCTATAGCCTCCCTGCCCAAGGCCTTAGGAAACGACTCTACAACCAATTACTGGGTCCAGTGCACAGTTTTGAGCAACCAGCAGAACAATCCTAACAATCAAGGTTGAGCCAAAAATCAAAGAGCGGTGGTAACTCACAGCCTCCTGCCACTAAAACCCCATAAAAGAGAAAGAAATAGAGCACCTAAGTAAAATACAAACTAACCAGATGCCTAAGCACCAACAAAAAATTACGGGCCATACTAAGAAAATAGAAGACATGGCCCAAGAAAAGGAATACAGCAAAGTCCCAGAAGAGATGCAGAATTTGAGAGAACTAATCAATGAGATGAGCACACATTTCCAAAATCAAATTAATGAGATGAAAGAGAATATAGGTAAAGAGATCAATGACATCAAGAAGTCATTGCGCGAACGTAAAGAAGAATTTGAAATCATGAACAGAAAAGTAACGGAGTTCATGAGAATGAAAGACACAATAGGTGAAGTAAAAAAACATTTGAAGCGTACAACAGCAGACTCGAAATGATAGAAGAAAGAATAAGTGATACTGAAGACAGAGCAGTAGAAGAGAGAAAATTGAAGAGAAAAGAACAGAGAGAGAAAAGAATGGAAAAAATTGAGCAGGGGCTCAGAGAGTTGAATGACAACACAAAACGCAAGAACATACGTGTCATTGGAGTTCCAGAAGGAGAAGAGAAAGGAAAAGGGGCAGAAAGAGTATTTGAGGAAATAATAGCTGAAAATTTCCCAACTCTCACGAAAGAAATGAACTTTCATGTCCAAGAAGCACACCGTACCCCAATAAGAATAAATCGAAATAGATCTACGCCAAGACACATATTATTCAGAATGTCAAATATAAAAGATAAAGAGAAAATGCTCAGAGCAGCAAGAGAGAAGCAAACGATCACGTACAAAGGACGTCCAGTAAGACTTTGTGCAGATTTCTCTTCAGAAACCATGGAGGCGAGAAGACAGTGGTATGATACAATTAGGAAACTGAAAGAGAAAAACTGCCAGCCGAGAATTCTTTATCCAGCAAAACTGTCCTTCAAATATATAAATATTTATATAAATATATAAATATAAAGTATTCACAAACAAACAGAAACTAAGAGAGTTTGCAAAAAAGAATCCACCTTTGCAGGAAATATTAAAGGAAGCCTTAGAACCTGAAAGAAAAAGACAGGAGAGAGAGGCTTGGAGGAGAGTATAGAAGAAAGAAAAGCAGAAAGGATAACCAAAAGAGTAAAAAGAAAGACAAAAATAAGATGACATATGAAAACCAAAGAATAAAATGGAGGAAATAAATAGAGCATTTTCAGTAATATCATTGAATGTGAATGGATTAAATTCCCCAATCAAAAGATACAGGCTGACAGAATGGATAAAAAAACATGCGCCATCCATATGCTGCTTACAAGAAACTCACCTCAGACACAAGGATACAAGCCGGCTGAAAGTAAAAGGTTAGAAAAAGATACTCCATGCGAATAGTAAACAGAAAAGAGCACGGGTAGCTATACTAATATCAGACAAAACAGACTTCAAATGCGAAAAAGTGATAAGAGATGCGGAAGGCCATTATATATTAATAAAAGGGACGATCCTCCAGGAAGATATAACAGCCATAAATATCTACGTACCTAACCAGGGTGCCCCAAAATATATGAGACAAACTCTGGCAAAACTGAAGGGAGAAATAGATATTTCTACAATAATCATCGGGGACTTCAACACCCCTCTCACATCATTAGATAGAACAACTAGACAGAAGATCAACAAGGAAACAGAGAACTTGAACAATATGATAAACAAGTTAGACCTAACAGACTTATACAGAACACTGCATCCAAACTCAGCAGATGATACATTTTTCTCAAGTGCCCATGGATCTTTCTCCAGGATAGACCACATGTTAGTCACAATACAGCTCTCAATAAATATAAAAAGATTGAAATTATACAAAGCACCTTCTCAGATCATAATGGAATGAAACTAGAAATCAATAACAGACAGGAAAAAAAGGAAATTTGCAAATGTGTGGAGACTGAACAACACACTCCTAAATATTCAGTGGGTCAAAGAAGAAATTGCAAGTGAAATCAGTAAATATATTGAGACAAATGAAAATGAGAACACAACATATCAAAACTTATGGGATACAGCAAAGGCAGTCTTGAGAGGGAAATTTATAGCCCTAAATGCCTATATTAAGAAACAAGAAAGAGCTAAACTCAAAGATTTAACTGAACAACTTGAGAAACTAGAGAAAGAACAGCAAACCAATCCCAAAGCAAAAAGAAGGAAAGAAATAATAAAGATTAGAGCGGAAATAAATGAAAATGAGAACAAAAAAGCAATAGAGAAAATCAACAAAACCAAAAGCTGGTTCTTTGAGAAGATCAATAAGATTGACAAACCCCTCGCTAGACTAACAAAGAAAAAAAGAGAGAAGATGCAAATAAATACAATCAGAAATGAAAGGGGGGGAATTACAAATGACCTCACAGAGATAAAAAGAATCATAAGAGGATATTATGAGAAACTATATGCCAACAAACTAGGCAACCTGGATGAAATGAACAAATTTCTAGAAACTCATAACCAACCTACACTGACACAACAAGAAATACAAGAACTTAACAAACCAATCACAATTAAGGAGATTGAATCCGTCATCAAAAATCTCCCAGCAAAGAAAAGTCCAGGACCAGATGGCTTCACAGGTGAGTTCTACCAAGCATTTCTAAAAGAATTAACACCCATCCTGTTTAAACTCTTCCAAAAAATTGAAGAGGAGGGAAAATTACCCAACACATTTTATGAAGCCAACATCACCCTAATACCAAAGCCAGATAAAGATTCCACAAGAAAAGAAAATTACAGACCAATCTCTCTCATGAACATAGATGCAAAAATTCTCAACAAAATACTTGCAAATCGAATCCAACAGCATATCAAAAGACTTATACATCACGACCAAGTGGGATTTATTCCTGGTATGCAAGGCTGGTTCAACATAAGAAAATCAATCAATGTAATACACCACATTAACAAATTGAAGGAAAAAAACCACATGATCATCTCAATAGATGCAGAAAAGGCATTCGACAAAATCCAACATCCTTTTTTGATAAAAATACTTCAAAAGATAGGAATAAAAGGAAAATTCCTCAATATGATAAAAGGCATATATGAAAAACCCACAGCCAACATCATACTCAATGGGGAAAGATTGTAAGCTTTCCCCCTAAGATCAGGAACAAGACAAGGATGCCCACTGTCACCATTGTTATTCAACATTGTACTAGAAGTTCTAGCTAGAGCAATTAGACAAGACAAAAAAATTAAAGGCATCCAAATAGGAAAAGAGGAAGTAAAACTCTCACTGTTTGCGGATGACATGATCCTGTATTTAGAAAATCCTGAAGTATCCACAACAAAGCTACTTGAACGAATAAATGAGTTCAGCAAAGTGGTAGGATATAAGATCAACACGCAAAAATTAGTAATGTTTTTGTACACTAGTACTGAACAATCTGAGGAGGAAATCAGGAAGAAAATTCCATTTTCAATAGCAACAAAAAGACTCAAATACCTAGGAGTTAATTTAACCAAGGAAGTAGAGGACCTATATGCAGAAAACTACAAAACAATGCTAAAAGAAATTTAAAAAGACCTAAACAAATGGAAAGATCTTCCGTGTTCATGGATTGGAAGAATAAATATTGTGAAGATGTCAATCTTGCCCAAACTGATTTTTAGATTCAATGCAATACCAATCAAAATCCCAACAGCTTACTTTACAGAATTAGAGAAGGCAATTACCAAATTCATCTGGAAGGATAAGTGCACCCGAATAGCCAAAAGTATTCTAAAAAAGAAGAGCAATGTGGGAGGAATTTCACTGCCGGACCTTGAAACATATTACAAAGCTACAGTGGTCAAAACAGCATGGTACTGGCATAAAGATAGACATATCGATCAGTGGAATAGAATTGAGAATCCAGAAATAAACCCTCACCTATACAGTCAACTGGTTTTTGACAAACCTACCAAGCCCACGCTGATGGGAAAAAACAGTCTCTTCAACAAATGGTGTGGGAGAACTGGATATCTATAACCAAAAGAATGAAAGAGGACCCCTATCTCACCCCCTATACAAGAATCAACTCAAAATGGATCAAAGATCTAAATATAAAAGCCAGGACCATAAAACTACTGGAAGAAAATGTAGGGAAACATCTTCAAGACCTTGTAGGAGGTGGTGGTTTCTTGGACTTCACACCCAAAGCACGTGCAACAAAAGGAAAAGTAGATAAATGGGACCTCCTCAAAATTAAACACTTTTGCACCTCACAGGACTTTGTCAGAAGGGTGAAAAGGCAGCCAACTCAATGGGAAAAAATATTTGGAAATCACATATCTGATAAGGGTTTAATATCCAGGATATATAAAGAGATGTTACAACTCAACAATATAAAGACAAATGACCCAATTAAAAAATGGGCCAAAGACTTGAATAGACATTTCTCCGAAGAAGAAATACAAATGGCAAAAAAACACATGAAGAAATGCTCAACATCACTCATGATTAGGGAAATGCAAATCAAAACTACAATGAGATATCATTTCACACCTATCAGAATGGCCGCTATGAAAAAGACAGAGAACTACAAGTGTTGGAGAGGATGTGGAGAGATAGGAACACTTCTTCACTGTTGGTGGGAATGCAGAATGGTACAACCACTATGGAGGACTGTTTGGCAGTTCCTAAAGAAGTTGAATATAGACCTGCCACGTGACCCTGCAATACCACTACTGGGTATATACCCAGAAGAACTGAGAGCAGTGACACGAACAGACATCTGCACACCGATGTTCATAGCCACATTATTCATCATTGCCAAAAGTTGGAAACAACCCAGGTGTCCATCAACAGATGAATGTATAAACAAACTGTGGTCTATTCACACGATGGAATATTATGCAGCTGTAAGAAGAAATGAAGTCATAAAGCATATGGCAACATGGATGAATCTGGAGGACATTATGTTGAGTGAAGCAAGCCAGACACAAAAGGACAAATACTGTATGAATGCATTACTATGAACCAAATATATTGTGTAATATATTGTTTGATTCACACACACACAAAAAAAACAAAAAAACAAACAAAAAACAAAACAACAAAAAAAAAATTTACATGTATCCATTACATTTAATTGATAAATGTATATATTTATTCATCTGTGTTTACTTTTTAGTTTTTAATTGCTTATGTTTTCAATTATTAAATATACAAAATAAAGTTAAAAAAAAAAAAAAAAAGAAGCTCTACAGGCAATGTGCTAAAAAAAAAAATACTAAGCAGAAAACCTTTGACAAAAAAAATAAGAATTGAACACAAACTCCAGGGTTTCTCAGCTTCTTCCTTTTCATAGAAAACTCAATATTCATTTCGCTTTGGGGAATATCCCAGGGTTAGCTTTATCATCCCAACATAATTCCAAAACTGATCAAAGGAATCTAGACATTTCTTGTCACATCTTATTTCTTGTCCTTGTTTCTAATTTCCAAGTGAAATTCTCTAATCATTATTTCCGCTGAGCTGCCTGGGTTATTATTTGAAAAACAAAATCATAACAATAAAAATGTAAGAAGAATTAAGCATGGTGATTCTTGACACTTAGTGTTGCATTCCTTCTTTTATCTTACAACTCATGAGGGAAAACCTAGAAATCAGTAGTTCAACAGTAAATGAACACAATCTAAACAGTATTAAATCAACACTGTCTTAGATTTAAGGAAGAGACAAAAAGGAATAAACGTATGAGGTTAGTGCTCAGAAGGGGCATAGGAGAGAATTCCTCCTTCCTACTATGGGTTTTTCATGAAAGACTGACATTAAAACTAAAATTCCAAGCTCTCCTTGAAAAAGAGAGGGAATGTAATGTGTTAAAAAGGAGAAGCTTCAATTCTGACATGAGTAAAATCATAATGTGGGAAATAAAAGAAATGTTGAATGAATGAATGAGTAAATAAGGAGGAAAAAGATGAGGGAGCCCAAAGAGAAGAAAAGGAGACAGGCAGACTAGGAAATTTCAAGGACAAAAAAAAGAAGGTTATTTAAGGAGTCCAGGAGAAAAAAGACCCAAGTCATTTCGCCTCATGTCCAGGAATATAAACTTTATATACAGCATTCAAAATTTACTTTCAGAGATAAGGATCTCTGAGTTGTAAAAATAAGACAACAATGACCAAAATCTGCCCTGAGGGGAGGAGGGGGTTACTGATATAAAGCATGCTTTGGGAGAATCCAGAAATCTCAATAAGCATAAATTTCTTTTTCTTCTTAAACATTAAACTACATAAAGTATTAAAATGGCTAGGATAGTGACTGACCATGCATTTTATTCTAGTATATTCTATTAAAAATTAAGAGCTTTTCTTCTTTGAAACGTTCTTAGCTTAATTTTATAGTTCTTATAGCTGTTAAATATTGCCTTCTTAAATTTACTTTCTTTATTGCAAAATTCTTAATTGGGTATTATCAGAGAACATAAAACATTTATGAAGTGTTTGTTTTTATTCGTGCCTTCATTTTGTTTTATTTGAATTTTATGCTTAGGTGGTCCTTACAATGCAAACTCTGGTGGATTTGAATATATTTGTTTCATTTTTTATGATTTTTATACATGAAAATTCTTTAACCTGAAACAACATCTTTTAGAGTATTAATTTTTCATCTCAAAGTTATTTTGAAAGAGAATGACTGTTTTGACGACTCTGAAAATGCAATTCTGAATATATTCCCACAGCCTTGAACGCAGTCCCAAGCAAATCAGAAACAACTTGTTGGAATTTTTTTTCTCTTTTCCCAATTACCAGTTTGCATTATTATTTGACGAGTAGGACGGGAAATATCCAAAAATAAAAACTCTGCTTCCTTCATAATAACTATCTACATGAAATCCAATTCTATCATCTGAATCAACTACCGCTTTCTTTTGTGCTCTGTAATTATAGTTGAGGCTTTGAATTGAGATCCAGGGCCAAACCTTGGTTCCATGGTATCAAAATTGAAACCAAACTTGTTTGGCAAGTTTGTTTCCAAAGCACCATTTAGGAGTGAAAACATTAGTATTTAAGTCTAATTTCATTAGGAATATGGGTTCCAAAGCCAGACCACCTCGGTATGACTCTCAGTCCTGCCACATTTTAGCTGGGTGGCTTTGAGCAAGTTCTTTAACCATTCCACCCCGCAATTTCCATACCTGTAAAATAAACATAAAATAACTACTTGTAGGTTGCTGTGAGGGCTAAGTGAATCAGTACTTCCAAATCTTTTTGCCTGGCATCTTGTAAGCACTTAATAAGTATGGGCTGTTAGAATCATTGCCATTCTACTTAGGTTTTTTTTATCACTGTAGTTTTGACAAATTGAAACATCGGTGATCCTGGCAATATCCAGCAAATGGAGCATCATAGCATGTTGGGAGAAGGTGGTGTTGCAAAAGAGAAGGTGCTTGGGCCTGGAGATGGAAGACCCCGTTCCAAACTCAGTTCTTGAACCTACTAGCTGTGTGGTTTTACTCAGTTCCCTAACCTCTGTGTTACCACCCATAAACACGTAGAAATAGCATCCTCCCCTTAGGAGGATGGAAAAGTCTTCTGTGGAAAGCATATATAAAAAGACTTTGTTAATGTAAAATAAGAACTTTCTTTTTAAGATTTATTTATTCCCACCCCCCGTTGTTTTTGTGCTCGCTGTCTGCTCTCTGCGTCCATTTGCTGTGTGTTGTTCTGTGTCTGCTTGTCTTCTCTTTAGGCAGCACCAGGAACTGATCCGAAGACCTTCCGGAGTAGAGAGAGGCTGCTCAATCTCTTGCACCACCTCAGCTCCCTGATCTGCTACATCTCTTATTGTTTCTCTTCTGTGTCTCTTTTTGTTGCATCATCTTGCTGCACCAGCACTCCACGCGGGCCAGCACTCTGCACGGGCCAGCACTCTGCACGGGCCAGCTTGCTTTTCACCAGGAGGCCCCGGGAATTGAACCGTGGACTTCCCAGATGGTAGAAGGGAGCCCAATCACTGGATCCACACCTGCTTCCCTTTAATAAAAGTATATACAAAGTGCAATGAAGTCCCAGTGAAGGGAGGGCTAAGTCCTGGCTGGTAGAACAGTAAAAAAAAGTCTCCCTCTAAGAAGTGCCTGTTAATGGCATTTGAAGGAATGAGGAGAAATTTTCTTGTCAGTATATTAAAGAGGAAAAAGGAAAGGCATGCTTGAAGATCAGTGATGAGAGATGTGATTATATGTGAAAGCTTATTATAAACTGTAAATTGTTACAAAGGTGTAAATGTTGGTTGAATTTAATTTTCTAAATGCCATGCCAAACAGTTGGGATTTTATCTGTAGGTTGGGGAGCAACTAGAGGTTGTATTGTTATTTTTATGTTGCTCGCAAGGTGGAAAGAAATGGACTACATTTTATATTTTAAAGAACAATAAACCTAGAAATTTACAAATTTTAAAGATCAATAAGCCCAGAATCTAGAAGCAAAATTGCAATCCATATAGGAATAATTATTTGTAAAAAGGACTGATTTGTTTTACTTGAATTGAAAAGCATCTAGCACAGACACTTGGGAAGAAAAACCATGAACTTTCTTTCACTCAGGGATACTGTCCAGAGATGAGTATAATTACCTGAGGATTTAATTATCAAGATTTTTTGGTAAATTGGAAGAGGTAGCACCTAAAACCAGTGTGGCATCTCTATTTTACCTCTGTAAACAGTACCAAGTCAAAATAAATGGCAGACTATGACATTGAGAACTATGGGTGTTAATTGGGGAAGTGAATGTCTTTTGCTTTGACCCCTTGCCAACACTATTGCCTGGCCTCATCACAAGTTTTTAAAAAATCATTATCGGGAAGTGTATGTGGCTCAAGCGATTAAGATCCTGCCTACTACATGGGAGGTCCCAGGTTCAGTTCCCGGTGCCTCCTAGAGAAGACGAGTGAGACAACGAGCTGACGCAACAAGATGGCACAACAAGAGACACAAGGAGGAAAACATAGTGAGAGACATGGCAAAGCAGGGAGCGAAAGTGGCTCAAGTGATTAGGTGCCTCCCTCCCACATGGAAGGTCCAAGGTTCAGTTCCCGGGGCCGCCTAAAAAGAAGACAGCACACAATGAACAGGCACAGCAAATGCAAACAACGAGGGGGTGGAGAGAAATAAATAAATAAAATCTTTTAAAAAATAAAAATAAATACCAATACAAAGGAAAATTATTATCAGATCACATTCCTGATTGTGCATTTCTTCTAAGACTGATGTTAGCTTCCAGAGTATTTCTTCACTCTTGAATTAACTTAATCTTTTACTTTAAATAAAATAAGCATTCTATTCATAAAAAGGCAAAAATCAGGCTAAAACCAGGATCAGGCAAAAAAAAAAAAAAAAAAAAAAAATTGAACTTCTGTTTCCTTGTCATTAGCTCTTCCCCTGGGCAGCTGTTGGCTGTTCTTGAAGCTCTCGCCACATAAGTTTTGCCACTTATAATATTCAGAGTTTTATAGTTCTCACCACTATTTTTGATTCCAAAGACCCTTTAGCTGTTTACTTTCCCACACAGACCCTATGTTATGAAATTGTTTCTTAGCTACAAAAATGTATTTATTCACAAATAATTCTTCTCATTTTTTAAATGATTCAAAAGTTTAAATAGCTGCCAATTAGGGTCTCTGATCAGCATCGTGTAGCCACTATTAACAAATTCTGTTGCTATAATTCTAGCTAAGAATAAATAAGTTTGACACTGTTCATTGGACTTAGCAGATTTCTTGAAACTTTCTGAAATGTTGAAAACGACCCAATAACACGTTATTATCTGTTCTCAATTAGATGTCCTTGGAACCCAGATTGGCAGCTATTTGCAGGAATAAACAAAAAGTATGACATGGATAAAAACAGAAACAGAAATATTTTACAGGTACTCATTCGTCCATCCATCAAAACACAACTACTGAGTACCTATCATCGGCCAGGTACTTTGCCCTACATGAGTATTCATTCTAGAAGATGTAAAGACCCAAGTGTAGGAAGAATAAACTGGAGAAAAATCTAGAATCATATTTCACTTCTCAAAGTCAAGTCTCTCTGCACCAACACACCCCCAGCTAGATTGCTGAGCTCTCCATTTTCATCTCCTTTCAGGCCACAATTGTAATAGATTTCACAGAAGTACCTAAAACCATTTTGATGTTGGGTGTGAAAGGCTGTGTGGTTATATGTCATGACTGTGAAATGGGGATGGGGGGAGATAGCCTCTTAGCGCTAACTGTTAATCAGCACCGACTATCAGTACAGCATCCCCTGGGAAGAGCTTTTTCTGACTTCAGAGGAAATGTAAGATCTGAAAGAAACTGTGAAGGGATTATCTGCTGTAAATTAAGAATCATAGAACACAGACTCACAGGAGTGTAGGACACAGACACAGTACATGACTCGCAGAAGGCCTGACAGGCACAACTCATGAATCAATAGTCCACTGGCCCCCGAATAACGGCGTCTTGAGTGATATAGCTTATACCGGTGCATGGTGAAATGAGAAGAATAAGAAAGTGTAGGAGAGCTAGGGATTCTTTTTAATTTTGCTTTCTTTTGTTTGTGAGTAACGAGGGTGGTTTTTTTAATACAGAAAAATGCAAAGAATGATATAATAAAGGTTTTGCTTGTTCCATTCGGAATTGACAAATATTAACATTTTATCATATCTGCATTACCATTTTTACATAAAGAAATTAAACATTGTGGATAGAGTTGATGCCCCTTTTACAACCCACACCCGTCCCATTCCCTCCCCCTAATCAGAGGGCAACCACTCATGAGACGGTATTTCGTCTTCTAGTCTGCATTTGTGTGTGTGTGTGTGTGTCTATCAATGTAGAATGTTTCATATTGGTTGTTGTGTGTTTTAATTTACAGAAATGATATAACTTTCATAAAATTGTACTTATTTATTCTTAAAGAGCTAGCGTTCATTCTTAACATTATTTTCTCTTCTTTTTGGCATCACAGTATATCCTTTATTAAATGGTGGTGATAATAAATAGCAATTAAAATATCCTTAACTGGCAAAACTTAAAGTTCGCGGCCTATATTTCTACAATGATCCCCTTACTTATTTTTTTAATGATGCTTTAAATCCAGAAAAAGGAGAGCACTGCTGTAGTCCAACCACAGATTTTCTGCCAAGTGGCCGTCAAGCATTCAGCCAGACACCTGCAGGGATGGCCGTGCTGGTTGCTAAGGGGCTGTGCTGGGAAACAAACAGTCCCCTGAGTTGGTCTGAAATCTCTTTGACGTGACCCTCACCTATTGTTTGTATTCTATATTTTGAGGTCATGCGAGCAAAAGCAAGTCTAATTCTTCTTCTTCACAGATGTTCTTCAGTCACGCAAAGAAACATACTAACTTTTCTCTGAATCTTCTTTTCTACAAGTTAAGCATCCTTAAATTCCTTCAACTCTTCATTTACCATTGGCAGGAGCTATTTATTTATACACAAAGGTGCAATGAGGCCGTTGCAGCTCTCACTGCCAGTGAGAACACGTTGATCAAAACAACTCATCTGCTTTTGATCTGGCACCAGAATGATTACTATCTCCAAGTGCTGACAAAATACCTTAGTGGATATCCCAGGGTATCGCATAGGCCAAAGCTGCCATTGCAAATTGGTGATAAACTTGAACTTTGAGGAACTAGCTATTCCTTCCCAAGTGCTAGAATATTGAAGTATCAGCATTGGTCAGATAGATGAGAAATGGCCTTATCAAAAGGGAAAACCATGCTAGTCGTCTTCTCAGTATAAAAGTAACATTTTTTAAATAGAAATTGATTTTCCTAGGTGTGCTTTCTTATCCATAACAAAAAGGGACGATTCCGGATCAAAATACTCCTTTGAGATGGCTACGAAAGGGTAAAAATTAGTGTTTTGTTTTTTTTGTTAATCCCCAAAATGGAGTTCTTGCACTTTTGCCAGCACAGCCGGCTGCGGCCTGTGACAGCCGTCCAAATCAGGTGTGTTGACTCAGACGCAAAATAGCATTGCAAACATTTTTGGAGTATATCCAATTCCAGGGTGCACAGTTCACCAGGGCCTGCTTTTATGCCAGGGCTGTCTGATGCCATCAGGAAAAGCATTCTTTATAAAAATGCAAGGTATTATTTTCATACACTATTCCAAGGAGATCAGTACTGATATGTACAGAGGGCAAGGATGATTCATGGCTGCCCACTCAGCTCCCAAGGAAGCTTCCAAAGCTGATGTTGAATTATTCCACACAGCTACTGGCACGAAGACCTTGGAAGCTGTGCTGATTGCAAAAGCAGCCCTTTCACTTTCCTGGAAGGGTAACGGATCCCCTTGCCCCAGAGGACTTCTATTCACTGGAAAAATATGGCATTTGAGAAATATTTGAAACACAGGTATATTTTCTTACTGGGAGATTAAGTGTGCATTTCTCTGTGGGTAGCCAATGAAGATTATTGTGCACCGAAAAGTTTGCTCTTATTCTGAGTTTGAGAGCTGGCTGCTCTCTGTCATCAACTCTCTACTCAATTGCTATATTCCACCTACTGCACATTTAAGTGCACAAAAAAAAAAAACACAAAAATGCTGGTAAGAAGCATGGCTTTATGAAACTGCATATCAGGCACGTATGTGGATTTTTAGAGGCAGCAGCTATTCCTTATAAATGACAGAAATAGATGTTCATTTCCTTCCATGATTTATTTGAAATTAGATTGTTGGTCAAAATCCAAAGAGTGCTGGCAGATTTCCACCTCCTGGGGAACACCATGGTAATTACAACTTGTTGGCATTCTTTTCAGCAATTTCAGAAGGGATACCAAGAATTAAGCACTCCAAGAGGTTGAATCATCCTTTCACCCCTCAGTATACTCACTTCCTCCAGTTCTGGCCAAAGCCTTTTGGAAGGTGTTCTTGGGAACTTCCGCTGCTGGTGTAAGCAGTAGAAAAACAGAAGGCTGAAGCCACGGTTGGGTTGCCACAACAGGGAGGAAGACTTACTCCTCTGACCCACTGAGTTAGGAGGAGGCAGTGGGAGAGGGGGGGTTTCGGCCACAGCTGCAAAGATAGCACTGAACTATGAGCCAGTATGGTGGATTACATCATAATTTAACTCCATAAATAACATTTTTTCAAAAAATGACTTTCTTCTTCATCCACAACCTTAAATGGGCTTCCTCTCTTGTAACTCAAAAAGGATTTTTCAAGGAATTTTCTAAATTCCCAATCCGATGCATGTTATCATCCCTGCTAATCTTCAAAAGATTCATCTTTCGTCTTTTGGAAAGTTAAAGTAATACTACATGATGATAATATAAGATGTCACAAGGAAATATAGATTCACTGAAATGAATGGGTCGTTTCATTTTTGAGTCCGAGAGCTCTCTCCACTAGGAAGACTTGAAGAAGGAGGGGAGACTTAAGATGGGTTCATTGGAATAGGCAGAGAGGAGCGGATGGCATTGAGCACAGGGACGGCACATGAAGAAACAAAGTCCCTAAGCAGAGGTCGGTTTGCTAAGAAGCTAATGATACTTGTACCTATGAGTCCCTGAGGCGGCTGAGCCCCCTGAGCCGGGAGCTGTGGATTGTTCAGGATGGAGAGGAGAAGCCAGGTTGGAATCCGGAGCATTCCTGTAAGCATGGCTGTTCAGCTGCCAGAGAGAGCGAGGAAGAGAGGGGCCTGGAGCTTTCTTGTGACTTCTTTTCTCACTCTAAATGAATATTCTCTTTCCTACCTAATTTCGTACTAGTAATTTTGTTGTCTTTTTCTGAAAAAGAGCATCATCCAAAACTGTCTGGCTTTGTAAAACCTGCGTCCAGACTGCTGGGCAGGAGTGACAGGGATGTGTCCCCAAGGCGGCGGTCCTAATAGAGAAGGATCTGAGAACCGTGGGGACGAGGGCCCAATCGCAGTGGCTGGTGAAGGAAAGCCGGCTGCACGTGCACTCAGCTCCACTGTGCCTGGCGCCAACACGGTCATGGAGTCCCTGTGAAGGGAACGTTCTCCCCTTCCACTTCTGGTAACTGCTAGGGTTAAAAAAAAAAAAAAAAAAAAAGGAAAAGGGAAAAAAAGACTTGATTTTCATATTTTGCCTTTATCTTGTATTGGTTCGTACTACTTGGGGTTGAATTTCTTGAGTTGTCTAGGTATACAATGACTTCTGCTAATAGTGGTAACTATTGTATCTTTCCCAAAATTTAGGGCAATTTTTTACAGTTCTATTGCCTCAGCTACCGCTTTCAAACAATGTTGAGTGATAGCAGTGGTAGTATAATGTATTTTTTTAAAAGAAGAAGATTTCAGCTTCAAAACTAATTACGTGAGTATATGCCATTTTTTCCCTGAGATAAACAGCAGCAACAACAAAAGCATGTCTGCTAGATTATTCAGCTCGGAACTTTAATTTTTCAAAGCTTCGAAACAAAACTCAAATGCTCGGTCTCAAGCTACAATTTCCATGTCTATAACCCTTGAAATGAAGGGATGTGATATCAAAGGCATGGCCGGTTGGCGTTACCCCTTTCCATTTTCTCTCCAGTTCTTATGTTCACTGCAATATTCCCAATCCTAGAACATGATAGCTGCTCCATAAATATCCGTGGGATGAATTAATGACTTTCTTAAGGACTTGAGGAAATGAACACTGAATGTTGGCCGACCTGGGCCTGTCACAGCTTTGCAGCAGTCTTCACACACTGAGAGAGCTACTTGAATTTCTTCTTCTCTTAGTCCTTTCTCTCTGAACCTCCAGCCAGGCCCTCTGTACTAAAGAGTTGTTCGCTCTACTCATGGCCTTTTCAGATTGGATTTAATTTATTATACTTGCCTCTGAGATTGGTTATTCTGATGCTTTTTTAAATCTGCAGCAACAAAAAAAAAAACAGCAAAAAAAACTTGGAAGATTGGAATCCACCAAGATACTTCTCGTAAGGAATCAGGAAGGACTAGGCGTAAAGCTGACGACGTGTCTTAGTCTGATTCAGAGTAAAATCCAGTGTAACTGATGATAAAAGCCTCAGAACCGCAGGCACTGTGGGGCATCCCTCCCACACCTTTTATTTCACTGATAAAGACACGAGGCCCAGAGAGGAGAGCGACTTGGCCAAGGTCTACCTGCCTGTGGAGAGCAGAACTTTGGCCCTCAGGACTGGGCTCCATCTAAGAGGTCAGGCTGCGCAGGATTCGAGAGAACGGGTGGATTCAGCGATCTGATTCATCGTCTAGGTTTACCCTTGGAAGCCTCCCATGACCGGATTTCTTGTGGCATCTTAAAATAACCTCCTCAATCCACCCTACCAGGCTAGACTTGAACTTTCTCCTCCTACTCTTCCTGTCATAAGGGTTTAAATAGCAGCAACACACGCGGTCCCCCCGTTTGTCTTTTTCTTCTTGTAAGTCATGTGGCCACCAAAAGACCTCAGGAATTCCACTTCCTTTTCCGCTGCCAGTCACTTGAATTTCCTTTCTTTCTCACCCACCTTTTGCATTTGCTCTTGCCAAGTGGACAGAGCCAACCATTTCTACTTTTCCACCTTATCTCCAACACCCCAGCCCGTCCCCCCCCTCCCCAAACACACACTGTTGTGTGACGTGAACTCACCCCAATACCACTTCCAACTTACCTGCAGCCTGTGATTATTTAGGATAAATCTTGTTGGAGAAAAAGGTTGGAGTGAGGGGCGGTTGCCCTGGAAGCCACACCTTCAACTCCCCCCACACACTTCTGCTCCATCTTCAGTTACACATGATTTTGGCATCGTCTAATCCAGCCTGCTTTCTTTTCCCAGTAGCATCCTTCCCCCCATTCCCCCTCTCTACTCCATCCACTCCACTGGTTATAACGAGCCCTCTCCTGACCTCAAAACCCCAGTTTCTTGTTCTCCTCTAAATAAGTGTAACTGAATCTTAGGTTAGATCTTTGTGTACCCCCAAATTCATTATTTGCCACTCATTGATGATTTTTGCCTTTCTTTCATGTAGTCAAAGGAGATTTGTCCTGTGAGTGTAATTCATTCTTTTAGCAGGCACTAAAACACCTAGGAAAAACTGAGAACGGTCTGTGATCATAAGGTCCTCCAGGAAAGAGAGAATTCTTTCTGCTGATAGACTTTGTTCTGTGGCACTGATGCCACAGAGGCGGGAAGGTCTCAGCAGCTATGGGCAGTGGCAGTGGGAGGGGGGCAGAGCCTCCAGTGCAGGTTCTCACCACGAGCTGGCACCACAAGACCCTCCCGCCAGGCTGTGCTGTCCTGCAGGGTAGCCGCAGGCACAAGTGGCCAGTGGCCACTCCAAACGCGGCTCGTGCACGCGGGGATGGAATTGAGTACAAAATTCACACCGCATTTCAGAGACTTATGGTGTGAAAAAATATACAAGATATCTCATTAATAACCTTGACATTGATTACCTGTTGAAGTGATGATAATTTGGATGTATTGCATTAAATAAAATTACTCTAATTAATTTCGCCGGTTTATTTTTATTGTTTTTTGGGGGCCTGCTAGAAATGCTGCACTTAGGAATGTGGCTGCATACCATTTCTGTTGGACAGGGAGCTCTGCCCCGGGCCCTCCCGACACCCCTCTCCCAGGCCTGCCTTGGCTCCCGCAGCAAAGGCCAAGCGCCCAGTCCCTATTGTCTGAATGCTGAGCGCATTCCTTGTTTGGATCAGAATGTATTTACTTAATTATAGCTGCATTTAGCACTTAGGGCCCGAGCATCCTCACTAAAGAGCACTTCGAGTTGAATGAGTTTTTCCTTCTTGGCTGGAATTGGTGCCAAGAGAAGAACATTTAGAGTTTAAGACAAATGACTTATAAACAAACAAACAAAATGAATCTGTGTGTAACCCTAACAGGAAGAGGCTATTTTAGCCTCCAGTGTTGAATGACCTCTATGTAAAAGCTTTTCTGATCATGCACAATAATTGTAAACAACATCTCTATGCTGTTGAAGTGACTTTGGTAAGTCTAAGGCTAACATACATCAAACACCCTAAAATAATTGTTTGAGAAGAGGTTTGGTCCAGATTGGATTTTTAAATTATGAAATATTTCACATATTTAGAGAACTATAGAATATAAAAATAATAAAATTATTCTTATAGTCACCATCCAGTTTAAGAAATTAAATGCCTTTAATACCTTAGAAAACCCCTATCATTTAAACTAGTAGCAGAGGTACCTACTAGTTTAAATCTCATGTTTATCACTACTTCTCTCTTAGTTCCAATCTTACTACTAGAGCCTGGTTTAGCCATTTTAAGCTGCTTAAATGTATGGACCTGCTTAACACAATTATCCTGGTTACTGTGTGGAAACCGATACTCCTAAAGCAGCTATTCTATTTTTATGAGTACTTTACCAGTAAGAAGAAGGAGGAGGAGCGAAGGAGGGGCAGAGAAAAAAAAAAAGATGTTATTAAGTTGTAGTGACTGCTTCTTATATAAGAAAGTGACACTATATAGAGGGCTGAGGGGTAAAAAATAAAACACAAAAAAACCCTCTACTGAACAGCCACAGGAAACTGCATCAAAAAGTCTGGCACTTAATAAATATTCCACAAATGTTAGTGGCTCCCCTGAAGAGGTAGCAATGTTGAATGCCTCTGATACTCCCAGATGATTTTGATTAATTAATTCATTCCTAATCTATTGAGAGTGAAAGTTCAGAATCTTCCCAACCTCAACTTGCTTCATGAATTGCATGTAGCATTTTTATATACTGTGAAAATTTAATAGCTATCTTTGGCAGGTTAAGTGGCTCTCCCTGTCTTGCTTCTATATCATCTGTGTAGTCCTCTACAGTTCTTCTGCCCATCTTGGAATGCAATACTCAAAGAATCAGAGTGTGTTTTTCTTAGCAATTCCCTTCAACAAATATTAGCAACCACATACTATGTGCCTACCATATAGACTCTGAGGGCAGGAAGATAAATATGGCATAATTTCTGTCCCAAAGTAACTTATATTCTAATGGGAAACTTAGAGGGGTTAAAGAGACTATTTGCTTCAACAAGTTGTTGTTGGAGCACCTACTATGTGCCAGATACTCTTAGGCTCTAGGGATACGTTAAAGATTAAAACAAAAGTGCCTGCCTTCATGGAGCTTACATTCTACTGGGGAAACGCAAGCAATAGAGAAATAAATACGTAAAATATATGCTATATTTAAAAGCAGTAAGTGATACGGGGGGAAATTAAGCAGAGAAGAGGGACAGAAGTGTGGGGGCAGTGAGGGGAAGGGTAATATGAGTGACATTTGAAATACGGTGGCCAGGGAAGGCCTGAGGAGGCGACACTTATGTAAAGATGTGCAAGGGTGAGGCAGCAGCCATGGGCTCTCTGGAGGAAAAGCTTTCCAGATGTAGTGAATAAGTGCAAAGTCCTTGAAGTTCAGGGAGCAAGCCTAAGGTTCTTTTTATTTTTTTCAGGTTCCTCTTATTTTTTTCAGGTTCGTTTTTAAGAACCATCACGGAGGCCAGTATGGCTGGAGTGGGAATGAGCAAGGGGAAAGCAGTGGGGGAAAGGGTCAGAGAGGCAACAGAGTGGAAGACCTGGTAGGATATTGTAGGGTGTTTGGTTTTTACTCTAAGATAGGAAGCCAATGGAAGGTTAGCAGAGGAGTGGCGTTATAGGACTTAAGTGTTAATAGGTTCACTCTGACAAGTGCATCGATAAGGGGCTCAAGAGGGACACGAATGGAAGGAGGGGAAACTAGGAAAAATCCAGACAAGAGATCATGATGTTGGCTCAGACCAGGTGGACAGCCGTGGAGATTTATTCTGAAGGTCAAGCCAAGGAGATTTGCTGACAGATAGGGTGTGGGATATGAGAGCAAGGAAAGTGTCAAGGATGATAAGGAGGTACTTTGAAAAGAATGGAGAGTAGTAAGGAATGAAGATGGAGAAGACTCAGGGGGGAAAAGGAGGTTTTGGGAGGAAGATTGGGAGTCCAGTATTGGTTCAGTATTTAAATTTTAAAGACCTAATAAGCATCCAAGTTGGGGTGCAGTTGTGTAAACAGGTTTAAAAGTCAGAGGAGAGGTCAGGACTAGAGATATAAATTTGGTAGTTTAGGGCCCTGAGATTGGATGAGATCACCAGAGGGGGCGTTTAATTAGGGAAGATAAAGTTCTGAGCCCTCAGGCGCTCCACTGCTAAAAATCCCAGAGATAGTGGAAGCCCGGAGAAGTGACCTAAAAGGAGCGGCCAGTGAGGTTCGAGGAAAGTTAGGAGAGTGTAGTTCTCTTAAATACTAGAGAAAAAAGTTTCCCAAAGAGGAGAGTGATTAGCTTATCAAATAATGCTAATAGAGCAAGGTGATGAAAGCTTGAAGACGGGCCATCGGATTCCATCACATCAGGGTCTGAGGTGACCTCAAGATGGGCAACTTTGGTCAAGTGACAGAAGTTAAAGCCTAATGGGAGTGGGTTTAAGAACAAATGAAAGGAGTGGAGTTGAAGATAGAAAATGTAGGTGATTCTTTCAAGTTGTTTCACAGCTGAAGGGAACAAGTAAATGGATCGAAATGGCTGGAGGGGGAAGTGGGTTCAAGAGAGGACTTTTTTTTTTTTATGTTGTTGGAAAAGATTTAGGAGAAAGAAAATCTGTTGATGAGATGGAGGTAAGACTTGCTGGAGTCCTTCAGTAGGTAAGAGGGTGTGGGACCCAAGGGTTGGTTTGTTTACCCTTAGATAAATGTGCAAGTGAGATCAAGGACAACCTACTGAAGGACAACCTACTCTTCCAGGAAAAATTAAAACACTTACAGTTTAACCTCTAAAACTTCCTGTTGTTCCCATAAATTATATGCACCATTATGAAATTCAATACCCAGACATTACTAGATATGCTTCAGCTGAACTGGGACCTTATTGCTCATAAATTGGAAAATAAATTTGCATCTTCAAGAGCAAACAAGGAACATTGTATCTCAGATGCTAAATTGAGAAATCAATGAATGGAAAGTTAGAAATTCTAAAGGAGAAAAACATTGTTTCTTGCCTATAGTTTATATCTTATAGTAAAAGTCTGGATTTACCCTTAAGGAGCAACACCCCATTTTCTATGTTTAAATGCAGCAGATGTTCTATTTTCAGAAAATAATTTCATATGCTTTTTTTTAAGTTTACTGGAAAATTGGTTAATATAGGACAATATAGGCCTGTTAAGAACTGAGAGAAGTTGTACAATGAATAAAGAAGTCATAGCAACTGTTTATATATGATTAAGTTGATTTAGTGGTCAGCCCTGCGCTATTTACTTTAGGAACCCGTTAAATCCAACTTGATAATACTCAATGAAAGTTATTGCCAAAATTATGTCCTTGGTATTCATGGTCCTTTGAATAATGGCCCCAGGCAGTGCTTACTTTGGGGTTCATAATTATAATAGCTAACCTTTACTGAATATCTCCAAGGGGCCAAGGCATATGGCTCACAACTGTGTAGGATAGAGACCCCATGAGTTTAGGTAAAAGTTAGGATTACACCTTCGTGGAAATTCCTGGACTTTCTACTATAGAACACATACTGTGGCTACAAAAAGGAAAGCCTTAAAAATCAAAGGTAATTTCTATCAGATTTCTGAAAGCCACATAAAACTTTACAATCTAGTCGTGTGGAAGAACAATTTAAAAGGCAACTTACATAATTGCATATTTAGAAAACAGCAAAGCATTTATTTGGTTAGTTCAACTTCAATAGTCATTGAAGAATCATTTTTAAATTTAATTTAAATGATGTTCCCTCTATAAAATTAAGCAAAGTCTAGTGAAAAGTTAGAAGAATTGGCAGTTGAAGATTATACAAATGCTTGTTTTGACTCCTGTATTAGTCAGGGTTCTCTCGGGAAACACAATCAGCAGGAGATATCTGTGAATAATATGGAACTCTAAAAGAGTCTCTCATGCAACCGTGGGGACGCACAAGTCCAGGTTCCTCAGGCAAGCTGCAAACCAGGGGCTCCGATGAAAGGTCGTTGATGAGTCTCTGGGAGAAGTTGCCTGTCCAACGACGAGCTGGGAAATTCTCTCTGAATGTTGAAATCACTTCCACTTTTAAGTCATTCAACTGATTGGGTAAAAGCACCACCCATTGATAATGTAATCTCCCTGATTGATACAGATGTAATCAGCCATCCACGCAGTAAACTCACTGGTGATCGAAGTCCATAAATGCTCTTGTACTACAATTAGCCCAGTGCTAGTGGACCAAACACCTGGACACAATTACCTGGCCGAGTTGACACATTAGCCTAACCATCACAATTCCTTTTATCCAAAATAATTAAATGGACTTTCCTTGTAACAAGGAATAAAGATGAATGGATGGAGTATTAATGTATGGATATTTATATAAATTAATGTATGGATATTTATATAAATATTTCTTATTGTCCTTTGTACAATAAGTGAAAAACTTAATTCAGCACTCCCATGCATGTGTTTTGGCAAACATTTCTATTTGGTACATTTCTATTTGGTATTCATTTGGTAGAATGGCCATCTCATCATTGGTAAATACTACAAAACAGTTTTCCAAAATAGTCGTACCAATTTGCCTTCCTATCGGCTGTTTATGGGAATTCCATCTGCTATTTTTCAACTTTTTCATTTTAGCCATTCTGGTGGCTGTGTAACAGTATCTCATCGTGATTTTAATTTGCATTTCTCTGGTGATTAATGAAGTTGAACTCTTTCTCATATACTTTAGTAAAGTATTCATTCAAGTCTTTTGCCCATTTTTCTATTAGGTTGTCTGTATTTTTTCTTATATATTCTGCATACAAAATCTTTGTTGGATAAACGTATTGTGAAAAATCTTTTTCCACTCTCTCTCTTTTTTTTTTTTTTTTTTTTTTTTTTAGTTAGAGAAGTTGTGGGTTTACAGAACAACCATGCATAAAATATAGAATTCCTATTTACCACCCCACCACCAACACCTTGCATTGGTGTAGAACATTTGTTACAACTGATGATAGTGCATTTTAATAACTGTACTGTTAATTAAAGTCCATGGTTTGACTTGGAGTTCACTGTTTGTGTAGTGTGGTCTTGTGGATTTTTTTAAATTTTTTTATTCTGTTGCCATATATGCAATCTAACATTTCCCTTTTTTAATCATATTCAGATATATGTATTTCAGTGCTGCTAACTGCATTCACAGTGTTGTGCTACCATCACCACCACCCATTACCTAATGGATTACCTTCCATCATTCCAAGTAGGTACCCTGTACATTTTAAGCCCTAACTTACCATTCCCTATCCCCATTCCATCCCCTGGTAACCTAAAGACTAGATTCTGACTCTGTGAGTTTGCTTATTCTAAGTGTTTCAAATCAGTGAGATCATATAATATTTGTCCTTTTGTGTCTGTCTTATTTCACTCAACATGATGTCAAGATTCATCCATGTGGTCGCATGCATCAGGCCTCCATTCCTTTTTATGGCTGAATAATATTCCTCTGCATGTATATACCACATCTTATTTATCCATTCATCAGTTGGTGGACACTTGGGTTGCTTCTATCTCTTGGCAATTGTGAATAATGCTGCTATGAACATCAGTGTGCAAATACCTCTTCAAGCCCTTGCTTTCAATTCTTTTGGGCATATACCTAGTGAGATTGCCAGGTCTTAGGGTAGCTTGGCTCATGACCCCTTCCTCCATCTCTGAAGCCCACAGTGGGTCAAGTTCTTCTCCTCTCACATCACCCTGACCTTCTACTGTCTCCCTCTTCCTTATTTAAGGACTCCTGTGATTGCATTGGGCCCACCTGGATAATCCAGGATATTCTTCCTATTTTAGCTGATTAGCAAACTGAATTCCCTCTACAACTTTAATTGCCCATTTCCAGGTAACAACGCATTCACAAATGCCAGAGCATTTGGTCAGAGGGGGACATCAATCAGTCTACCACAGCCATCTTTGCTCTAAGGAAGAAAGTTCCTACTTGTGGGTAATTTTCACCCTTCTGTCAGCAATTTTAAACTACTTCTTTCATATTTTTTCCCCTAGAGGAAATGGAGAACAAATGAAAAGCATATTAAAATTCTGCTCCAAGAGCCAAAAAAACAAATCAGGCCCTGACCTAATTGTTATATAATTTTATTTTCATGAAATAAAATACAAAAGAGTGTATCCAAAAAAAGCATGAACCTAGAAGTATAGTTGAACAAAATAAGATTCTATGCAGTTTGAAGATTTAGAGACCCAGGTCTGAAAAGTGGATAAATGTATTCTCTCTTTATCATAAAGAAGATGTGATATGTATTTAGGATTACATTTATATAACCTTCTCAAAATGATAAATTTTAGAGACCAAGAACAGAAAAATGGTTGCCAGGGTTAGCAAAGGGGGGGGGGTGCCGGAGCAGCACGAGGGAGTTCCTTTGTGGTGGCAGAAGAATTCTGTGTCTCAATTCTGGGAGTTGTGCACATCTCTACGTGTGATAAAATTTCACAGAATTATCCCCAAAGACACACCAAAAAAAAAAAAAAAAAATGAGTACATGCAAAAACTGGTGAAATCTGACTAACGTTTGTGGTCTAGTTAATTGCATTGTGCCAGTCAACTTCCTCGTTTTGATCATGTGCTGTAGTTATAGGTCACTACAGGAAAAACTGAGTGATGGGTGCATGGGATTTCTCTGTACATTTGCAATTTCTTGTGAGTCTATAATTATTTTTATAATATGTTGATTCTAAAAATGTGCACTTATAACAAGAGGAAGTGAGAGTGTGGGCGGATGACTAAAAATTGAGATGAGCACTTAAACATCTGTCTGCAATGTGGATTTTATTTATAGTTTAATATTTGGTAGAGACATGGGAAAGCTCAACTAATAAAAGTTCCAAAAAATGCATTCTAATTCTCAAATCATTCCAAACCTGTAATTTCATATATGCTCTAAATTCAATAAACAAAGCCGTTTTATTCTTAATCCAGTGGCTGAAAAACAGAAGTGGGGGAAAAAAAGAAGGAAAAAAACATGATGTAGTTTCTTCAGATGCACCAAAAGTTAAGTAATCAGATTAATCTGAAAAAGGAGAATACACAGAGATCTTAAATTCCCATCCCAGGTGACCTCTGGGGAGTGCTGGAATGTGTCAAGAAGGAGGTTTTCCTCCACAGGTTTGCAAGAATCAGCAAACCTTTGAGGAGAACTTTTAAAATAGGCCTCAAATGTTTGTCAACTTCAAGGCATTCAGAAAGCACCTTTCAAAAATATGTTGATTTTTAAAATGTGTTTACTCAAAGCTAAGACATTTCAAAGCACTCATCATAACTGTAGTGGGAAGCTCTGCAGGATCAGTTACCCTTAACCACATAGAGAAAAGAAAACATTTTATTCAGCCTTACGACTTTACCTGTTATCTAGAGAGGATCTGAAATCAAAGGAGAGGCTACACCAATTCCAGTTAAGTTAGAGAAGCAGCAGAAATTAACAAGAGAACAGGAACTCAGAATGCGAGTAAACCAGAGCTTGTTAAAATGGATCTTGTGATCTGGGGAAGATACTGGGAGCTGATTTCTCTGTCCCTTTTTGGGACTTCACTCAGTGAACGCTGCTCCTTGGGTCAGTTAAGCTCCTGAAGGAGAGGGCCGCCGTTTTTTTCTAATGTTTGAGATAGAAACAACCATACAAATCTGTATCAGAAGTTTGTTCATAGTAATACATATTCCTGACTAACAGAAGTCCGGGACGCTCAAATCCCTTATTCTGCCACTCACCGGCCTTGTGAGTTGGGAATGTCTTTAGGATGAACTTGAGACCCTCTTGCACTTACTGAGGGGTTGCTGGGCGCCCGGCGCTGCTCTGAGTCCTGTATGCGTACGGCCTCCTTTAATCCCACTATACCAGCACCACGCTGAAATGCTACCACTTACCGCACAGGAAAGGACTTCATGTGCTGGCCTTTCTTTGGTTTCTCTTAATCAGAAGTTTTCCTTGAAGTGATTTTGCTCTCGAGGATCCATTGGCTACACCTTGTCAGGGGAATGAAAGCATATTTACTGAAATATTTGCACACGCACCCTTGCAAGGCTAGTTACTCAACTCTTATAATAAATAATTGCCATGTTAACTCCCCAGACTATGAGTTAGTTAGTTATAAAAATACCTACCCCCAGATGATGTCTATAAAAATGCATTATTCTCAAAAGAATGGCGCCATGCGGATGGAGCATAATTGTTCTTTTTGGGTTGTTGTTATTATGATCAACTCTTTTATAGGAGCGACTGCGTGTAGACTTACTGATCTTCTGAGAATTGGTTCGGAGCCCATAAACTAATCCTGAGCTTCTGCTCCACCATGGAAGTAAGCCTGCTCCCGAGGACAGGCATTCTTGGATCTGCAGCAGGAAGGGCCATTTAGAATTTGCTTTAGGCCCAAACCTCTCCTCATCAAAGGACCTTTGCAGGGCCTTAATTAGAAGCCTTCTTTGTTAGGCCTTGACAAGGAATCCACTTTCTCCTGTATGTAAACGGCTTTTTAAAAGGAAGTGAGATGCCTGAGGAGGCTCAAAAAAATCTTTCAGGTCATTACTGACTGTGTTAGTCAGCCAAGAAGGTGCTGATGCAAAATACCAGAAACCGGTTGGCTTTAATAAAGAATATTTATTTGGAGTAGAATCTTATAGTTACCAGGCCATAAAGCAAAAGTTACTTCCCTCACCAAAGTCTGTTGCCACATGTTGGGGCAAGATGGCTGCCAGCATCTGCATGGGTTCAGGCTTCCTGGGTTCCTCTGTTCCTGGGGCTTGCTTCTCTCCAGGCTCAGCTCCTCTGCTAGCTCCACAAGGCCAGCTGTAGACTGTCAGGCAGATGGCTAGTTTCTCTTTTCCCAGGGCCTTCTCTCCTTCCTCACGGCCAGGCTCCTCTGTGTGCTTACTTCCCGGGGCTCCAGCTCAAAAACTCCAGCATCCCTTCCCTGCAGTGTAGTTTCCCTGTGAGTCCCCACCCACCATGGGGGCGGGGTTGCAGGGTCCTACTGACGTGGCCCAATCAAAGCCTTAATCATTATTTAATCAAGTAAAAGTAAAACTTCTGAATCCAGTACACTCTAATATGCCCAGAGGAAAAGACCAGTTTCCAAACATAATCCAATATTACTCTTTGGAATTCATCAATAATATCAAACTGCTACATTGACGTTACATTAATTAGAAATTTTTTGTCATATAATTGAGAATAAGGATAAAGTTAGATGAGTACAGCCTAAATGGCAGACATTATACATTGGTGAAAGTTTCACTTAGTCCTTAACTAAAAGCCTTGACCTTTTATTGGGAGAAAATGATAATTTAGCAGCAGCTCCTTCTTTCTTTTTTCGCTCTCATGTCCAGTTGGAACTGGTCCTCCAGGCCAGTGGGGTGGAAGGCGAGCCTGGGCCTTGGTCTGCTGCACCGCCCAAGGATTTCCAGATCTTTCTCCCTCTGTTAGTCTCCCATGGCTGCTGTAACAAGTCACCACAAACTTGGTGACTTAAAACAACCAGCGCTGAGGCCGGAAGTCTGAACGCAGGATCCCTGGGCAGAAATCAAGGTGCAGCGGCCACCTTCGGAGGCTCTGCCAGGCTTGTCCTCTTCTCTGGAGTGTCAGATCCTCCCCTGGCTCCCTCTTCTAGGGATAGGTGATTGCACGTAGGGCCCACCTGGAGAACCCTTAGCTTGGTCACATCAACAAACCCCTGTTGCCATTTAAGCTAACAGTCACAGGCTCCAGGGGTTAGGGCCTGGGCGTCTTCTGGGGCCATTATTCAGTCTAGCATATTCCCCTGCCTCAGCAGCTTTAGAGATGACGCCCCATGGCAAGTTGTAATAACCATTAAATAAAATTAACAGGGGAGCAGCTATGGCTCGAGCAGTTGAGTGCCTGCCTCCCACACGGGAGGTCCAGGTCTGGTTCCCAGTGCCTCCTAAAGAAAGCAGGCAGACAAAGAACAGATAGCGAGCAGACACAACTAACAAAAACAGTGAGCAAAAACTACGAGCAGACAACGGGCAAAAACAACAAAAAAAAAGAGAGGGGGGCAGATGTGGTTCAAACAGTTGGGTGCCTGCCTCCCACATGGGAGGTCCTGGGTTTGGTTCCCAGTGCCTCCTAAAGAAAAAAGCAGGCAGACAATGAGAGCAAACAATGAGGAAAAAAATAAAAACAACAGCAACAAGCAAACAGTCTAGGGAGACATCTGGGGTGGGGGAAACAAACAAACAAAAAATACATATAAAAAATAATTATTATTTTTAAAAATTAATATATTCCATAACTTTAGGGACCCTAAGCCACAAAATGGTCTCCTGTGGCTCTTCATCCTTTTGAGCCATGTGTTAAAGTTGGACCCTTAGGTTATACCCTCAGGCTAAAAGCCGATGCCGGAGACCACCTCTTTCGTTTTTCTCATGAGCCAAATTAAATTCCTCTCACATTCAGCGTCTGCAAATGGTGTTAATTCCCATTTTCTGTAATTTACAGAAGCATATTCTGAAAGAGGTCTTCCAGAATCAATAATGCATGCTCATTTGCCTCTTAGTAACTCTCCATTCCAAAGACTTCAATTGATTTCTAATTACTGTGAAAGACTGTTGAATCTGTTTTGTTCTCAGTATCTGTGACTGAATTTTAGTGAAACATTCTGTTACGTTTCTCTCATCATACAAGAACTGTGTGGTTCTACAGATATTGAAGATGATAGAGAAATGCATCCATCGTAACTTATTTTATTTCTCAAGAATATTGATAACTTTCTATAGCATGTTCTAATAACAACAAATAGTTACTATACTAACTAGATTTGAAATCAGCTTTATTTAATAAATCACAGAATTTTAGAACTTAAGGACTTTAGAACTTAAGAACTTTAGAACCAAGTCATGAAATGTTCCCCTGTATTCTTACTCTTTGAGAATTTGTTGAAAGGTAATAAAACCAGTGGGTTATAAAACCCTGATTTCAACTATCTCTTTCATTTTTGGGATGGGGTAACTGAGATTCCACAAGATAAGGCCTGGCCAGCACCACAAAGCAAATTCTAGAGCCAAGTATAGACTGACCCAGGAGTCCTGGCATCCGACTGATGGTAGTTTTTATTAGTAGGAAGAGCTGTTTGTTCTTCATTGATTTTCTTCTATAAGCCAGGCAATAGTCCACGATTCTCAACTTAAAAACAGTAAAATCCTGCAAGGTAGGCGTTATTTCCCCATTTTACAAAAACACTAAGGTTTGAAGGATTAAGTAATTTGCTCAAATTCTCATAGATAGCTAAATGACAGAATCAGGACTTAAATCCCTGTATATCCAAACTGCAAAGCAAAAAAAAAAAAAGACTATCAGTCCACAACTTCTTTCTAGCTCTTAGATATCTTAGATAGTAAAATAATATTTCCCATTGGGCATGGTTGATTTTTCTGAGAGGAACCAAAGAACTCCTAAAAACTTTAAAATGTGTAGTGCTGTGTAGGTTTTAGCCTTGCTCTAATAGTAAAGTCCCCAAATTTCCAGGTATTCGGCATCACTTCCTCATTCTGGCCCATTATAACACGGTGAAGATGAAGAAACATGTTTTTGTACTATTTCTGGACTAGTAATAAACTTGACAGCAAATTTTAAATCTCATTTCCTATCCCCGTGACCTTTGCTGCAATGCAGAGAAGAGTATGTGCTCCCCCTAAAACTGTGATACTAAATTAGACTCTTCCAGCAAACAGGGCCACGCTCAGGAAAAACAGAACCCTAATCAGCAAGTCCGTTTCCTGGCGGCCCAGGGGGACTTTGCGCTTTGGGAAAGCAGATAGCTGTAAGAAGGTCACTGGTGTGGCTTTCTGGCAGAAATGATGCCCATTGATCATGGGCTCGGTGTGGACTTCACTTTGAATGTTAAAAGCAAATGTAAGTCGGCCAGTTGTTTATCTCTGCTTATTCCAAGAGGAAGATCAAAAGGAGGCTTATCGGGACTGGAGACAGTTTATTTCCATCTCAGAACAAAGGACAAAAGATACCGTGTCTTTTCCTTTCCTTTGAGGTTCCCCTGCCTTTTCCTTCCGCTGCCTTTCCTGATTGGCGATGATATCCTGACCATTAATCCATGTCTGTAAGGCATAGGAATCAATTTCGGGGGCTTGACACATTTATTCTCCGAACAGGAAAGATGGAAAGAGCATCACGTTGCTTTTGGGGGTAGAAGACATTTTAAAGACGCCGTCAGACTTTCCTTCCTGACAGTTATCTGATGTGCCATCCCATGACCTGAAACGTTCACCGCACAACATCTAGCTGCAGACGCAGCTCTCTGGGAACAAGGGTTATGTCCAGGAAAATATTACTGGCCCTTCCTACCATTACAATTTTGGAAAACCATCTAATATTCGAGTTAATACATTTCTTTATTGAGAAGCAACTCTAATCTAAAGACCAGTTGTGCTGCTTTGCTGGCACAGGCAAAGCTTTAAAGAGATGTTTTTGTGTCTCAGAGAAGGCCTCAGGAGAAAGATAAGAAAGTGAGAAATCCAAGGGCATGACAGGATGGCAGTGTTAACTAGCGATGTCATCACTGGCATGGGGAGACAACTTCTAACCTGGCTCTTTATTTTCAACCTTAGAGCACAGGAAATGAAGAGAAAACATGCATTTATTTTTTAAAAGCAAAAGAACACTCTAAATGGACCAAGGAAATGGTACTCAGTGTATGTTGTTAGTCAAGAATAACCAAATTGTTTGACTAGGTGGTATAAAATAAGAAGTCTCATTTTTGTTGTTTTAAATAGTGGCCTAATACAATGGCAAATGGAAGGCCAACTTCCAAGCTGGACTTCCTCGTGGTTAGGACAATCCATACAGGTGATGCCATTGGCAAGACTGTCTCAGGTCAGGTAAATGCCACTCTGTGTGACTCCCCCTGGCGCTAAGTCACCGCAATGCCCAAGGGTTACCAGACACTCGTTTTTGCTGCCCGGGTGACTTATCACGCAGCAAGGCTCACGGGGAAAGCCGTGCTCTTCTCCAGACCCGTGTTCTGATTTCAGTCATCATCGAGCAGGCCCCGAGGCACAGCAGCTAAAACACCCAGCTTTCCCCACAGAGACTCCGTTCACTTTCAATCTATAATCCGCAGGGAAAAGAGCGTAAGGCCCTCGGCGAAGCCCGAAGGGAGCTACGGTCCAGCTCACACACATAATATATGTAACGCTGTGCAATCAGAGTCACTGCTGAAGACTCTGGGAAACCACCCCCAGATCCCTAATAGAAAGGCTACATTCCCTTGCAGTCTTTTAGGAGAAAAGTCTTGACCAACTAGACTTAAGAACGTAGAAAATGTTAAGACAGAGAGAGGCTTAGCAAAGTCCACTTCAGTTAGCTCTTACACCTTTTTACCCCTTCACTCCTTTTGTAACCATTTTCTGAATTATCTTCTTGCCAAGTGTTTACCCTTGAATGTACACAGATCCCTTCCACTAGAAAAGGCCTTTTGTTCGTTTCCTCTTCTTGTGTAGTTCAGCTCTCTAGGAGCCTTTTTCTTGTTCATTCAGAATTCAGTCCATTTTCTGGGTTTTGTTTCCCTGGAAAAGAGATGAACTGAACAAAATTTCTCTAGCTCTTCTTTCTTCATTGTCATCATTTGGAAGCGGGTTTATATCTCAGGAAGCCCGCCTGCCTTCTGGCCACCTCTGAACAACTATAGTGATCTCCCAAGGGTCTCGGGGCAGCAGATTCCCAGTGGCCTCTCTCCTCACCTGTCAGGCCCCACCTGGTTCTCAGCTTCTACAGCCTTCTTCTCTCACAGCTGGACCCTGTAGAATGGGCAGTTTTTGAGCAATTCTAAATAGTCGAGTCAGAAGTGTGTTTGGGAGGAGGAGCTGGAAGGGAAAAAGATAAAAGGAAAAGAGGAAGAGAATAACATTAAAGAATAAGTGGTCAAAAACAATGCCAGGGTTCTGAGCCAGTGTGCCCTTATGGAAAGACTGAGAGGAAGATGATAAGTTTTGTTAGGATATGTTTTCTAGGCCGTACACCTGAAGATGCAGATATGCAGCTCCTCCCCTGCTCCTTCACCTCTAAGAAAATGGGCCTTGATGCAGTGAAGTCATTGGTGATTTAATATCAGGTGATACAATGAAGGGGAATAATATCCGTGGATCTGGATAAACACATACTTTTTCCTGGACCAATACCTTTCTAGATTCCTCTAACCATCTGGGGGATGAGACCCAGAGAGCCAGTAGAAGGGTACGTGCAGAGAAATAAACCCAAGCAGATCATTCACCCTCCTTCTAGTCTCGGTCACAAGACCAAGTAGAAGAGAGACTCACTGCAGCTCATGTGTGGTTAGCCTACTTCGCCAGGACAGGGGAATATACAAAGCCTTGGAGCGCCCACTGCTTTGGATATACTTTTCAGGGAAATGTAGCCGTGGTAGCAGCTGCTGAGGTTGCAGGGATCCTGGCCAAATCTTTCTTTCCAAAAGGGCCATGACAAACAGAAATCCTGGCTCTGCACCCACCTTTCCAACTACAGTGTTGAGTTAGAGGTGCCAACAGAACATCCAAGTAGAGACTACTAGCTGACTGTTGAAACTTCAAGACGGGAGTACTTTGTGAAGAGGTCAGAATGTGTGTGGAAATACGGAAATACTGCTCCTCAGTCTGTGCCACTTATCTTCCAACTCCTTTTGTGCACCATGTCCAAGTCACGTCAAAGTCTTTCTGAATTAGGCCACTTACCTTCCTTTCATCTACATTTGTGTGTGTGTGAGTGTGTGTGTCCAATTTAGCACTTTTAGTCTCATTAAGTTTATTGTATAAAATAGGGTTGCTAGATAGAGCAAATAAAAATACAGAATGCCCGGCGACACTTGACTTTCAGATAAACAGGGAATTGATTTTTAGCATTAAGTATGGCCCAAATATTGCACAGGACATCTTATACTTACATTTTTTTCATTATTTACTTGAAATTCAGATGTCATTTGCCATCCTGTATTTTGTTTGGCAGCCCTCAGCTAAAGAGAAACCAAGAGAAAGCCTATTACAGAGTCTATACCTATTCTGCAACTGACCTGTTCTGATGATGTTCTTGTACTGGTTTGAGTCTTTTGTGGACCCCAGGAAAGTATGTTCTTAAGCTAACCCATTTCTGTGTTTTATATGGGACTTTTTAGTTAGATTCAGTTTCAGGTAAGGGACCTTTGATTAGACCACCTCTGATCAGATTGCTTCATTTAAGGGTTCTTGATTAGATACCCAGGGTGGGTCCTAATCTAATCCTTTGCTGGAGTCCTATATAAACGAAGGAGAGGGCAGAGAACCAGAGCCGCCACTTCACCCTGCCATTTGACAGGGGACTCCAGGTTGTCTGCAGCTGCAGAAAGGCAGAGAAGCCTCAAGAGGCTGAGCGGCTGGGATCTGAGGAGCAGCTGAAGCTGAAGCAGCGAGCCTGGAGGAGAGGGGCGAGATGAGCCATGTGCCTGATCACCCACCGCTGGCCTGGGGGAGAAGTGAGCCTGGAGAAGGCAGACACGGCCACCGTCTTGCCTTGCCACGTGGCAGGAGTCCAGGACCGCCAGCGGTGACCTTGGTGAGACAGCATCTCTCGTGATGCCTTGATTTGGACATTTTCACAGCTTCACACATTTTCACAGCTCTTACCTTAACAAACTCCCATGACAAAAACCCACCCATTTCTGGTATTTTGCATTGGCAGACTTTAGCAAACTAAAACACTCCTCTTAACTGATCTCTAGGGCTATCAGGTGCACAGGTACTAGTGCCCACAAAATACAGCAAAACCTGCCAGAAAGTGGAGAATCCAGGCACACAGCTCCTGCTGATTCAGATTCTGTTTAATAACCAACACACTTTTTTCACTAAATGTAGTTCCACAGGCTATTCCACTGAATTATCTAAGCTGACAAGTAAAGTAAGTCCTGGCCAACACAATTGACAATATCTGGGTAGAGCATGTGAGGAAGCTCTAAAGAGGGAAGTCTCATGGTTACAACGTAATTATGAAAAGAGGAAAGATTTTTCTCCTCATGTAGAGTTTGAATTGTCTGCCCTGGCTGTGCCTTGCTACCTCCAGAGGGTGAAGTTTCCAGGCCAAGTCACACAAACCAATTGATATTTTCATCTAGCTAAAATCTGGTTAAAATCCATGCCACAAGGAAGCCTTCAAAGAGAACATCAGGAGGTGAAATTGCACAGAAAGACGCTAGGAACCCAGGAGAAGAGATCAAGCCACACGGCCCAGTCACCAGGCCAAGTGCCTTGATGGGATGAATTTACTCTACATTGGACCATGAGCAAGGGCTTGCAGCTCCATCTCCCCAGCCTTCCTTCTAGGTAGCTTTAGCCACCTTTTCCAGAAGCAGTAAGCACCTTCCCTCCCCATCCCAGTCCCACAAGTTCCAGAGCCAGCTCCACTGGTGCTGTTCCAGACACTGAATTGATTGGGCTGAATCAACCCTTCATCAAAGACTTAGAGCAGCCAGGGCTGCTCCACCTTGACATCTGTAGCACCGCAGAGCTTCCTGCCCATTTTCAAAATCATTTCTTGGTCCGGGATACTTTTGGGGAGAATTTGGAGGCAGTGATGCACTCTCTAGGTGAGTCATGTTCTGTTCTCCCCACTTGCTCATGCAATCCACCAATCAAACAATCTAATACTGATCAAATATAGGTAACTTACAATTTTAACTTATATTAAGGAGAGTGCTCGCATTAGAAAAGAATGGGCTCTAGCCGACTACTGGCCAGCTAGGACATACTTAGAGTTGAGAGTGGAATCACGGGTTGCCCAGCTGTCCTCCAGCTTCCCGTGTATGTGGGAGTGTACCTGTTCAGCCCCCTCACCGTCTTACTTAAGGAGGTCGGAGGTCATGACAATGACTTTGAAAGCCATCTTCTGCCAGCTTGATATGAGTCTAAGAATCCACAAACCCCCGTTTTTAAAAAATGTAGCTCCCCACCATTTAGTTTCCAACACAGCTGCCTTGACTTTGATGTTCCTCAAGTCTCAAATTTGTTTCAGTTCCTCTGCCAGGGCATACATTTGTTTATCTTTTCCTGAACTTCTTCTTATGTTGTTTCCACTAAGTAGTAAACCTGTTCCAAAAACCTTCACGATCATATTTGTCTTATCAAACATCTGCATATCTGGGCAGTCATCCAGAATTTTAGCTCTATAGCAGTGCTTCCCAACCCTTCAGGTATAAATTCTTTATTTAAATCCCTACAGGACTGTAGTTGTACTTCTATTCCCTGTTGATTGCAATATTTGGTACCAAAAAGCTCACTATAAATTTAGCCCTCTTTGAAATGAATTTGTATTATATTCTTCACACAAGCAGCTACCTATATTTTAATGACAGTAGTACATATTTTTTCCCCTGAGATGGCTCGCTTGTCTGTCTGCTCATTATTTCCGCTTGCTGTTTGTGCTCTATGTCTGCACACTGCGTCTGCTCACTGTGTTCTCACTGTGTCTGCCTGTTGTGTCTGCTTGTCTTCTTCTTGTTTTTTTTTAGGGGCTACCGGGAACCACAGCTGGGGCCTTCCGTGTGGGGGGCAGGTGCCCAACTGCTTAAACCACATCCTCTCCCTGCTCCTTGTGTCTGCTTGTTTGTTCACTCATTGCATCTGTTCATTGTGTCAGCTCATTGCATCTTTAGTTGGCACCAGGAACCACATCCGGGACCTTCCATGTGGGAGGCGGGTGCCAAAATGCTTGAGCCACCTCCACTCCCAACAGCAGTACATATCTGAGTGAGATATTTTTGTCCCTTCCATCTACAGACCCTACAAATGCTGGCTTAGGGACCTTTTACAACAAGGGCGAGCTTCCTAGCATGGGGCCACAGCCCACAGCTTAAGCCACACTGGTCTGTGGCACCACAGAAGGGGCTCTTCGACACAGAGTGGACACTAAGGGCTGCAGTCCGTTTCCATAAGTAACAGGCACCTAACGCCGTCAGTCACACACCAGCAAGGCCAGGGGTGGGGACGGTGGGTGAAGTCGGGATCGGAACCAGAGGCAGGATGCTGGTTCTTTGAAAGAGCCCCAAGGACTGGGCTCACAGATCACTGCTGCCCGTTTACTCCCCTGAAATTTGCTCTTAGAACTTTGAGCTTTCTGTTGTTGAGGTTATAATGCTAGGTTTCCTAATTGACATACTTATCTCAGTTTCAGTTCTGCTTCATGTACACAGAGGTGGTACCTTTTTAATAAGGAAAATAATTGGATTTGTTTAGGTTAGACATATAATAATCTTTTATAGGCCCATCTACCCCCCCACCCCCCAAATCCGTCCTTATCACCCCACCAACACACAGTGTCTTCACACTAACAATCTTTACTTGCTCCTCTCCCCTCCCTGATTTAAAAAAATAAATTTAACATTAAAAAACCCTCTCTTTGAACAGAGAGCTTGCATATGTTAAGCTTTCTGTGGTTTCAACTCTAAATCATTCTGGAGATGTAACTAATGCCAAGGAAGAGGGAGATAGGAAAAGGGGGCAGAAAATAAGGGGAGGGTCCCAAGGCCCTCACTCTCCGAGGCAGAGTGAAGTCGAGATGGGCTCGCCCTGAGAACCGTGTGCAGTTGATGAAAACCATCTCAAGGCTTTAAATCAAGCTGCGACAGGCACTAGAATACTCTCTGACGCAAACAGCATTTGGTGCACTCATCAGAGCCATTCTTTACGACTCAGAGATTCATGGCGGAAAGCCACAGCTACAGTGTCTGTGCACCACCACCACCCCTTTTTTTTTTTGCTAGGTTTCCACTCCTTTCTTCCCTCCCTTTCTTTGTCCCCTCGCCGTTTGCCCTTCAGGCTCAGGACAATCGGAAGAACGTTCCAAACACCAGGCTCCTTGTAACGCAGCAAGGGCCCCGGGTGGAGCAGGCATAGCCCTGGTGCTGTCTGGAGAGACGGTGGGCACACGTGGGACCTGCTCCCCAGAACCAGTGCCGGTTCCCCCAGCAAAGTTATTAGATGCTGGGGGGTGGGGGCGTGCAGAGGGGAAAGCCCCCACCTGGATTTATAATTGAGATGATGCACCTAGATGTCGCACAAGAGATAAACAAGCCAGGGGTGTTGAATGAGAAGGTGCCTTAAGCAAGGGAAAGGGCTCTTACGCTTCAAGTCGGGGCACAGAGCAGGGACAGCCAGGGGAGCCCCTTCCCCGCCCTTACCAAGACCTAAAAGCAAGACTGCGCGGCTGTCTCCCAGCCCCTTGCTACAAGGAGCAGCCTGGAATTTGAGGGACACAACCAGGGCCCCTGGGGTGGCTAGCACCTAACTAGGGGCATTGTGTGGACAGCCTGGCTGGGCTCTCCACGTTTGGATTTCACTTAGGAGCTTCTGTGGCCCAGCAGGCACTGTGAGCCCGAAGCTGTGGGGAGTGGACACATGAGAATTTTCTGCCTCAATCTCTTACAGTTTCTTGGGCTCCTGCCACAATACTGGTATTTGATTTAGAGGCCTAAGAGGGAAATCAGGCCCACGTGGGCAGATAACAAAACACTCTCCACCTTGGACTCATGAAGTGGAATTTGAATCTGAAGCCAAAAATCCTATCTCTGCCTGCTTTGCTAATTACATAAATTTCCTTGCTAGATTCTGCAGCTGTTTATATGAATACAGCGCTGGTTCCCAGAAGTGGTACGTCTCAGGGCACTCACTCCTGGTCTGGAACTCAGATTCCTAAGAGCTGGTCCTGTCTCTCCCTGCAGGTGCTAAGTGACCCTGGATTTATAAGACAGAGCTAAACAACTGCTCTAAGATGCATCCAAAAATAAAAACAGAAGATAGAGACATAGAGGGCGAAATGGAGCGAGAGAGATTTGTAGTGAACAGTCCTCTAGCAATAAAGAGTTCGTGCACAAACTTTACAGAAACAGTGTTGAAAGGCTACAGCTGAAGAATAGTACATGCCACTCCCTGTGGCATGACCTGCAAAAGAACCAACCAGAAATTATGGGAAGCATACCCCCTCTTATCTGTCCCAGAACCCCACTGCCTTTGTTGGACAACAGCTTTCACCTTTGCTCTCACTAAGAAGAAAGAAGTTAGGGTTGAATAATCAAGAATCTTCCCCGGTACACAAATTATTTCAGCACAACTGTTTCTAAATTAAAATGTTAATTTAATTTAGCAAATATGTTGTAAAATATTACTTTTTTATTACATTTCTTTTAATAGAAATATGAACGAGTTTGAGTAACTGTGGCTGTCCCATAAATAGGTACCGTATTTAACAGTTAGACTCACAATTAGCCCCTCCTGATGACCTGGGATGATTAGTCAGGGACCCTAGAATCCTACAATGGTCAAAGATACTAAGGACTTTTTATATGACTACAGATGAACCAATAAAAATGTGACCTCTTGGCATCTATTAAAAAAAAAAAATAGATATCTTGGGTTTCTCTCAGTGAAATAGTTGAAGGCTCTAAGATTTTAAACAAAAAACAGCTGGCTTATAGGCACAAGTTCCAAAACCTGAAATATTCCCATGATATCTAGTTTCAAAGAATTCTACTGCTGTAAATTAGTGAGTAAACTAAACTGGTAAAAGACGTTTTCTCTCTTTCAATTTGCTTTATTTTTGTTATAAAGTATCTTGTGTGATAAATAAAAATCTAGAGGAAAATATCTAAATTGGTCTGTGGGAAAGGAAAGGGAATGTAATAAAAATCAGAAAAGCTAAGTTCTCATTCAGAGTTTGAAAACTATGCAAGAGAATCCCCAGAGATTTACATTTAGAGAGAATTTAAATATAGTTACAATTGCTATACATTTAAACTCTAAAGCTCAGAGCAGTATTTTTAAGACTCCACTTTAGCCCCCTGCCCCAGCAATATACTTACTGTTTTTGTCAGTGGACAGACGGCCTGACTCTTCTTAACACAGTGGAATTAGATTAAGCTCAGTTGGCCTGTGACTTGGACGCCAATAAGTAGCTGTGTGGTGATTGCCAATTCTTTGTGATTTTTCAAATGCTAAATTACCTTCAGTCACTCTCCCTCCTTTTTTTTTTTTTTTTTTTTTTTTATTGCACTGTTTATTCCTATTGATCCCCTGGAGCTAACTACTAGCAGTATCTCTTGCAAAAACACATGCTTTTCCCTGTGGCACATTTTCTTCTCTCCCCCACTCCTTCATGGCTCAATATCACTTTCCACTCTTGCACTCTCTCTAACCTTGCCTCCTCAAATTGCATGTAAGGTTTTTCTTTTACCACCAAAGATTCTTAGGGTCGTTAACGTCTTAGAAAGCCTCAAACCAACAAGGGGGACGCATCATTTCATTGGGTAAGTGGTTTCGATTTGTAAGCCATGGTGTGCAGGAGGCAGCGCCTTGCCTCTCGGGACTTAGGTAATTAAGTTTGCAGGTCAGTGCGACATGCATGAGGAGTTCCAAAGGGCTCCTGGTAAATCAGTCCGAAGGTTCTGTGTGAACACCATTCCCGCAATTGTTTACACTTCCTGCCTAGGAATCATATTCCAATTGCTGAAGTTTATCGTGCCATTTTAATCTACCTTTCATACCTGAAAAAAAGTATTCCCTCCACAAAGGCAACAGAAGGCGGCTATTCTTTCCATCACGAATGTATCCCCTGAAAATATGCATGGACTCCAGCAAGGTTTCTAGTTTCAAAGGGGCAGGGAGTGCAAGGTTGCTCCAGAGGACCTTGTCAAGTCGCCACTGCTGGCTGCCTCCTACCTGGGGATGCTCTGAGATAGCACCCATTCTCTTTAGCCAGATCAGATACAGGCACATGCGGACTTTTCATAACCTTTCATTCTAGAATTTATAAATGTAGAACCCACCCTTTCCTCCTAACCAGTAACCACGATTAAGCCCTGGAAGGAAGGGATGGGAAGTGTGTGAAAACACATCCCACCACTGACTCAAGAGTCAGAATTTCCGAGAGAAAATATTTGATGGGTTTTCCTGGGCTTTGGTGGGAAGGAAGAGAAGAGTTTTCCTCAGGGCGTTCTCACATGGCAGAACAATGAAAGGCAGAGCTAGAGCTAATCTATAAAAAGCATCTGGAGTGTCCCAGGCTAGCTAACCTCATAACCTTGTAATCATTTGGCACAGCGGGAAGAAATTCAGAACAAAACAAAACGGTGTAGTCAGTATCCTCTGCGTGAATGTAACTTGGATTCTTTGGGATGGCCTTTTGGTCATCAAACTGATGGTAGGAAGTTGCTCTAGGACACAGCTTGGGGTTAGGGTCAGGGCAGTTGGTTAATAGTGAGCTTAATAATATATTCATGGAAACCAACTTTCCAATAGAACAGAATAGTACTGGATTTTGGAGATTATTTATCTTGAATACTGTAGCCGTATGTTTACTAGATTGCTGGGTTAACTCTGCTTGCAGGCAGATGAAGCAAAGCACAAGAAAATAAGTTGCCACTTTTTTTATTATTATTTTAAAAGTCAAAAAAAGGAGGGATTCTATATCCAGAGTAAATCTAAAGCACACATTACTCTTTAAAAAAATACCTGAAAAATACCAGGACTCAAAATGAAAAATGAGACTGAGGACTATTCCCTAGTTCATCAGTTTGAAAATATTTCACTTAACAAACAAAAATTAGTTAGAAAGCTTCTCATTCTATTTTATGGGCTTTTGGCTTATGGTTAAAATATTTAGTTTACATTACCACTGACCTGCAGCACTGGGGTTTTTTATTCCTCCCAAAACTATCAAATGAGATCCTTACTATGTTTTCATCCATAAGTAATATTTATCAGGAGACCTCAGATTTGGGGGTAACCCTAAATTAGCAAGATTTTAAACAAAGTCGTGATGAGGTCCTCACAGTATTTCACATCAGTGCAGTAAACAATAGGATTTAAAAGTAAATGGGGTGTGGGGCGGATGTGGCTCAGATGGTTGGGCGTCCATCTGCCATATGGAGGGACCTGGGTTCAATCCCCGGGACCTCCCGGTAAAATTTAAAATATATATATATATATAAAAGGCTCATGGGCTGCCTGGCTCTGTGTGCCCATGAGCCGCCAGGCCCCAGGAGCCATGCAGAAAGATGATGACGTAACAGGAGAGAGACGCAAGAGAGAGACAAGACAAGATGCTCCGAAAACCAGGAACCGAGGTGGCGCAGGTGGCAGAACACCCCTCTCCTACATCAGGATGGAAGACTGGAGGAGAAGGATGAGAAGAGATGGCAGGAAACAGACACAGAGAATTGTGCAGTGAATGGACACAAAACAGCAAATGGGGAAATGGGGAAGGGGGTGTTTAAAATGGATAAAGTAAATAAATAAATCTTTAAAAAAAAAAAGTAAATGGGGGAAAAAAAGTACATGGGGGGAGTGGATATGGCTGGAGCAGTTGAGCACCTGCTTTCCACATGGGATGTCCTGGGTTCAGTTCCCAGTGCCTCCTAAGAAAAACAGAAACAAACGACAAGCAAAAAGAAACCTAAAAACCAACTCAGGGCAGCCATTGTGACTTGGTGGTTGAGCACTGACTTCCCACATATGAGGTCCAGAGTTCATTCCCTGGCCCTGGTAACCTTAAAAAAAAAAAGTATATGGGGACTTTAGAAAACTAATATTAGAATGTTTAATTCATATTTTACCAAAAGCATTTAGCTCAGTATTTCACCAGTGAACTTGACACATTGAAAATAAATCATTTTGTTGAACTTGCTTTTTCTATAAAATATAAATAGATTAAAAGTTTAAAACCTAAAAAAAAGTTACAAAAGAGGACATTCATTATGATTACAGCATTTAAGAGTCTAAGACTAAAAGTGTTGATGTCCCAACCATACAGTCACTTTTTCTTTTTGTTTTGTTTTGTTTCCGTTTGCTCGTCATATAAAACCTATAGGCACCAGTGTCGTCACTGCAGCAGGATGTGGCAGTAAAAGATACGTTATGGATGTACATCAGTAAGGGGCCAGTTGAATAACTATGGGATAGCTGGATAATGGAATTCTGTGCAAATTGTAAAAGAAACTGGGTCTATCTTTATGTATGAAATGGAAACATGCACATTGTACATTAAAAGAAAAAAAGCAGGTTGTAGAATAGTTTGCATGTAAACATGTGGGGGGAAAAATATATATATGTACACACACATGTACATAGAGAGAGAGAATATGTACGCTAGTAATTGCATAGACAGTGATTTGAGTGACCGCACTAGCCACCTCGGTAGACGGGGGAGTTGTACTTTGCATCCATCCAATTTTATATTGTTTGATAGTTTTCACATAAGCATGTATTACATTTATAAATTTTTCAAAATTTACTTAAAAGGGTGATTGTTATAATTTAGTTCCCTTATCTAAATATCAAAATATTAATAGTGCTTATTCTTGGGTGGAAGGTTATAAGTATCTTTTCTTCCTTGATCATCTGTATTTTCTAATTTTTCTACACTAAGTATGTGTAACTTTGTAATAAATAATAAATTTTTAAAATTTTAAAGCAGAGAGCAGAGCATTCTCAGGAGAGGGAACATTCCAGAGGCAAAGTGCTGGGAAGGAATATGCCTAACAGTGTGTATTGGTCAAATAGTTATCAGGCCTTCTGTGTAAAATGAGCTCCTCCAACCATTGAGCTCCCGAAGACAAAATGGCAGCAGCTTTTCAGATAATTGGTGAAGAATCCCAGGTGGTTGCATAGGCCCATTTCTTAGGCATAATGAAAATGCAGCATTCATTTCATCTTAAAGTTTACAGTCAGATTTTTTTTTTTTTTTTGCTTTTTTTTTAAAGATTTATTTTATTTATTCTATTTCTCCCCACCCCCTCATTGTTTGCACTTGCTGTGTCTGCTTGTAGTGTGCTGGTCTTCTTTTAGGGAGGCACTGGACGCTGAACTCGGGAACTCCGATGTGGGAGGGAGGCACCTAATCGCCTGAGCCACCTCTGCTCCCGGCTTTGTTGTGATATCATTATGTTTTCCTTCTTGTGTCTCTTATTGCGTCATCTCATTGTGTCACCTCACCATGCCTGCCTGTTGGGTCAGCTCTCTTTCTTGCTCATCTTCTTTAAGAGGCACCAGGAACTGAACCTGGGACCTCCCGTGTGGTAGGCGGGAGTTCAATCACTTGAGCCATAGCCACTTCCCTTTTTTTGCATTTTTAAAAATTTTTATTTGAGAATTTGTGAGTTTACAAAACAATCATGCATACTGTACAGGATTCCCATACATGACCCCACCACTACCTTATATTGTTGTGGCACATTTGTTACAAATGATGAAAGAACATTGTCACAATATTACTGCTTTCTATAGTCCATAGTTTATATTTGGTGTACTTTTCCCACAAACCATCTTATTATTAACACCATGTATTAATATTGTATATTTGTTATAGTTCCTGAGAGAATGTTCTTGCATTTGTACTAACCACAGTCCCATCATCCACCACAGAGTTCACTGTGTTATGTAATCCCCTGTCTTGAACAATCCATCCAAAGTGCACACTCAGTGGCTCTCAGTTTCATCATGGAGCTGTGCTGTCATCAGCTCAGTCCATTTCAGAACATTTTCATTACTCCAAAAGGAAAAATCCCCTACCCCCAAAGAGCCCCCCATTATTGACCCTTAGCATTGGTATAATACATACCTTCTTTGCCATTGCTGTAAAACAAGCAGTCATATTTTTTGAAAACTAATATTTGTCCAAACATAGTTCAACTGCCTCAATAGTCCATGGAAACTAAAACCATTGCTTCATTTACTGAGGATAATCTGTAAGCAAAGATACCTAAATTAAAGCTTATTTCAGATACCATTGAAGCCATATATTTATAAATTCAGAATTAATGGGTTCTATCCCTAAATTTTGCATATGAACCCAAAATAATGACTCGCACCCAGTTGAGAAAAGCACACAAACTTGTCAACCACTGTTAGCTCTGACTAACTGCAATCCCCTTTCAGAAGACTTCTAGTAGAGCGGGGCATGTAAACCTTGGAAAATCTGCTACAGTTACATTTATGCCCAGTTTTTTCACTATCATTGACTATGGTACAATGTAAGAACTAAGAAGCAGTCTGACAAAATGCAAGACTATCTTTAAAGGGGTTAAGAGAGCCTTATAAATATCTCAAGGAAGCATCCATTTCCAAACTTCTCTGAAGATTCAGTCTCTGCCTAGCTAAGCCCTCCTCAGATTCCAACACCCATCCCACGCAGCCCAGAGACTATACTTGGTAACTTGGGGGGAAAGTTCATCTGTTCAATTAATAAGAAATTCTAAAAAATGAACAATTTATAATATCACAAAGAAATAAACGCGTGAGAGCCACGTCTTGCTGGGACAGAGTAAACTCCCCATCACACATACAAACCCCTGTAGGCAGGCCTAGTACTTTTTCTTCTGCTGCTTAAATAATGAATTTTAGCAGGTAATAATTGCATGTGATATAAAATTTTCGAAAGATACAATATGGTGTAGAATAAAAAATAAGCCCCCCCCTTCTGTCCTTCAGTCACCCATGGTTTCTTCCAATGTTTTTTGTATCATTTTGCATTTTTAAATCTTTAATACATTTGAAAAATACTTTGGTGTAAAGAGCAGGCTAGGGTTCAACTTTATTTTTTCTAGATGGCTACCCAGTTGTGTCCATTTCTAGTATTGACTAATCATCCGCCTTTTCCTCCTCTGATGCACAGTGCTCCATTTAATTTCATCTCATCTCCTCTATCTGCTAAGGTCAAGTTCCAGATCCACAGTTCAGGTCCATTGGCTTCAAAGTGAAGCTTAAGCTGACACACAGGCTCTAGAGCCTGATTCCCTAAGTTTGAGTCTCAATTCTCCTGCTTACTGTCTGTGTGATTTTGGACAGCTTGTTTAAACTCTGCCTAAATTCCTCATCTATAAAATGGGGATATTAATAATCATAAGATTATTGTGGGGCTTAAACTACTTAATAGATGGAAAACACTCAAAAGTGCATGACAGGTAGCCCTCAATACATATAAGGTATCATTATTCTTAAAACATACTGTTGTTGAAAGATGTTTATGTTGGAGGTTGTGGGAGGTGTGGGAGGTGGGGCATAGGGAAAGCCATATAATTTTTGTGTAACATTTATGTAATCTAAGTATCTTTTAAAAATATATATATATTAATTTTTAAAAAAAGCTATATACTTTATGATTATAATAAACTGATGTATTTGGGGGAAAAAAAACATACTGTTGGTGTTTTTATTGGTATTTTATTAAATTGACAGGTTAAGTTAGGGAGAACAGACATGTGTAAATAGTGCATCTCCCCATGTAAATAACATGTGCTTTTTCCTGTGTTAAAGTCCTATTTTGCATTCATTTTCTTCCGGCATCTACACAGAGATCTTTATCCATGTATTCTAAGGATTCACATTCCCTTCTCTATAACTCATCTTCCCCAGATATTTCAACATCCTATGGTTCCCATTCCTTTAATTCCTAGTTACTGCCTCCCAACTCCTACTCCATCTTTAGACATCTATTACTTAAGACACTTAAATGAGGACTTTGACTACATCCTGTCCCTAATAACAGTAGCAAGCCATGGTATTTCTTTAAAATAATCAAGATTCAATATTACATATAGTGGCTCATGCATTTTTTAAGGCAGGAATTTTCTCCTGTGACAAAGTTGGCTCATTGGAATATTTTTCTGAGCATTGAGCCTGAATTTGCAGAAAGCATCTTGAGGAATCAAACCCTTCAATAAGATTTTCTGCTTGAACCCTTTATCTGAGTTTTGGTTTCATGCACATTAAACTGTTGCTGAAAAGCACGGGTCTTTTAAAGTTCAGGGGGAAAGTGTCTGTAAAGATCTAAGACTGAGCTGAAGACAAAGCTATAGCCAGAGGCCTGGTTTCCCGAGAAGGAAGGAGTCGCCCACTAATCTGTCATGCTTCTGTCTAAGAGGATATTAAAGGCATCCCAGGCTTCTTGTGTTTACAGCCGGTCATGTGTCTCACAATCCCGAGCCTGTGCCAGCGAGTCACGTGACCAGGGCTACACACCATGGCTCCTCCACAGCTCCTTGTTAAGTGCACTGTATTGAGCAATTAGAGTATTGGCTTCTGAGAAGAGAGAGACAATGAAACCCTTATTATTACTTACCATCCTCCCAATCGCTGCCTAATGTGATTAGAAGGGGAAAAAAGCACCTTTAAAGGAATACTTGAGCCTGCTGGGCAAGACTTCACAATTCTCATTCTCTGAGAGTCCTCCTTTGTCCTGCCTCCTTGGTTACATTAAAGGTAAGATGCAAACACACATGAAACTTTTTGAATCAAAAAGAAAGTTTTTTTAAAAATAGAAACTTGTAACAAGAGAAGTCACAGGACGTCCAGCTTCTCTTACCTCGTAGCCCTGCCTTTCCTTTCCATTTCTTTTAAAGCTGCCTAGGAGACATTCGGGTGGCGCTGGGTGTTGGTTTTATGGGCAATACTACCCCCTTCAGAGACAAGTCACTGATTTAATACGGGTCCAGAGCTGACAGATCTTGGGAAATGCTTATTAGTCCCTCTGGAAGAGCTCTTTCAACCAGTGTTGCTGTCACCAGCAGAGTGAAGTCCCAGTGTGGGACTTGAGAGTAATTCACATAGGTAAGCCTTTGCAAACCAAGGGCAAACAAGAGGCCAGATACCCTCGAGATGGTGTCATTCCAGCCCTCTTCAGCAAGGACCCACGTCTGTTACATCTTGTTCCTTCCTATGAGCAGATGTTTATTGAACTGGTGGTAAGGCTGGCCAGGTAATAGGATCTCTTCACCTTTCTGAAGATGGAGGAAAGGTGATCAGATACAAAAGAGAGCTTGAGAAATCTTAATGTTGTCCATGCTTGGTCCAGATAGGCCTGTAGAGCCAGTGGAGTTTACGAGAGGGCAAATTTCACGCTTAGGGAGCAAGAATATAAGTTGAGGTAGATAGTCTGTCCCTAGTAAAGAAAGAGACTGTTTTAGAGCGGGTCCTAGGAATAGGAAATGAGGAGATCATTAATGCAGAATATAACAAGACAGCTTAGTCACTGTAAGTTTGGAATTTCAGGGCAATTAAAGGAAGGTTATAAGCTTCATATATGGTCAAGGAGCTAGGGAAAAAGAGCTGGGCTGAGATTTGAGCTAGGAAGTACAAACGGAAGGGCTTTGAAAGTTTGCTTGAGTTGATCTGTGTCAGGAATACAGGATTGAGACTATGCCTTGTCTATTTTTAATCTGCTGAGAGATTTCTAATCAGTATCAGATAAATGACATTAACCCCATTATTGGCTAACTGTGTGTTTGCTGTTCAGGAAGTACCAGGAGGAATGAGAAGTGAAAACGTGGAGCCTAAAAACTCAAGGTTAAGTCTTCAGAAGAAAGTCTCTGAAGGCCTCAAATGTTACCAGTGAAGACATACCAGCATAGCTGGGCCCGTTTGTGTGGCACACACACACACTTCACAAACACACACACAACATGGAATATAGTTGCTGAAGTTTCTCCCCACAGGCCCTGCTTAACTGTTAGTGGCTTTGACCAAAAATTGTTTGCCGGTCTTCCTGAGACTACTTTTCTCAATCACAGAGTGTCCTGGAGACCATTAGTCAAACCTTAGCCTCAGTTGCAGGAGCCCTGCTCATCATACACTTTATTTTTATGTAAGAGCTCCAGGCTTTCCATAACTGAGATATTCAGGTTTGCATCATCAGCATCAGACAGAAGATCTGAAAATCAACATGAAAGAACTTCCTTTCTTGATTTTAAGATTTGATATTGGTGATAGAGGGAACCAAAGCTCTTGGGATAGGACAATTTGGATTGCAAGGCTGTTAGTACAGAGAAGCACTAAATTCATTTTGAAAGAGGAAAAAGAAGCCCATGCATACTAATTTAGGGAAGCTGGCTGGTCATACATTTGCCATCCTTCAGTTCTCTACTGGAGATTTATTTAGGTCAGGTTTTTGGTCAGACTTCTCACTGCCCCAAGAAACTAAGAGTATTGTTTAGAAACTCTCTTCTGAGGACAAGCCCAAATGATACAACTGATATATTTAGTTCATATTTTAGCCTAATGAGAAAAAATATTTTTTATTGATGTATGGATCCTAGATACAGGCATGCAAACCTACTCTACCAGAAAAAGAAAAAACAAAAACAAAAACAAAAAATTGGTGCCTGTGCTGTATCTCATAAGTGTTGGTATGTTGCATATTCATTTTCACTCACCCTAAGATATTTCCTAATTTCCCTTGGGATTTCTTCTTTGACCCATTGGTCATTTAAGAGTGTGCTGTTTTCTGTGTGTGCAAATTGTCTATTTAATCCTGTAGCTACTTTTTTGAAGAAGCATGTTGTCTTTTCCTTACTGACTTATAAGTAGGACTTGTATATTAAGGATATTAATCATTTCTCATTTGTTATAAAATATTTTTAATAATTTATGATCTGTCTCTTAAATTTGTTTATTTTGAATATTAAAAAACAAACAAACTGCAAATGGAATTCAAAGATCTTATTGTTCCTTTCAGCTATTAACTAGGAGTTTACTTAAATAGTTTTCCCTGTATGGCTTGAAGCCAAAAGTGTTAAGACACAAAATTAATTTACAAAACAAGGTCATTTAATGTGTGAAGTTTTTGCTTTATTTCTAGTTATTGGTTTCATTATGTACTCAAAAAATACTTTAGATGCCTTCTAAATGCTTACATTAAAAACAAAAAAGATCTAAAATCAGAGACTTAAGCTGACAACTGGAAGATCTAGGAAAAAGAGGCAAAATGAGCAGAAGGAAGGAAATTATAAAGATTAGAGTAGAGATAAATGAAAGAGAGAATAAAAATACAATAGAATTAACCAAAAGTTGGTTCTTTGAAAAGATCAATAACATTGACAAGCCTTCAGCTAGACTTATAAGGAAAAAAAAAGAAAGAGGATGCAAATATATACCCTAAGAAATGAAAAGAGGGACATTACTACAGACCCCACAAAAAGATAAAGGATTGAAAAAGGATACAATGAACACCAAGAAATTAGAAAACTAAGATGAACTGGACAAATTCCCAGAAACACACGAACTGCTAACACTAACTCAAGAAAATAGACTATTTCAACAGACCAGTAAACAGTAATCACAAACCTCCCAACTAAGAAAAATCTAGGACCAGATGGCTTCACTGGGGAATGTTACCACACATTCCAAGAAGAATTAACACCAATCTTGCTCAAACTCTTCCAAAAAACTGAAGAGGATGGAATACTTCCTAATCATTTTATGAGGCCAACATCACACTAATACTAAAGCCAGATAAAGATACCATAAGAAAAGAAAATTAAGACTAATATATTCATTAGCAAAAATCCTCAACAAAATACTAGCAAATGAATCCAACAATCCATTAAAAGAATTATACAGCATGTTCAAGTAGGATCTATCCCAGTTATGCTAGGGTGGATCAACAGAAGAAAAATCAATCAATGTAATAAACCATGTTAATAGAGCAGAGGGAAAAAAAAAACACATGATCATCCCAATTGATGAAGAAAAAGTATTTGACAAAATCTCACGCCCCTTCTTGATAAAAATACTCGAAAATGAGCAGTAGAAGGAAATTTCCTCAACATGATAAAGGGCATATATGAAAAATCCAGAGCTAACTTCAAACTCAATGGTGAAAGACAGAAAGCTTTCCTCTAAGATCAGGGACAAGACAAGGATGTCCATTATTTCCACTGTTACTCAATATTGTACTGAAAGTTCTAGCCAGAGCAGTTAAGCAAGAAAAAGAAATAAAAGACATTCAGATTAGAAAGGAAGAAGTAAAACTTTCCAAATTTGCAGATGACATGATCCTATGTATAGAAAATCCTGAAAAATCTACAACAATGCTACTGAAGCAAATAAGCAGATCCAGCAAAGTGGCAGAATGTAAGATTAAGATGCAAAAATCAGCAGTGTTTCGTTACACCAGTAATGAAAAATCTGAAGAGGATATCAAGAAAAAATTCCATTTGCAATAGTAACTAAAAGAGTCAAATATCTAGGAATAAATTTAACTGAGTATGTAGTGGACTTTTACATGGAAAACTACAAAACGTTTCTAAAAGAAATCAAAGAAATCCTAAATAAATGGAACGTCATTCCATGTTTGTGGACTGGAAGACTAAATATTTTTAAATTGTCAGTTGTACCCAAAGCGATTTACAGATTTTATGCATTCCCAGTCAGATCCCAACAGTCTTCTTTGCAGAAATGGAAAAACCAATCATCAATTTATATGGAAAGGTAAAGGCCCCAAATAACCAAAACCATCTTGAAAAAAAGGAAAGAACTTGTAGAACTCTATAAGCTTCACACTTCTCAATTTTAAAATTTATTACAAAGCCACAGTAGTATAACAGTGTGGTACTGGCACAAGGGACGGACCTATAGAACAATGGAATTGAATTGAGAGTTCAGAAGTAAACTCTCATGTCTATGGCCAATTTTAATTTTTTTACATTGGTGCCAAGTCCACTCAATGGGAAAAGAATGGCCTTCAACAAATGGTGCTGGGAAAACTAGATATCCAAATGCAAAAGAATAAGGTGGACTCCTCACACCATATGCAAAGTTAACTCAAAATGGATCAAAGAACATAAACATAAGAGCCAAAACTACAAAACTCTTAGAAGAAAACATTCATCATGGAAGTAAAAAGACAATCTATAGAATGGGAAAAAATATTTGGAAATAAGAGTTTAACATCCAGAATATATAAATAAATGATACACTTCAACACCAAAAAAGACAACCCAATTTAAAAATGGGCAAAAGACTTGAATAGACATTTCAAAAAAGAATAACCACATGAAAAGATAATCAACATCATTAGCCACTAGGGGAATGCAAGTCAAAACCACAATGGGATGCCACTTTATACCTTGTGGAATGGATACTATTAAAAGAATGGAAAATAGCAAGTGTTGAAGAGGATGTGAAAAAATAGGAGCACTCGTTCATTGTTGGTGGGAATGTAAAATGGTACCACCACTGTGGAAAACAGTTTGGCAGTGCCTCAGAAAGTTAAGTATAGAATTACCATATGACTTGGCAATCCCACTTCTAGCTATACTCCCAGAAGAATTGAAAGCAGGAACTCCAACTGATATTTGCACAATGGTGTTCACAGCGGTTATTCACAATTGCCAAAAGATGAATTCATCCCAAGTGTCCATCAGTATATTAATGGATGAACAAAGTATGGTATTTACATACAATGGAATATTATTCAGTCATAAAAAGGATTGAAGTTCTAACATATGTAACTGCATGGATGAATGTTGAAGGCATCGTGTTGAATGATAAATAAGCCAAACACAAAGGACAAATACTGTATGATCTCACTCATATGATATAAACCAGAAACTGAAAAGCAGGTTACCAGGGGACAAGGTAGGGGTTAGCAATGAGGATTTAATGCTTAATTAGTATCACATTTCTCTTTGGGGTGATGGAAGAGTTTTGGGAATGGACAGTGGTGATGCTAGCACAACACTGTGAACGTAATTAACACTACTGAATTATATATCTGTGATTAAAGGGGGGATTTTTAGGTTGTATACATGTTTCTAGAATTAAAATTTTTAACACATAGGACTGTACAAAACAGTGAGCCATAATGTAAACTTTGGACTATAATTAATAGTAGTAGTATTATAATATTTTTCTTCAGTTGTAACAAAGGTACCACTCTAATGCAAAGTGTTAAAAATAGGAAAACTATCCCTGTTTTCTGCATGAATTTTTTTAAACCTATAACTTCTCTAAGAAGAAAAATACATTTTTAAATTAAAAGTGATAAGAAGCCAAAAGGAAAGGAGAAGAGTTCCTAGGCATTGAAGGAACCCACTCTTATAAAGAGATGTGCATATTGGGCAGGGGTTAAGATTACTTGTTTTACCCTGAGTACAATAGCAAGTCATCAAAGGGTCCATAATCACATTTGCATTTCTTAAAGACCAGTAAGGTTAAGTAAATTATTGAGCCTCCAGAAATATGTGATTGGCAAATTAGAGCAGCAAGCTCAGAGAAAAGGGGAAACCGAGAGTCCATTTTTAAGAAGGCCATTGGGGTAAAAAGCTTGGAAATCCCACCAAATCAAACTGCCAGGTCTGCATTTGATCTGGAAAGTATAGAGACCACACCACACATACTTTGTGAGGCCTCAGGGATGATCACTGGGGGTTATCCAGAAAGGAGAAAACCTTAGCTTGTAGAATGCTAAGAAAGGCGTTCTGCTGCGGGTTAGGAGGTGGGGGAAAGTGACCTTCAAGGGAGAAGAGTTCAATATAGCAGAGACAGTGCTAGGGTTTGAAGCAGAACACTCACTGGGACCACAGCTTCGTGGTGGTCTACACAGCGGGAAATTTTTCTTTCTACCATTAAATTAGTAGCATTTTTGAATGCCACGGGTTTAGAGTCCTGTACCAGGAAATGAATGTGAATATACGTTTCGAGTCACACATCAGAACAAACTGAAACCCAAAGCCTCTTGGACATCCAGATTGCTGAAGGAACCTGAAAGAACATCTGGTCCAATCCTTTCAGACTTCAGGAAAAGGGAGACCTGAGCCAGTGATCCAAGATAGCGTCGCTTCCTATGGATAGGGCCCAGACCACGGCTTGGCTTTAAAGCCCTGGTCGTGATCAGGGCTGCAGAGAGGACAGATTTAAATTCCCGCTTCCTCAGTTATTTACAATGTGAAGCCAGACAAGTTAGGTTACCTCACTGAGTCGAATCCCTTATCTGCAATAATAATATCTACCCTCAAACTTATTGTATCTTCAACTTAAAATCCTGGGCTAAATGATCCCCCATCCTTGTCTTGCCACATGGAAAACCCAGGGGACACAGACACTTTTACGCGAGCATCGCAGGCTCACTGATTGCATTGGTGACCAAGTGAAGAGCGTGATTTACATCGGGTCTCTTTCCTCTAGACATGTAGGGACAAGGACCTTCCCAGATATATTTTTCTAATTCAGACATCTAAATGAGACCATTATGGTATTCAGAGCACTTCTCTAATTTTTGTGTTGTTTTGTTTTTGCCCTTCATCTGTTGTAGCCCTTTCTTTGCTTTGTCAACCTACTAAAAAGATTACAATGATCAGGATAGAAATAGCTGGTTTGTTCAAGAATAGAATGTCTGTATTAAAATGATCCAATCTAGTCCATTCTATCTTGATAAACCTTCAAACATCAGTCTTTCACAATTGATGATTCTTCTTGCCAGGTCTACTTTTTTTTTTTTTTTAAAGATTTTATTTATTTATTCATTTATCCCCCTCTTGCTGCTTGTGCTCGCTGGGTCAGCTAACCACGCCGTGCTGGTGGGCCTGCCTTCACCAGGAGGCCCTGGGAACCGAACCCGGGGCCTCCCATATGGTAAACGGGAGCCCTACTGATTGAGCCACAGCCGCTTCCCTACCAGGTCTACTTTTAAAACTTAAAATGTGTTGCTTTGCAGTTCCCCAAAATACAGCTTAATTCAACTGAATCAATAAGAAGTCCCTGCCTGGGTTAGTTACGAATGGAAAACCAAGCTTGAAGATACACCGCAGCTCCCTTCTCCTGTTGACTACTAAAGAGAGTTAATGTTCTGAGGCTGTGTAGGGGCTTCTAGAAGTAACACTAGAATGTTCAATATGCTGCAGTTATCAGCCAAAGAAAGCAAACTGTTCACCATGTTTCAGGCAGTGGACCAAACCTCTCCCATAGTATCTTTAAGGACCAGTCTACAATGAAGAAAAAGCAACATATTACAACTCAAATTAACACAAAACACTTCCTTAGTGGAAATTAACTTATCCCACTCAGATTTTTAAAATTATGGTGGTGAATATTATTTGCAGTGATGCTTTTAGAACGATACTGATCTGAAAGTCAAAATTTAGGGGGAATCATATAAATAGCTGTTTTGAACAAAGTGGTACAGAACAAAATTAAGTGTTTTTTTTAACCTACAAGGTAAAAGGCTAAAAATGGTCATTTTAGCATTGTACTTAGTTTCTGAAAATGTTACCAATGTTCCAAGATTTGTTTTGTAAGTATATATGCATGCACACACATTGCACTTACGGAAAATTTGGAAGTCAAAAAATGTCTCAGAAACACAGTCCCCCTGGGTCTCCTCCAACTTCTACCCTGACCCTGCTAGCTTGTCAGCTGCAGGCCTCACTCTGTGCAAGGTATCTAACGTGAAACCAGGGGAGAGAGAAAAAATAAGACATCTGAAATACATTTTTAAGTACCTCATGAAACCTGTAACTAGAAATAAAGCAAAACACCCAATACATTAAATGGCCTTGTTTTGTACATTTATTTTGTGTCTTAGCAGTTTTGGCTTCAAGCCATATAGAGAAAGCTATTTAAGTAAACTCCTAGTTAATAATTCAAAGGAACAAGATCTTTGAATTTTGTGCACAGGTTAGTCGTTTTTTTAATATCGTAAATAAACATGATTTATGTTAAAAGGCAGATGAGAAATTAATAAAATATTTTTTAATAAATGAAAATAATTAATATCCCTAATATACAAGTACTACTTATAAATCAGGAAGAGAAAGACAAAATGATTCATCAGCAAAGTACTATAGGATTAAATCGACAGTTCGTACACATGAGAAAACAATTTGTTGATAAATATGCAAAAATATTCAATCAGTTTAGTATCAAACAATAGACTTTGTAGACAAACAATGAGATATGTTTTGTTTCTCAAATTAACAAAAAAGATCAGAATTAGAATGCTTGTAGAACTGAGTTTAAAGGAAATGGGTGTCTTCAACGATGGTGAAAATATAAAAAAGGTACAAACTTTCTGGATGATAGTTTAAATACATATATATTAAATATCCTCATACCCTTTGATCTCTTAATTCAAAGTACATAAATTTGCCTAAGGGATTAATCATTCTTGCTTTTTAGAACTTATTATTCAAGAATGTTCATTAAAGAAAATATGGCAAAAAATAAAGGCTCAACAATAAGAGATTGGTTAAATAATTCATGGTGTATCCATTAGATGGAATGTGATTAAAAATCACATTCTTCAAGTATATCAAGTGAAATAAAATACTACAACACAATGTATATTAAGATCCCAATTTTGTGCAAAAGCATATGTCATTAAAAGAGTGAGAAGATATGCGTGCAAATGTTATACATCTTTAATTATCTCTGGTAGTGATTATGAGGGTTTTTTTTTTTTTTTCTTTAAACTTTCCATATTTCTAAACTTTTTACAATGAAACTTTTATAATCATAAAATTTAAACAATAAGAAAACAAAGGATTAAATATTAATCATACTTAGAAAATAATGTTGTCCATCCTCAGCTCTCAATGAATTATTTACTACAAGCTAAAAGCGGTACTTGTTAAATATGAGGATAATGGCAGAATAGACCAAGAATCAAGACATGCATATCAAGGGGAAAGCAGCTGAGATGGTTTGCGTGGATTCAAAAATGACTTTTACATTTGCTTGATTTTTATATTGTCAGAAGGCACATGAAAGAATCAGAGAAGTCACTGGCAGGGAATACATGGAAACGGGATGTAGCAGGAGCACTGGGTTAAGTCTTCTTTGCCATCTTTTGCAGTGAGGCCTTAGGCTAATCAACCATTTGAGCCTTTCAGTAAGGCCTCTAAAAGGAAATTCCACTGCAAATGTTGTAATTATCTCAGGAGAGCATGCCTATTGATTTGTCAAATCAGGATTGAGAATTCAGAATATTCCAAAGCGCCACTAGACTCTATTACAGTACTGGATCTATTCCTACTCACAGCCTAAGAGCTCGGTCCTCCAACCTCTTCGTGTTCTTTTGTTTCACCCAGTACAGTGCTTTTCTAGGGCTTGATAAATATTTGGTGAATGACCAAAAGCACTATGCTAGGCTCGTTCATATTGGGCCTCAAGGGATTATCACAAAGTAGATTTATGTCACATTCATGCAGCTTCTTATTACAAGGGACTCCCTCACCTCACTAAAAATATCACTGGGAGAGTATGTTAACTTTCTCCATATTTTGAACTTCAGTTGTTTACAAATTGTAGTCAAAAAAGATCTGTCTGAGTAAAAGAGCTACTCTAGACAAAATTAAAAGGGAGTGACATTTATCTCACTGTCCAAACACTCCCTTTGTCTTCACTTTCCCCATTCTGCACTCCAGCCTTTGAAAGTTACACACTAAATATCAGAGGGGAAGAACCCAGACTTGGATCACTGAAGCTTAGAAATAAGTGGATGGTTTTAAGAACAGCCATTATGTTTCAAATCTAATTATTTTCCTTAATTGAATACTGTTTAAAAATTTTCAGAACTTTCTATTCTTTGTCATATTTCCTTTGGACATTCCAAATAAAAAATTATTTTACCCAGTAAGTTCACCATGCTCCATTGAACACAAATTATATTACATTTTCCAAGTCAAAGGAGTCTTTTAATTCCTGAGGGAGAGAAATTTCCAAAGAGATTGCTTGGCTCACATCACTAGGGCAGAGGTTTAAACTCACTGTAGCAAGGGCTAAATGAAGCCCAAAGATGAAATTACTCAGAATGGGTTTAGAGTTTTGTAATTAGTTGCCAGCATTTAAAAATTGGGAAATTTAATATATAAATCTAGAAATCTAGGGGTTCTTGAAAAGTCTAAATCCAGAAAGGTTGTTGGATGCCAGCAACCAACTGAGCCTGACTGGCAGCTGCCCTCTTGGCGGGCTCCTGGACTCCCCAGTTCTCACTGTGGCTTGCTTTACTGGCCCCAATACCTGCCTGCTTTTTAGCGGGTTTGTTTGTTTGTTTGAACACATTATAGTGGAAAAAGTATAAGATAGTGTCCTTGAACAATATTAATAATGTGTAATACCAATCATTAAAGTAGAGTAGGAACCAAACACAGTAGCTGTGTGAGTCACTCAGCTTTGCATCATGCAATTAGCAGTTAGGTATGGGATTTTCCTTTCTTGGTAATATGACAGTTGAATGTGAAAACATCCAAATACCGAAGGATGTGGAAATCCCTGTGAACAACCTCCAAGAAGCTGACACCTAAAGTGCGAAAAGAGCATTGCAAGAAGTAAACGGCACAGGTCCAGATGTCAAAATCTTTTTTTCATCTGCCATTGAAAATGAGTTATTAGCAAGAACAACAGAAACTGGTGCAATGTGTGATGGCTTTTTAACTCCTACATAAAGGGGTTTTGGAGGACCATAGGGTGCTGGTGGGGAAACGGGCTCCAATGCAGAGTTGGTTCCTCTCTCGTGGAGTCCAGTATCAATACCCAAATCTCTCTCAATGCAGACCAGCTAAGAAACCCAGTCTAATGTCATCGTCTCTTATAGTCAAATGAAATCGTGAGTGATGAGTTAAAGGTTAAATGAAAACGAAGGACTCAGAGTTGTCCTGGAGACCCTCTTTCATCTGGTAAAGCACCACTGTTTGTTGACACTCTTGATGACTTTTTCACTCCTGCCTTTCTTCCCCCAGTCTGTAAAAGGCTCCTCAGATTCACAAAGGTTCAAGTCAAGGTCTCGTTTTGTTTTGTTTTAATCTTCTCCTGGGTGATTATTTAAGTAGGAATTGTGTGCTCTTGTTTGATGTGCCCACTTAATAACGAATAATAATAATGGCTAATATGATTGAGTGCTTATCACGTCCTATGCCCTTATGTGCATTAGCTTATTAAATCTTCACATCTTCACATGCACTGTCACAACCTCCTTTTTAATGAAGAAACTGAAGTTCTGAGAAGCTAACATGTTCCTTACAGCAAAATTGGTCAGCTCTAAAAGTACCGCTTTCAGCCACTACTCTACAAACTAGCAGCCTTCAGAATGTACCATGTCCATTTCTAATGGGGGTAAGAATTAAAACTATGAAAACTGGGGTTCTGGCCCTAGTCAGGCTGTATCAATGAACCAAGGAACAGAAGAAGTTGAGATTTAGGGAAGGCCAAATGCAAACCAATGCATCACGGAGGAAAATCTCTGCAAGGTCGTTATCAGTGTTATTAGATGATGCACCGTCCACATGATTTAAATGACATTAGACAGGGTTCAAAGATAGTCAGGGAGAAAGGAACGGGGCTTGAACAAGAGACAAAATGATTAGCATGTTTTATCCTGGAAAGAAGAATGCTGAGTGGAAGTAGGTGTATAAGGGTGCAGAATAATACACCAGCTCCTAGGAACCCAGCATCAAGATATCCTGCAATTTGGTACATTGAACTTGGAGTTGAGTACAGTAGGGCAAATAAATTAAAATGCAAGGTCACCCAGCAAATAAACTCCAAGAACTTATTCTGAGAATTGATAGAGTTTGGGAGAGATGCTTGAGGTATCTATATTTTTTACAGGTTTAAATTATTAATAAATAAGAGAAACTAGTGTGTTTCAGAAGTACACGCGTATATTCTAAGTTTGAAGTATGCATTGCACACTGAGTGATCTTTTCAAAATGCATATGTGATCACGGGATGCCTTCTTCCATTGAAGTGGCTTCTCGGCGGATCGCGATAACATGCACAAGCAATTGAAAAAGTTCTGCCCTTTACTTGCCCAGCCTCCCCTCGGGATCACACTCACCCTCGCTGGCAACTCTGGCTTTTTTTTTTTGACAGTTCTGCCAGCCCCCAGACTTCAGAGAGCTGCTCCGGGGCCAGGTCAGGTCCTGTTGCTGCTTCCCCCGCCGGCAGGCAGAGCCCAGGCTGCCCTTACTCACTCTGCATCTAGCAATTCTAGGTGGGTAAAAGCCTTGGAAATACCTGTGGACTGGAGGAGCCCCAGGCCCTCCTGAGATGCCCCTCTCCAGAGCTCAGTTGTGGTCTGGGTAAACGAGGGGTCTAGTGGTGGCGTTAGCATTTTTATTTTGATTTATGGCAAAAAAGGGGGAAAGGGGATTTTGTGTATGTAAATTAAGACACGGCTATGAAGGTGATACCTTTCAAACTATGATTTAAGAGACGGAACTCTCCCATTTGTATTTAACTCTATTGAAAAATAAGCCCGGCCCTCAGCTCCCCACCCGCTCCCCTGCGTCATGTCTCCATCTAACATACTGTACCTTTCATTTAGTTATTTTGTTTACTGTCCCTCTCCCCCACTAGGAAGTAACTCCAGCAGGGGAGGGATGATTGTTCTCCTTTGCACATGGCTGTATCCCCCGAGCCGTGGCATACAGTGAATACTCTGCACATATTCGTGGAATGAATGGGTTCAGGGCAATAGTTTCCTTAGCCCAGATTTCCAGGCAGAAAGCATCAATTGGCTCCACAGTAAACTGTCACTGGAGCCTGGTCTGGATTTTTAAAACTCTTGCCGCGGTTGTATTCGATTGCATCTTTAAAAATGAGGCTTCTTGTTGTGTTGGAGGCTCTCCAGCTACTGTGCGCTTCGGAATCACCCGAGGGCTTATAAAAATGCAGATCCTCACCTTTGGAAATTCTAATTCTGCGCCGCCGCATTGTGGCCTAAGGGCCAGGGCTTAAGAAACCAAGACTGCAGGTAGTGGATTCTTTTCTACGGAAAAACGCATAGTTTGTTAGGTTCTGGGTTACCCAGCTGTTTCTTATGTGCACTCTAAAGGAGGCTAAAAGCAAAACTTCTCAGCATGATCAAGGAAAAGCCCCGTCCCTACAGCGCTGCTTCTTACCAGTCTTTATTCATGCTGCAGCCCCGCGGGCTTTGGCCTTTTCTACCGACTGTCCGCGGATCCGAGCTCTTCCCATTTTACAGACCAGGAAACCCTGATCCACCCATTCCTCCCCGCTCCCCCCGGGATGGGGCACAGAACCCCACAGGCAGGGAGAGCTCGGCGGAGCCCCCAGGAGGAAGAGGGAACGCTTTCCGCGGCTCGTCCCCCCGCCTGGGGCCGCCCTTGGCCTCCGCCCCGCAGGCTCGAGCCCGCAGCAGCCGGCCGCTGCCGACGTGGAGCGCGCGGGGGCACATTCCAGCCCCGGGAGGGGGCGGGGCCGGGCCTCGGGGTGGGCCGCGACCATCGCCCCAGGCTGTGCGGCGACCCGTGCCGCGGGGGGCGGGGGGCGGGGCGCGGGGCCTGGCCCCTCCCCGGGGGCGGCCCCTGCCCAAGGGCGCGGGAGGCAGTGCCCTGGAGCCGGCGGCGGGAGGCGGCCGAGCTGCGCGCCCCGCCATGTCCCCACCTCCCCGCGCCAGGAGCCGGCGCTCCCGCGCTGCCCGGCCCGCGCCCTGAGGGTCGCCCCTCCTCGACCTGCGGGAGAGCACACGTCCTCGCGGGGGTCGCGCTCAGGGCCCCGCGGGGCGAGCGAGGATGCGCTGAGGGCCGCGAGGGCGCGCGTCCCGGCTGCGGCCGTCGGTCCCGGCTGGGGAGCCGGCTTGCCTGCGGCTGCCTCGACCTCCCCGCTGCGCGCCTGCCCGCCGCCGCCGCCCTTGCCGTGCAGACAGAGGCCGGACACCATGATCCTAACACGTAAGCTAGCCCTGTGTCTTGCCGTCGGGCCAGCTGCGGAGGGGACCCGCCGCGGAGGACACGGCACCGCTTTTGACGCCGGTGCCCGCCGTCCCGTGCTTGGGAAAGGCTGTCTGAGGGCGCTAGGGACCGAGGCGGCGGAGGGGAGGCCTGCGGCCATCGCTTGGGGGGGGGGTTCATCTCGGGGTTCGCTGCCTGGCCCCGGCGGGGTTCGGCTGTGAGCGGGGAAGGGCTGCGGGGACGCCCTTGGCGCTCGGGCTCGGGGCGCGGGCCGGCCGCTTCCTGCCCCGCCGGCGGCCCTGCTGGCCCTTCCCCTTCAAGTCCCGGGCGGCGGCTCTGGCCAGGGGCGCGGCGGCGGTCCCTGGGCCCCGGCACGTCCGCGGCGCCGCGCGGTCGCCTGTTACGTGTCCAGGGTCTCTGCCGGGGGCCGTCCCGGGATCGGCCTGCCCTTCAGCAGACAAGCCCGTCCACTCCGGGGCACCTTATTTTGTGCCTGCAGTAGCACTTGGAAATGTTTTCCAAAAGCTGCTTGAAGTCGATTCATAAAGGACTGCCTCCGTCTCTAGCCGGTGGTGGTCCCCGCTGGCCAGTGGCTGCGGCGCCGCCCGTGGCCGGCACGTGCGCGGCTCCTGCTGGGGAGGCCGCGGCTTCCCCGCGCGCCTCTGCGCCCTTTCCTGCCGTCCCTGCGCCCAGGGCTGCCGAGGAGCCGCCCGCGGGGCCCGTCCCCGGCCGGCTTTTTACGTAACGAGGCGACCTCTTGGAACCCTGCCCCACATTGTGCCCCTGTCCCCACCTCCGGCGCCCCGGGCAGAGCCTTTGATCCGTCGGGAGGAGTTAAACACCGCAGCCAACCGACGGAGCGCGTGGGGTTTTCTGCCCCTCGGCGCGACCTTGCGCTCCCAGCCCCTGATGCGAGGCGACTGGGGTGAGGCTGGCGGGGTCGGAAATCGGGTTTGCAGCCTGCTTGCTGGGCGAGCCTGGGCAAGTGGCACGACCCCCTGTGCCTCCTTCAGCTGTGACATGGGGGTAACAGGAGGTCGTGAGGCTCAGATGAGCTCGGCAGGCAAAGTGCTCAGCGCGATGCCTGGCGCGGATGCGCAGCAAACACCCGACTTAGCTAACTGCTGTGGAAGGGATGCGGTGCGTGCTCTGCTTTGCGGGGAAGAAAACCTTCCCACCCCTCCCCCCTCGGGTCTGGATTTCAGCGAGTATTGACACCCAACGGAAGTGAGCAAATGGGTCCGTTCTCAGGATTCGGAGGCATCTCAGCCACTGCTGGTGGGGTGGGGGAATGCAGCCTTCGGCACAGCCGTCCTTCGCGGAGACTCATGAGGGTGGCACGGATGACGCATCTGGAGAGGAAAAATATCAACGCCGGAGAAGTCAGAATACTAAGGCTCAAGTTACGTTTTTGCCCTCTTAAAACTCTTGTTTCTTGAAGGGAGGAGGGAAAATAATCGCCCAGCAGACCGCGCCGTTCTCAGTGTAAATCTCTCAGCAGCTCGAAGTGGTTGGCTAATTCAGGGTCCATGTGGCCGGCAGGCGGGTCCCGGGCAGAGATAATTTGCAGACCAAAAGTGTGGAATTACTGGAGGCGCCCAGTGCCATCTTGGCTTGCAGGCTGCAGCAGATGGTTCTAGGGGTGCCCTGGAAGTCAGCAGCCCCCCTCCTAGAGGAACTGGAGTCCTGAGGAACGACTGTCAAATGGTTAGCAGATGTGCGTTCAGGAGTTCTTTGGAAACATTTTCTGAGAAAATGTTGGCGATGGCACATTGTTAACTTTTATTGTGGCATGCCAGATTTACAGCGTGGCCCAAACCTAGGCGCACATTTTTTTCATTAGCACTACTGTTCAGAGTTTAAAATGAAGCGCAGCAGATTGACTTTCTCTCCCAGCTGTTTTCAAAAGTTTGCTTTCGACAAAAATTGATTGTAATTCTAGCTGAGTGACACCTTATACCAAACAGGCTGGAAGCTTCAAAAGAGGAACTGATCTGTTTTTCTGGCTCCAGAATGGGAATAAGTAGCCTCCTATTTAAATCTTTACCCAGTGTGGATGAGAAAAATGAGTTTAGTGATTTTTGTGTTAAAAAGGGAGAAAGTTATATAATAGTATGCAATTAACTGCTGCTAACTGAAGGTGATGTTTCAAATTTTAATACATTGGACCAAAGGATTTTCCTGTGGTTCTGGAGAGTAAGCCAGGGGAAGAGTGCCTTTCAACCCAAAACTTGTTTTGGTGATGGACTGTGCTACAATTCCAAGAGCAAAGGCCAAGCCGAAGTTTTAAGAGGGTTTCTACATTAAAAGAACATTTGGGTGCTTCTGAAAAAGATACCAGGTTTTTTAAAAAAGACTTTGTGATTAAACAAATTACTGTGATGTGAATAAAAAATGTACTTAAACTTATTCTTTTTGAGGTACTAGTGTGGGACTTAAAGGGATGTGGGAGGTCTCAGTGACATGCCTTCCAGGCAGAGGCTTGGTGAGATTTCAAGAGGTGCTTTCAAATAGAAAAACAAGTCCTTGGGTTTCCCTGGGTGTCCTCATGGACATTTTATGTCTTGAAGCAGTGTTTAAATGAGAGTGGCATTTTTATGACTTAGGTGGGTCCATATGCAATTTGAAAATAATCAGGGAAGGGGCATTTTGGTCCAGAAGAATGGTGGGGGCATGCAAAGTACAGTGGGGAAATGAATGGGACTTTTTTGAAGAGAGCCTTGTGCCGGACAGGATGGTCCAGTATTGTAAACACAAGTTTCTCATGCTTAACTCTCCTTCCTAGCAACAGGAAGAAGGAAATGAGGCCATGCAAAAAAAAAAAAAAAAAAAAAACACCCTGAAGGGCTCCAGACAATACTTGACCCACCCTAGCATTCACCCTGTACAGCCAGAAGCCTTGCAAAAGTAAAAATAACTTCAGATGTTTCCCCTTCCTCGCCTTCCTTTGCCAATTTAGCAAAGACCGAATTCTGTGCTTTAGAACATCCTAGCAAAACCTTGACCCCATGGTGTGACTGGCATCGAAGCTCCCATCCCGCCAAGCCTGTTCTTGAGATTATGAAACAGACCTGGTGAGAAAAGGGGATCGTCATTCCTCTTTAATGTTTGTGGAGCCCGGTGCTTAGAATGAAGTGAGTTGGGGTCCAGTGGGGGAGAGGGGATTTAATTTCTGTAATTAGTCATGCCTCTGAAGGTTCGTTTTGTCAAGCTCTGCCCCCAGGATACTCGGTTTGGCATTTTAGGGCTACAGTACGGAGGAATGAGCCGTACAGTATTTGCTAAACGTAAAAGTTTTCCTCCCTCTGCCGTTACGGTGAGCTAATGCCCAGCCCTAACGTGTGAGTATCCACTGTTCTGAGAGCAGTCCCAAGTTCCTGTCCTCACTGGCTCGCTCACTAGGAGGAGGCGCTTCTCTGGAGCAGACTTTCACAGTTGTCCCTCTCTGTGCCTCCAGCCAATGCGGATGGAGCAGTGTGGGGCTCTGGGGTTTGGCCCTCTTTTCAGAGCGGGTGCCTATGCTTTATGGGAATGAGCCTGGTGTGAGTGCAGTCACCTGTGCTTTCTTTCAGCCTGGAATTAGGGAGAAGTCCAGCTAATGCAGAAGGGATGGTTCCCAGCTGAGAAGGGCTCTTCCTAGCTGTCTGTGGGACTGTGTGTTATTGTTAAGGATTCACATGAGGAGTGATAAGGAGCAGGGAGGCCTGCTGGGGGGGTCTTTAATTAGCTCTGCCCGGGCTTAGCCTTGTTTTCGGCAGCTGTTCCCTTCTTGCCATTGCAATAGGTGGTGGTGGGCAGGAAGAAAGCCTTGGCCGTCCCCTCTGTATTCTTACAGTCTCTCCCGAGCGCCCTTTTCTAGGATGGACACGGTACTCCTTGTAACTTTATAAAATTCAGACTTCTGACAAAGGTAGTTGATACTATTAGAGAAGCTAAAATTTATTGTGCAGTTTGTACTCGTCGTCCCATTTCAGCTCCACAGTAACCCCAGAAAGAAGCAGCAGTTATCCCCATTTTACAGAGCCTGAGTCTGAGGCTCATGCTCTGAGGGATTTGGGAGGGATATGGGGGGGTCTCAGTGACATGCCTTCCAGGCAAAGGCTTGGTGAGATTTCAACAGGTGCTTTCAAATACAAAAATAAGTCCTTGGGTTCCCCGCGTGTCTCCATGGAGATTTTTGTCTTGAAGCAGTGTTTAACATGGAGTACGGTTTTCTGAGGGCCTAGCTTCCTTGGACTACACTGAACCGTGGTTTTTTTGGCGTCACTGAAAACACCTGAATGGAATCTTGACAATGACTGCCTGTTAGGAGATAAAGTTCTGAGGCACCGAAAGGTAAGTGACCAGACCAAAGGCGTGCCACAATGCGGTGGGCGTCAGTTTCCCTTCCCACTCGGCCTGGCCCTCCCTTGGGCCCCTGGACTTGGTTGCGGCTCTTTCCCCTGCTCCGAGAACAGTCAACAGCTAACTGAAGGCCAAGGTCAGTGGAGACCTCAGGTGCCCCTGGCGCCCCCACCCGCACTTGGTTCTCTTCCCTGCCCCACCTTTGAGTGTCCTGTGGAGAGGGCTGGCGGTGGCTTCCTGCAGCTTGTCAGAAAGGCGCCTGCCTTCTCCTCGCGGGAGGCCCTGGAGGATGTCTGGGGGACAAAAGTTTTCCACACCCAGGCGGTAGCATTTCCCAGGCTGGCCAGAAAGAGACAGGCTGGAAGTGAAGCCTTAATAGATAGAAGATGCCAAAATTTGTCATTTGGGATCCATTCTGCACACGACTCCCTTTTTCAGATACATAGCAGAGAAAGTGGCTTTTGCATAGTGCTCTTGCCTTTGTGAAAGTCATTTCATGGGAAATGCCAGGATTTTGCAAAGGCAACCTAGAAATAAATTGCTTTTTCCTGCGAGGGGCAACTGAGAGGCAGGGAAGTTCAGTGATCAGTCCAAGGTCAGGTGTGAGTTGAATGGCACTTCAGACCCCCTTCCCTCTGGCCTGCGTGTGGAAACAAAATGGGGGTCTTAATGTGTTTGCAGGAATAATATGCCAGTTATAAAACCGGAAGTGTTCCTAATCCGAGGGCTCTTAACAAGGGGTCCCTGAGCTTGAATTGAAGTACAAAAAACCACTATTCTTGTGTTGGTGCAGGTGTGATATATTTATTAAATATACACGTAGACTGTGCACTTAGTAAGGGGTCCCTGATTTTCACCTGACTGGCAGAGGGGTCTGTGGAACAAAAAAGGTTAAGAGCCCCTGTCCTAAAGCAGTAGATGTGCCTGAGTCTAATTTTGACCATTAGATTGCATATACATATTTGGGGGGCCAGGTGTCACAAGCAAATTCGATGAAAATAGTTCTTTAATTTACCTAGACTACAGTAAGGCTTATTTTTTCTTATACCTTTTGGCATAAGAAATGAATTGAACATTGTTTCCTGTTGGAAGTTAAACATAACACTTGTTAAGGGCAGCTTATGCACTTAACCAGTATCTGCCATGTTTTTTCATTTTCATTGGGCTTTGACAAGGCAGCCTGATGTTTCATTAGGTTTCTTGCTTTTCTTTTTTTTTTTTTTAAATCTCTGCCAGAATTAACTAAAATGTAGAGGAGCAGTTGATTTAGAATTCCTCACTATTCTTTTTACTTTTAATTTAACATTTTTGTAGCACTACAGTTTGCATGGTATTTCATTTTTCCTCTACACTAGAATTGTAGAATTTAGGGCAAAAGCCAAAGCTAGGGGGAGCTGGCCTGAGTAGAATAAGCTTTGTTAACATATGAAAGAGAAAGAATGAACATTTGTGCCGACCTCTCCTGATGGAGATAAGGGTTGCTTTAGGTTTGTAACTAGTTATTTAGCCTTGAATATAAGTTTAAAAGGAAATGGATTATATAATCACAAGACAGCCACATCATTTTATGAAAAATTGAGGCTCCAGATAAACAAGGGCCCTTAAAAGTATGTTACTAGATAGTTTTTTTTTCCCCTGGAAATTGCCTTCTTGGTCTGCACAGTTATCATTTTTAAAGATCTTGGTATTTTAAGAGCTATTTCAAGTACTTTTCTTAGTACTGCATGGTTTGAAATGCAGGAATATTTGACATAGACTATCCAAATAGGAGTGTTTTTTTATTTGTTTGTTTTTTAATGTAAACCAAAGAATTTTTTGTGTGTCTTTACCCCACCCCAGATTGAAGTGAAATAGAAAGATGTGATGCGGTATCTATTTCTTTAACAGTTAATTTTTAATTTCAGTTTTACCTCTTTGTGCTGGGTAGTAATTGCCTTTAAAAAAACTAAGTTGGTATATATTTCTGTTATCGAAAATAACTACAGCAACACAAGTCTGGAGTGCCTGATAGAGTCATATCACTCATAGGTGTCAATTAATACAAGGCTGTTGTTTTTTGCAAGGGAGGAGCACATATTTTTACATGAATGACTTGCCTTTTCCTGATTTGTGTGTTAAAAATAGTACTTTGCAAGTGCCTGTACTAAATGATCCCCAAAGGGCATTTCAATTGGTTTAATTTCTGCATAGCTAAAGTGTCACTTCGTGTGCTTAATCCCAGGTGTAGGCTTGCAGGGTGTGTCTCTCAAGATTTCCTTCTTTCCAGGCAAACCCATTTATTAAGTTGTCATCACATCACTAGGAAAAGTGGGTTCTCTCCCGCCCCCCTTATTTTACTTCTAGGAATATTCTTTACTAGAAAGCAACATTTGCCTTCAAACCTCAAGCAGAGGAAAAAGAAAAAGAAACCTCCCAAAAACTTCCTCTTCCTAAATGTCAGGATAATCTTTGTAGGATTGAAATATGCAGAAAGTGTTCTAACCTGGGGGCGAGGAGAACAGGGTAGCTTGGAAACCTTAAGCAAGCTTCTTAAACTCTAGACCAGCTTCCTTGTTTGTGAAGAGGAAAAGATGAAAAGTTCTAAGATGCACTTCAGTGCCCCATAAGTTGATTCTCTGGGAGCCAAGTTGTTGCTATGACTGAAAGACAAATATGAAAGATAAATTAGCTAAGTAAAACTCTTCAAGTTTTGAATGGGTTGAAATATTTTCTTCCTGTAAAGATTAAGTTTAGTTTGAGGGCTCTAGTCACACTCATAAGCAAACATTTAGGGCTTTATATTCTCTTATAACACAAGCCTAGGCTTAATGGGACAAATAAAAAAATCAATCATTTTAAAAGCAAATTAAAAATTTTAGCAATAAGTTTCAGCACGCAGTAAGTTCACAAAATTGGGCAATTCTCAAAACTGTTTTTAGTGATGTGATTTTTTGAAGGAATAAGAATGCGTCGACGTAATTGATAGATTTGGGGAGCAGACTCTAGGAATAGTGACCTATTTTAAAAGCTATCTTAGTGAGAAGGGGGCAGGATCATAAGGAAATGTTGGTATCAGAAACTCATGGAGGGGGTGGATGTGGCTCAAATGGTTGGGTGGCCGTCTGCCATATGGAGGGACCTGGGTTCGATCCCCAGGACCTCCCGGTAAAATAAAAAATAGAGAGAGAGAGAGAGAAGGTGCATGGGCTGCCAGGCTCTGTGTGCCGGTGAGCCGCCAGGCTCTTGGAGCCATGCAGCAAGATGATGACGTAACAGGAGAGAGATGCAGGGGACAGTCAAGACAAGATTCTCTGAAAGCTCTGAAAACCAGGAACCGAGGTGGCGCAGGTGGCAGAACACCTCTCTCCTACATTGGAGGTCTCTAGGATCGAATCGTGGTGAAGACTGGAGGAGGAGAAGAGATGGCAGGAAACAGACACAGAGAATTGCCCAGCGAATGGACACAAAACAGCAAATGGGGAAGGGGGGTGTTTAAAATGGGTAAAGTAAATAAATAAATCTTAAAAAAAAAAAAAGAAAAAGAAAGAAAGAAACTCATGGAATTTACAAAGCCTTTGTCAGTCCCAGGTTCTCCAGATGAGGAAAGAGATGCAGAAAGATTTTTTTCTTGAGGCTGCCTAGCTAGTGAATTCTTTCCTGGACCTTTTTACCTGACTTGTTTACAGATAATGCTTTTGACCCCTTTTGGTAATGGATTATCAAAAGGAGTTTGGGATGCTCAGATGCAAAGCTATTTTACATCTGAGGAAGTAATGTTGGTTGTTCATTGAGTTACCAGGCTAAGGAGGTGCTTATATCCACGATACGGAATAACCTGCTTGCTACTTCATACCATTTTACTTCCTTTCCTCTATGTTACAGTAAATCCAGGTTGCCTACCCTTCCTTCACAAACACTTCTGTTTCCCTAAGTCTCCATTTAGCTAGTCTATCTTCTTTACTCCGAATCCAGTCTCCTGCAGCCCAGTCTTACATACGAGATCATAGCCCCTCCTTAAATGTAGGGCGACCACAGGTGTGCCTGGGCAGTCGCCACCTGTCCACCAGCAGGAAGGCACATCTGCCTCTTTGTTTACCTTTTTTTTTTTTTTTTCAAGACAAAGCTATGTGTGCAAATAATGCATTTCATATTGGTCTCTTTGGTAGGTATCAAATAACATTTAAAAAATAGAATAGAGGGAAGCGGCTGTGGCTCAATCAGTGGGGCTCCCGTTTACCATGTGGGAGGCCCCGGGTTCGGTTCCCGGGGCCTCCTGGTGAGGGCAAGCCCGCCCGCACGGCGTGGTTGGCTGACCCAGCGAGCACAAGCAGCAAGGGGGGGATAAATGAATAAATAAATAAAATCTTAAAAAAAAAAAAAAAATAGAATAGAAAAATATAAGACTGCATCCTTTGTAAGTATTTCAGTTGTACATATATTTATACGTATACATACACATGCCTTTCTTTATACTTGTATGTTTATATTTGTACATATACTTGTGTGAGTACCAGGTTATCATGTAAAATGTATTTCTTTTTTTTAACCATTACTTTTTTTTTAGTTTATTGAAGTATATAATTCATACATGAACATACATAAACAATAAGTGTATGGTAAAAGTTGTGAAGTTACAAAACAAACATGCATAACATCATACAGGGACCCATACTCACTCCACCAACACCTTCCATTGTTGTGAAGCATTTGTTACAAATTTATGAAAGATTATGGTCAAAATATTATTACTAACTATAGTCCATTTCTTACATTTGATGTAGTTTTACCCCCAACCCTCCCTAATATTATTTTTAAATATATTTTTATTACAGAAGTTGTGAATTTACAAAACAATCATGCACATGTGACAGATGTGGCTCAAATGGTTGGACATCCATCTCCCGTATGGAGGGCCTTGGGTTCGATCCCCGGGACCTCCCGGTAAAAAAAAAAAAAAATCATGCACATGTGTAGAATTCCCATACAACACCTCTTCACCAACACACCACACCATGGTGGAACATTTGTTACTGATTATGAGATAATATCATCAGACTAGTACCGCCAACCATGGTCCATAGCATACATTTGGCACACTTTTTCCATACCCCGCCATTATCAACACAGTACATCTTTGGCATTGAAAATGTATTTCTTATTGTGGATCCTGGTCAGAAAAATTAGAAAACCACTCCACTAGAACAAAGATTGTGTCTGCTTTATTTATTCATATGGTGTTTAATTGAACCCTTATTATATGCCACACAATGTTTGGGAAATAGAGAGTAACATGGACAAAGAAGTGTGCCCTTGTGAGACCTACAGAAGGAGGAGACAGAAAATAAACATAATTAATAAGTAAAGTATCTGGTATGTTAAAAGGTGGTAAGTGCTTTGGAAGAAGGAAAAATAAAATGGAGCAAGGGGAATGGGATGGGTGGGAGAGAGGCCAAGCAGTGAGTGAGATGGAGATGGGGTGACAGATGGAGTGACAAGTGCAGGAGGAGCCAAATGAAACGGAAACTCACTGGTGTTGTCTGCACAAGGTCACTTGGCGCTCAACAAGCAACAAGCAGGCGGACCTTTGACTTGCCCTTAGGAAGGTCCTCACCTGGGAATTTACCTTCTCATTTGGCTTCCTCCTTCAGGGCAAGACCCTGTATAGGAAGTGGCTTTGATTGCTCCTAATCTCGGCAGGCAGGCAGCACACCTCTTAGACGTTCAGTGAATACATAGTGAAGGGGAAAACGAAGGATGACCGGCTTTGCTTAGATGCCTGTCTCTTTGTAGAGAAATTAAACTGACTGTACAGAATATACCCAAAAGGGGGTTGGGGTCAGCTGCTGTTAGGCCAAACAACCTTGAAAACTGAGTTAGTGCTGGTTGATCAGTCTCTTTTAAGAGGCTTCCCTTCCCTGCCTGGTTTCTCTGAGGGTAGGCATGTTGCTAGTTGTTGGTCAAATCTTTGCTCTATTTAGATAACACTAGTGTTTGATAAATATTAATACATGTATTCTGCTGTCTGACTTAACCCTCATAGGAATTCGTTTTACATGGGAAGCTCCTGATAAACAGTTTTTGGCAGCTGTGTGTTGAACATTTATTTTTATTAATTGCATGTGAAAGGGGACTAAAGTTATACTTCTTAGTCTGCCTTTGAAGAAAGAAAATATTGATGGATTCCTTTTCCTTTCTTTCAACAAATATTTGTGTGCCTCCAGTTGCAAAAGTATGGTACTCTTTTAGGATACATAAATGAATTAGGACACAGTTTTTGCTCCCAAGAAACTCGAGATAGATAAGCACCTCCCCTAGATTGGGGAAGGTAGGGGCAGAAAGGCTCACTGGAGGTGAAGAGTTGGTTGACTGAAGGAGGAGGCATTTGTTCGAGGAAAAGAAGACAGATTAAGGATTTGGAGGGTGAGAGACTATGGTGCATCCTGGGAACTCCTGAGGTAGTTGAAAGTCTGGGACGGGGGACTCTGAAGAAGTCTGTCTGACTCAGGGCTTCTTAATCCTGGATACCTTTAAAATTACTTAGGGGGCTTTAAACAAATGCATTGTCTGAGCCCACCACAAACTGAGTAGTTCAGAATGCCTGGAGGTAAGGTCCTTGGGCCTTTGAAAGCTCCCTGAGGCGATTTTCATCTCCATCTCGGGTTGAGGGCCCAGGTCTTGTCTTGCTCACAAGTGCTTGAGGCTGTGCTTTGCTTCTCCGGCTGCAAGACAACTCTATGAAGTTGACCACCACGATGAAATCGAGAGGACTGATAGGCATGGCTCCTTCCCATTTGAAGGAAAGAGTGTGACCAAAGAGGAGTCTTGCTTTAGGTCAGAAAGCGCCATCCGCCTCCACACAGCTCATGTGCTTCTCTGGAGCTGTAAAAGGATCCATTTTTTTTCATGAATCTTTGTCCACAAGTCTCCCGTTTCTGGAAATCCAAGGAATCTGGAAAGTGCTTGACTTTCTTAAATTTCTCTAATTCCTTGGAGTTGCATTTTAAAAATAAATTTGAATTGAGTCCTGATTTTTATAGCATTGTTCTCAAAGAAGAGGAGGATTCTGAGAGGTCCCAGTGTTATGATAAGAAGGAGCAGGAGATGGAAATACTCACATCCCGCTTAGACCCAGTCACTGTTGCTCAACTGGCTAAGATCAGCCGAGTTCAAGAGAATGATGACAGCGTTGGGAATTTCTGTTCAACTTCCTGTCAAGGGGTAAAAGGAAGATGCATCACGCCAGGAGCTGTACAGATGTGGCCTCACGGTTCCCATCGAATTGTGCAGAATTGCTTTGTGAAACAGCTAATTTAAAGCTGTTTCTAATAAAAATGTCCTTTTTCCTCCTCAACATGTTTGTGTGTTGTTTGCTTTGTGAAAACCCAGGAATAAATGTTGCATTGTATTTCCAATGTATGTTTTTTTTATTTCTAGTGGCATTTTTTGCCCAGTGGGGAATGTCTTTTAAAAGTTGCCCCCATGATTTTCACACACTCCCTCCCCCATGTGAAAGGGAAAATGATGCATACCCTTGAGCTGGTCAGAGGTCTTTAAAAGCAGGTATGGGGGTCGTGTTAAGGTGACTGAAATTATGTACCATGTACATGGTTTTCTTTAATGGTTTAAATTCTTGTTCTTTGTTACCTGTTTTTAAGGGAAGAACCCTGTCTTATTCGTTTCTGGAAGTCTTAGTTCCCTCTTCCTTTATGGGATTTCACAGTAAAGAAGGCTCATTTTTTAAGGAAAGGTGTCCTTTTACACCTCTTTCCTCTTCATATATATCCTATCACGGAGATGCTAATAGTAATCACAGTTTAGGAACAATTTGAGGAGTAAATGAACTAGTATTCATTAAGTGCTCAGGCAGGACCTTATACATATTAAGTGCTCAATAAAAATTGGCCATTGATAGAATAGTGAGAGGCATGTGGGAAGACTGTACAAGGAGGCAGCATTTTTTTAAAAAACAAATCAATTTTATTGATACATATCATTAAAGCATACAATTCATCCAAAGTGTACTATCAATAGGTATTTGGTATAATCCACATAACTGTGTGTTCATCTCTTCAATCATTATAGAGCATTTTCATTATTTCAATAATAAACAACAAAAAGCAAACAAGAAAATTCCTCGCCTCTCAATCCCTCTCGGCTTCCCTCACTGTACACAGCTGCAGTTTCTGGCTGTTCTATCCAAAGCGTATAATCAGTGGCTTTTAGTATAATCACAGTGTCGTACATTCATCATCTCAAAAATTCTAGAACAATTTCATGAGTCCAAAAAGGAAGCCTCCACACCCTGTAGCATGCCTTCAGAGGAGGCGGCATTTGAGCTGGGTCTTGAAGGATTAGGGAAATATGACAGCAGTGGGCAGGAGGGCGACTGGGGGGGTGCAGGGTCACAGCGGTGTGTGGAGGTGAGTGCAGTGTACCTTGGCTGGGATGTGGAGGAGATAAGAGCAGGTTGGACACATGGGGAGAACCTAGAAAACCGCACAGAGCTGTCTAGACTTGGTCTTCTAGGCGAGGGAGAGAGGAGCAAAGCTGAGCGTGGGAAGTCTCGGGGGCCAGGGTTGGCCCACAGAGACGCCTGGCGTTTGGTTAGAAGATGGGAAAGTCAGAGCTGGACTCAAGGGGTGAAGCTAGAAAGGCTCTTCCCTACGTGACATAGGTTTATTCGGTATTAGATAAAATACTGTATTGTGGGTTTTTTTGTTTGTTTGTTTGTTTTTTAAACTCTGCTAATAGTGGGTCATTAGCATTTTTTCTTGGCTCTGTAATAGGAAAGGGGTGAGAGTAAGGTCAACAACTACTCCAGTTTTTTAAAAACTCAGTGATAACTTTGAACAATTTTCTAAATTCTGGTTTCTGCTGAAACAGTCTCACTTCTTTGTGCAGCCTAAGTGTTCATGAACGCAAATATTTTACTGTAAAAGAGATAAAGGCTTGTCAATTTCCCATACTTTCAAATCTCAAAGAAAGCCAAATTCTCTAGTTTAGGATAAGGAAAAGGAAGGGTAAAATTACCAGAAAGATTTCTGATGTTCTTGAAAATACTGCTTTTTAGCGTTGGTAAGCCTTTAATTGGATTATCTGCTGAAGAATCAAACCTTTGCCTGTTCATTTCGTTCTAACCAAGTGACCCTAAGAGGAGTCACTATTTGGACAGGTTTTTAGATGAATTTTTGATCGTTTGGGGGCATGTCATTTTCTTAGTGGCGGAAAATGAGCAGTAGTATGAAGAGACAACCAGCCATAGTGAAATCACATAGACCCTTAAATGAGTAATATACAGAACACTGCTAATTTGTAAAGTATGGTATAAATAAATATTAAAGATTTTTAGGATAACGATCTTTCCTGCCTCTTGGCATGAAGTCATTTTAACTGAGAAATGCAGGGGAAAAAGAAATGCATGAACAAGCTGCAGGTAGGTGGTAAAATTGACTAGTGAATTATGTCTAATTCCCTCTTTTGCGTGTGTGCTGACCTGGTGTCATCTGAATGGAGCCACAAAAAGGGTGGACATAAAGAATTTCTGGTTGCTCACCTTGGATAAGTAAAATATCAAGAAGGAAAGCACATGTGCTTTTTAACAATGTTCAGTGTCAAGCAATATGTTCAAGGAAAAAAATGCTTGTTTCTTTTGACTGTAGAAGTCATTTAAAATATTTTTTAAAACATCTAACCTTTTTTCCTTCCATCTCTATCTTTGGTGGTGCAGAGAGAGCACTGGGGGAAGAGAAAAAATAATTTCCCCATTCTTTGAAGTAAAAGATTGGGCATTTATATGTTTTTCCAGCAATATAGTTTTCTTAAAAAAATGTTTATTTTGTAATTTTATTTAAAGCTTTGGTCATTCCTTTCTGAGACAAGGTATGGATAGAAATGGGGAAAATGTTAAACTCGTGTAATTCACACTTGACAGTTCTATGTGTTATTTTATTCACTGTCAGGATAGAAGTGCTTCCACATTTAGGAGGTTCACTGGGCCCTGAATCTTGAGTTAATTAACACTGCTTTCATTGCTACACTGAAAAGATTCATGAACGTAAACCTTGCCATGCCCTCTATTTTCACTCTTCTGCCATAACTGATTTAGTCTGGGTATTAATAAATTCATCAGAAGAAAGCACATTGCTTTTCTCTTTGGTATGCTCAATAATAAGAATTTAACATTCCTAATTGCTTTAATGACTTTGAGTGTTCTTAATGACCTCTCTTTAAATGCCAAAATAATAGGGCGAAAATGAAACATAAAGTCACTAGACAAGAGTGGGATGTGTATCTTTTCCCAGACACTGACTGTCAGCTCCGCACGTGACTGGGAAGAAGAGACGCTGGAGAAGATTTGAATCTGGAATTCCTGAACCAGTGCTGAGGCCCTTATAAATTGAGTGGCTAGTCTTACGCAACCCGAGGCCTCCAATGGCCTGGGGAAGGTGGGACGAGGTGAAAGGAATATTCTTTTTCCAAAGGAGAAACTAATTAACGTGCCCAAGACCTCTGGAAAGTCCCTTTTAAAAGGATTGTAAATATGTGCGAGAGAGAGTTTTAACACGGTGTGTCAGTTGCCCTTGGCCTTTCTGTTTATCAATATTATCTACAAGATGTTAATAGAGTAGTAGAAGCTTTGTTACGGATTTTGGCCTGCCAAGTCTGTGGGATTTATTGACTCGGTGCCCTGCGTGGTACTTTGGCAGCCTGGGCCTCAGTGGCTGTATTAATAATCGACACCAAAAGGCACATCACATCGGGTGCCAGAAGTTCTGGTACTTGGCTTAGTTGAATTCCACTCTAGAGTTTCGGAGGTACTTGGTGGTCTCTTATTGAAATGAACCAGGTTAGGCCAGCAAATCTTAAAACTACTTATTTAATCGTGCCTCAGTGTTCTCATTACACCCTATTTTCAGAGTCTTTTGTAACCAGACCACAGAAGCAGCACCGAATAACGTATTGCTAGTACCCGGGAAGCAGATGTGGCTCAAGCGATTGAGCTCCCGCCTACCACATGGGAAGTCCGTGGTTCGGTTCCCGGTGCCTCCTAAAGAAGGTGGCGAGCTGGCGCGGCAAGCTTACACGAGACACAAGAAGAGAAACATAATGAGAGACACGACAAAGCAGGGAGGAGAGGTTCCCAGTGCCTCCTAAAGAAGACAAGCAAGACAGCCAGCTGACGCAATGGACAGGTGCGGCAAGCCGATGCAACAAGATGGCACAACAAGAGACACAGGAGGAAAAGCATAATGAGAGACACAGTAAAGCAGGGAACGGAAGTGGCCCAAGCGATTGGCGCCTCCCTCCCGCATCGGAGGTCCTGGGTTCAGTTCCCAGTGCCTCCTAAAGAAACAGAGAAGACGAACAGACACAGCAAGTGCAAACAACGAGGGGCTGGGGAGAAATAAATAAATAAAATAAATCTTAAAAAAAGATTTAACATATTGCTAGTATTCCAATTTTTTTTTTTTTTTTTTTTTTTTTAGGAAAGATACATATTTATATGCAGAGAACAGTCAGGAAAGATGTGCAGAAATTTAAAGTATTTTGAATATTTGCTTGTTTTTGCTAAATTGTATATTCTATAGAGATCATGCTTTGCTTGTATAATCAAAGTTAATGAAGGAAAATGAAGCACGCTCAGGTACACATGATGACAGTTTTGCTTTTTTCTTCTCTATTCTAGAAATCGAAGCCAAGGAAGCTTGTGATTGGCTGCGGGCCACAGGTTTCCCCCAGTATGCACAGCTTTATGAAGGTGAGCCAGAAAAAAACTTTTTTTTTTTTTAATTGGCATCATCGTACTCCTTGGTTCATGATTATCATTCATCTACCATTTAGACAATTTCAGACAATTGGGCATCTATTTAAATATAAATAATTCACTTTCTAAAAATGAATGGAGTAAGCCCCCATGACCCCATCACTGAAACCACACAGCTCTAGGACCTTGGTAGTAATGTGTCCATGTGATCTCCAGTTCTGTCCCCTGCCACCTTCTACCTGAATCCTGTTAGTCATCTTCTTGCTTTCTTTTTTATATAATTTTATTGCATTTTCCTAAAAGATGTATAATTTTTATAAAGTTGGTTTTCACCTTTATAAAAAGGATACCGTGCTGTATGTATCTTACCCTAAAGATTCTTTTATGCTGTGTCCCTGTAATTCCTTTGTTTTGACTGCTGTATAATACTCCATCATGTGGATAATTCCACAGTTTATTCATCTACATTTTGGTTTTATCTAGTTTTGGGGTTTTTTTTTTAAATCATAAACTATACTGCTAAGAACATTTTTGTGCCCGTCTCCTGTTGTACTTGTACAGTAATTTATTTTGCATGTATACCTCAGAGTGGAATTGCAGGGTTAATAGAGAATACATATGTTCAGTTTTATAATGCAAACTTTGAAAAAGTGCTTGTACTGATTTTCACTCCTACCAGTAATCTATATGTGAAGATCCTGTCTACTAGCCACATGCTCTCAACACTTGATATTCTGACATTGGGTGGACGTTACATGGACATATTAATGATTTTTCATTTCCATTTTCTTTATCATTAGTTATGAATGTTTCTCCTTGGTTGTTTTTTTTTTTTTTTTGGCTATATATGTTTATTCTTCTGTGTAATATCTGTTGCCCATTTTCCTCTTCAGTTGATTGTGCTTTAAAAAAAGTTTGTAGAGCTCTTTATTCTTTTTTTTTTTTTTTTTTTTTTTTTTAAGTTGGTACCAGGAATTGAACCCAGGACTACCTCGTACATGCTAAACAGATGTTCAACATCCGTTCTCCTGGAGCTCTTTATTCTAAATACTCATCTTTTGTTGGCTACATGTTGCAGATTCTTCCCCCACTTTGTAATGTGTCTTTCCACTTTTCCTTAGGTTGTCTTTTGATGAACATTATTTTTCCTGTGGCATTTAATTTTTTTGATTAAGAAAAATGGACCTTTCTTTTTTTAAAACAATGAGACTCTAGGCTTTCCTACTTCATTTTCTCATCAGTGAAGGATTCTCTTTCAGACTTACTCAGATGGCAGTTGTGGCATTGTCGGGCTCAGGTCCTGGCTCTGGTCAGTGGTCAGTTCTCCATGTGGCTAATGCACAGCCTAGCGGCCTGCCTCCCCAGAGAGATGACCAGAGAAGGAGAGAAGACAGGCACCCGGCAGCCAGGCTTCTTGTAGCCTCGCGAGTCAGAAGTGCTAGACATGCCCAGCAAGGCTGCCTGGAGGAGGAGGCATGTGGAGAGGGATGGAGGTAGCCTCAAACCTAATCAGTCTGAGACCATGGAGTTAATTTTATTTCCCCAGCTCTCCCAGCTAAATTAATTCATTACCTAGTTAACAGTCCCTGGTTTTCTTCATTGTAGCTCAGACTGTATGATATTTTTCCATGAAAGATGGATTCTGAATTATTAATACTGTGCAAAATAGCTTCCTGTTCCCCCACTTCAGAAAATAGCTCCCCTTTCCTTCTTTTTCTTCCTTTTGCCTTCCTTCCTGCTTTCCTTCCTTCCTTCCTTCCTTCCTTCCTTCCCTTTGATTAACCTGCGTGCTTATGCAGATAAGCAACCTGCCTGCTTATGCAGTTGTTTGTCTTTCCATCCCTTAGGGGGACTTTGTCCCTGTCCTTCAGTAGGGGTGGGAGGGAGAGCCAGCTGGCTTGGATTTTCGGTTCACAGCTCTGCTGGAGATGGAAGGATGAGTGCATCTGCAGTGGCAGTAACTTCGCAGTCCTTTGTTCTTCTGTTTAGAAATTACCTTTCCTTCAGTTAGTCCATTTTTGGTGCTGGTTTGCTGACAAGCAGCACTTTCTTGTGATACATCACAAGATACTTTCGCTGAGACTCGATTTTCAGTCTTCCTTCCAAATCCTAGGATGCAGGCTGCATTTCCATAAGTCACGTTTGTGGGGTCCCTTCACATTACAAGTCTTTTGAAACTCAAGAAATGCTGCTTTTCGGGTACACCACGTATCAGTCTGGCTGTTATTTCTCTCCTTCATCCTACACTCTGTAGGGTGAGCCACCCACCCGTACCCCACAGTCCTAGTTTTCCTGAGCAGCTTTATTTGGGACTCGGCAATTTATGCTTCTTGCCCTTAAATCCAAGCTAAAAATTTAAATTCTAACCTGAAACACTCAGAACATCTGTACAACAGTAAAACGTCATTTTTTAAAAGCCAGTCTTTTCAGAAGAGTCTAGACCAATAAGAGAAAAATTATTAATATAATTCTTTTATGCACATTTAGTTTCTATCAGAATTTTTTAATTTAATTTTTAAGATTTTTTAGTTAACAGAATTTTGAGGTTTATTTGGATCAGGAAAGTAATCTAAAATATACCTCTAGGTACACTTAAATTAGGAATTGCTAAAATAATACATACTCTACAGATGGTGTGAGTTTTTAAATTTACATTTATAACTCTGATGTTATAGAACTTTATAAGTATTAAAAATATATTCTTTAATATTATTAACTTAATTACTTAATAGAGTTTTCAAAGTGACATGTCAGAGCCTTCAAAAAGCTTTACAGTCTGTCTTGCTTCTACTTACTAATGATTTACAATTATCATAAATCTCTGCTCATATTTCCACTCTTAACCGTGCCACTGATAATTTGCCTAAAAGAGACTTAGGCTTAAAATTAAAGAAAAAAGATAGAATTCTGTGTACTAGATTTGGATTTAATATATTTCTTCAAAAGTTTTTTGGTTATAGCCAGTACATTGGCCTGTCTTAGCATTCAGAGCACAATATCAGTAATTCAACTCCAGCTTTCAGAAAAAAAGAATAAATTACAAATTAACATTCACTGTGGTAGTTTTCAACCTTGTAAAAAAGGCTCTTTAAATATTCTCTCTAAAAAGTAGGTTACTAGGAATAAAGACCTCCACACCATTCTTTAAAACCAGTGGTTGTAAGTTGTAAACCATAAAAACATAAAGTCATGTACTCCCTAGTCCACCCAAGAACCAGAACATTCCTCGCATCTCCAGAACGACCCACAGCCATGTCTCTCCGTTTGCAGTGTTAGCCGTCTTGGCCCAGAAGGATTTTTTTTAGGTCTTGGTGATCCTGATATCCTACTGTGCTTTCTTTTTGTGCCCATTCCTGAGAGAATTCCACAGAGAGATTCTTCTCCATGACGTTATATAAACATTCTACAGGGAAGGCCAATTATTTAGCCTGTTAGCTAGAACTCCAAAGAGGGTGATAACTTGCTTTTATCTAGTGGCGATTTCAAAGCTGTTGTAAATTTTCACAGTGCTGCTATAGATCTTCCTCCTCCCTAACTCTTCTTGAATGTGTTTATCTACCAGGAATCTTTCTGGGCAGGAGAGAAAAGAGAATTCTTCCTTTGAGTTGACTCTTTTTGCCCTTCCTGCTTTGGGGCTCTGATTTAACTCAGTATTCCAAGAGTAACAAGCTCTTCTGCAGATTAAGGGATTTGGCGTTCTATTGTCTGCAGAGAACTTCTAGCTAGCCCTTTGGTTTAGAGTGGCTTCTATAAACTGCATATTGCAGTGCTGTTTTGTTTTAAAATAGGATATCTTGAACGCCCCTTGCTCTTGATGTCATGGAAATGCGTTTGATTCCGTTTACCACCTTTTGCCGTTGTTCTCCTGATCTTCCTTTGCACAGTTTTCCCATGACCTCTCCTTTGATTCCAGGTGCAGAAAGACACGCATGGGGGGGGGGAGTCACATTAAAAGGGACCATCCTTCTGGTTTAAATTATCATTTATAGCAGGGGTTTATTACCTACTGATTTGTTTAAAGATGGAACAGTGCTGAGAACCATGGCTCTCTGCTAAGAAGCTGCATTGGAGTCCGCAGACCACTTTTAAATCATTCCCTCCTTTAGCGCACAGATACTGAAGTCTTACAGTTTATTCCCCTTTGATAGGGAATGCACACAGTAGGTACTCAATAAATTACTTGGAGGTTTCTTTGTTGTTGGTTTTTTTTTCCTGCTAAACTGAGCTACATGCTCAATAAATACATTTTTATTTTTCTTCCAGATCTCCTGTTTCCCATTGACATTACCTTGGTCAAGAGGGAGCATGATTTTTTGGACAGAGATGCCACTGAGGCTTTATGCAGGTAAATGAAAATGTTTTGAGTATTTTATTTATTTGTTTGTATGTTTTATCTTTTAAAGAAAATAATTCTTGTCGTGGAAGGGTTTTGCTCTTCTAATTATGTTAAGTCTTTGATTAACAGATGGATTTAGTGATTTAATTCATTATAAGTCATGGACCTTTTAATTTAAATATTCAATAAAATCTTATTATTTAGCATTGTCATTAGAATTTGAGTAAGAGCACTCAAATAGCACTGTTCCATATGTGATACGTGTGGTGATAGCTTGAACCAGCCAGATGGTTTGGAAGCTTGGTGCAGATCTTGTTTAAAGGCAGAAATTGACTACACAGCCCAGACCAGATACCTTACCAGTTACAGGCAAAGCTGCTGCCACGTTGAAAGGCGATAACACCCTCAGAACAGTGAGTGAGTGGTCTGGGTCAGGGCAGCCTGGAGTAGGGACCACTGTTTGAATTCCAGGGAAGCTTCTCTGAACCGCCTCAGTTTCTCCAGGTACAAAATGGTAACAAATAGGATTAAATAAGGCTGTAAAAACCTCAGCACAACCCTTAACATACAGTAGGACAGGCAGTAAAGCCAGCATTGGTGTTAAGTGTTGAATAAAACCCTCAGAAACCCTCCTTCACTGTTCCTGGAAACCCAGATGGAGGAGCAGCGTGCAGGTTTTAGTGGAGCAGAAGTGATAACACCTGGAGCAGACAATCCCTGGACACAGGAAACCTTCAGGAGCTTCCTGACAGTTTTATTCATTTTCAGTTACTCATCCTTTGTGATTTTTCTCAAAACTTAAGCAATAAAAGCTAAATTCTGGAAATAATTATGCACTGACAAAATCCACGTGTTGATTTGATTACAAAATTAGAATAAAGTCTCTTTCATCTCAGTATTCTATTTTAACTTGAAGAAACATCAGTAAGGTAGAACGATAGATACCCAATATGTTTTTCCTCTTTGTAAGCAAAGAAAGCCATTGGGGCTCGTGAAAGTATTTTTTTTGTCTTATATAATTACAGTGTTGTCTGAGGCAGCTAACTGAAACAGTGGTTTTAGGGAAAAGTAGGTAGGATATTTAGAACGGTGTATGGAATAGACAAATTCTCATGGTTCAAGAAAGAAAAAAACACCACCATAGCGACCACAGAAACACAGTCACTTTTCTATTCTGTTTAAATGACTGCTTAGAAATGTCCAGGGCACGGACACATCTGATTTCGAGTTCTGCATTGTTGTGAGTCATATCAGAGCCAAGTCAACTGGAATGAAGAAATGTCTCTAATGCAGTTGAGAGGGAAAGAAGTCAGCATCCGGAAGGGGGCCCCAGACATTTTTAAGATGTTTTAATGCTTAGCTATGGAGCAGAATTGCTTTATTTTCAGCTCGCCATTGGTGATAAGCCATATGAGTGAGGTCACTCATAAACAGGGGAAATTCAAGCGTTACCTCAGGTCGTCCACGTCACACATTTTGAGCCTCTTAGTGAGTGGGCCCTCTCAAGCTCAGCATCTTCGAAATCCCTGGGTCACAAAAATACGACTTCACCACTTGCAGCCCAAAGGCTGAGTACATTATTTTGGAACTATCACTCAATTGCAAAATCACATTTTCCCGTTCTGAAGAAAAGTGCGTCCTAGGCTTTGCAGGGCTGACCTATAGGAAGAGACCTCTGTGTGCTTTGGCTGCAGTTCACACTGGCTCTGAGCACCATTCGAAAAGCCAGCAACTTTGAAGAAAATGAATCTGGGCTTCCTTAAAAGCTGGAACAATTTTTATTTGTCAAGTCTTTCTTGGAAATTTATTCCTTTTTGTTAAGGACCTTGAACGATAACCACAGCCACAGCATATTCTGATCGGACTTCACTTTTCTTTCATACGTAGAATAACATCTTACGGGTTAGCTGTGAGAAGGAAATGCAGTGATGCATTTGCTGTCAAAGTACTTTAAAACTTACCAGGCCCAAATCTGAAGAACTTTTGAGTATGTGAAGAAAAGCTCATAGTGGATTTTCTTTGTAAAGTGAAATCCTTCAGAATTTCACAGTCCCAGTCATCACCTTGTTTGTAATGGAAAACCCAGGGTCCACATGTTCACACAGATGAACTTTTCTTGGGAAATTATTCCCCTTCTGAGAGCCATTTACAGTGTATTTCAAGCACCATCCTCTGAAGCGCCTGACAAGTTCTGAACTGTCAGCAGAGTGGTTGGGGTCCTTGTTTTCCTGCTTATGGGAAAGTCACCGCATGTGCTAAACCAGCATGTCCCATGGAATTCAAGGGCCAGCAAATAAGGAAGCTGTCATGTTTGAAGTGTTGCCTTGTGATTTGTGAGGTTCAGACTTCGTTGAGGTATTTTGAACAGCTGATACACCGTCTGGGGCGTACCCTGTGGTGTGCGGCCTACGTATGAGATCCTGTATGAGGTAGCATGGTTACAGGACCTCAGCTTAACCGTTTCACAAAATAATCCTGGCACCCCACTCCCTTTTCTTGGACCGTATTTTACACCCAGATATTACACATGGTCCCGTGTACACACTAGCATTCTGCTCAGTGAAAGATTTGTTATAAACATTCACATACCTGTAACGTTTGCTGATCTTACAGCTCGTTTGGTTAAAATTCTGGTAGGAGCTGATCTCTTAACGTGTCTACTTAGGGCAGAGGACTTGTAGAGTTAATGCTTTTTTTGAATACACGATTAATACTGAAATTTGGTAATGACCAAATGTTACAATTATGGGACTACTAGGTTTGGGGGATGAAGTTAGACCGATAACCTGGCATTCTTAAGACACACACTTGTGAGAGGTTTTTGTCTTCATTTCCTTGGGAAAATTGGCTTTTGTCCCAACAGTCTTGCTTGCTTTGCTGCATAATCCAACCCTGATCATAAGGCCAAGATTATGAGATGGCTCTACCCAATATTAATCCTGGAGGGAGTACCTTGTCTTGAAGCATATGGCTAGACAATATTGTAAACTGTGATCTACTGGAAATATCTCAGTTAATTGCCTCTCGTGAAATGTTCGCTTCTGAAAAATATTCCTTGTTGTTATTTCCCTTTGGAGTTAAAACCAGCTCCTCCTATAACACCGAAGCATTTAGGAAATAAGGTGATGGCATGTAATGCAAAGGAGATGGCCATTCTCTTATCTTCAGAATATACTTTGTTGTAAGACAGCCCTTAAAACGCCCAAGCATCTACTTTGTCACTGTTTCTGTTCAGTTAAAAAGGAAGCAAGTAGTTTTTTTAAAGCGTTTGGCACTAATTCCAAGAAAATAAACTTTTTAAGAATCAGAATCATTTTTGTCAAAGTTTTCTTAGGAAATGGTTCCTTTTTCCTTTCTCACTCTTCTCTTCTGCCTCTCCTTGTTTTCGTTTCGAGTCTGATGGGGCCCAATCCCCGACCGCTGTGCTTTTTTATCAGGGTGTTTGCAGCGCCATGCCGCCAGGCTCGCCCACCCGTGTCCTCCCTCGCTCTTCAGAGCAAGGTACAGGTTGCCCAGCAGACAAGACGGACACGTTCCTGCTGAGCCAAGCCTTGGAGCACCCTCCAAGGATGAGAATGTGGACAGATGGATTGGGAGACCAGTGTCTCTGCTATTCATTTGAGAACTCATCCTTACGATAATCCATCACTAATTAATGATTACCAGCACTCATGCTTATCTTTTTAGAAATTAATACAGAATTTGATATTCTGGATCTGCCTTTAGCAAGATCTGTGACCTCTCAAACCCCATCTCCTCAGCTAGGAAAGGAGTGTGAATGGTAAAATCCGTGCTGTGGGGTGGTTGTGAGGGTGAAGAGGAGCTCATAGGTCTGAGTGCCTCGCGGGCGCCTGACCCAGCGTGAGCGCCGGTGCCCTCCCCTGTCCTGGCACTGCCTCTCTGCGTGCGGGTACGGAGCCGCTGGCAGGCATTCCTTCGGGTCCTAGGGACAAATGACTATTGAGCTGCAAAACTTTAATGCCCTTGGCTTGGCGCTACCAAAATACAAAGATAGCATTGCTCTTTATAAAACTGCCCTGCTGGTCCCTCTCCTTTGACTTCAACCCCCCACTCCCATAGGCTTCCATGCCTAGTAAATTCGGTTACAAACACGACTCAACCATTAAAGCCCAGATAAAGTCAAGTGGGTATTAGGTTACCGTGATGAATGAATGAAACCCAGACCTAGGACTAACTAATGATTCCGGATTCTCTAACTCTTGACAACATTTGAGAACCACAGTACTGTGGTTATAAGTCGTTGAAGTGGGTGATGCCCCAGAGAGGACGTTACAGCCACTCGTTTCGAAGGTCTGACGATTCTTTCTTAGTTACTTGTTTTCTCTCCACCCCCCCCCTCCAGAGACAATTTTCTTCAACACAGACTCTCAGGTTATCTTGGTTTGTTCTATAAACAGGCGCTACCCACCTAATCTGTGAAATCAAAGGTAGTCTTATCAGGCAGGCGAAAATCTTTTCTCTCCTGATGCCTCACAGTTGTTAGTTGTAAGAGCAGGGTCAGGAAGATAAAATCTTGAGGAGAGGTTATCTGGTCCATTTGAATTTGTATGAATTAATGCTCCTATCCTATGAAAATATAAGAGTTACAATTTTAAGAAAAACTAGAAAATTAATGGGGAGAGCCATGACACAAAACAACAAATGGGACCTGTTTAAGGTTGATTTGAGGAAGCCTGAGTGATGGGTAACCTGTAAAATGTTAGAAACAATTGGGGCTGAAGAGCTGTCGTTTACATTTTTTTACATACCATTTATTTCGGCATATTTGAAGGATTTCTTTTTTCAGCTATTCCATTATTTGCCAGTAAGGTTCTGTTTTTTGTCAGTTTTCTTAAGTCTTGCATTTTCAATGAAACTAAATTATTTCCCTGATTTTAAAATTAGCATTACTGTTTGGCAAGTTAAAAGTATTAAACATTAATATGACTCCTATTCCAAAGAAAAATCAGTTAGATTATTTCATGCTTATTTTAAAAGTGTGTTTTGATCCTTGAACCTACAGTATACACATTTTTAAAATAATCATTGTCTTGTCCTGTGTATAAGGAGTTGTAAAAATAACTGGGTATTAAGAGAGGGCTCAAATTGGTACAAGAACTCTCTGAATTCTTAAAACAGGCTGGCTAAGATTATTATTTGTCAGAGATAACTAAAAATTCTTTTGTTTTTTATTTGAATTTTGACTTAGGATAGATGGTTTTGTATATAAGAACTCTCTCTTTTTAAAACAGGCTAAGATTATTTGTCAGCGATAACTAAAGATTGTTTTGTTTTTTATTTGAATTTGATTTGAGGTAGAATGCACTATTTATTTGGCATTGGTTGGTTCCTGCTGTTGTTTTTGTCGTTGGCTTTTATTCCTTGGCTCTATGTAGAGCTACCTGCAGGGTCAGCAGAGGTTTTTGGGAGAGTTATTTTCTCACCGCAGCTGTTGGTTCCATTGTAGAATGAGGCATCTGACAGTACCGTCACCTTGTGCCAATTTACTATGAAGTAATAAAATTAAATGAAAGGCATATAAAGGTGTTCTTAAGCGACTCACTTTTTAAAGAAGTTTCTAATACTCTTATAAAAATTACAGATATTAAATGGTTCAGAGAAACTTATTGAGCATGTCAATTGTTGGGAAAAACATGTTTACCCACTCATCAGTCATTTCTTATTTTTGCTAATATTGTTTCTTTGCCCCATAGGCGTCTCAATACTTTGAACAAATGTGCGGTGATGAAGCTAGAAATTAGTCCTCATCGGAAGAGAGTGAGTATATAAAATGTATACTAGGATGGGAGGAAATCAGACAAACCCAAAATCAGATGATATGTTTTTAAGTAGGTTTTGTTTCTCAAACTCTTTATTTCCTTCTTCTAAAACATCTATATTTCAGTGTCATGGTCAAGATTACCAAAGACTGTGTTGCTTTAGGTGGTTGAAACCAACAGTTGCAGCCAGCCAATAAATTGTATTTTACCACTCTTTATGGAACCCAGGACCTCATACATGGGAGGCAGTTACTCAACCCCTGAGCCACACACGCTCCCTTTACCACTCTTTTTGATCTGAACAAATCATCTGTTTTACCTAATTAACTTAATGCCTGCCTCATAGTAAAGGGATGAGGCTTAAGGAATCCCAGTGGATTTTGCTTTGCTCCCTATTGAAAATCAAACTAAAGTTCTTTGGGAACTATTCTGTCTTCCCATTTGTAACAGTAATAGCTATGTTTCAAAGCTCTATAAATGAGAGTGAAGGTTGTCTTGTGGAATATTGAAGAATAATAAGATTTGGAAGGAGGAAAGGAGTTGGAGAAGCGAGGGAGGACAGAGAATCCCACACATTCTTAGTCCAGTGGTGGTGCATAACTGAACTGGATGCTGTTTCCTTCTCCATATGAAATGTGAGGGCCTTTTATGAGATCATAGGAGAAGAAGCGGGCGTAGTCCTGGCAGTGACTGCCACCAATGACAGTAAACAGGAATCAGTTTGGTCAAAGAACATGCTTCTGACCCTTCAGAGTGCAAATTCTAATTATCCTCAAGTCCCTGGCCTGCGACAAGCTGCCTTTTGGGCACTGAAGCCTTTTAGAACCCCAGCAGTACTCACTGAGCTGTGTCGAAGAGCACACAAGTCCATTCTAAGTGCTCTCTACTCACGTCCTGCGAAGGTGGGTCGTAGGTTATTGTCCACACTGGTGGAAAAGATAGGTAGCAGGCCGAGTTGTGTGTCTAAGATGCAGAGGTTTGTGTTACAGCACAACCCTGTGTCCTGCACATAAGTCAGGCGCTGTCCACCAAGATGTTACCTAGCGTTTGTGAATGTAGTATGCTGTCCAGACCGGGCATCTGTGAAGCCTTGTTAAATTGCCCATGGCATGCCTGAGGTTGAAATTTCACAGGGCAGTTATGGCATTTGCTCTTGCCGGTGTCTGGTGGGGGAGGGGAAGAAAAAGAACAGGTAAGGGGTGGGAAAGTATCGGACTATAAAGAGACGTGTCTCCATTAGTCTGTTATGAGAGCTTGTGAACTTTCAGGGTGGCGAGAGATTTAAGTTACCACTCTTCATAGTGCCTGCAAACGACCTTTTGAATTGCAGAAGGGAATATAAAACACATACTACCAGCAGCACATTTGGAGGCAGGCCAGAGGGAGTTCTGCCCGTGGCTGACTGCAGTTCAAAATATTTTGCATACCTGGAATTTTCACTGATCTCAGAGGTTTCCTCTGTGAGCAAGTAAAGAACAGTCTGTGGGTCCGAGATCCACAAAATGGCTCTTATTTAGCTTGTAACGTTTGGCCAGGCTTTCTCCTGGTAAATTCTTTAAATATACCTTTGTTGTTGAGAAAATCATAAATTAAAGGTCATAAGGGGAGCGTCGCCGCTGGCCGTGCATTTAGCGCGGTCTCCTGCCATCTGGCCTTAGCATGCGTCCTTCCTGCTATCTGCCGGTCCCCGGGTAAGAGGCTCCGTTCTGTCCTTGCAGAGTGAGGATTCCGACGAGGATGAGCCTTGTGCAATAAGTGGCAAGTGGACGTTCCAGAGGGATAGCAAGAGGTGGTCCCGGCTTGAAGAGTTTGATGTCTTTTCCCCAAAGCAGGACCCAGTCCCCGGGTCCCCCGACAGCCCGCACCTGGAGACTGCCGCGAGCCACGAGAGCGTGCTGAGCGAGCTCAGCGAGCGCCAGGACGCGTCCTCCGCCCGCAGCCTCGGCAGCACGGGCAGCCTCCCCAGCCATGGCCCCCGCGGCGGGGACAGCGCGACGCCGCGGACCAGCTCGGTGGTCAGCGAGGGCTCCGCCGGCGCCTTGGCGGGCCGCCAGGCCTCCTCCTGCAGCCTGCCCTCCCCCAGGGAACTGTCCAGCTTCCGCTTCGGCACGAAGGGCCCCGAGAAGAACGCCAAGTCCAAGGCGCGCAGCCTGCTGAAGCGGATGGAGAGCCTCAAGCTGAAGGGCTCCCACCCCAGCAAGCACAGGGCGCCCTCCAAGCTGGGGCTGCTCATCAGCGCGCCGGTGCTGCAGGAGGGCGTGGACGAGCAGAAGCTGCGGCAGCTCAACTGCGTGGAGATCTCGGCCCTCGACGGCAACCACATCAACGTCCCCATGGTACGAAAGAGGAGCATCTCCAGCTCCACGCAGACCAGCAGCAGCAGCAGCCAGTCTGACAGCAGCGCCGTCAGCTCCCCCAGCCCCGTGGCCCGCAGCCTGAGCGCCTGCAGCAAGCGCGGAGGCATGTACCTGGAGGGCTTCGACCCCTTCAGTCAGGCCACCCTTCACGGCGTCGTGGAGCAGAACTTCAGGAACTGCGCGAGCTACCCAGAGGACACGGTGTTCTACATCCCAGAGGACCACAAGCCTGGCACTTTCCCCAAGGCCCTCTCCAACGGCACCTTCTCTCCCTCCGGAAGTAACGCCTCCGTGAACTGGAGGACAGGAAGCTTCCACGGCCCTGGCCACATCAGCCTACGGCGAGAAAGCAGCAACGTCGGCCCCACGGAGCTTAAGAGACGCGGTTCCTGCAGCTCCATGAGCAGCCGCCTGAGCGTCTACGACAACGTGCCCGGCTCCGTCCTCTACGCCAGCTCGGGTGACCTGGCAGACCTTGAGAACGAGGACATCTTCCCGGAGCTGGACGACATCCTCTACCACGTGAAGGGCATGCAGCGGATAGTCAACCAGTGGTCAGAGAAGTTTTCCGACGAGGCCGACTCCGACTCAGCCCTGGACTCGGTCTCTCCGTGCCCGTCCTCTCCAAAGCAGATCCACCTCGATGTGGACAACGACCGAGCCACACCCAGTGACCTGGACAGCACAGGCAACTCCCTGAATGAGCCCGAAGAGCCCTCCGACATCCCCGAAAGGAGGGATTCTGGGGTTGGGGCTTCCCTGACAAGGTCCAATCGGTAAGAGCTTTTCCTCTCCCTGCAGCCTGGGGAGGGGAGGTCAGAAAGGGACTCCTTCTGCTGAGTGGCATTCACAGCCAATCGGGTTCCTAAGGAAGGCGTCAGCCCAGAACATCCTCACTTTGGAAAAAGAGCGCAGTAGAAGTTGAGTCCTCAGACCCTGAAACTCAGGTGCCGGCAAGCAGCCCATGGCTGATTCGGCACCTGCCTGTTCGAAAGCCTTTGCGCTCACTCGCGTCCCCCCGCTCTTCTCTCACAGGCACAGACTGCGATGGCACAGTTTCCAGAGCTCCCACCGGCCGAGCCTGAGCTCTGCATCCCTGCAGATTAACTGCCAGTCTGTGGTCCAGATGAACCTGCTGCAGAAATACTCGCTCTTAAAGTTAACGGCCCTGCTGGAAAAATACACGCCTTCTAATAAACACGGATTTAGCTGGTAAGAATTGAAACTGCTCGGTGCGTTGTCATTGAAAATTTCGTTTTGGGTCAGCTCCCTGAGGCTGTCCCAACACTAAGTACATATCGGTTCTTTGTGTTATCAATATCTTTGTTAGATCGATCTGCTGCAATCTACATTCGAGACCACATCCGATACTGTCTAAACCCGTATAGTTTAGGGAATCGCCTGCAGGGTTGATTGGTTGACTTTTCAGCTCTTGCCAGTTGAGGTGAGAATGCACTTCTCTTCTGTGGAGTAATGAATAGCTCGCCATAGGTAGATCTGTGTACAGTATCAGATCATATTTATGGAAGGAAAGAAAGTGTAACGCTCGGGTTATAAGGCATCTTTGAAATATTTAATGTGTGCATAGTAGCTGGCCTCATAACCCTGCTTGTGTATGTATTTATGAACCATTTTTAATGCGAATGTTTGCAGCAGAACTCAAAAGCCTTATCTGGGTAAAGAGTTCAGGTTATGTTTTTTTCCAGCAAAGATTCTCAAAACGGTGAGTAATAAATTTAAGAAATGTGTTACTCTAAGATATTACAGGCTAAAATATCAGTAAAGATGAGATTTGTTGGTTGAATTGTGCATAATTACTTTTGGAAATCACGGCAAGGCCCTCCGTGTGTGTGTATGACGTGAGATGTAGTTTGTTAGGCGGGATGGGTCATGGATATGACCTAATCTGCGCAGATCTTACTTTTCCTAATAGCAGCATAAAATGGAGACATCCCTCTAGGCTGACATCTCAGTGCGTTTTGCGATGTCTACTGGGTATCCTTAGTCTCTCACGAATCTGAGTTTTTATTGTGCAGTTGCTAACGCCTGCTTTTTATAAAAATGGAGAAGTCCATCTCACTAGTAGTTCTGTAGCAAACCAGCACTGCTTGAGAGGTTGGACAAAGCCACGTAACTGTTCTCTGTCCAGCTCCTCCTCTGCTCAGGACGTGTAGCGAGTTAAACTTCAGCATCAAAGCACCTCCTGTTCAAAGGCTGTTATTATGTGAGCCCTGCCAAATACAGAAGTTGTTTGTTCTGAATGACAGAAATAAGTATTGAACGGTTTATCCCCACATGCTTCAGATTCTCGGTGGAGAGCGTAATGTGTTCTTTCTACGTTCCACTGTTGGGCTTTTCTCCCCTGACAGAGCGAGTATTATGCACACTCAGAGTTGGATACCGTATACTTCACTGTATGGAAATACAAACGTGGCCCTGCTCTTTGGGTTTACCTTTCCTAGAGCTCTAACAGTACCATGTGGTGGCTGTCGGTGAGCACTTAAAGCAGAGTGGACTGTCTTCTGCCCGGTTCCTCTGTGCTTTAGAGTAATATTTTCCCTGCGGGCTATTTAAAAACTGCATGCTTTAGATTCTCATTTTGGAATACCCCACCCCTTCCCCTCTCCCCACTCCCTGCTTCCCACCAAACCCTCAAGAATCTAAAAGTCCCTAATACTTCTTGAGCTCCGGTCAGTTTTTCCAGTGAGTCAAAACCAACTAAAAGCCTCACACAGTGGAAGCCATGGAGTGGAGAGAGATTCTACACAGAGCCCCTTCCTGTTCGGCCTTGCCCTTTCTCGGCCCCTTCGGAGAGGTCACTCGTGGAGCTGAGGTTCCGGCTGGACGGCCTTCGTGCGTGACACCGGTTTCCTGATGTTCAGGACTCCGGGGGCCCTGGGGTAGGCCCACAGAACCCTCCTTGTTCCCTTTTCCACCTTCCCTGCAAAACCTGAAGATGCTTCATTCTCCGGGGCCCTCGGCAGGAGACGTTGTTTTGACCTCGGGCCCTTCGCCGTGGCCCGCTGTGCAGTTGTGGAGTTTGGTTCTCATTAGGGTAAACCAGCATCCTGTGTTTGCTATTCTCTCATCCAGCATCCCTGGATCCTTTTTACCCTAAATGCCTCGGCTCTCATCAAGAACTTACACGTGATTCTTTTCAGGATGAATGGGACTTGTTTTTCAGACCCTGCCGTGAGGTACCTAGTCGGGGTACCACGTGTTGTCCTCTGCTTCTATTCTCTCCTGTCCTGCCACTTTGTAAGAACACCCCTCCGCTCCCTTGAGCGCACAGACTGCGCTTCTCAGGGCTAACGGTGAAAGGAGAAGCCCCAGCTGAGGAGAGGTGACCTAAGTCCACAGGCCCAGCTCTCCGAAGGCCGGCCGTGCCATCGGCAGAATGCTCTGCCGTGGTGGAAATGTTCTCATCCACTGTGGCAGCTCCTAGCCACGTGTGGCCAGTGAGAGCTGGTACTGTGCCCAGGGCAACGAATTGGGAGTGCGACCTGATGTAAATTAAATCGCCACCGTCACAGGTGGACTAGAGCGGCTCTAGAGCCCGCTGGGCTGAGTAGGGTCAGACAGGTAAGCGTCCGTGTTTTCTTCCCTCTGTACTCTTTTGAAGGGCTGTGCCCAAGTTCATGAAGAGGATCAAGGTTCCAGACTACAAGGACCGCAGTGTGTTCGGGGTCCCTCTGACCGTCAACGTGCAGCGCACGGGGCAGCCGCTGCCGCAGAGCATCCAGCAGGCCATGCGCTACCTCCGCAACCACTGCTTGGATCAGGTGGGAGCCGCTGCCCGCCCGCGGGCCCCCGGCCGGGAGCACCCCACCGCGTCGTGCTTTCCTCCTGACACTCACTGCTTTCCTCCCGACAGGTGGGGCTCTTCAGAAAATCGGGGGTCAAGTCCCGGATTCAGGCCCTGCGCCAGATGAACGAGAGCGCCGTGGACTGCGCCAGCTACGAGGGCCAATCGGCTTATGACGTGGCAGACATGTTGAAGCAGTATTTCCGAGATCTCCCTGAGCCACTAATGACAAACAAACTCTCGGAAACCTTCCTGCAGATCTACCAGTGTACGTGCTCTTTGATCTTAACGGCCCTTGGCCTTTGAGGAAGATTGGTTCCACCTGAAGCCTCCCGCTTCCTTTGATGTCATTCTCTCGAGCCCTCATGGTGACCTCCGGGAAACATATGTGTCGTCACCTTCTTCCTTCAGCCTCCTTGCTTGTGGAGCAGGTTTCTGTATGCTTACTGGATAATGCAGAAATAAATTTCCCTTAGTTACAAGAGCAAGTGTACCTGTTTACCAGGAGCTAGCTCTTTAGTTTCTAGATCAGTGATCTCTTAGGTGCTTAAAAAGAGCAGGTGCCACAATCTCTCTCTCAGCCTCGCCTAGAGACATTGCCTTTGCTTCTTCCCATCTCTCTACCAGGGCTGTGTATTTACAATTTCACAGGTGTCTGTGTGTTTTATCTTGGCTGTAAAATGAATAAATAATCTTTTTCTGTTACTCATCTCCACTTCTCCCAGAAATACTTGAGAAAACAGTGCCCATGCCTTCCTCACTCTTAAGTAAAGCTTAAAGCAAACAGTTGTCTAAATTAATGATCACGATGAGGGTTATAGCTTTTACAGCCCTGTGTTTTTCTTGGCACGGGGTGCTGTTACAGCACTGTAATTTCAAAGCACATTCTCTTAGCGCTCAAATTGTCTGTAGAATGCTGGACCTTATTTTATGAGAAATGGAGCCGCTCTGGATTATTTCACTCTTTGTTTCATCCTTTCATATTTTATAAAAACACAGGTCAAAATTTCCCCACCAAGGTATTTGTTATGTATTGTAACCATGGAGCTGTTTAATCAGTCTGTCCTATGGAGCGTGCATTTAGGTGACTTGATTTTTCTACCACATGCTTTTTGAAAGATTTGCTTGGTGTAAAAGAAACCTCGGAGTTCAGTTTGGTGTTCTCCCCATATGTACTATTTTATGGGTGTATTTGTCAAGCATATATTTTCATGATAGCCTCTCAGTATGCTTTGTCAACCTTAAGAAAATACTAGTTAAATAAATCTATTGTTTAAATTCAGTATTTTATCAACCTGCTTTTTCTCCATTTTGAAAATGAGCAAACTGGTTAAAAGTATGAAAGCCCCCTGGAGATCCTGGTCATTTTGTAATCAAAGCTAAGAGATTGCAATTCTTACCCTCTGGTACAGTTCTTACCCAAGACTTCTCGTCGCAGCTAAGCAAAGTTAACAGTTTATAATGTTTTTGGCAATTAGAATGGTAAACTAGGGATTTTTTAAAGTACTTAGAAGAGAAGAACTGTTCTGTAAACTGAAAGAACAGACGTTGTCTGGAAGTGAACTCAGAGGAGAGGGATTCAGGAGTGTGTTGGCATTGCACCAGGCAAGACATACTTGAGGGTCGTGACGCTAGTGGCAGTCACTAATTTCTCCCCTATTAACCTCTAAATACACTTTCCGCAAGTGCTCGTTCAGTTCTTGGCTGAGGTACTTGATGCCGCTGTTTGCTTTGGGATGTGCATGGAGAATTTCTGAGCTGACAGGAGATGCTGTGTTGTGCAGATGTGCCCAAGGACCAGCGCCTCCAGGCCATCAAGGCCGCCATCATGCTCCTGCCCGACGAGAACCGGGAGGTCCTGCAGACGCTCCTCTATTTCCTGAGCGACGTCACGGCGGCTGTGAAGGAAAACCAGATGACGCCGACCAACCTGGCCGTGTGCTTAGCGCCTTCGCTCTTCCACCTCAACACCCTGAAGAGAGAGAATTCTTCTCCGAGGTATGGCTCAAACGAGGTGTGTTGGCATTGGATCCTCACCCGAGCCGGCGCGAAGGACTTAGGCCCCCTGCCTGCACGGCCCACTCGCCTGTTCTGCGCTTGCCTTCCTTTCCACTCAGTCCTGGGGGTGGTGGACGGCCTCGGTGCACCCAGGTTCTGAGGCGGATTTGGATCCGCGCTTTAGGATGGCAGGTGTTTACTCTGAGGCTTCCCAGAGCCCCTGAGGCAGGCCTAATAATGTCATCCTACTTTCTGCCAGCAACGAATCATGCAGATTTACTGCCCTCAGAAACTGCCGCCTCGGCCTCCTCGTGGTCGGTAAAGCCATGCATCCGGTTAAAAGGCTTGTCATCTCAATTCAGGATACGTGGGGGATGGGAGTGGCCATGGCGAAAGTCAGGGAATCTGAAAAATAGCAAAGGCTGATATTGACCGAGCATTTGCTCTGCTACAGGCACAGGCCTACCCCTGTTTGGTCATTATTTCATTTAATCTTCCCAACAACCAGGCAGAGATACTGTTAAGAATCAGTTGACACAGGAGGAAAGCGAGGCTGAGGGGAAGGTTAGTCAAGTCAGTCCCTTGCCCTTGCCTGACAGGAAGAAATGGCAAGGTCACCTTGAGCTTCTTCCTACACGCCTGTCTCATGTGAGGACCTTACATATCCCCACACACTAAGTCCATCTGGCTGTGTGCCTCAGCTCCAGAGGAAATTGACAAGTCGCTCTCAGCTAGAGGCCTGAGGCCTAGGTGTGCTGGTTGAAGTCAGCTTTGCTTCTAAAAGCCATATAGTGCCTAAGTGTCCTTTTGTTAACTGGTTCTGAGATTTACTGGCACATTCCAGCTTTAATGGGATAGAGAACTAGGGATGAGTGGAAGAGAGATCAGATAAGATTACCACAAAGCCCAAAGAAACAATAGATTTATCCCTCACCTTTGGAAGGGGATTCTGTTTATTTAACAGGAAGAATAGTGACACTCTTTACCCAGACCCCCTGTCAGAAGCTGCCTTTCTCCCTTCCCACCACACATACAGGACCTGCCAGATGCCCTATTTAAAGTAGAAAGCTATATAATGTAATCATTTTAAATGACCCGGATTTCATGGAAAACAGTCTCTCTAATGTACTTTGTGACTTGCTTATACAACTTTGAGAACCTCTCGTGACCAAAGTAAAGCCCTCTTAACGGCACACAGGCTCCTCTGAAATGTTTCCTCTCTCCTTTGGGTTTCCTTGATTAAAAAGATAGAAATATTTGACTCTCCCTCCCCTTTATTCCCATTCTACCTAGGGTAATGCAAAGAAAACAAAGCTTGGGCAAGCCAGACCAGAAGGACCTGAGTGAAAACCTAGCTGCGACACAGGGGCTGGCCCATATGGTCGCTGAGTGCAAGAAGCTTTTCCAGGTAAGCAGCTGGGGAGGCTCCTCCGGTAAGAGGCCAGCTGTTCACATCACACAGAAAAATCAGTACCTTTCTGAAGGGCCTGGGCTGCCTGCTGTGCCTCACAGAGCCAGCCGTGGTTTCTGCCCTGCCACCCCCAGCGCTGGGCGCTGAGGACGGTGTAGGAAGGCGAACCTTCCTTTTTCTTCTCGTGTTCTTCACAGGTACCTGAGGAAATGAGCCGCTGTCGCAATTCCTACACTGAACAAGAGCTGAAGCCCCTCACTCTGGAAGCACTGGGCCGCCTGAGTAGGGATGAGTCCTCTAACTACCAGCACTTCCTCCAGAACTGTGTAGACAGCCTGTTTAAAGAGGTCAAAGAGAAGTTTAAAGGCTGGGTGAACTGCTCTGCTTCTGAGCAGGCTGAACTGTCCTATAAGAAGGTAAGTCTTGTCAGCCAGCTGAGTTCCAGTAGTTGGCAGTTGGGTTCCTCAGGGTCAGGACCCTTTTGCCAAGAATGCTTTCCTGGGGACCAGACACGGGACCATTCCTCACTGAGCCAGGCAGCCAGTTGATTCAGGTTCCCAAGTAAGAGTAGAAACCAGTCAGAAGAGGGTGATACTCGTCTAACACTATTCCCAGTGAAATCCTTTGGTTCCTCAGAATCATCCCAGGATTGCCTAGATGTTTCACTGATCATATTGGGCTGTAGGGCCTTTTATGGCATGCTTAAGTTTTTCCATAATTCGGTCAGAATCCCCTTGCACTCTTCCCTGTTTCTGCTCTTGGCCCTTTAGTGAACAGGTTGTGCTTGGTAGGGGCGTGAGAGGGGATTAACTTGTGAGCGTGGAAAACCCCTTGAAGGCACCTGTGTGCCTAGGGTGATAGGTCCCTAGGAAGTATTTGTTGACACCATCTCTACCACCTTGAAAACAAACGAAATTGAAAAAGGTGTGTGGGGGACGGATGTGGCTCAAATGGTTGGGTGTCTGTCTCCCATATGGAGGGACCCGGGTTCAATACCCGGGACCTCCCGGTAAAAAAAAAAAAAACCTGAAAAAGGTGTGGATGACCAAGCAATAAATGATCTTACTTTTTTACACTGGCCCTGATGTGGGTCCCAGAGAAACAAATGCAGCCGTTTTGACGGAGGAGACACCAGCTGCTCTGTCTACTTTCGAGCAGCAGTCTATTAAAGCTGCAGATGATTACTGACCTCTGAACATGTGACCATGTATCCGGCTAAAACTTAGCCTTCAGAGTGCAGGTGAGTGTGAGCTGTCTTGGCGTTGAAAAGTGCACCCTTTCTTCAGGTGAGTGAAGGACCCCCTCTGAGGCTCTGGAAGGCCACCATCGACGTCCCTGCTGTGCCCGAGGACGTCTTAAAGCGCCTACTGAAGGAGCAGCACCTGTGGGACGTAGACCTACTGGATTCAAAAGTGATTGAGATTCTCGATAGCCAAACCGAAATTTACCAATATGTCCAAAACAGTATGGCACCCCATCCTGCCCGGGACTATGTTGTTTTGAGGTGAGAGCTTCCAGATTGGTTATTGTAGAAAGGGTGACCAAATACCAGAACCAAGCCTACATGTAACTAAATCTTACGAGATGGTAAAAATATTCAAAGCAGCACCTGGGTCTCCAGAAGAATGCTGGTTCCTTCCAAGGAAGGGGAAATCTACATTTATTCCAGCAGTGTGGTCATCCCTGAAAACGGTTTTTGACCTCGACGAGAGACACATTCAAATGAATATGCTTGTTGGTAGCAGATTTTTGCCCCTTTTTGGATAGTTTTTCTTGTTAGAAACAGCTCAGAGTCAGTTGGATCCCCATCTAGTAAATGAATAAGCCAGGAAATAACATTTGGGTCCCAAGTGAGATGTGGTGAAGACTGATTTATATGGGATTCATAAATTCTCTGGAGACATCACGGAAAGAGGAATTCCAAAAATCTTTGAGGAACTGTAACAGCATCAGAATAAATACAGAGCTTTTCAGGCAGAGCATTGCTCACTTGGATGTCTGTGTGCTGATACATTTGTTAAATATAAAAAGGGCCTTCAGTCACACTTCAAATTGGTTCTCTTTCCAAACAGTGACTGTCTGGGCAGATATACCCACTTTGGAAGTGGCTCTGTACAGAGTCATTCATTCAGGAGCCCTTGAGCCAGGTGTTCAGGAAGATGCCATCTTCCCAGGGCTGTGGCCACAGGCTATGTCCACTCCTAGCGAGGCCAATTTTAAACTTGGCTTCCAGAAAACCCATTTTCCCCCTCTGGTTTTGTCTCTACAGGACATGGAGAACTAACTTACCCAAGGGAGCATGTGCCCTCTTATTCACTTCCGTGGACCACGACCGGGCACCGGCAGTGGGTGTGAGGGTTAACGTGCTCCTGTCCAGGTATCTGATTGAGCCCTGCGGGCCAGGAAAATCCAAGCTCACCTACATGTGCAGAGTGGACCTAAGGTATATTCTGCTGCCGACGTTGATGCTGGGCGAGGGTCGTGTAGTAGACACAGACTTTGTGTCTGATGCAGAGAGTGTCTTAGGTTAAAAGAAGCCCATCACTGTATCTTGGTTACTTCATGAAGACCGGTGCTTATAACAAAGTAATACCTCCATGTGTCTTGCTCTTTGGGTACCGCTTCCTGATTTCAGTCCTATAGAAAATGTGGTAGTAAAGCAATCCAGAAGTGGTGGTTCATAAATGCTGTGAGTTTGAACTAGCAAGGTGCTTCTCATTGTGTATTCAAAGGTAATTGAATAAAGTGACACATGCTTTTTTTTTTTTTTTAGGAGGTACCGGGGATTGAACCCAGGGCCTCGTACCTGGGAAGCAGGCACTCAACCACTGAGCTACGTCTGCTCCCCGACAAGCGCAGTTTTAATCATTAGTTCACCCTATACCCGCTCCCCTATAGATGGCACATGTGGAGAGACTAGCAGGTGTTCCCCAGTGGCCCCGATGTGGGGCTTGCCCCTGTGGGTATCACTCTGGAGCCTGGAGCTTGACCCCCCACAGGCCACCCCACCCTTAACAGAAAAACGTCCATGGTTGATGGACAACGGGTGGCAGAAGAGGTGGCAGGACCCCACCCCCTTCCTGGCTTAGTCATATCAGAAAATGAGTGAAATGCAGCAAGCAGTACAGACACACACAAAAATGAGCCGCTTGAAACTTTTTCCAAGGGGGCTCTCATGCTAAGTAAATTTTCCCTTGAAGCCTTCACTTCTCAGGGCTTCTTCAAGTACCCACGTGATCTGTCTTTGTTGCATATGCCAGAGCTTTCCCTGAACACTCAATACCTATACTTATGGGCCCAAATGTTTAAGGGACATGCCAGGAGATTACTTAGGAATAATAAAAGTTATCTTTACTTATACATTTTGCTGCTCAAGAAATAGACACGTATTCAGAATTCCCTTCAGCTTATTTCAACACTTTCCAACTGAGTAATTTATCTGCTTTTCTTTCTCTTATAGAGGCCACATGCCAGAGTGGTATACAAAATCTTTTGGGCATTTGTGTGCAGCTGAAGTTGTAAAGATCCGAGACTCTTTCAGCAATCAGAACACTGAGAGCAGAGACACCAAATCTAGGTGATTCCTAGAGCAGGGCAACTGTGTCCACCATCTGGGTGTTTGTTTCTAGAACACTTGCCAGCTCTTAGGCGGATGGGTCTGTTCCTGGAACAAAGGAAACTACAAGTCGGACTGTAGGAATGAAGAGTAGAGAGTTGATACCTTTTTAAAGCTGCTTCCTGTTTGTTTTAAGGTCTATGACCTTGACTGGAATGTATAAGACTGTCCAAAAAAAAAAAAAAAAAAAAGTCTTTGTATTCCTATTCGAATTGCTTCTGAGAAGCAAAGCTCTTTAAATGTGTTATGGAAGAGCATGAAGAGACTTCATTCTCTTGTGGCAGTGGTGTGTGTGTACCTATGTCATTTTATCTGCAGTTGTTGAGGGACTGGCTTATCCACTGGAATAGTTGGTACTCTTTGGCATCTTTTATCACAGAGATGAGCAAAGAAAGGTTTGCACAGAGGAACGTGTGAATGTGTGTTGCTGGCTGAATGGCATAGACGTGTAAGTGGAATGCGGTGTCTGGCACACTGAGACACTCCCGAGAAGGACATGGATGCGTCAGGTTCAGTTTAACCTGCAATATCTGACTACCCAGGGGTCCATCCAGAAGGGGGACCCAGCACCCTCGGTTCATTTACTGTTGTTTTTTTTTTTCCTTCCAAATTATTAAGTATATTTGTTCTCTACCAGCCTCTTGTTTATCTTAAAAGTGATTGCAGTAGATTTACCCCTTTTCATGCCTCTTTTCAAATGTAGTTTGTTTTTAGTCCTGATTGCAAATAGTGATGCCATTTTTTAGCAAGTGTAGATTAGCTCAGGCTTGGTTCATGGATGCAGACTCCCCTTGCTGACTCCAAAGCACGTGGGTTTTTTTAAGTTTTGATGTGAAAACTGAACTCTTAACATTTTCTTCCCTAATCAAGCATCAGAACTTTTTACCCATCAGAATTGTTTGCATTTTCATGTTTATAACAGAAACTCTTTAAGCAAAAGAAACTGTATCTCCAAAGGAAATCTCTGTAAATCTAACACAGCCACAGTTCTTTTTTTTTTTTTCCTTTTCTTAAAATTTATTAACAGCATTTCTGGAAGCTGCACACATTTATTAATTGGGTTGCCCATAACAACAAATAGATTTCCTAGTTTGATGACTTTTTTTGGTTTGTTTTATTCTTACGTTTCTTTTTCTTTTCCTTTATAATGCCCTTGGAATATAATTTTAGTGGTAATGGAAAATAGTCATCATAGTGGAAAAAAAAAAGTGCAGTTTTTTGGGAGGGTGGTCTTTATACAGGTTTTACTGTAATGGTAAAGACTGATTCAAGACAGTATTAATAAATTTATTTTGTATGGATCAAAAGCGAATAATGTATGAATGAGAGTTGTAAGAAGGATTTTTATTTTGTTATAATTTACCATTGTCAGTATTATTTCAAAGCTTTGAAGAATTTGGGGAAAGGGAGCAAATGAGAGTTTTAAAATATGAGTATTTTGGATATCAGTGTTCCTCCTGAAGATAGACTTGTATATTCAATTTTAAAGGCTTCAGATTTGTAAGATTGTATGTTGTATAGGCCATTTTATTAAATGTGTACACATGTCCGCTGTGCTTTCAACATAGCTAAAGCATGATAAAGATGATTATTTAAAATATACTTGTATTTATACCTCAGATATAGTCTTTTGGGTTTTGTACCTCAAGGCTTTTTTTTTTTTTTTCTTTCCTATTGTAAATACAGTTTACATGAATACAATCTAAGTGGGAAAAAAAGTAAAAGGAAGAGGTTTATAACTTGCTCTATATCTGTACAGAATATAATCAATAAGTGCACTATTAAATGTTTAAAATAAGGGAAAAGTCTGGCCTGCTTTCCTTTTTATTGCATCTCCCACCCTTCCAAAGTATATCATTGTAGAATCAACTGAAATCAAAATATAGATTTGCTGAAGGAAAAATTGAACTGCAAATCATTACAAGGCCAAACTGCAACTGAGCCCCTCGCTAGCAGACAGGACAGCCTGGGGAAGGCTCGGGAAGCATGGAGATTCTAAGCAAGGGTCCAGCTAGGAAAAGATGCTGAGAAAGCCAAGAATAAGCAGCACCAGGGGGATGCTCATGAACAAAAGTAAGGTCACCTGGTTCTACACTGTGTGGCTTTCCTGTTGGAAGGATTCCTTGCATATTCCACAAGGATGTGAACATTTTAGAGAATCCTGCTTAAGCCACTTAAAGCCATATGGCAGCAGCTGTGCCTCTTTCCTAGATTGTAAGCTCTTTGAGGGCAGGGCTTATCTGCACACCTATATAATCTCCTCCAGCCGCTTTTCAGTGTTTTGTACCTGTAGGCACCTAATAAATTTATTATTTACTAAACCGAATGATTGAATTAGCTTTTATTTGAAAGGGAAGAGAATCCAGGATGCCATCTGTCTTCAGCCCTTACTTTGGCTCATCGGTGCCCACTTTTGAGTTGACTGAGACCAGAAGTTGCTATCAACTAATGGGATCTTAGCGTCTAAGCTGACAAAGGTGGAACTGTAGATAGTATGGATACTGAGTCTAAGTTAAAAGTGTTCTTTGTGATGGAATTTCAACCCATTTCACCTCTCCAGTACTTTGTGACGTGGCTCTTACCAGAGGTTTTATTTTGCCAGATGCTTACTCAGGCTGGTCGGTAGAAGGAGGAAAAGAACACAGCCTGATTATAATTTTTAATAAGGTACACACATACACACCAAAGGCATTTTTATTTGACTTTTCCTCAGAGCTGTATTAAATAAAGATTGTTTTAGTCCTGGAGAGCCATTTTTTAAATGCTTTTGCTTGTTTGAATAGTTCTGAGTTACTAGTGGGCTACATAAGATTACCAGAATGGAGCAAGAACTCTCACCAGCACCCACTGTAGGCCAAGATTGCTTTTGTCCCACCACCCTTTGTTTTTTTAATTATTCAACACCACTATTTACCTCACTGCCCAGAAGTGAAAAAAGATTTATTTATCTCTCCCCACCTCCTTGTTTTTCCCTTGCTGAGTCTGTTTGTCTTCCTTGTTTCTTTAGGAAGCACCGGGAGCCGAACCTGGGACCTCTGATGTGGGAGGGAGGTGTCTCATTGCTTGAGCCACCTCCACTCCCTGCTTCCTTGTATCTTTCATTATGTTTTTCGTCCCTATGTTTCTTCCTGCGTCAGCTTGCCACACCTGCCTGTTGTGTCAGCTCGCCATCTTCTTTAGGAGGCACCAGGAACCTCTGCTCCCTGCTTTGTTGTGTCTCATTATGTTTTTCGTCCCAGTGTCTCTTGCTGAGCCTGCCCGTCACGGCAGCTTGCTGTCTTCTTTAGGAGGCACGGGGATCCAAATCAGCGACCTCCCATGTGGTAGGCGGGAGCCCAGTTGCCTGAGCCACATCTGCTTCCCACAGTCAAAACTATTAACACAGAAATTACCATGCCACATAGCCGGCATTAGGGCGAGTGGCTTATATACCCAGAAGCGTTATTGAGCATCTTACGTGAACAAGCTCAAGGTAAATGTTGCACCCAAAGCATCCAGCTTACAAATTTGTTGCTAGAGTATCTTGGAAAATGCTAACAAAATCAAATGATTCTTTAAGCATTGTTTCTCCAGGGCTGTTAGAAACAAGTGAGATTTTTAAAAGTTAAAATCTAAAGAAAATTTAAGAAAAATAGATGTCAGACTATCAGTCCCAGATTGGAGCTTCCCCATCACTAAACAGGGAGAGGCCAAGAGGCTGCAGAGGCTCATGAATTTTATAGCCATAGTCGTGTGGCCACTCTCTACACTTAACTTAAGCCGCCATGCACTCCACGAAGGACAGGTGCCCTCACCATCCTACAGTGAGGATGTGGCTTATGGTGACAGATGAAAGCCCCTAGATCTAAGGACGAGCTGACAGTCCAGCGAGGCTTTCACTGCCCATTTGCAGATCTTCCCTAATCCAGAGGCCAAATTTCTCGGCAAGAGCCAATCCACCAGGGCGTCAGCATCAGAATCTGGAAAATGGAGGTTCATAGCAAAATAACTACATTAGACAGAGTCCCCAAGAAATGAAATTGTTCTGTCACCCTGTTAGTGAGATGGCTGAGGAGAAATGAAATAGGTCAGGATAAATAAGAGGCAAAAGTTTCATTTGTTTCATGGCCGAAAGACTTTGTATCTCTGCCTAGCAAATCGAAGCTATGGCTTGGAGTGTACAGACAAGGATTCCCTTAGGAAACTTAAGAGGACGTGATTCTCCACATTTAAAGCCCAGACCTGGCAGCCCCTGCCATCTTCCTTTGCTTCAAGGGTGGAAGGCTTCTTAACTCGCAGCGGATCAGAAGCCAGGTCCTGTGACTTCCTATAGTACCTCCCACCATGCAAGAATATCTCCAAGTGCTACAGAGAGATTTATGAAGGTGCTTTGGAAAACAAGTGCTGTTCAAACGTAAGGGAGTGTTCAGGAAAGCAGGATGGAATTTAGTCCAAATGCTTTATTTACCTCACCTGCCTGTTAAGGCAGCCATTAATGATTATGAGGCAGAGATCCTAAACAGTGAGAGCATGGCACCCACGTCATTTTTGGGTTTCATCAGATGAAATTCGCCCGAGGAATTTACATTCCATTTGCCTAAGGAATGCAAATTACAAAAGACCTCAAAGAGCCTGTGGCAGGGGAAGCCCCGGTAGGTCTGCCCTGTTGCAAGGAGTTTGGGCCGATGTGGGTGGGAATGAGCAGTTCTTTGCAGACAGGGGCTTTTCTAGATCGTGTTGGCAGCTGTGGCCCAAAGTAATTACCGTTGCCGTGTAGACACAGTTCCAGGAGAGCCACTGGTCTGCCTATCTGGCCCCAAGGCTCTGTTGACAGCTACAGTCTAAGCACCTCTTTGCAGATATTTTTCATCTCATTGGACTTTGGGGGAAAAAAATGGGTTCAGGGCTAGAAATGTTGCTACCCATAGGGGATTTTCAGTCCCTTCTTCCTTTTTCCTCTTAAAATGGAAAGCACTGTGGCAAGGAAAAGCCTCACTTTGCTTGTTCTGAGAGAGGTTCTCATCAATCATGACGAGTAATTTGTTCCATTAAAAAATCTGATCCCTAAGGAAATTGTTAACAAAATGTTTTTTAGACAACAGGTACTTCTACAATACACATGTGCTTTGCCAGAGTCTGAATGGACTTGATGTTGAGCTACAATTTATTAAGCATCATTATATGCGAGGCACTGGGATAAATGCATTACATATGTCTCATATTTAAATTTCATAGCAGTCCTTTGAAGGCAGCTTCTTATCCCCATTTATAGTTGAAAATTTTTAAAGGGGTGAGGAGACTTAAAGACATAAGGTAGCTATATAATATCTGCAAAGGGACTCAAAAATTCTAGAAGCACTGTCCAATAGAACTTTTTGCAATGATGGAAACATTCTATATTCGCTCTAATACGGCAGCCACTAGCACATATGGCTGTTGGGTGCAGGAAATGTGGCTGTGTGAGAAGCTGAATATTTCACTTTCTTTAATTTTTATTAATTTAAATTTAAATGGCCACATATGGTTGGGACACTGTATTGGATAGTGCCATTATAGAGAAATGGCCTTGGCAAGTTTCATTTCAAAGGCCAGAGAATGTATCCAAGCAACCCAGTTCCTGTCTCTCTTCCACCTATAATAATCCTCATTTTAAAAAATACGTGGTAGGGATTTTTATAAGTTTAATCAGCCTCATTTTCAGTTCAGATAATAGCTGCTCAACATCCCATCAGCCACAAGACTGAAACTGCATCTCAGGCAATATCTGGCTTCTACGTTTCTCAAGCTTGAGGTGAATGACCTCAGTCCTTTGCTGCAAAGAGTATATGTACACCTCCAAAACAGAGGTAAAGATGTAGCAGATCTGGAAGAGTGCTTCCAACTTCAGAATATTCTCAGCTTGCTGCCAGGAAAGAGATCCTCCCAGACATCAGCGTTCCAGCAACTACAGTTGTTCCTGGGTGGTCTCACATGGCTGCTCAGTTGTCTTGTGCCTGCCATCTAATAAGCTTTCCCTTGTGTTGGGGGGGTCGGACACTTAGCAGCAGCTCTCAGAGACCAGGGCATCACTCTAATGCGGTTCTTGATCCAGGTTGACAAGAAGTCTGTACCCAAAGGTGCAGGGGAGGAGAGGGGTGGGGTGGGGAGGGGAGTTCAATCCCAGGTACCTCAAAAAAAAAGTTCACACAGTCTGTAAAGATTATTAAAGCAAGGAAGAAATGGAGTCCTCTGGGATGATGTGAAATGCTTAATTAAGTAGCTCAAAGAGCTAGAGAATATTTCACCCCAGACCCCAAAGCCTGAAAATGGAATATGTTTTCCTGTCACTTCATGAAAAGGAAAGAAAGCAAACTGACCTGTCTGGTAAAGGCAGGATGAGGGCAGCGCTGTCGGGTTGTGTGATGGTGGCTTTGGCTGGGTAATGGTGCCCGCTTGTCTGGTCAAGCAAGCACTGGGCTAAACTACCACAAGGGCATTTCATGGCCTTCAGTCATCAGTGAGTTGCTTGCAGAGATGGCTGGTCACATCTACAATCACCTGAGGAGATTGCTGTTGAGCAATGAGTATTTCATCCAGTGATTCTCATCCAATAGTTGAAGGCCTTAAAAGAAGTGATTTCAGCATTCAGAGAGAGAATTCCCATCTCTACTTCAGACAGCCAGCACCTCCTGGGAGCTTATCCAGGACTTCATCGGAGTCCCTGGCTTGCAGCCTGCCCTGAGGAATTTGGACTTGTGCATCCGCACTGTCCTGTGAAAGAGTTTTATAAAATCTCCTACTATTTACAGATATCTCCTGTCTGACTAATGCAGGTTGTTTGTTTGTTTTAACCACCCTAAACCATAGACACTCTCCCGTCACATCAGTCTCGCCACAGTGCCACCCATGGGTGTCTCCAGCTGGCCTTCCATTCCTGTCTGGCACATAGTAAGTACTTTGCAAGCATTAGTTATTACTATTTCTCAATTTCTCTCTTATTCTTTCCTAGTTTAATCATGACAAAAGTAAACTATGTGCACTCATATTACGATCTGAGCTTGGGTGTCCAAATCCCAGGGGCAAGCTGGCAAAGGCCTGGAAGCTTCCTTCCTTATGGAGTCTCTGAAATTTAACAGCATTGGCCCTAGGTTTCTTCTTTGTTAATCCTCCAACAGACATTTGTTGAGTACCTACTGTGTACCAGCAGAGGAGAGCCACAGAAGTATAAGCCACCACTGTGGACTTGGGGTACATATAGTTCTCTTCCAAGGACACAGGCAGATGAATACTTTCAACCAAACGTGAGGTCGTTGGGACTCTGCCCAGAAGCCCCCAGAAAGCCTGAGAAGGGGATGACCCCTGAGCTGGGTGTTGGAGGATGGGGGTGCCACGTGGGGAGGAAGACACACCAGACAGCCAGTGGGGAAGCAACCCCAGCAGGGTTGGGGATGGTGCCGTCAGAGGAGACCCTGGAGAAGCGGGCAGGGGTGAGGTGAGAAGGGCCTTGCACACCATTCTAAGGAATTTGAATTTACCCCACAGGCAATGGGAAGCTACCAAGAGATTTCATGTAAGGGAGCAACCGAATTAGATCTGGGTTTTTTACAGCAAAGCCTGACACTGGTGTAGAGGATGGGCAGGGCTGAGGCACGAGAACAGTGCTGAGTCCCTGGCAAAAGATCACAAGCTCCAGAACTAAGATAGCGACCACGGGGAGGAAAGGGGAGCAGACATTAGAAACAAAGATAATTAGGAGGCAGAACCCCAGGACTCGGGGACAGCCCCTGTGGAATGAGAGATTGGAGATAGGCGCAGTGCTCCTAATCTTGGCTCCATGGCTCGGTTGGGTTGGAGGGTGATAAGCAGTTCAGGAGAAACGGGTTTGAGATGAAGCTGGGGAAGGACGGTGAGTTAAACTGTGGAGGCACTGGGGCTTCTGCAGGGCATGTAGGTGGAGCTGTCCCAAGTGGGCCTGAGTGGGTGAGACCCCAGAAGATCTGAAGATGGCCTGGCCTGGGAAAGAGGGAGAGGCCCCTCCTACACTGTCCCAGCTAGGGAGATCACTTATCAAGATTCCAGAAGGGTGCAGGGCCACGGGATGGGGAGAAGACTTCCTTGATAACTGGGGGCCTAAGCAGTTCTTAACTTTATTTTTTCTTATTTTTTCTTAGATTGATGTTTTAGATTCTTGAATTCCCTGGTCTACGGGAGGCAATGAGTTTTGTTTATGGAGCCCTTCCATAGGGGCTGAAGGCTTCGTGGAGAAGTGGAATGGGGAAAAAAAAGCGATTGGTGTCAGCAAAAAGCTTCAAGGGAATAAGTGTGCACATCAATTAAAAAATGTTAGCAATTGCCACAGCCCCTCCTCCACAAAATGAGTGTTTTTCAGAATAAAAAACGGGTTGCTTACTTTAATATCTTAAACCAATAAACAACAACAAAGACAAAAATAAGAAAAGGCAAATTAGGTCCTTGCACGGAAGGCTGTAGGAACTAGTTTAAAACACTGTTTGATTTTGTATGCTGGTGGGTCTTCCCCAGGACGGTATCACTGACTACTCTGGGATAATCAGAAGCTTCGAATGGTAGTTAAATATGTTTTTGACAAATCATAAGGGAAAAAATTGGGTTTGCTTAATCAATGCATTTTAATTGATAGTGTGCAAAACAGACCAAACAAAATAAAATACATCTCTATCGCGGGCGGTGAGGAGTTTGGGCCCCACAGCAAGTCCTGGGCCTCAACCAAGGCCCCTGTTTCAATAGTGGGGCACGTTTATCAGTTGCAATGAATGTGTCCCACTAATGAAGGATGTTAATCTGGGAGGGAGTGGGAGGTGTGGGGAGTGGGGCATATGGGAATCCCTATATATTTTTGGTGTAACATTTATGTAATCTAAGTATCTGTTAAGAATTTTTTTTTTAATTATTATTTAAAAAAATAAATAGTGGGGCGCAGGCCAGCGGTGCCACAGGCTTCCCCAGGCGTGGCCGAAGGGGTTGTGCAAAAGAGATGAGTGGAAACATTTCAAATCCCTCCTAGCTGACTCAAAGCCAGGCACCGTTCCCTCTAAGAAGCCCCCCTGGTGGGCTGAGTGTCCTGCCACATTATTTGGGTTTTGCCACATTATTTGGTCGTGGCCTGGGTTGCTTCGTTTTGCTTTGCTTTGGTTTTGTTTGCGGCTGAGCCCACTACTGGACGGAAACCTCACCACTCCTCTCTGCGCCCCCAGCACCTATCACTGCCTGGAGTTCTTTCCAGAGCTCTGGAAGTGTGGGGAACCCAGCCCGGCCTTCCCCGCAGCCCGGCCTCTGAGGAGGGGCCGCGAGCCCCCCTTGCCCCGGCATTCTCTACCCAGGAGCAACGGGCTCGGAGGAGCGGGGCACGGGGGCGGCCCAGGTGGGGACTGCTGAGTAAAGGAAGCTCCTTCCCTGCGAGAGGGGCCATCCACGCTGCACCCCGGACCCACAAAGTCCCATAAGCAAGGCTCTGAGGGGACATAGAACACCAGATGCGCTTCTGGCCGACTTGGCGCAGCCGTCAAATTGGGGAAACAGATCTCGAACCATCCACAACAGGTATCTTGAGGGCCCGGTGAGGGCCCCCTTGACAAGAGGCAGCAGTAGGGACCGGGGTGGAATCTGGGCGCTTTCTCCTCCTCGCTGTCTCCTTGGAGCCTGGGAGACAACAGATTTAAACATGTGTTTATCCTCTGGGCTAGGACTAGGGAGCCTGGAGAACACTTTCAACTGGACTGGGGGGGACAAAAGCACTTGCATTGGAGGCTGGCTCTTCCCTTTCCTTTTTCTTCCGGCAAATGGCAAGAGTAAGAGTCAATTCCAAAGGCTTGTGAGGTCTGTTTCTCTCCCTCTGCAGTTAGGCTCTCAGGTGCCCCTGGCTCAGCCAGGACCCGATGTCATTGCATTCCGTCTCCACTTCTTTGGGGCTCCGCTCTACATGTATCCCAATAGGTGTGATGGTATCTTTTTTAAAAAAATGTTATTTTATCTCATTTTATATTTTAGAGCAATGTAGGTTTACAAAAATAGCGCGTGGAAAACACAGAGTTCCCATCTACCCATCCCCCCACACACACACCGTTTACCTGTTAACACTTTGCAGTAGTCTGGTACATTTGTTACAACCGACGGACAATATTATATAATTACATGATGAACTAAAGTCCATAGTTTACATTAGGGTTCACTCTTTGTGTTGTTCAGTTGTGTGTTGTTTTTAAAATTATTTTTGTGACAACATGAATACACCATAAAATTTCCCGTTTTAACCACGCTCAAGCACACAATTCAGTGGATTTAATCTCATTCACAATGTCTTGCTGCCTTCAGCACCATCCAGTGCCACAACTTTTCCAGCCTGATTGTATCTTAGGAGACTTCTCAAGTCATGTCCTAGTCACTTACTTAGGCACAGCTCCTTTAAAAAATAAAAACGCCGCAGCATTAAGATAATTTACTTCCCTCAGCACAAGCATCTGACACATAGAAATTTAAGCTTTAAAAAAGGTGTGTGTGAAAGAGAGAGAGAGGGAGGAGTGGGGGGAATACACTGAAAATCCTGTAACTGCCAGACGTCAGCCTGTATTTGGCAGGAAACATATTGTATGTAATTTAATCATCACCCCTGGTTTTCCATTATACTTTTGTCTTCCCAGATAAAGGTCCTCTTCTCACACCCCCTTATCTTTGCCTAACCCCTCACCTCTAACAGAGAGGAACCGGCACCAGTGAAGAGAGTTAATTTGGTCGTCGCAGCTATCTGGGGGAAGAAAGAAAAAGATGCAAATAAGGTTGAAGGGTGGAGGCTTCACCTTCAGAGTCCTGCAGCTGCTCACGCCTCGCAGAGCACAAAAGTGCTTCGGAAGGTAAACTGCACAGGGCAGCCCACCTTAGCGGGCTGTGTCCTGGGTGAAAGATGCAGTTTCAGACGGGATTCTGAACCTCTGAACATGGCAAATCCCTTCAAATTAATCTTTGACGTGTCTTTGCTCACAGTCTAATTGTTTGATGATTTTGCTCCAGCACCGTTGCTGGGTAGAAACCTTAGAGGCTCCTGATAGAGAAGTAAAAGGTGGGAGGACAGGTATGGGGGTGGGGGGGTGGGGGGATTTCAATGCAGAGATACCTAATCCAGTGACTCATTTTTACTAATATTCCTCAAGTGAAATCCACTCGGTAAGATCAATGAATTCTGACCCACCACAGGATTTGCAAGTACACACTGCAGGGCTTGGCAGTTACACCAGAGGCTGAGCTGACAGTCCTGCAGAGGGCACTTTTGTGCAGTGGCGGGAGAGGGATCGAGCTATTTTTTTTTAATTGCTCTTACCTAATACACAGTGTTACTTACTATTCCACATGTGCTTAGACTTTTTTTTAAAGATTTATTTATTTAAATCTTCCCCCCCTCCCCCTTGTGTGTTCTCTGTGTCTTGTTCATCTTCTTTTTAGGAGGTCCTGGGAACCGAACCTGGGACTTCCCATGTGGAGGGCAGCGCCTAATCGCTTGAGCCACCTCTGTCTCCGCTTGTTGAGTCTCTCATTGTGTTTCCTCGTTGTGTCATCTTGTAGCATCATCTTGTTGCATCAGCTCACCACACCAGCCCATCGTGTCAGCCCACTGGGTCAGCTCGCTGTCTTGCTCGTCTTCTTTAGGAGGCACCGGGAACTGAACCCAGGACCTCCCATGTGGTGGACGAACGCCCGACTGCTTGAGCCACATCTGCTTCCCTTCTTAGACTTTTGACATCATTAAGCACTAGTAGTTAGGAGTGATAGGACAAGATTAGCGAAAAATTAAGTGGGATCCGAATTCTTCCTTAATCTGCGTGAGCCTGTGTCTGTGTCAAGAAACAGGAAGGAAAAACAATGTCACCTAGACTAAGGGTCAGCATAAGCAGAAGAGACTTCAGGTACCCAGACTCCAGGAGGAGCTTGGGAGAAACATGGGGTGGTTTTGCTTTGTTTTTGTCACTACAAATGGGAGCATTGCTGAAATTTTTTCATGGGGTGGTGGACATGAACCTTGAAAACCTTCCAGGATGAAGTCACCTCTACCACTCTGGAATAAAGGAGTGACTTGTTCACGGGCTAGGGTGGACCCACAACTGTTTCCTGGAAAAGTTCCCGACTTTGGCTGCAGGTCCTTCCCCCTCCACGGCAGCCCACTATTTCTAAAGCATACGGCTCTCCCCTCAGTTAATGACAAAAATCACCATCTCTTTTCACCCTCGAACTATCTCCTCCCAACCTTTATCCAAAGGCTGCTGCAGAAAGGGATCCATAAGAAGGGCGATTTTCAAAATTATTTGGTCTATCCACTTTTCTGGGTATTTTAGGTTCTGTCTTTGGGTATAGCCAAACATCAGAAAAGTAAATACTTAGACACAAAATACTTAGTTCCCAAAGAAAACACAGAGTTGTTTTCCACCAGGGAAGGGCCACGGGCCAGCCTTCGGCAGTGCTGATGTATTCGGTTTTACCTGTTTCTTTTCTCCAGGTGGGAGCCAGTCCACCCCTGGTCCATACCGAGAAGTCTCGCTTCGCAGATGCTTTACTCCTAAGGGTTTCAAAAAGCTTTGTCTCCCAGGAGTTTGCTCTCATAACTCACTTTGTCTCCTTCTCCCCTTCCTCGCCCACTTTTTAGAGGTGAAAACGTCAGAATCAAATCTGAAGCTCAGTTAAAGCAATTGGGCCTTGGGATCTGCCCGCTTGTATCTCCTTACTTCCCAGCCCTGGATCTGCTACCTCCTCTTCTCCCTCACCCTGATTTTTGAGTGTGCTTTAGTTGTAAGCTGCCTCAAATCCTTTCTGGAAATTAGGTGGTCATAACAAATCAACAAAGTGTTTAAAATAATCAGATTATATCCAAGTCATAAATTGGCCAGGTTAGGCCCTTTGTCTCAAGTTCTCTCTCCTTCCACAGCTGCAGTTCTCACTGTTACTGATTAAAACGTTCTGAATGGCCCACCACACTCAGCCCAGATCCATGCAAACTAAAAGGCCTTGATAACCGTTTGTTGAATGAATAACAGATCTGCTGAGGGCAGGCTGCTGAGAGAGGAAATTGAAACTTTGCCCTGCAACTTGGAGATTATCTCCTGATTCAGGTAACTGAATCACCTGACTACAGTTTCCTGACCCTGATACTCTGATTCCCGTTTTTCTTTTCTTTACGGGCGCCCTCTGTTTTGAACACTGTTATTTCATCAGTGTTTTAATGTCTGTTCCACTCTCCCTGGGGGAAGGCTGAGCATGCTGTAGCAGGGCTGGTAACTTTTTGTGTAAAGGGTCACACAGTGAATATTTTAGACTTTGTGGTCCCTGTGGTCTCTGCTGCAAGTATTCAACTCTGCAGTGTAGCACCAAATCAGCCAGACAGCAAACACACTGGCTGTGAGCCAACACCACTTCATTTATGCACACTTAAACTTGATTTTCTTATAAGCTTTATATGTCACACAATATTAGACTTCTGAATTTTTTCCAACCATTAAAAACATGTAAAACCTATTCTGAGCTATACAGAGGCAGGCAGCAGTGGGCAGGATTCAGCCTAGGGTGGACCCTGGTCCGCTGCCTTCTTTCCAAGGAATCCCACTTCTCTGGAGCCAGATCATGGTGATTAGCGAGACCCGCCATCTCATGTCCTGGAAGTTTCCGTCACCCCTGTGCCATCGCTCTGATGGGGGCTGAGAACGTCTGAGACTCCTGGGTCTGTGGAATGGAATCTCTGGGGACAGACTCAAGCTGGATCCCGGCTAGCTGGTTTGAAAAGGTTGTATGGCTTCCGGGCTGCTTTCCTTGAGGCGGCTTCTCTGAGGCTCATTTGTAAGAGAGAGAGGCCGGCTAATCTCTGCAGTGAAGGGAACTGCACAGCAAGCAAGGGCTCTGCCCAGGGGCCTCTCTAGGGCCCCAAGACCGCCCCCACCCAGGCCGGGCTAAGCTGCCTGACCTCCACCCTTGGGCCTCCTGGACGGAGTCCAAGCCGCAAATGACAGAGAAAGAGGCAGATGCCAAAGCTCTCCCTCCTTTCCACTCTCCTTGCCAGTTCCAGGTGATAAGGACAGCACGCAACATAACCAAAAAGAAGCGGGCAGATGGTTCTCTAAACCTGTCGCCCCACTTGTCACTCACAGCAGTTCATTTTATTATTGTATTTATTTTATTTTATTTTATTTTATTTTATTTTATTTTATTTATTTTATTTTTTTATTTTATTTTATTTTATTTTATTTTTTTATTTTATTCTATTATTTTATTCTATTATTTTATTCTATTCTATTATTCTATTCTATTATTCTATTCTATTATTCTATTCTATTATTCTATTCTATT